>OW386290.2:97591974-98791974 GCA_936432065.2 Rutpela maculata | reverse complement strand
CCCGCTAATACAACAGCAACTTTACAGCCCATGGACCAGGGTATCATCGCTTGTCTTAAGAAACATTATAAAAAAATATTTTTAAGTAAAATGATATCTCATTTGGATAATGTCGATAATGATAAAAAGGACTTCAAATTTTCTTTGTTGGATGGGATATTAACTATAAACACAGCATGGAAACGTGTTTCACAAAAAACAATTTTGAATTGTTATCGGCATGCAGGTTTTTATCCAAGATCACAATTTGATGAAGATGATGACCTACCTTTGGCTCAGTGGTTATTACGAAATGAAAACTCTGAAAGTGTTGATGACGAAGATTCCATGTGTTTACGTGATTGGGCTATTAAAAACAATATTTTAAATGTGTGTTTTACTAGTGACGAACTAAATGCATATCAAGAGGTTGACGATTGTTTAGAAACTTGTGAGTATCCGTCGGAAACTGAAATAGCGGCTTCTGTTAAATCACATGAAATGCAAACTAACGACGAACTGGAAACACCTGAAGAAGACGAAGATGACTTGTTTGAACCCCCAACAACTCAACAAGTATTTAGTGCAATGAAAACCATATCTACTTATTTAGAATTTAATGATTTTGAAAACAATGTAAGGGACAAGTTTGATTCCATTCAGAGAAGCCTTGAAATATCATTTTTAAATAAAAATGCAACTCAGAAAAAGATTACTGACTATTTTAAGTAAATTACTGCGACGCAAGAGTATGTATGTGCATAATATTTTTTTTTCACTACATATGTAAGTACATACATATATATGTATTTTTACATAATTTTATAAACTTACTTTTGTTAGATTCTTATAATCAGATTTTATGTTTTATTTTATACTGAATAAATATATATTTACATACATAAACTTCTATATTTTTGAGTACATATGTGTACGTGTTATCCACGTACATATTATATGTATATGTAACCGTTTAAGACTACATACCTATAGAGACGTGCGTACCGGTTGTAACGAGCGTACTCGTTATATTAGGATCCAGTAAAAATTGTTTATAACGAGTATATTCGTTATAACCGGATCCATTAAAAAACCGTTTATAACGAGCGTTCGGATATAGCGAGCACTTTTTTTTGTCACCTACACATTCGTTATAAGCGGGCCCGACTGTATTTAAATTTCCAGCCAAAATTACCTACAATAAAATGGTGATAAGGTCACAAAAATTGATAAAGAAACATCAAAGGCGATGCTGAGAGTGACGCTTCTGGTAGTTGCTTATTCTGTGCCTTTGGCTCGAAAATAGTGATGCAAATATCCGTTACTTTTTGATAATCATTGGTGATCGTCATACCCCAGCTCCGAGGTAGTTATGACGTAAAAACCAGAATCGGCTTCGGGCGATATGAACAATACGACCATTTACATGCACAATAATACAGTATTTAAAAGTAAATGGTTCTAAGTTATACTGTGATGCACTTATTGTTAGATGCACAAACACAATCACTTGGTAACAGGGTCGTTGACCATTTTTTAAAAATTTTATTTGTTATTTTTTTATTTTACAATCTAGTCATTTTAATAGTGAAATTAATTATTTAAATTAAGAAATTTTGAATTCGCGCCCATCGCCACATCAGATGTGAAGCGCATGCGCAGTTAGATAAGGGAATAATCGACGGGCGTCGTTTGCTTTGCTTATTTGCTGTCAGCATATAGTCCAGTCAAAGGAGGGGGTTTCACCTCTAATTTGAGTGCTAATGAATGGATTTTGATGAAACCTTGTGCAATGTGTTTGTAATGACGTTAATAAAAAAGTTGAAAAAAGAAATTCTAATTTGTGTACGCAATTTAATTCGATCTTGGATACATTTAATTTGAAACAAGTAATTAACGAGCCAACACGCATCACGAACACGACTGCTTCTATAATAGACTTAATTTTGGTAAATTTTGAAAATGAAAATGAAATATGTGAAGCTGGAGTTAAAGATATTCAAATATCAGATCATCTTCTTATTTATTGTAAAATTCATTATAATTTAACAAAAATAAATTCTAAAACAATTAGCTATAGGCCTCTAAAGAACATTAACACTGACAATTTTCAAAAGGACTTAGAGTCTATACCGTGGAATCTAATATATATTATAAATGATGTAGATGAAAAAATTTCATTTCTGAACAACTATATTATTGAGCTATTTGATTTCCACGCTCCTATTAAAACTTACACTGTAAAAAAAGACAACTATGCACCCTGGATAACTGATAACATAAAATTAATGCAGAAATTGAGAGACAGAGCATTAAAAAAATATAAACAAACTCGTACAAATGAACATCGGACATATTATAAACAGTTAAGGAACTTGACAAACTCGGCTATAAAAACAGAAAAAAAGGTTTATTTAAGATTTAAGTTACAAAACTCTAATATTAAAGATAAATGGAAAGAATTAAAAAAATTAAATATTGCTAAGAACAAAAATTTTAATTTGCCAGAACATTTAACAGATGCAGATGCAATTAATAATTTTTTTATTAATTCTGCCTTTAATAATTCCTTGTGCCTAATGACGATATGATAAACTCTTATTCGAACAATATAAAACAGGGTGTCTCTAGTTTATTCTCTTTCGAATTAACAAACGAATTTACCGTGGGTAACATAATAAAAAATATTAAGTCAACAGCTTTCGGTGTAGATATGTTAAATATAACTCTGATTCAACTTTGCTGTCCTTTTATAATCCCCTTTATCACACACATCATAAACGAATGTATAAGGACTGCATATTTTCCCTTGGCATGGAAACAAGCTAAAGTCATTCCTCTGCCAAAAGTTAGCAATCCGACTGAATTCAGTCATCTTAGATCGATAAATATCTTACCTGTTTTGTCCAAAGTATTTGAAAAAATTATGGAGTCGCAAATAAGAGTACACCTAAACTCCAACAATATATTACCAGCTAAACAATCAGGATTTAGACAGGGATATAGTTGTGCTACAGCTCTATTAGATATAACAGACGACATTATTAAAGCCAGTGATGAAAGTCAAATTAGTATTTTAATTTTATTAGATTATTCAAAGGCATTTGATATGATAAACCATACCATTTTAATATCTATTTTACACTTTCTCGGATTTAATGACAGTGCATGCGCACTATTATCTTCTTTTTTAACGGATAGGCTTCAGCAAGTTCATTTCCACAATAACACATCAGAACAATGTAATGTTTTAACAGGTGTTCCTCAAGGGAGTATCATAGGTCCACTTTTATACACAATTTACACGTCAACGTTCTGTGAATCAATAAAATTTTGTAAATATCATTTTTACGCAGATGATACTCAATTATATTGTTCCTTCAATTTGGATGACTTACGTGAATCAAACCAACTGATTAATAAAGATTTAGAAGCTCTTTTTACCACTTCCATTAACCATTTGTTGAAAATAAATCCCAGTAAATCCTGTGCTCTATTATTCTGTAGTGAGAATTTAAGAAATAATATTCAGAATGATCTCGTTTTGCGTATCGGAAATGACTTAATACCTTTTACAAATCATACCAAAAGTCTGGGTCTGATAATTGATCATAGACTTCGGTTTAAAGAACATATTACGAACAAATTACAAAAAGCATATGCTTCACTTAAAATGATTTATGCACAACGTTATTTTCTGAATCATGATATCAAAAAAATTTTATGTGAGTCCCTCGTATTGTCGCAATTTAGTCATTGTGACAGTGTTTATGGACCCTGTTTGGACGGAACTGAGATCAGACGCATACAAAAACTACAAAACTCCTGCTTACGTCTTATATACGGAATTAGGAGACGCAACCGAATATCACATAAGCTCCAAGATATTAACTGGTTAAATATGTACAACCGGCGGCAATTACACATGACTTGTTTGTTTTTCAAGGTTTTAAAATTGAAATCACCACCTTATTTATATAACAAATTAAAATTTAGGACTGATGTACACAACATAAATATACGTAGGAAAAATATACTTACCATTCCTCAACACCGTAAAGAAATTTTTAAAAGGTCTTTCTCCTATAACGCTGCAATATGCATTAACAAAATTGGTGATATGAACCTCAACTTATCATACAATTCAGTTAAAATTAAACTTAAGAAGCACCTATTGCAAACCCAGCGATCACATTAACTTCTTATCTTATTAATCCTTTCTTCTTTCCGCTTTCTCGCTCTTTTTCTATTCATTATATTCTCCATCATTATAAAATTTATATTATAATTTAGTGAATAGGTATTGGTGGAAGAGCAGAATCTGTTACACAGAATTCTGAACCTTTACCTTTTATTTATCAAAATTAATTCTTTTTTTGTTAAATAATTTGTAAATTTATGGATAAATAATAAATGTGTTATTATTATTATTATTATTATCAGAGTAGGAAATGATCGGAAGAGGTAGAAAACACCCCTTTTATCATGGGTTCCGTAACTTGTAGAATTAGGTCAAAAATGAAAGAGAAAGAGATAAATTTACCTTTTTTTTTTGCCCAAAATAAGATGTATTTTTACTCTTGTGAATTTTTTCGAAAAATGCATATTTTTGGAGATATGGCCTCTCCAAAATTCCTAAAAGTGGGGGAGGGGAAATGTAAAAGTTGAAAAAAATCTGAAAAAATTCAGGTAAATGTATCATCGAAATACAAGACTTTGTTTATTTGCAACTTTTCTGTAAAGTGCGTTTTCACCGAGTTATTCCGGAAAAACATGAAAAACACCTTTCTTTGAAATTGTAGCGCTTTAAAAATATGTAATATTATAAATTTGAAAAATCAGACGTATGCATTGAGGCTTTCTAAACATTTTTTGTCTCATTTTTTCCCAATAAATAATGTACTACATTTTTTGCACAAAAAATATATGAAAATTCGAAAAATGAACGCCATTTATGTATATTATTATAAAAAATATGAAACCTATATAGTTATACCATTTTTAAAAGTTCAATATAATTTTTAAATTTTTATGTATTTTTTAATGTGCAAAAAATGTGGTACATTAGTTATCGTGGAAAAACTGCCTATAACTCGGAAAATTAGCAAGTTACAAAAAAATACCAAGAGAAAAAATATGTCTGATTTTTCATATTTTTAAATTATATGTTTTTAAAGTGCTACAATTTAAAAGAAAGGGGTAGTTTTTCCGGAATAACTCGGTGAAAACGCACTTTACAGAAAAGTTGCAAATAAAAAAAGTCTTGTATTTCGATGATACATTCACCTGAATTTTTTCAGTTTTTTTTTCAACTTTTACATTTCCCCTCCCCCACTTTTAGGACATTTCGAGTGGCCATATCTCCAAAAATAAGCATTTCTCGAAAAAATTCACAAGAGTAAAAACATCTTATATTGGGCCAAAAAAGGTAAATTTATTGTTTCTTTTTCATTTTTGACTTAATTCTACAAGTTACGGAACCCGTGATAAAAGGGTTGTTTTCTACCCCTTCCGATCATTTCCTACTCTAATCATTTTTTGAGCTTTTTTATTAACGTCATTACAAACATAATGCGCAAGGTTTTATCAAAATCCATTCATTAGCACTCAAATTAGAGATTTTTGTCATTTTAGCGCTCTGTTGACTGGACTAATAGATTAAAGTTAGTATCGATGTGAGTCATTGTATTTTAAAGAAATACTAACCTCAAATTTTTAACATTTCGAGATTCGGCACTTAAATAGTTCAGATTGTCTCCAGAAAACTCGTGTACTATATAAAAATCCACTATGGGTAAATTCTCTGAAGTATCTTTCACAAAATTAGGTTCCATTATGAACAAATATTAAACGCACAATGTAAATGTAAACAACAAATCAACAGTGCACCCACCACCAATATGATAAATGAAAACATAAAAATTCTTTAGAAATGAATGATCATCAGATACGTCATCATTTACCGCCTTTTTATTTTCGAAACCAATTTGTTCTTGCATGTGATGAGTAGAACTTTTTTTAATATGATATATGCAATGTATATTTAATATACTTTTTGATCATATAACAATATTTTGTAAATTTTGTTGAGGAAACGACCCTACTGAGTTATTAGAATAATGAAAAAAAAAATAATTTGCATTTGTTCTAAATGGTCCGAAGTTAAACTCCGGCGCCTTTCACTAAATATCCACTTGTACTGTGAAAACGATCATTCAACATCTACCGATGTAATCAGCGCATAGTTAAAATAAATAAAAAGTTCTCACTTCCTTGCCACTTGATCCACTACACACCAAAATATTGAAAACCCGGGGTTGTGTCTTAACACTATATCCAGTTTGTGTTTTACTATCTCCGCAACATCCCCTAATATTCTAAAAATATATTGATATAGATCAAATATAATGTTCATTGTGACTATTACTGTATCCGGCTTACGTTGAAGGTCGCGTAAGGCTAGAGGGATCAGTGAGAAATATCCATATTATTAATATAAATTTTGTTTAATAAATGTATCACTAAACATTTCTTGAGCACGTAGAATGGTAACTGATTCATTTGGATTGAAGTCTACTGATTTAACGGCGTCTAAATTACAGTAATAATACGATGCCGTCGTATCACCATGGTGTTACACAATACCATTACTTTTACCAAATCTAAGTTAAGCTTTCGTTGACTATCACTAGTAATATATAAATAGTTTTTATGATGGTCAGATGAAACATGTTTTAAAATGTTCGACTTGCGTATCCACGAATATGTTTTTTCCCAACTTGTTCAGAAAACTTCTACATCGTTAAACCTCAGTTCTGGAAAATATTCAATCCACGAAAGTACTGTATCTCTTCACGACATATATACTTCTATCAAAACTTCGCCAGGACGTTAATATAAATAAAGGCATTAAAAAAAAAAAAAAAAAAAAAAAAAAAAAGCTAAAAATGTACTGACACCTTCCTGTAATCTGTAGTGTTACTCCATAATGCATATGAAAAAGGGTGTCATCAATCGCTGGTGTAAATAAAATAATAATAATTGTTTAACCTTTGTTATTTCAAGTGCTTTCCATATGTTGAAAGCCTTCTGCAAAATATAAAACGCATTTGCAGTTTCTTTTATTACTGTTTACAGTATACTATTTGCTGTCATAAAAAAAAAGGAAAAAAAAGAGCTGTCTTTGTGGTGCTGAAAATTCTCCTTATATTTTTTAAAAGTCCTCTCGTTATAGTGCCTTATATATGTGCACAGATAAAAATAATTTAAATTAAGAATTGTTTAATACCAAATAAACGATTTCTCCAAGTTTGTAATAAATGATTTATTTATAAGTTTTATGTAATAATTTTTCTTACCACAAAAGTATTTGTTTTATATAATTAATGTATTTTTTCTGACGGGAAAAAAGTTTGACATTTTATCTCTCTTGACAGGTAACAAAATGTCACTTTTTATTAAATTACTTTTTCCCCGGGAAAAAATGAATACTTTTTCCTGGATATGTACACATAAGAACACGGAGATATTTAATTTTAGAATATTTTATTATACAAAACTTACATTTCCTTAATGTCAAAAGTACAGTTGTTAAATGTGTATTGCATGAAAGATATGTTCCTCGAACGATTGGGAATGTCTGCTACAGTGGAATTTTCTTGAATTGAAATCATATTTTCCGCCATTGACACAACTGCCGTTGATGGTCCTGGTCGCAAATTGGGTCTTATTTCAGCTAATACACTGCCACACGTTCTAAACACTATTAGATATTTCTGTCCTATGTGCCACCAATTCATTGACATACCCTTCAGCTACCGTTGATCACTTACAACCACCATGTTTCTTTAGTGTCATCAAGTCTCCTCCAGATTCAACTAAAAGTGTAGCAGACCATCTTCGAAATGTATGACCTGTATATGACTTTCGTTTTCAAGTAGAAGATAATTGTCTACTATTTCAGGTATCTTATAAAATTGATTTTTACCAACAACCTGACTGATACATTTTCCATTGCGATATGCATAAAACAGGTGGCGATCCTTTGCTGCTGCTGGACGAAGGGCTATGTACATTCTGTAAAATTTAATATATTTTTCAGTAACTACAAATCTCCTGTTTACATCTTTCTTTGTTTGCTTAAGTTCAGGAGCGGCTGGTGAAATTTCAACAATTTTTTTCTCGTCTGTGGCGCATGGGACCCATACGAAATATGGGAAATAACATCTAGAGAAGCATTCCTCTAACGACCCCTAAAAAATTTTGAAAAAGCAGTTTGCGAAAAAATTTTTCAAAATTCGGTTGACCCCCCTAGGTCTAGGGACTCCTGTTTAAAATTAATTTTTTTTGTCATATACATTTTACTTTTCATAAAAATACAACAGGTTTTGAAGTTTATGAAAATATTTCCATTACTAACTGAGATACAACGAATTGAAATTTTATCATTTGTTAAATTGTAAATTACAAAATTTCAGTTCATTGTGTTTCAGTTAATAATGAAAATATTTTCATAAACTCGGGGTCAACCGAATTTTGAAAAAATTTTTCGCAAATTGCTTTTTCAAAATTTTTTAGGGGTCGTTAGAGGAGTGCTTCTCTAGATGTTATTTCCCATATTTCGTATGGGTCCCATGCGCCACAGACGAGAAAAAAATTGTTGAAATTTCACCAGCTGCCCTGCTTACAATTAATAACGTTCCAGAATCATCAATATCATCTAATGTTACCTGGCTGATTTCACAAATTCGACAAGCTCCTGCAATCCCAAATACAACAACAACCTTGGCCATTAAATAAACTTCATCAGGAGCATTATTTAAAAAATCACTAATATGTGTACTCGTAAAAATCAAAGATTTCTTGGGCATGTAACCTGTCCCATTTTGCTTCAAAAATGTAATTAGTTTGCAATATTTTGAAATGTCTACATTACTATTGGATTGTAACGTACTTTTAATCATTGAATAATTCGACCACACTGTTGATGGCTTTTGTTGTTGCGCCAATTCCGAAAATAAGCCAATAACACCGTCTCCAAGAACTGCATGTCTTTTTCACCTTCCATTCCATAAATCTTGAATACGCGGTTTCGTAAATTTTCCGCGGTTTAGCTGGCAATAATTTTAGTGATGCTATTTTCACTGCTTCTACTAATTCCAGTGGTGTAAGAGAAAACTCTGAATCAGAAATGTCCATTTTTGAACTCTAAATATTCAAAATATCTAATAAATAACTTCACTAAGTTTGCAAATTTTTAAACCCAATCACAGAATTAAATTGACAGATATCTGATTACTTTAAAGGTTTCCTTAGCAACGGAGATCCATTGTCGCTATAAGTACCTACAACAACGTACCAGTTTAAAACTTGAAAGTTTTTCTGACTTATTTAGTGGAACCGCATAGGGCGACAAATAGGGGGTTCGTGGGAAATTAATGATTAAAGCATGCCACCCATATTATACGTTAGTATATACATTTGTCAACAACAAAACCTTTCTTGCAACCCCCAATCACGCGACCCTCACCGTAAAATGGTTAATGAATTATATCTCTTAAACCGTTAAAGATAGAATGTTCGTTTTGACTGTGTTGTTTTTACTAAGGAACAGAAAAGGCTATTAGCACTTTTGTCCAATTTTTGTTCCAAACAAAGTTATTTAAATAAAATGCCTTTTTGGAACACCATGGCATTTTAAATCGCCTTTTTCTAATAAAACTCACATTCGATTAAAAAAAAAAACACTTCAAATAAGGTTTGTTCGCTAAAGATCTATCTTTCCAACATTGTAATTATTTTTACCATTATGATACTCGCGTACATTGAATTTCACTATATTGATCGAAAGTCGTCCGTGCGAAATGAAAATATGCATTATTTCGGAATAATTACAGGAAGCTTCGATTTTCCTAAAACCTTTTATCACTTTCAACACTTTCACATAGCTTAAAATAAAAAGTTATAAACATATAATCGTGAAGAAATTGTTTATTAATTATAATTGCTTTAAAATTTTTCAACTTATAATAATTTTGTTAAAAAAAAAGAATCTTTTTATTCAAATAAGTATCTTTTTATTTAAATAAAGAGATACTTTTTTTTTAACAAAATTATTATAAGTTGAAAAATTTTAAAGCAATTTAATTCAAATTGACATATAAGGGGGTTTTCGAGGTCGTTGAAATAGATTATGATGTCAAAGAAAGGTAATTCAAAATGGCTGATCCAATATGGTCGATTTCCATCAAGCAATAAAATAATTCAAAACACTATTCAATTAAAAGCACAATTGAAATATTCACATAAAAACTTTCAGCATTGAGTCAATTTACCGAAAAAACTTCGTGAAAAATATAGGTTTATATACATTCCGAAATTTTTTCATCGTCAGATTTACTTATTTTGAGGTCCTTCTATAAACGTATTATGCATAGATAGGCTAAATAAATTTTTTATAAAAGTTATTAACTTTTATTTTATCCATAATTTCACGAATTTTAGAGCAAAAAAAATTTTTCTTTGATTTCCGTAAAAAAAGGGGGTTAATTTAATTTTTAAGGTAAATCCCCTTGAGGCATCTTAAACTACACATTTCATGCTTTAAAAATCGCACCTACAAAGATCTAATAACGCGGTTTAAACCAGAGAAATAGGTGGTTAAAGTTAGTTATACAGTGTGTCCCAGGCAGAGTTCCTAGCAATTTTTCAAACTTAAATTCCCTGACTTTTCCAGGTTTTCCAGGACTATTGGAAGGTTTTTCCAGGTCTAGTAATTGATGAGCGGGGTAGGGACACTGTGGCGTCACAAAATAATCGGAACGAATCTAGAAGTACAAAACTGAAAATTTCTTTTGATGAGGGGGGCTGAAAAATTATTTTCAAATTCCCTGTCTTTATGAAAATTACTAAAATTCCCTGACTTCATAAAATTTTCCAACTGTTGATGGCTGACTTTTCCGGGTTTTCCAGGTCGCTATGAACCCTCCCAGGATAGATGTAACAAGAGGTGTAATGGACCAAAAATTTTGGAATGGTATTTGGGGATTGAGTCCTGCTTGTTGTAAAACTAAAGTACACCAAAAATGACTTGATTTGGTGTTCTACGGGGTGTTTTTATAAAGTACCTTTATTTTTCAAAATATGAAAAAATTCCACTAAGAAAAGTTATTTAGAATGCAATTTTTTATACCTCTATACCAAATTTCAGGAATATAAAATTATTTTTTTGAAACTTCCCATTTTTTCCGAATTAAGAGTTGAATTCATATTTAAAGTTGTGTAGGAGCAAATGTTAATCATCTCAAAAAGTAGGCTATTGGTAAATAAAAAATTGAATATACGAGATGTAAGAAGGTATAATGTTAATCGAACTAATTGTAAAACAAGAAACAATTACTAACAGAAGATTAATGAGGTTTAAAAATTATAACGAGTAATAAATGTCAAAAACATAACAGATTCACAAACAAATTAATTATTGACAAATACAAAACAATGTTTACAATTTTTTTTATTATTCGACGTAGCTACCACCCACATCCACACACATTTCGATCCTTCGCCTGAAGTCCTTAAAACTGTTTCGAATATGATCTAATGGTATGGAGTTTACGGCATTTGCAATTCTCTGCTTCAATACTGCTTCATCGTTAGGAAGTGGTTCAGCGTAAACCAACTGCTTGAGGCGACCCCATAAAAAGAAATCCAATATTGATAGGTCTGGGGATCTCGCCAGCCACTTGATCGGTCCATTCCTGGCAATCCAATTTTCTCCAATATTTAAATTCAACCACCGATTAACCATTTCTGTGGGGTGGCCAGGGTAACCATCATGTTGAAAATGAACTAAAGGCATATCTCTTAAAATATTTAAATGTTCTTCAGAAAATCTTTCAAGAAGCTGTAAATAAGTGTGCTGGTTTAAACTGCCCTCAATGAAGTAAGGTCCAATAACTCCAACGTGATAAGAAATGGCACACCACACACTCACTTTTTTATAATATTGTCTTCTACAATGAATTCTAAAATTTGGATTTTCAGAAGCCCAAAACCGACAATTCTGAGACGAAACAACACCATTGGTTGTGAATGTGGATTCATCTGAGAAAATTATGAAATGATGAAAAAATCTCTCGTCCATGATTGGTCGTCAAACAAAAATCCAACCTGCAGCCGTCATCTCCCTCTTCAAGCGTATGTTTATTGCTTCATATGCCCTAATTTTCTTTGCCTTGTAAATTCTTTGGAGTTCAGACTTGCTAATATTAATAAGAGATGATCTCTCTCTTAGTGGCATCCTAGGATTTTCTATGGGGCTCATGCACCGTTTGACACATAGATTAAAGAATATTATGTTATAGATAGGCAACTCTCAAGGATTTTTTGAACAGCAAAACTTACGTCGAGAGTGGCGCTGTATTCCCGCCATTTTTATATAGGCGGGATTGCCATAGGCGGGAATTTTAAATGATTTTCAAACAAATTGCTTAGGCCATCATTAGACTACAAAAGTTCTTTAACAAAGATTTTTTATAAAAGATATTTTATGAGATGAAATATCTATCAAATTACTCATAAAATATCTTTTATAAAAGATCTTTGTCAAAGAACTTTTATAGTCTAACAGTGGCCTTAAAATTAAATAAGTCATTTCAAAACTAGAAATTGATCATTTATTAATTTAACGGAAAATCATTACAATAAATACAATAATATTTAAAAAGTAACTAACATAAGTAAAATTATTACAAAAGTATTAAGATGTTGAAACTGCCTTGAAATAAGTAAAATGTTAAAGTAACTAATGTACCAAAATACCTGTAATACAATTAAATAATAGCGGGTTTATACGTGCATGGATTTAGTGGCGCCAGTAGATATTGGCACGCCAGTAAAAAAATATTGCGCGTATAAACAGTTACTGGCAAGCATGCATCAATGCATGCAAGGTAAAAGCTTGCTCGCCAGTAACTGTTTATATGTGTAATATTTTTTTACTAGCGTGCCAATATCTACTGGCGCCACTAAATCCATGCACGTATAAACCCGCTATAATATACATTTTCACGTCCTTTACTAACATTAAGTGGTGTGAATCAGTCTTTTTGGAATTTAGATTTTTCATTATCATATAGGTTACAAAAAACTGACATTGATTGTGAAACGTCATAAGTTATGTATTTGAATAATGTTAATCCAGAAGAAAAACATACGTATTTTTGTTTTTTTTACTTTACACCATTCGATGGGAATGATTTCGATTTATAACAAATGTAAAAACTGACGTTGGAAAATTCACAGCAACTGCACATAGCTGCGATTGTATTTATTATGTAAATAATGTAACCTAATATTTTGTACATGTCCTTCATTACAAGACTGAAAAACTTTTTCATCGGTAAACACAACATTGGTCCAAAACTCCAACGGGCGATAGACACAATTTAAACAAAACATAATGCGGGCTTGCTTGTTCTCCTGTTAATATGGTCTTCTTGGCACTTGTACAGTTTTTTATTTTCGATTTTCCTATCCTTCGGCTAGCTGCTAACCTCGACACTAGAAAATGTGTCATGAACACAGCGTCTCCTGCTGTTTAAAACGGATTTTGCCTCAAATAGCCAAGGAGTGCTTCATCTTGAACGAGATTTGAACTTCTCGATAGGCCTGAACCGTCTTTTCTCTTTACGCTACCTTCCTCTTCCCATTTTTCTTCACACTCATAACAGTACTTTTATTCAATTGATAATGGTTAGCAACTGCTCTAATAGACCATCTCTCTTTAATTTTAAAGAGAATTAAAATTTTTTCATGTTCAGTTAATTTTGGCATTGCGAAAATATGACTGACAAATAAATAATGATTTAATAAGGCGAAAAATAGGTGTACGGGATTTCATTGCACAGAAGTGTACAACCCGTCAGTCTTTCGTTTTTAGCAATTTCTTGGGAGTCACGTTCTTTGCAGATCAATAATACCTATGCATGTTGGAATTTTTCGAAGTCGCAACACGACGTGAACACATACAACACTTATAACCCATTACAGTTTTTAATATTTAACAGAACAGTGTCGTGTCTAATCAGTTTCATTGGAAACTCACATTATTTACAAATAAGCAAATGGACTCCTGCTCTATGGATTTAATAATTATTAGTTTAATGTCCAAAACACAAAGCACAGACATGTAAACAATAATGGCGCGACAAAGGCATATTTTTGCGATCTCGCGTCTTACCCCAATGCTTTAAGCGCCTTGAAGCGCTACGTCATCATATATTTCTCCGCAAAAATGAATGTCTTTTTAGCTTTTTTTAACAGTTTAGTTATAACCATCTCTAACGTTCTTATGTCAGATCCCTACTATTTTCCGCTTACACATTTTCTAGCGCCTTAGTGAGATCGCGCGATACCGCTTTAAGCGTGACGTCACAGCTTATTCGCTCGGATGGCTCCGCTTATCGCGGTTTGTAGCGTCTTATGCGCAAAAACATGCCTCAGATTTGCGCAGCCGCCGTGATTCAAGTACAAGTAGCGACAGATCGACGGAAGTTCAAACTAAACACGCTGTTTTGAAATATAGTGGGAGTGCGCCAAGGAGGGGTAAATTAACAAGGAGTGCTTAATGCCTATAGGCACTGTTTACCAGCGAACAAAAGAGATGGAGATAATATGTGACGCAAATCGTGCGTCACTGGTTGTAAAATGGCGGCACAATGATGTATAGTTTCTTTCATGATATTGGTGTTTGTCGAAATTCCCATCGTAATCATATTCAGTGTTTGCAGTGTTTATTTGTTGGTTAATTATTAGTTTCTATAAGTATTCTTGTTGATTTAGTGTAGTGTTTTATTAGTATTGTGTACAGATATTGTCCATTTCAAGACATTTGGAACAATTTTGAGTGAAATATTGACAATATTGTGGAGGTAGTTAATTGTATTATTTTAGTTTTTGTTTCTTTTTATGAATAATATAACTGTTAATACACCATTATTTTATCATCGTTATTTACGTAAATACCAGGCAAGGGAATATGTACAAACAACATAAATATAAATATATTATATTATGATCTGTTACTAAAAATCAAAAGAATATATATACTGTTCAACTGCTATAATTAAATTTTTTGGTATAACGACAGGATACCTTAAAGCTCAGTAAGTATGTAAGAGTATAGCCAAGAACCAAAATGAATACTTAAATAAATGCTTTAATTGTACTTTTATTGCATTTGTTTATTTACTTATTTGTTTTATATATAATAAGTGATGTCCACGTTTAGAAGAATGTTTTGTACCCGAAACTATAATATATAACTTTCAATAAAGTATACAGGGTGTCCCACTTAAAATTCCCGGTGCCATATTCTTGATAACTAAAATAGATATTTGAGTTGTGTAAAAGGTGTTCACTAGAATATATATAAATTACTTCGGTTTTGCGTAAAAATGTTCTTTCTACAAAATAAGGTATAGATGGCGTCGCGATTATTAAAAGAAATCGTTCGATCCCAAGAACTCTGATGTGGGGGCGCGTTACATTCTATGCAACTTTTACATTTTGAACAATTTTTGTCATAGTAACTCAGATTGATTTAGATAGTAATGAAATAAATAAATAAATAAATAAAAATTGAAAAACAATAATTAAAAACAATAGAGGATCCCGCTGTTTTCTTATGGAAATTGAATTTCAGTCAAATTGGCTACATTTTTAGTATATTGTAGATTTCGACTTTCTGATCAAAAGCTCTCATGAACCCAACTTGATCCTACGCCTAGTTTCTGAGATAAGCTCAAAAAATTTACAAGCAGTCAAGTTAAGAAAATTCCAAATTTATGATTTTTTTTATTGTATATTTTATATTGTGTTACTTTCTAATAAAGTATTTTCGAGTGTATTTGCACTAATACGATTTTTTCGAGAATTTTTTGTTTTTTAAAAAAATAGCGTAGAACAAAAAAAGTTTGAAAAACTTTTGCGAAGGCATAGGAAATTCTACATAAAAATAACAAGTGAAAGAAATATTTGATCGCATTGGCTAAAACATCTCGTATAAAATTTGTGTCTTCCTGACCAAAAAAGTCTTATTGAAAAACTTTCGGAAATAGCTCCTTTGACCTCCATCGAAGTATTATAAATTCAATATATTATATTATACCGGCGCAGTAGCTCAATCAGTTAAGGCGTATTGAGTGGCGAATATGCTGGTCGACTGTCTACCGTGCTCTGGGTTCGACCCCCAGCCCCGGTATTGACAACACTGGTGGGTGTGGATGTATGTCTGCATTTTTCCAAATGTGTAACCCCTTTCCGCAAAGCCTTGGCTTTGGATTTGGGGGTTGTCTACTATCCGTGGTGTGTTTATGTTTATAACCATTATTATACACCTGTAAAATATATATTATTAGAGGTCAAAGGATCTCTTTCTAAAAGCGTTTGAATAACACTTTGACTGAATATTTCTTTCATTTGATATTTTTTGGATTTCCTGTGCCTTCGCCAAAATCCTTCTGACTTTATTTTTTTTCTACGCCATTTTTATTAAAACAAAAAATCGTGTGTGTGGAAAATATTTTAAAACGCTATTAGAAAGTATCACAATATGAAATATATTTTAAAAAATTATAAAATCGGAGGTTTTTTTACTTTTGACTGCTTGTACATTTTTTGAGCTCGGAGAGTAGACTTAGGATCGAGTTGGGCCCACGAGAGATTTTGATCAGAATATCGATATCTTATCTACAACATATTAAAAATTTAGCTAAACTGACCGAATTTCAATTTCCATTAGAAAACAGTGGGGTGGGCCTTTAAAAAAATAAAAAATAAAGTTGCTTAATTACTATCTAAATCAGTCTGATTTACTATGACAAGTGTACTGTGTATTTTAAAATAGTTATGGCGATTTTTTTTACTTAAAATAATGATATTGAGATTGAAATATCTCAAAAGCCAGTGACTTTTCGAAAACTGTTCATATTGTAAAAGTTGCTTGGAATGTAATGTCCTCTTATAACATGAACCTCTTTTCAAAACTCCTGTGGGATTGGACAATTTCTTTGCATCGCAACACCATATCTATACCTCAATTTGTAGGAAGACCATTTTACTCAAAACTGAAGTCATTTATGTACTGTAGTAAATACTTACCTTTTACAGAATTCAATCTCTTTTAGTTATCGAGAAAATGGCCCCGGGAGTTTTAAGTGGGACATCTGTATATTTACTGATATTTTTAATAAATAATAAGTCTTTTGGCTGGTATTTACCTCTTAGGTAGTTTGCTTATATTAGCAATAACCTCGGTAATAAATATGAATTAAGTTTATCTATTATCCGTAGATCGCCATGCCGATTACATGTGCTATACGAACATGTCGCAATAATAGTGACATAAACAAGAATCTTTCCTACTTCAGATTTCCAAAGGAGGAAAATCTTAAAAAAGAATGGATTATCTGTTGTGGTAGAAATACAACATGGAGCCCTAAATACTCTCGAATATGTTCGGTTCATTTTAAACATGAAGATTTTCAAAGAGATTACAGACATGAACTTTTAGGTATGTAGTAAACATACAGTCATATGGAAAGTGTTGAATAGCATTTGTTATTTTTATTATGATAATAATTACTAATGTAACTTGAGTTTTCTTATTCTAAAGATTTAATATAAATAGATACACATATTTGTTTTGAAACTCAAATATTTATCTTTTTATTTATCTATCTATTTCACCATTTATTATTACATTTCTTTATTTCTATAGGTGCTAAACCAAAAAGAAAACTAAAGGAAGGGGTTGTGCCCAGCCTAAATCTTCCAGTTACGGCAACGCGAGCAGCAACAGTAATTGTTGAAGAACTGGATGAAGAAAGCGAAAGAAAAATCTTAATCGATAAGATATATGAGGACATCAAGGAACAAGAAGTCTTAAGAAAGGCTGAAGTTCAAAAAATTTTAGAATGTGATAAGGATTCGGATAAGGAGAATATTCCACCTGTTTCCCAAAGAATAGAACAACCGAGAGAAGAACAAAATGACAATTACGAAGAAAAATACAGAAACCTTCTCAGTGACTTTAATCAGTTAAAGCAGGAACATATGTCTTTAAAAAATGAACATGAATTATGCAAGCAAAAATTGAAATCATTTGAGAATCAGATTAGATATTATAAGCATAAGTCCTTTAAAAAGGAACAGAAGGAAAAAGAACTGAGAGGAATATTATCTCAATTATTAAGCGAAAATCAACTAAATTTATTACTTCAGAAAAAGAGAAGAGTTAATTGGACCTCTGAAGAGATTGCTACTGCGTTTACCTTACGTTACTATAGTAAAAAAAGCTACATTTTTCTACGTGAAACTTTAAAATATCCTTTGCCTAGCTTGTCATCACTCAGAAGATGGGCGATGAACATAGAACTAAGAAAAGGTATATTACATGATGTATTAAGATGTATGAAATTGCAAGGGGAAGACATGTCTGATTTACATAGATGTGTTGTGCTGCAGTATGATGAAATAAAAATAAAATCTGTAGTAGAATATGATCAGAGAAATGATGAAATAATAGGCCCCTATAATCAAATGCAAGTTATTATGGCCAGAGGTCTATGTTCCAATTGGAAACAGCCTATATATATAGATTTTGACCAGAAAATTACTAAAAAAATTCTTTTTGAAATTATTACAAAGTTGCACGAAATAAAGTATGAAGTAGTAGCCTGTGTTGGTGATTGTGGTGGTGGTAATGTGGGATTATGGCGTGAACTTGGAGTAGGCATTAACAAAACATATTTTAAACATCCAGTTAGTGAATCAAATGTATATATATTTGCTGACGCTCCCCATTTATTAAAACTTGTAAGAAACTGGCTTTTGGACACAGGGTTTGTGCTAAAAAATGAAACTCTTGTCACGAAGCGTCCATTAGAAGAGCTAATTAATTTAACCGACACAGAAGTAAATGTTTGTTTTAAAATTAATGAAAAACATTTGACTGTTGAAAAAAGTCAAAGGCAAAATGTGAGACTAGCTGCAGAGTTACTATCACATACTACTGCCACTGCACTTATCCATTATAAACCTGGTGAAGACAAGGACTTAGCAGTTAACGTTGGCAATTTTATAGATTTAGTGAACAAGTGGTTTGATATATTTAATAGTTTTAAACCAATAAGTCCAATACCAACGAAATGTGGTTATGGTATTCACTTAGAGGAGCAGAATAAAATACTAGATGAAATGGAAGATGCGATAAATAATATGATACCTATTGGAAAAAATTCTTTGCAGATTTTCCAAAAAGGAATTCTAATTTCAATCAAGTCTCTAAAAAAAATGTATGAGGTATTGAAGGAAGAATTTGCGATCAGTTATTTGTTAACACACAGAGTAAATCAGGACGCGTTAGAAAATTTTTTTTTCCAAGTAAGAAGTCGAGGTACAGATGAACATCCATCACCACTAAATGCCATTAATAGGATAAGAATGATAATTTTAGGAAAAAATCCGGGCATTTTACATGCACAAACCAATACAGAAGATAGAACTCAGGATGACTACATAATGACAAAAGTATTTAAACAGGCTGATATAAAATTTGAAATACCTACGCTACCTGATGAAGGTAGTGACACTACATCTAGCAGCTCTGTAGCTTCCTCAGATCAGCCCACCACTTCGACTGGTGAGATTGGACCAGAAACAACAAATGATGCCTTAGAGTACATTGCCGGATATATAGCGAAAAAATTTAAAAAAAAGTATCCAAATTTAGGTGCTCACACTTATAAGAGTGAGAGCGAACATGATTATATTCTACCTTCATGGGTGCAGCATTTGTCATATGGCGGTTTAATTAAACCATCCATGGAATGGTTACAACAAATTGTTAAAGTAAATAAAATATTTGAAAATTTTCATAATACAGACTGCATGTATCGAAAAGGTCCAAATGTTACAAAAAAATTAATAAACAGACTAAAAAAAAAATATGATGAAGTACCACTGGAAATCCTGAAACTATTTGTCAAGTTAAGAACTAGGATTAGAATAAATTATATTAACTTAAAAAAAAAGACAATAAAAAAAAAAAATCATCCCACTGAAGAGGATAGAAAACGAGCAAGAAAACGAAAAAAAATTATAAATTAATATGTACAGATACAAAAAATTATGTTGAACTCTCTTGTACTTTTCGCAACCATTATTGGGAGTTTTTATGAATTCTCCTCAAGGCAGGTGCTGTGCCCATCAGTACAGTAGGATATAATTATGTTCGGTATTCATTTTATGTAATCCCAGCGCTGGATGCTTATGATTATATTTTTTCGCAAGATACCCTGCTATATATTGTAAAACATCGCTTGCTGTTTCAGATATCTCCTAATATAACATTCTTTTAGATTAATGTGGCTTGAGAAATACTGGTTGATGTAGTTGTATTGCTATCAGTATTGGTTTCCGTTATTGGAGCTGATTGCTTAAAATTAATATCAGTGTTTTAAACTTCGTCACAATCTTATTCATATATTATCCTGGGTTCTGTTTTTGGTATTTGTATTGGACTGAAGAATTCCAAAGTTCTTCTCTTATTCGCATTCTTTAAGGCCTAGTTGGTGATGGATGTTCATGTGGATATCCTTTATTATACTCTTCGCAAAAACGAAGAGTATATTGTATTTGATCGGCACATTTCTAAATCAGTAAATATCACTCGTAGAGAAAAAATTTTTATATCGTTATGTTAGTGAACGAATTCTGAACAACTTTCAAATGTCCGTCTGTCCGTCCGTCCGTCTGTCCGTCCGTCACGTTTCTTGTAAGCACGATAACTCAAGAAAGAAAAATCCGATTGTATTGAAATTTGGAGAGTAACTTAGTGTTAGCTAGAGGAAGAACCCTATTGTTTTTTAACAAAATAGATTGGTAAATAAAAAAGTTATTAGTAATTTAAAATTTAAAAAAATATTTTTTACGTTTTTTTATGGTTTGTAATAAATAGAAACCTTGCGAAATGTTATTTCCTATCACTATTTTTTTTTTTTAATACATTTTACTAATGTGTGTTTCCTAATAATCACAATAAATTTTCTAATGGTATATATTACACTCATTAACAATTTTAGTAATAAGAAATGGTGGTGTAGCGGCAAGAGTTTCGTCTCGCAATCCAAGGGTCCCGGGTTCGATCCCTCACATCGTGATTTTTTTTTTCATATATTTTTTTTTTCACAACAAAGTTGGTATCACAAAATTTAGAATGTCCAAAAACTAACATTATTTACAAGAAAAATTCGAAGAGTATCCTATAGAATGTGTAACAATTATATAAAAAGCTCAGTAAATCGGCGAAGAGTATAATGCTTCCTCTAGTTTCTTAATGGAAAGAAAAGGTTTTCTAGGGAATTTTGACTAAATTTGTGAGTTAAAATGTACCCTATAGAAAAGTTTTGCTTTGTCATTGAAAGCATCTTTCATTAATTGATTGATATTAGATCACTTTTCTGAAATATCTGGAGTACTTACTCTCCATCAGGAAGGTGTCATATTATATATTGTTAATATCTTTATAACTTTATTTTGTTGCTCAAATTTCACTCCATAACCACATTTTGTAATGCATGCTATTTGTTGACATGTAACTAATAAAAACATCCAAGGAAACATCAAACCACGAGTTCACTTGTTCAATAAAAGAAACAAGTGATTATGTCTCATCTGGATTTACATTCAATTTATAATGCAGTTGCTGTTGATTTTAAAGCAAACAGTTATGAATGAGTCTGCTCCTCTAAATGCTTCTTATTTACAATAATATCTTTCCATTTGAATCTTGTGTACAGATTAGTCCATTTAGTTTCGGAACAATTTCATCATATGTGGAGTATCGGCAAAAATATACACATTTGAGGGATATTTAAAAAATGGTTTTGTTGATAATAACATTTATTTCTTTCCACAAGCCAGCATTAGGTACTTTCCCCGTGATCACAAACGCAAGCCAGCACATTATACTTTATATCTTGTAATTTAGTTATCAAAATCAATAAATATCTACTCTGTTTCCTTTTAAAAAGTAATCCTCTTGCAATAACTATTTGCATTTGGCTAAAAAGACCAACTAGTTCATCATAAACTGGGTCATAATCTGCCTCATTTTTTACTTTTATCTTGTCAAATTATTGTAGTACGTATAACACATTTCTTTGAGTCTGAGAGATCTTCCCTTGCCAATTGCATACAACATAAGACAAATCTGTCATGATAACCTTTCTTTATATCAATTTTCAATGCTCATCCTTAAAGAAGATAGTTTACGTAGAAGATAAGTTAATTTCTGTCTCAGGAAAATATAACTTTTTTACTGCAATATCTCAACGTGAAACTCTATACAGACAATGCAAACGAATTACTCTTTTAGTTTTCAAATTATAAAATTCTTCCATAAAATAAATATTTAAATGGTTTTGCAAACAATTTTCATGTTTTAAAACCCAACTCTTACTCTCGTTTTGGAAAGCTAAAAAAGCAAATTAACTAACAATAATTATTTCATTGTTTAATATGAGATTAAGTAAGTGTAAATTGTGCTCAACTTTCTTATAATCGAAGAAATTTTGCATTGCCTGTAGATTTCTTCTCATGGGCTCTTTTATTTCTCTTTAATAATAGATTTACTTGATTTTTACTTAAAATGAGAGCTACATGCTGTCCAGTTTTCTTTCAGTTACGTGAGCTTTTGATTTATAATGTATTAGCTGACTTTCAAAATGTCTCAATTTTTGTTTAATGGTTTATTTGATTTGTTTACTCATGCTTCGTTTTGATCCTAACACGCTTCGCTTCAGAAGGAGACCACGACAAGAGAAACGTTAAGCAGTCAAAACGATCAACGCAGAAGAAAAGCCGGACACCAGTCTATGCATCATATTCATGCTTCGATAACAAATCTTTGAGCTTCCTAAGAAGACTGAAGTGCATTTCTTTATAATTATTACATTTCCTTTAATACCATTTTCATTACTATTAACATAATATTCTGTTCATTTTCATAGTGTTCTTGCAATTTTTTATTTACCTTAAAGCTCTCACCAATTTCCTTGTATTTTCTTGGATACACATTTTCCTGTGTAAGCACCGATTAATATTACCATTTTTGGATTATTTGCCTTCATGTATTTTAGGTATTATTATTATTATTAAAAACAGAAGAGCTAAGAGACGAATCGTATTAAACTAAAAATTAAATACAATATAAGATGTACCATAATTATAGAGCAGCTCAGTAAAATATATGAATTTTGTAAATTTTGTTCATACAAATTTTGTAGATGTATTAATAGTAATAATAATGATAGTTTTTATTTATAAATAATAATAAAAGTGTTTATTTATATTACCAATACATTTACAAAAGAATGGAATGAAATGGTGGCGACGTTTGATTGCTTGCTCTTCCACGCAACCACCATATACACTAATACTATCTAACATACAATATAATAAATAAACATAACTAAAGTCATGATCTCAAGAAGCGATTATCAAGTCTATTTCTGAAACAGTTTATTGATGGACCATTAACAACTTCATGAATTCCAAATGTCGAAGACTCTGTTGCTGATGAAAAACTGTGGAGGTCTGGTATGATAAAATTCATGCAGTACATTGAAGTCTATTATGAATGTTTATCGTTGTGTAATGTTTAACACTTCGTAGGTGGTTATGAGATCACCTCACATTAATCTCGACTAGCAGTACTTAAACTGAATTTAACTCATCGTGCAATCATGGTAGGAATCATTAATCATTATGAAACATCAAAGAAAGAACTATTATATCTGGTATTTGACACATATATTTATATATATTTATATATATATGAAATCGGATTTGAAGGAAACAACTACTCAGCGGGCAAATACCCCGACCTGCATTGAATTACACCTTCAAATCGTGATCAGTAACCAGTACTTATATTTATTTATATTTAGGTATCGTAATTAGATAAGTAATGCATGGTAGTTTATATATTTTAGTCTCTATTATATTGATAATTCTATAATATGTATATTTGTATATTGCAAATTTTTTGATAATAAATAAATATGTTACGATTTAAGGTATTTTGTATTCTTTCTTATATAAAATATCTGGAGTGAATTATTGAAATAAATTTCAAAATTTTGATACAATCAGTTAAATTCAGCAAATTTTCTAAATTACGTCAAAAACATATACCTATTTAAAATTTATTTTCAAACCTTGAAAAGGCCACATAAGGCCCACAAGTAGTGTATCTTTACATTAAGTGCATAAATATTCATATTACAAACTACATTCAGCATTTAGTATTAGACGAACATGTGTCGTATATGAATTATTATTATTATTATTATATAAATCTCTTTATCTATTTAGCATATAGCTGATTTGTACAAAAAAACAGTAATATAAGAAACATACGATATAAAAGGAAACAATATGTAGGTGTATATGCACGTCAATACATTAACAAATATCACTTATGATAAAATTAATAATAACACTAATACAATTACAGACATAAATGTATATAGTAGTAGTAGTACTGTTGTTTTACTAGGCAATGAGGCCGGGATGGCCCATTTTGCTCTAGGGATCTACAGTTTAGCATGGACTCCAAACCACGGTCCTCGACCACCAACTTTGACCCACCCTAGTCCCGTTACACCACCCTTCAAGGCGGCGCATTAGCCCGAGGTTCCCGGGTCTCCTGGACCAGCCACCATCTTTCGAGGTGGTTCACTAGCCCTAGGGTTGCCTCTGTCGGCAGCCTACAGACTATTAGATGAGATCATGGGTCACCCATCCAAGTGTCGGACTCGCACAGCGTTGCTGCACCTCACTGATCGAGCGACGGAACTTAAACCGGTGATCGTACCTCATCCCCTAAAGTATATAAGTCCAAATTTTAATACATATAAATCAAAATCGTGTGTAGCATTCATCCTGTAGATGTACTTTACTATACTAATTAATCCAGTGTTAAATTACTAAAATACATATAAAAGATGTGATACCGTACGTATAATGGCAAGTTAAACATAGGAAGTAGAATTGCAACATCGCTTGTGCCAGTTGCCTAAAATGAAATAACAGAGCTGGGATACTTCAGTAGTCGCGTCCCAACAGGTGGGTTTTGCTGTTGCTGAGTTGTCTCTTGTGCTACGTGGATGTACATGTCTAATCCGCAATTACACGCACTGTATAACAAAATAAAAAATAAAAGGCTCCATTGCATTGCAGTCTTTTATCAGTTTTTTTTCTTTTTTGCACAGATGAGTTTTAACTAGTTAGTACATATATTATTTGCCATCTCTTTGAAAATATCACAATTAGGAGTACTTTTTATTTGCAAATTTAAATTGTTGATTAGCTTAAATGCTTTCCATGTGATTTTATTTCGCCCAAATCTCTGTGACGGGTAAATATGCAAAGATTGTTTGCTGCTTGTGTTGTGTGTATGATGGTCCGAGTTAATTTGTGGTATATAATATCTGTATGAATTAGGCTCTATTTCTAATAAGGCTGTGTGTCACTGCAATGAATTTATAAAATAATTCACAAATTAATTATTTTATAGTTGCATACAGCAAAACTCTAAAAATAATTTCCTTCAAAGTATGTAGAAAGTGGTCAAATTTAAAAAATTAGCTTAAAAGTCAAATTACCATTATGTGCCTGACGCCCAAACAGGTTTGGTTTTTTGTCACATACTGCAAGAAAGCGTAAATATCAAATGTCAACAAAATTTCCTCAACTTTCATTGTAATTTAATATCACTTCGTTTCGTTCAAATACATCAATAATTCATATTTGGGACACTGTGTAATGTCCACTAATTTTGGACACCATATACATACAACCAACTGCGTCATAATGACGATTTTTACGTAACGGCGTTTGATTGGCTAGTCTCGATTAAGCACTCCTTGTTAATTTACCCCTCCTTGGGAGTGCGCAGGGCCTGGTTTGACAGCTTGGAGGTCACAACTAGAGATGGTACGAAAGAACCGAACCTGTTCTTTCGGAACAGGTCCGAGCTAACAGTTCCGCGGAACAGTTCTCAGATTTAGAAAATACTAGTTCCGACTCCGCTGGACTGCCATGCGTTTGAGCGGAGCACTGAGCACATGATACTAGTTCCGACTCCGCTGGACTGTCATGCGTTTGAGCGGAGCTCTGAGCACATGATAACGTTGTACCTTCGGACACGGAGCCGGAGTGGAGTGAGCAGATCAGACTTGCGGACTTTTTGGTATTGGTGGTAAGTGGTAGTATTTGTGTGGGATGTATATAATAATAATAAATTCTGTTTAATTAGTGTTAAGTATTACAAAAATGTAGCTCTAGCATTTTTTAATTCGAGGAGTTTTAGGAATAGTTTGAAGCATTAGGTGAATATTTTGACTTATTTCCATGTAACAATGAAATGAATTGAAGAAATGGTAAAACTTAGAAATGAAATACTCACGGTTCTAAATCGCATTACAAAACAAATTAAAAGTATATTAATTTATGACACCCTCTACTCTTATTCAGAGTTCAAATACTAGTTCATATCGGTTTTGATATACAGAACGTATTTTGTATTGACCACTTTCTTTTCAAGAGCTTGGAGCTCTGGAGATTTCAAAATCAAAACTTTGAATGGAGTTAATAATTGGGTTGTTGACGAATTTTCAAAAATGGTGAAATATGGTAGTGGAGGACTTAATTTAGTTATATATTTAATTTGGAAGAAAAATTCTTAGCGCAACATATTTTAAAAAATTGTTAAACTTCGACTATTTGAATGTGCCGCGAAAACGGTAGTGACATCATAACGGCAGTTAGATGTGAACTTATAAGCAGAACAGATGAAGACGAATAAGTTGACATTGCTGACAAGAAAGAAAATAACCTCATATGTCAAAAGTAAATTTGACGTTTAGCTAGCAGTGATTGATGTTTGCAGTTATTGTTAATATTTTTTTACAAAACGACTAAGGCAGTATATCTGTAAAAGCTAATTCTGACATTCTACTTGCGGTAGATATATTTATGGTCAGCGAATTTTTAAAAAGAGACGATCGTTTTCACATTGCAATGGTTGGAAGTGCAAAAGCTGCAAGGTACTTACGTTACAGCTGCTATAGACAGTACAAACTATTGTAATTTCTGGAAGAACTTCCTTTATCTTATTAATATTACATAATATGTCTAATATGTATTTTATTATTTAATTTAGATGAATTTGTTAACTATATACTTTGTATTTTATTAAATATTTCCTTTTCATTGTTTTATTTCCTATTAACTATATACATGCGTATCTAACTGAAAACAACAAAACAAGTTTATCTACTAAAGAAATTATTTATTATCCATTGATACTCACTTCTAAGAAGAGTCAGAATGAGACTTACGAAGATATCAAGAAAGATCTGTATTATAACAAAAAATAATAAATAGGTAAGTACTTTATGCTAGTATCTATCTAAGCAATAAACAATGATATGTATTTATAACACACATAATTCAAAGGGCATTTATAACTACAATCCAACACATTCGTAGCCATTTCCGACTGATTGTGTTCACCGACTTTAGACGACTTTCACAGTTTGTTTCATATAGTTTTTCAACGGAGAGTTTTTAAATTTCCTTTCTTAATTTATTAATTATCCTAGTATTATGGGGCGTCTAGGAAGCTTCATAAATAATCAGTAGCTAACAAAAACAACTGCACTTTATTCCAACATAAACTAGATAAAATACATAAAAGCAAATTAAAGACATTTCCCTCCTTTTAGGAAGTCAAAGCATGAATAACATTCTAATCTAGAGCCGTTAAGAACACACCCTGTTTTATCCGCCAGTTTGGCGGGTAATTTAAATTTGTAACAGCTAGAACGCCACACAAGTCTTGTAATGCGGCCGTTTTGCCTACAACATAAACCCATATTAAAAATAAAATTCCTACATTAAGATACAACTTACCACAAATAAAACGCTTAGAATACATTGTAATTTGTTACTTTACTTGACATTGAAATAGTCTCCACAATAAGAAGACTTGGTCCTTCTCTGGTGGCTTTGAATCATTCATTATTACGTTCAGCGTTTATTAGTGGAACACAACAGTTTTTCTGGTGAATTGGTGGTATTATTTACACAGTACGGCAGAAAACAGTATCTGTACTTATATTTATTCATAACTATAGATGCTGTTAAACTATACCGAATTGTAACATATGAACGTCAGTTGACTTTGACGTTAAATATAATGTCAGATTAAACTGTCGTGATTGTCTTTTTTCTCCATAAACCCATCGTTTTATAACTAACTTCTCTACAGACTGCCGTTATTATGTCATCTCCGTTTTAAATGCATGTATTTTTGTAATTGATATTATAATATTATAAGACTTTCTTTTCAACTGCTACATGTTTCTAATGATTTTTTATGAATAATTGTTATTGTTTAACATAGATTCTCCTCAAATTTTAACTTAGTGCAACAACCCAATTGACATGTCAGTTTTCAACCTTCAACAACCAATCAGCATTCTTGTTTCAAAAAAATCAGGACTCCAAGCACTTGAAAAGAAAGCGGTGTCATTATGGAGCATATGGAGCTGCGAGTGCGAAAGAACGGGCAATCACTAATGCCGGACTCGGAGCAGGTCGGAATCGGAACAGGTTTTTGGAACAGGTATACTTTTTTACCCGGAACAGTTCCGACCTGTTCCGAGAAAAATCCACTCAGTACCATCTCTAGTCACAACCTCGTTGTCACTATCGTTAACCTCAATCATTCTTCTTCTTCTAGTGCTGTCCCCTTAAAGGGGGTGCATCGTTTGACAGCCGACATTTTTGGAGGGAGGAGAACGAGACACAACTAGAGATGGTACTGAGTGGATTTTTCTCGGAACAGGTCGGAACTGTTCCGGGTAAAAAAGTATACCTGTTCTAAAAACCTGTTCCGATTCCGACCTGCTCCGAGTCCGGCATTAGTGATTGCCCGTTCTTTCGCACTCACAGCTCCATATGCTCCATAATGACACCGCTTTCTTTTCAAGTGCTTGGAGTCCTGATTTTTTTGAAACAAGAATGCTGATTGGTTGTTGAAGGTTGAAAACTGACATGTCAATTATATGCTCCATTCAAAGTTTTGATTTTGAAATCTCCAGAGCTCCAAGCTCTTGAAAAGAAAGTGGTCAATACAAAATACGTCCTGTATATCAAAACCGATATGAACTAGTATTTGAACTCTGAATAAGAGTAGAGGGTGTCATAAAATTAATATACTTTTAATTTGTTTTGTAATGCGATTTAGAACCGTGAGTATTTCATTTTCAAGTTTTACCATTTCTTCAATTCATTTCATTGTTACATTGTCAAAATATTCACCTAATGCTTCAAACTATTCCTAAAGCTCCTCGAATTAAAAAATACTAGAGCTACATTTTTGTAATACTTAACACTAATTAAACCGAATTTATTATTATTATATACATCCCAGTCATCCCACACAAATACTACCACTTACCACCAATACCAAAAAGTCCGCAAGTCTGATCTGCTCACTCCACTCCGGCTCCGTGTCCGAAGGTACAACGTTATCATGTGCTCAGTGCTCCGCTCAAATGCATGACAGTCCAGCGGAGTCGGAACCACTTCATCGGTCGGAACTAGTATCATGTGCTCAGTGCTCCGCTCAAACGCATGACAGTCCAGCGGAGTCGGAACTAGTATTTTCTAAATCAGAGAACTGTTCCGCGGAACTGTTAGCTCGGACCTGTTCCGAAAGAACAGGTTCGGTTCTTTCGTACCATCCCTAGACACAACGTCTCAACCAACGAGTATAGAGGGGCAATCCCAATTCAGTATACGTACGGTTTGTTTGGACATGGAATAAACGCTCGAGGGACGCAGTGGGGGTGCATTTGTTGGCCCTAGTTGCCAAGATTTGCAGTGGAGTACTGCTTTGGGGGATACAATTAATGAATGAATATTGTTTTTTATTACTGTTCTATTATTAATTGAGCTCAAATCTATTAGTAAAATTGCTGTAGGAGTAGTAATAAATTATAATATATTTAAAAACGGAGTAAATGCTGCTCTATACATTTTTAAAATATTCGCAAATTCGCAAATTGTTAAGTTAAAGTGACGCCCATGCCGACTAGTTGCTTGAATATGTTCTGGCCATGTGCCACGCCTACTTTTCCAGTCTCTCCTTATTATGTCGCTGGTCACAACACAAGAAAACTACGAACTGCACATGGAGAAATCGGAAAATTTGAGGTTGTGCCTCGTTCTTCTCCCTCCAAAAATGTCGGCTGTCAAACGATCCACGAGCCCTTTAAGGGGACAGCACAAGAAGAAGAAGAATGATTGAGGTTGTGTTGTGTGACCTCCAAGCCGTCAAACGAGGTCTAAAGTATAGAGGGGCATCATACAGTTTGGTTGGTCATATAATAAACGCTGGAGGAACGCAGTAGGGGGTCATTTGTTGGCCCTAGTTGCCAAGATTTGCAGCTCAGATAAACAAAGAAATATGGATAAATAATCTCATTTGAAGTACACAGAAGTTGTGTGTAGGGAGGATAACCTTCAAAGGGGCAGAGTGGAGAGGAATGTTTATGTTTATGGAGTCGCCTAATCAGAGGCGTAGACAGATAAGGGGGTTAAAATTTTTAAAATAATCGATTAATGTTCTCGACTATTACTTAATACTATATCTGACAATAATACGACTCTATTGAGACAAAAAGAGTACTGTTTGGTTAGAATTTTTACAAAATGTGTTATTGAAGAGAAATTAAAGTATTGAACTGTCAATTCTCAAAGTTAAATGGTTCTTAAACGATAAGTTACTCTACATTTTCTGAGTAAAAAAAAATTAACTTTTGGTTAGGATATAAAAGTAACTTGATATAATCGATGTGAAGCTGGCAACGGTCGTTTCCAGCAACGGTACGAAAATCTACCACATCGATAAAGTCGTGGGATCAAATTATTATAACATAAAGCTAATACGTTCAGCAACGGCAACGAAACAACGAAAACAATGGCGTGACAAAATTTTAATTTGAAATTTTCTAAGTATTTGCGACAGTCTCCTAATTTAAAATTCTGGAAATATTCAAGAAAATGTCATTCATAAATGATTTATCATGTAGGTCAGTATCAGACGCGCGTACGTATACAATTAATAAGAAAATATGTACAATTTTTTAAACAGAACTAATACTAATACTACCGTCAAATCTTTTGTAGGCCCGAAACAGTGGCGTGGATCGAATATGTAAAAATAAATTAGAAAATAAATGGGAAAATATTTACAATTTGTCTATCTGAAGATGTCGATTAAATATTATTACGTGGAACTACTTATAACAATGCACTGAAACCCCTACTAGGGTCAAATCATTTGTAGGCCCGGAACAGTGGCGTAGACAGAATATATAAAAATAAAGAGGAAAATATTTACAATTTGTTTATCTGGAGATGTCGATTAGATATTATTAAGTGGAACTACTTATAACAACGCACTGAAACCACTACTAGGGTCAAATTATTTGTAGGTCCGGAACAGTGGCGTAGATAGAATATATAAAAATAAATAGGAAAATATTTACAGTTTGTTTATCTGGAGATGTCGATTAGATATTATTACGTGGAACTACTTATAACAATGCACTGAAACCCCTACTAGGGTCAAATCATTTGTAGGCCCGGAACAGTGGCGTAGATAGAATATATAAAAATAAAGAGGAAAATATTTACAATTTGTTTATCTGGAGATGTCGATTAGATATTATTACGTGGAACTACTTATAACAATGCACTGAAACCACTACTAGGGTCAAATCATTTGTAGGTCCGGAACAGTGGCGTAGATAGAATATATAAAAATAAATAGGAAAATATTTACAATTTGTTTATCTGGAGATGTCGGTTAGATATTTTTACGTAAAACTACTCATAAGGATCCACTGAAAGCGCTACTAGGATCAAATCATTTGTAGGCCCGGAACAGTGGCGTAGATAGAATATATAAAAATAAATAGGAAACTATTTACAATTTGTTTATCTGGAGATGTCGGTTAGATATTTTTACGTGGAACTACTCATAACGATCCACTGAAAGCGATACTAGGTTCAAATCATTTGTAGGCCCGGAACAGTGGCGTAGATAAAATATATAAAAATAAATAAGAAAATATTTACAATTTGTTTATCAAGAGATGTCGATTAGATATTATTACGTGGAACTACTTATAATAATGCACTGAAACCACTACTAGGGTCAAATCATTTGTAGGCCCGGAACAGTGGCGTAGATCGAATATATAAAAATAAATAGGAAAATGTTTACAATTTGTTTATCTGGAGATGTCGATTAGATATTATTACGTGGAACTACTTATAACAATGCACTGAAACCCCTACTAGGGTCAAATCATTTGTAGGCCCGGAACAGTGACGTAGATAGAATATATAAAAATAAATAGGAAAATATTTACAATTTGTTTATCTGGAGATGTCGGTTAGATATTTTTACGTAAAACTACTCATAAGGATCCACTGAAAGCGCTACTAGGTTCAAATCATTTGTAGGCCCGGAACAGTGGCGTAGATAAAATATATAAAAATAAATAGGGAAATATTTACAATTTGTTTATCTGGAGATGTCGATTAGATATTATTACGTGGAACTACTTATAACAATGCACTGAAACCCCTACTAGGGTCAAATCATTTGTAGGCCCGGAACAGTGGCGTAGATAGAATATATAAAAATAAATAGGAAAATATTTACAATTTGTTTATCTGGAGATGTCGATTAGATATTATTACGTGGAACTACTTATAACAATGCACTGAAACCACTACTAGGGTCAAATCATTTGTAGGTCCGGAACAGTGGCGTAGATAGAATATATAAAAATAAATAGGAAAATAATTACAATTTGTTTATCTGAAGATGTCGATTAGATATTATTACGTGGAACTACTTATAATAATGCACTGAAACCACTACTAGGGTCAAATCATTTGTAGGCCCGGAACAGTGGCGTAGATCGAATATATAAAAATAAATAGGAAAATGTTTACAATTTGTTTATCTGGAGATGTCGATTAGATATTATTAAGTGAAACTACTTATAACAACGCACTGAAACCACTACTAGGGTCAAATTATTTGTAGGTCCGGAACAGTGGCGTAGATAGAATATATAAAAATAAATAGGAAAATATTTACAGTTTGTTTATCTGGAGATGTCGATTAGATATTATTACGTGGAACTACTTATAACAATGCACTGAAATCCCTACTATGGTCAAATCATTTGTAGGCCCGGAACAGTGGCGTAGATAGAATATATAAAAATAAAGAGGAAAATATTTACAATTTGTTTATCTGGAGATGTCGATTAGATATTATTAAGTGGAACTACTTATAACAACGCACTGAAACCACTACTAGGGTCAAATCATTTGTTGGTCCGGAACAGTGGCGTAGATAGAATATATAAAAATAAATAAGAGGAAAATATTTACAATTTGTTTATCTGGAGATTAGATATTATTAAGTGGAACTACTTATAACAACGCACTGAAACCACTACTAGGGTCAAATCATTTGTAGGCCCGGAACAGTGGCGTAGATAAAATATATAAAAATAAATAGGGAAATACTTACAATTTGTCTATCTGCAGATGTCGATTAGATATTATTACGTGGAACTACTTATAACAATGCACTGAAACCCCTACTAGGGTCAAATCACTTGTAGGCCCGGAAGAGTGGCGTAGATAGAATATATAAAAATAAATAGGATAATATTTACAATTTGTTTATCTGGAGATATCGATTAGATATTATTATGTGGAACTAATTATAATAATGCACTGAAACCACTACTAGGGTCAAATCATTTGTAGGCCCGGAACAGTGCTGTAGATCGAATATATAAAAATAAATAGGAAAATATTTACAATTTGTTTATCTGGAGATGTCGGTTAGATATTTTTACGTAGAACTACTCATAAGGATCCACTGAAAGCGCTACTAGGTTCAAATCATTTGTAGGCCCGGAACAGTGGCGTAGGTAAAATATATAAAAATAAATAGGGAAATATTTACAATTTGTTTATCTGGAGATGTCGATTAGATATTATTACGTGAAACTACTTATAACAATGCACTGAAACCACCACTAGGGTCAAATCATTTGTAGGTCCGGAACAGTGGCGTACATAGAGTATATAAAAATAAATAGGAAAATATTTACAATTTGTTTATCTGGAGATGTCGATTAGATATTATTACGTGGAACTACTTATAAAAATGCAGTGAAACCACTACTAGGGTCAAATCATTTGTAGGTCCGGAACAGTGGCGTAGATAGAATATATAAAAATAAATAGGAAAATAATTAGAATTTGTTTATCTGAAGATGTCGGTTAGATATTTTTACGTAAAACTACTCATAACGATCCACTGAAAGCGCTACTAGGTTCAAGTCATTTGTAGGCCCGGAACAGTGGCGTAGATAAAATATATAAAAATAAATAGGGAAATATTTACAATTTGTTTATCTGGAGATGTCGATTAGATATTATTACGTGAAACTACTTATAACAATGCACTGAAACCACTACTAGGGTCAAATCATTTGTAGGTCCGGAATAGTGGCGTAGATAGAATATATAAAAATAAATAGGAAAATATTTACAATTTGTTTATCTGGAGATGTCGATTAGATATTATTACGTGAAACTACCTACAACAATGCACTGAAACCACCACTAGGGTCAAATCATTTGTAGGCCCGGAACAGTGGCGTAGATCGAATATATAAAAATAAATAGGAAAATATTTACAATTTGTTTATCTGGAGATGTCGGTTAGATATTTTTACGTAAAACTACTCATAAGGATCCACTGAAAGCGCTACTAGGTTCAAATCATTTGTAGGCCCGGAACAGTGGCGTAGATAAAATATATAAAAATAAATAGGGAAATATTTACAATTTGTTTATCTGGAGATGTCGATTAGATATTATTACGTGGAACTACTTATAACAATGCACTGAAACCCCTACTAGGGTCAAATCATTTGTAGGCCCGGAACAGTGGCGTAGATAGAATATATAAAAATAAATAGGAAAATATTTACAATTTGTTTATCTGCAGATATCGGTTAGATATTTTTACGTAAAACTACTTATAAGGATCCACTGAAAGCGCTACTAGGTTCAAATCATTTGTAGGCCCGGAACAGGGGCGTAGATAGAATATATAAAAATAAATAGGAAAATATTTACAATTTGTTTATCTGGAGATGTCGGTTAGATATTTTTACGTAAAACTACTCATAAGGATCCACTGAAAGCGCTACTAGGTTCAAATCATTTGTAGGCCCGGAACAGTGGCGTAGATAAAATATAAAAAAATAAATAGGGAAATATTTACAATTTGTTTATCTGGAGATGTCGATTAGATATTATTACGTGGAACTACTTATAACAATGCACTGAAATCCTACTAGGGTCAAATCATTTGTAGGCCCGGAACAGTGGCGTAGATAGAATATATAAAAATAAATAGGAAAATATTTACAATTTGTTTATCTGGAGATGTCGATTAGATATTATTACGTGGAACTACTTATAACAATGCACTGAAACTACTACTAGGGTCAAATCATTTGTAGGTCCGGAACAGTGGCGTAGATAGAATATATAAAAATAAATAGGAAAATAATTACAATTTGTTTATCTGAAGATGTCGGTTAGATATTTTTACGTAAAACTACTCATAACGATCCACTGAAAGCGCTACTAGGTTCAAATCAGTTTTAGGCCCGGAACAGTGGCGTAGATAAAATATATAAAAATAAATAGGAAAATATTTACAATTTGTTTATCAAGAGATGTCGATTAGATATTATTACGTGGAACTACTTATAATAATGCACTGAAACCACTACTAGGGTCAAATCATTTGTAGGCCCGGAACAGTGGCGTAGATCGAATATATAAAAATAAATAGGAAAATGTTTACAATTTGTTTATCTGGAGATGTCGATTAGATATTATTAAGGGAAACTACTTATAACAACGCACTGAAACCACTACTAGGGTCAAATTATTTGTAGGTCCGGAACAGTGGCGTAGATAGAATATATAAAAATAAATAGGAAAATATTTACAGTTTGTTTATCTGGAGATGTCGATTAGATATTATTACGTGGAACTACTTATAACAATGCACTGAAACCCCTACTATGGTCAAATCATTTGTAGGCCCGGAACAGTGGCGTAGATAGAATATATAAAAATAAAGAGGAAAATATTTACAATTTGTTTATCTGGAGATGTCGATTAGATATTATTAAGTGGAACTACTTATAACAATGCACTGAAACCCCTACTATGGTCAAATCATTTGTAGGCCCGGAACAGTGGCGTAGATAAAATATATAAAAATAAATAGGGAAATATTTACAATTTGTTTATCTGGAGATGTCGATTAGATATTATTAAGTGGAACTACTTATAACAATGCACTGAAACCCCTACTAGGGTCAAATCACTTGTAGGCCCGGAACAGTGGCGTAGATAGAATATATAAAAATAAATAGGGTAATATTTACAATTTGTTTATCTGGAGATATCGATTAGATATTATTATGTGGAACTAATTATAATAATGCACTGAAACCACTACTATGGTCAAATCATTTGTAGGCCCGGAACAGTGGTGTAGATCGAATATATAAAAATAAATAGGAAAATATTTACAATTTGTTTATCTGGAGATGTCGGTTAGATATTTTTACGTAGAACTACTCATAAGGATCCACTGAAAGCGCTACTAGGTTCAAATCATTTGTAGGCCCGGAACAGTGGCGTAGGTAAAATATATAAAAATAAATAGGGAAATATTTACAATTTGTTTATCTGGAGATGTCGATTGGATATTATTACGTGAAACTACTTATAACAATGCACTGAAACCACCACTAGGGTCAAATCATTTGTAGGTCCGGAACAGTGGCGTACATAGAGTATATAAAAATAAATAGGAAAATATTTACAATTTGTTTATCTGGAGATGTCGATTAGATATTATTACGTGGAACTACTTATAAAAATGCACTGAAACCACTACTAGGGTCAAATCATTTGTAGGTCCGGAACAGTGGCGTAGATAGAATATATAAAAATAAATAGGAAAATAATTATAATTTGTTTATCTGAAGATGTCGGTTAGATATTTTTACGTAAAACTACTCATAACGATCCACTGAAAGCGCTACTAGGTTCAAGTCATTTGTAGGCCCGGAATAGTGGCGTAGATAAAATATATAAAAATAAATAGGGAAATATTTACAATTTGTTTATCTGGAGATGTCGATTAGATATTATTACGTGAAACTACTTACAACAATGCACTGAAACCACCACTAGGGTCAAATCATTTGTAGGCCCGGAACAGTGGCGTAGATCGAATATATAAAAATAAATAGGAAAATATTTACAATTTGTTTATCTGGAGATATCGATTAGATATTATTATGTGGAACTAATTATAATAATGCACTGAAACCACTACTAGGGTCAAATCATTTGTAGGCCCGGAACAGTGGTGTAGATCGAATATATAAAAATAAATAGGAAAATATTTACAATTTGTTTATCTGGAGATGTCGGTTAGATATTTTTACGTAGAACTACTCATAAGGATCCACTGAAAGCGCTACTAGGTTCAAATCATTTGTAGGCCCGGAACAGTGGCGTAGGTAAAATATATAAAAATAAATAGGGAAATATTTACAATTTGTTTATCTGGAGATGTCGATTGGATATTATTACGTGAAACTACTTATAACAATGCACTGAAACCACCACTAGGGTCAAATCATTTGTAGGTCCGGAACAGTGGCGTACATAGAGTATATAAAAATAAATAGGAAAATATTTACAATTTGTTTATCTGGAGATGTCGATTAGATATTATTACGTGGAACTACTTATAAAAATGCACTGAAACCACTACTAGGGTCAAATCATTTGTAGGTCCGGAACAGTGGCGTAGATAGAATATATAAAAATAAATAGGAAAATAATTATAATTTGTTTATCTGAAGATGTCGGTTAGATATTTTTACGTAAAACTACTCATAACGATCCACTGAAAGCGCTACTAGGTTCAAGTCATTTGTAGGCCCGGAATAGTGGCGTAGATAAAATATATAAAAATAAATAGGGAAATATTTACAATTTGTTTATCTGGAGATGTCGATTAGATATTATTACGTGAAACTACTTACAACAATGCACTGAAACCACCACTAGGGTCAAATCATTTGTAGGCCCGGAACAGTGGCGTAGATCGAATATATAAAAATAAATAGGAAAATATTTACAATTTGTTTATCTGGAGATATCGATTAGATATTATTATGTGGAACTAATTATAATAATGCACTGAAACCACTACTAGGGTCAAATCATTTGTAGGCCCGGAACAGTGGTGTAGATCGAATATATAAAAATAAATAGGAAAATATTTACAATTTGTTTATCTGGAGATGTCGGTTAGATATTTTTACGTAGAACTACTCATAAGGATCCACTGAAAGCGCTACTAGGTTCAAATCATTTGTAGGCCCGGAACAGTGGCGTAGATAAAATATATAAAAATAAATAGGGAAATATTTACAATTTGTTTATCTGGAGATGTCGATTAGATATTATTACGTGGAACTACTTATAACAATGCACTGAAACCACTACTAGGGTCAAATCATTTGTAGGTCCGGAACAGTGGCGTAGATAGAATATGTAAAAATAAATAGGAAAATAATTATAATTTGTTTATCTGAAGATGTCGGTTAGATATTTTTACGTAAAACTACTCATAACGATCCACTGAAAGCGCTACTAGGTTCAAGTCATTTGTAGGCCCGGAACAGTGGCGTAGATCGAATATATAAAAATAAATAGGAAAATGTTTACAATTTGTTTATCTGGAGATGTCGATTAGATATTATTACGTGGAACTACTTATAACAATGCACTGAAACCACTACTAGGGTCAAATCATTTGTAGGTCCGGAACAGTGGCGTAGATAGAATATATAAAAATAAATAGGAAAATAATTATAATTTGTTTATCTGAAGATGTCGGTTAGATATTTTTACGTAAAACTACTCATAACGATCCACTGAAAGTGCTACTAGGTTCAAATCATTTGTAGGCCCGGAACAGTGGCATAGATAAAATATATAAAAATAAATAGGAAAATATTTACAATTTGTTTATCAAGAGATGTCGATTAGATATTATTAGGTGGAACTACTTATAATAATGCACTGAAACCACTACTAGGGTCAAATCATTTGTAGGCCCGGAACAGTGGCGTAGATCGAATATATAAAAATAAATTGGAAAATATTTACAATTTGTTTATCTGGAGATGTCGTTTAGATATTTTTACTTAAAACTACTCACAAGGATCCACTGAAAGCGCTACTAGGTTCAAATCATTTGTAGGCCCGGAACAGTGGCGTAGATAATATATATAAAGATAAATAGGGAAATATTTACAATTTGTTTATCTGGAAATGTCGATTAGATATTATTACGTGAAACTACTTATAACAACGCACCGAAACCACTACTAGGGTCAAATCATTTGTAGGTTCGGAACAGTGGCGTAGATAGAATATATAAAAATAAATAGGAAAATAATTACAATTTGTTTATCTGGAGATGTCGATTAGATATTATTACGTGAAACTACTTATAGTAATGCACTGAAACCACTACTAGGGTCAAATTATTTGTAGGCCCGGAACAGTGGTGTAGATCGAATATATAAAAATAAATTAGAAAATATTTACAATTTGTTTATATGGAGATGTCGGTTAGATATTTTTACGTAAAACTACTCATAAGGATACACTGAAAGCGCTACTAGGTTCAGATCATTTGTAGGCCCGGAACAGTGGCGTAGATAAAATATATAATAATAAATAGGGAAATATTTACAATTTGTTTATCTGGAGATGTCGATTAGATATTATTACGTGGAACTACTTATAACAATGCACTGAAACCCCTACTAGGGTCAAATCACTTGTAGGCCCGGAACAGTGGCGTAGATAGAATATATAAAAATAAATAGGATAATATTTACAATTTGTTTATCTGGAGATATCGATTAGATATTATTATGTGGAACTAATTATAATAATGCACTGAAACCACTACTATGGTCAAATCATTTGTAGGCCCGGAACAGTGGCGTAGATCGAATATATAAAAATAAATTGGAAAATATTTAGAATTTGTTTATCTGGAGATGTCGGTTAGATATTTTTACTTAATACTACTCACAAGGATCCACTGAAAGCGCTACTAGGTTCAAATCATTTGTAGGCCCGGAACAGTGGCGTAGATAAAATATATAAAGATAAATAGGGAAATATTTACAATTTGTTTATCTGGAGATGTCGATTAGATATTATTACGTGAAACTACTTATAACAACGCACTGAAACCACTACTAGGGTCAAATCATTTGTAGGCCCGGAACAGTGGCGTAGATCGAATATATAAAAATAAATAGGAAAATATTTACAATTTGTTTATCTGGAGATATCGATTAGATATTATTATGTGGAACTAATTATAATAATGCACTGAAACCACTACTAGGGTCAAATCATTTGTAGGCCCGGAACAGTGGCGTAGATCGAATATATAAAAATAAATACTAGATGTGCATAATAGTATATTGGATAAAATTTTTATTTTTGGTTTATTTGCATTATCGGCGTTCTTGCTATTGTATTCACTTTTACCCAGGTCGTCCGCTGAAGAAGATTCAAGTACGTTAGGTTCAGATTTTTTGCAGACAGGTAAATCCTGTATCGATTGGTTACCTGATTCTTCATTTTCTAACTGCAAGTCGTCAGCTGAGTTTGATTTTAAACTTGCCTCATCCGAGAAATTAAACGGAGTAAATTCGTTAAAAGTGACTGATTCAGTCACTGACGCCGTAGTGTCGTTGTAATTTGTGTCACTACCCTGCCAAAAATTCCACATAGAAACTTATAAAAAAAAAGTGATGCGGTTTTATCGTTCCTATAAGTTATATTAGTATTATACAGACAGGATTTTATCTGTTTTATTAAGTTTTAAATCGGTTATGAAACAGTAATTCCGAATGAGCTATTTGGAATTATCATGTTGCCCTTTCATGAGTACTTATATGAAATATACATCAACAAATCTACAGTTTAGTGTCTGCAAATGCACCCTTGCCCTTATATCTGTAAACATATGGAATTACAGATACAACTTTAAAGAGATTCTAAACTTTTCTATAAGAAATATCATAAGAGTTCCAGTCCGTCCTTTCTCCAGTATCTATCGTATGTAACACACCATTTATCAACATGTTTTTATTGTAAATTTCAACATTGTTTTTTATTAGTATTAATGTGGATATACATGTCAACAAAGGTACAGTTTCAATTGTATATTTTACAGATGTATTTTTATTGTAAACTTCCATTTTGCTTTTTTATTAGTATTAATTTGGATATGCATGCCGACAAATGTACAGTTTAAATTGCATATTTCAAATAGAAATACTAATATTGTGGTAAACACAAAATTCTGCAAAGTCCTTATTTCCTCGGGTGTTCTTGTTCTAGCCTAGAAGCAATGAATGGGTTAGCAGTGAAAGAGACTGCTTTGTTTTTAATTTAACAAACACACTTCAGTTCCTTAGGTCACATTAGATTAGATATGAACTAGCTACACGTATACAGCTCCCTCTACTGGAGCCTGGAGTAAAGTTGCTGCTGAAATTTCTATCAGTTTCTACCAGAATGGAGCAGCAAACATTTACTTATACCACATCAATGAGAATTTATGAGAACAGTATCTAAGGTAAAACGTGCGGCTTTCCGTGGTTAAATGGCAAGTGTTTCTATAAGAAACGAGCTGCATTAGGTTGACTTGCAATTGAAGATTACTAATTATAATGTTTGAATAGGGATTTATGAGATCAGTTTCTATGAGTATTAATGTTTTTTTTTTCAGTAATATATTAAATGTGTTTTCATTTGTTTGAATGGGTAAAAAGAAAGGTCAGTTTTCAACTGCAATTACAAATACAAGTTTAATCACTTTGAATGGGGTTATATGCGATTAATTTCTAAAAGTATTTATGCTGTTTTCCGAATATAATTGTGATGAGGTTTAATCAGTAACAAATTGTTCACTACTTGTTATGATATGGTCGGAAATTCCAAGTACACATTTAGTATTCCTTCAAAAGGATTGATGAGAGCAGTTTCTACGAGTATCTATTTTTTGTTCCTCTAGTAAATTATATAAGTCTTTACATTTACTTATACTATCTCAATGAGAATTTATGAGAACAGTATCTAATGTAAAACGTACGGCTTTCCGTGGTTAAATGGCAAGTGTTTCTATAAGAAACGAGCTGCATTAGGTTAGAACAGTTTTGATTTGCAACTGAAGATTACAAATTATAATGTTTAAATAGGGATTTATGAGATCAGCTTCTATGAGTATTAATGTTTTTTTTTCAGTAATATATTAAATGTGTTTTCATATGTTTGAATGGGTAAAAAGAAAGGTCAGTTTTCAACTGAAATTACAAATACAAATTTAATCACTTCGAATGGGGTTATATGCGATCAATTTCTAACAGTATTTATACTGTTTTCCGATTATAATTGTGATGAGGTTTGATCAGTAACAAATTGTTCACTACATGTTACGATATGGTCGGAAATTCCAGGTACATATTTAGTATTACTTCGAAAGGATTGATGATAGCAGCTTCTACGAGTATGTATTTGTTGTACCAATAGTATATTATATAAGTCTTTATCAGTATGCATTCGGATCTAATTTAAATATGAAAATTATATCAGAATAAAGCAACCAAATATTTTAAACAGAATCTATTTCTAAATCCAGACATTTACTTATACTATCTCAATGAGAATTTATGAGGACAGTATCTAATGTAAAACGTGCGGCTTTCCGTGGTTAAATGGCAAGAGTTTCTATATGAAACGAGCTGCATTTGGTTAGAACAGTTTTGATTTGCAATTGAAGATTACAAATTATAATGTTTGAATAGGGATTTATGAGATCAGTTTCTATGAGTATTAATGTTTTTTTTTTCAGTAATATATTAAATGGGTTTTCATTTGTTTGAATGGGTAAAAAGAAAGGTCAGTTTTCAACTGCAATTACAAATACAAGTTTAACCGCTTCGAATGGGATTATATGCGATCAATTTCTAACAGTATTTATGCTGTTTTCCGAATATAATTGTGATGAGGTTTGATCAGTAACAAATTGTTCACTACATGTTACGTGTGGAAATTCCAGGTACATATTTAGTATTACTTCGAAAGGATTGATGATAGCAATTTCTACGAGTATGTATTTGTTGTGCCAATAGTAAATTATATAAGTCTTAATCAGTATGCATTCGGATCTAATTTAAATATGAAAATTATATCAGAATAAAGCAACTAAATATTTTAAATAGTATCTATATGTAAATCCAGACATTTACTTATACTATCTCAATGAGAATTTATGAGAACAGTATTTAATGTAAAACGTGCGGCTTTCCGTGATTAAATGGCAAGAGTTTCTATAAGAAACGAGCTGCATTAGGTTAGAACAGTTTTGATTTGCAATTGAAGATTACAAATTATAATGTTTGAATAGGGATTTATGAGATCAGTTTCTATGAGTATTAATGTTTTTTTTTCAGTAATAAGTATATTAAATGTGTTTTCATTTGTTTGAATGGGTAAAAAGAAAGGTCAGTTTTCAACTGTAATTACAAATACAAGTTTAATCACTTCGAATGGGGTTATATGCGATCAGTTTCTAACAGTATTTATGCTGTTTTCCGAATATAATTGTGATGAGGTTTGATCAGTAACAAATTGTTCACCACATGTTACGATATGGTCGGAAATTCCAGGTACATATTTAGTATTCCTTCGAAAGGATTGATGATAGCAGTTTCTATGAGTATGTATTTGTTGTTCCAATAGAAAATTTGTCTTTATCAGTATGCATTCGGATCTACTTTAAATACAAAAATTATATCAGAATGACACAACCAAATATTTTAAACAGTATCCACTTGTAAATCCAAACATTTAAAGATATATTTTAATGAGAACCAATCAGAACAGTATCTAATGTAACGCATGCGGCTTTCCGTGGCTAAATTTAAAAAGTATTTTTAATAAATAGCTTTAACGGATTTGAACAGTTTTAATTTGCAATTCCAGATGAATAGTTTTAATTGTTAAATAGGGATCTATGAGATCAGTGTCTTTGTGTAATGTTTATTTTCCAATAAAAACACATTTTATTGAAAAAAAAACATTACACTGACCTCATAAATCCCTAACAATTAAAACTATTCATCTGGAAATGCAAAACTGTTCGAATCCGTTAAAGCTTATTTATTGCAAATAATTTTAAAATTTAGCCACGGAAAACCGCACACGTTACATTAGATACTGTTGTGATGGATTCTCATTATAATATTATCTTGGATTTACAGGTGGACACTGTTTAAAATATTTGGGGTTTCATTCTGATATGATTTTTGTATTTAAATTAGATCCGAATGCATACTGATAAAGACTTATATAATTTACTGTAGGAACAACAAATAAATACTCGTAGAAACTGCTCTCATTAATCCTCTTGAAGGAATACTAAATATGTACCTGGAATTTCCGACCATATCGTAACATGTAGTGAACAATTTGTTACGGATCAAACCTCATCACAATTATATTCGGAAAACAGCATAAATACTGTTAGAAATTGATCGCATATAACCCCATTCGAAGTAATTAAACTTATATTTGTAATTGCAGTTCAAAACTGACCTTCCTTTTTACCGATTCAAACAAATGAAAACACATTTAATATATTACTGAAAAAAAACATTAATACTCATAGAAACTGATCTCATAAATCCCTATTTAAACATTATAATTTGTAATCTTCAATTGCAAATCAAAACTGTTCTAACCTAATGCAGCTCGTTTCTTATAGAAACACTTGCCATTTAACCACGAAAAGCCGCACGTTTTACATTAGATACTGTTCTCATAAATTCTTATTGAGATAGTATAAGTAAATGTCTGGATTTACAAATAGATATTGTTTAAAATATTTGGTTGCTTTATTCTGATATAAATTTTCATATTTAAATTAGATCCGAATCTTTACTGATAAAGACTTATATAATTTACTAGAGGAACAACAAATAGATACTCGTAGAAACTGCTCTCATCAATCCTCTTGAAGGAATACCAAATGTGTACTTGGAATTTCCGACCATATCATAACATGTAGTGAACAATTTGTTACTGATTAAACCTCTTCACAATTATATCTGGAAAACAGCATAAATACTTTTAGAAATTGATCGCATATAACCCCATTCGAAGTGATTAAACTTGTATTTGTAATTGCAGTTGAAAACTGACCTTTCTTTTTACCCATTCAAACAAATGAAAACACATTTAATATATTACTGAAAAAAAACATTAATACTCATAGAAACTGATCTCATAAATCCCTATTCAAACATTATAATTTTGAATCTTCAATTGCAAATCAAAACTGTTCTAACCTAATGCAGCTCGTTTCTTATAGAAACTCTTGCCATTTAACCACGGAAAGCTGCACGTTTTACATTAGATACTGTTCTCATAAATTCTCATTGAGATAGTATAAGTAAATGTTTGGATTTACAAATAGATACTGTTTAAAATATTTGGTTGCTTTATTCTGATATAATTTTCATATTTAAATCAGATCCGAATCTGCACTGATAAAGACTTATATAATTTACTATAGGAACAACAAATAGATACTCGTAGAAACTGCTCTCATCAATCCTCTTGAAGGAATACTAAATGTGTACTTGGAATTTCCGACCATATCATAACAAAACTAGTTAACAATTTGTTACTGATTAAACCTCATCATAACTATATTCGGAAAACAGCATAAATACTTTTAGAAATTGATCGCATATAATCCCATTCGAAGTGATTAAACTTGTATTTGTAATTGCAGTTGAAAACTGACCTTTCTTTTTACCCATTCAAACAAATGAAAACACATTTAATATATTACTGAAAAAAACCTTAATACTCATAGAACTGATCTCATAAATCCCTATTCAAACATTATAATTTGTAATCTTCAATTGCAAATCAAAACTGTTCTAACCTAATGCAGCTCGTTTCTTATAGAAACACTTGCCATTTAACCACGAAAAGCCGCACGTTTTACATTAGATACTGTTCTCATAAATTCTCATTGAGATACTATAAGTAAATGTCTGGATTTACAAATAGATACTGTTTAAAATATTTGGTTGCTTTATTCTGATATAATTTTCATATTTAAATTAGATCCGAATCTTTACTGATAAAGACTTATATAATTTACTAGAGGAACAACAAATAGATACTCATAGAAACTGCTCTCATCAATCCTCTTGAAGGAATACCAAATGTGTACTTGGAATTTCCGACCATATCATAACATGTAGTGAACAATTTGTTACTGATTAAACCTCTTCACAATTATATCCAGAAAACAGCATAAATACTTTGAGAAATTGATCGCATCTAATCCCATTCGAAGTGATTAAACTTGTATTTGTAATTGCAGTTGAAAACTGACCTTTCTTTTTACCTATTCAAACAAATGAAAACACATTTAATATATTACTGAAAAAAAAAAAAAATTAATACTCATAGAAACTGATCTCATAAATCCCTATTCAAACATTATAATTTTGAATCTTCAATTGCAAATCAAAACTGTTCTAACCTAATGCAGCTCATTTCTTATAGAAACTCTTGCCATTTAACCACGGAAAGCCGCACGTTTTACATTAGATACTGTTCTCATAAATTCTCATTGAGATAATATAAGTAAATGTTTGGATTTACAAATAGATACTGTTTAAAATATTTGGTTGCTTTATTCTGATATAATTTTCATATTTAAATTAAATCCGAATCTGTACTCATAAAGACTTATATAATTTACTATAGGAACAAATAGATACTCGTAGAAACTGCTCTCATCAATCCTCTTGAAGGAATACTAAATGTGTACTTGGAATTTCCGACCATATCATAACAATTAGTTAACAATTTGTTACTGATTAAACCTCATCATAACTATATTCGGAAAACAGCATAAATACTTTTAGAAATTGATCGCATATAATCCCATTCGAAGCGATTAAACTTGTATTTGTAATTGCAGTTGAAAACTGACCTTTCTTTTTACCCATTCAAACAAATGAAAACACATTTAATATATTACTGAAAAAAAACATTAATACTCATAGAAACTGATCTCATAAATCCCTATTCAAACATTATAATTTGTAATCTTCAATTGCAAATCCAAACTGTTCTAACCTAATGCAGCTCGTTTCTTAAAGAAACACTTGTCTTTTAATCACGGAAAGCCGCACGAATTACATTAGATACTGTGCTCATAAATTCTCATTGATATGGTATAAGTAAATGTTTGGATTAACAAATGGATATGGCTTGACTCATTTTGCTGGTCAATGCGGATATAAACTGATAACAATTTCAACAGCAACTTTACCTAACTCTTATAGAAACTTATTGACCATATAGGTTCTCATAGATACTTATTAATTTTTGATAATTTTCAATACGGATTGATGAGATTTTTTTGACAGGGTACCGTAAACCAAGCGACTGCACCTTTTTTTTAACTTATACCTGTTTTTATAGGAGTTTTTCATACCAAAATGAACACATAGATTTCCATATATCGAAGCAGCTTCCCACTCTTTCGCGGAAACAAATGTTTCGTCATTGATATTTAAATTATTTTTGTATTCTACGATACGTTGCGCCACTGTGTTTTGTTTGTAAGTTTGTTCGGAAGTAGATTGTAAAATTAAAAAGCTCTTAAAATTGCCTTGATTCCTTCTAATGGCAACAACGATTGCATGGCAAAGAGTTTCGTTGTAAGAACCAAAAAGATGAGAAGCGGCACCTTGAATAAGTGTATTAGTCGCCTTAAGTCTTCTAAGATAATCATACGATGACTGTTCTTTATTGTTGAAGTAGCATGCTAAATCAAACATATTTATTTTGCTTTGTCTTCCCATTAAACTGATTCTAACCCATTCTAAACTGATATAACAACAAAGTAAATAAATATTTGATATTTTTGAAAATCAAGTGGAATGAAAGTAGAAAACTTTTGAAAATAAATAAAAATTATTAGCTAAAACTTAAAAAGAAATAAATTTCAAAGAAAATAAAGTAGATTCTAAGAATAATAAACAAATATAAGTCTGATAGTAGATTAATATATAAAAATATAGGTACTATATATCAACAAAGTAAATAAATATTTGATATTTTTGAGAAATCAAGCGAAATAAAAGTAAAGGAAAAGATTAACCAAAACTAAAAAAATAAATTCCAAAGGACAAGTTTCTAAAGTACACTTTACAGTTGGCAATTTTTATTGCCAGAAATTTTTATTGCCGGCAATGTTTCTTGCGACTTGACTTTACACTTGGCAATTCCACAGAATAAGGTTGCAATTTCTTTAAAATATATCTTTGAAATAAGCAGGTGTAGCATCTTAAGAAACAGAAACTGATGTTAGGTTTGACTTGACAGCTGTCAGAAAGGTAATATTTATTTCTGTATGTATTTAGGTTATCTGCTGTTGTGTTAATTTTACAATGTCGATCTTAAATAAAACGGCAAAAGTAGCAGCAGCATGTTTATTAATAGCCTGTTCTGCACTATTACTAAAGAAACGGAGAGAAAGAAGGTGGTGGGTGAAACCTTGGTTAAATCGCAAAAGGGGCAATATTAATCTACCCGAAGAATTTATACAAGGCAGCGATTTGAAATGTTACCAAAACTTTTTGAGAATGGACGAGGCCACTTTTAATAAATTGTTGAAGAAGATACGACCTAGAATAACGAAACGGTCAATTTATAGGAAATGTATATCTGCAAGAGTCAAGTTAATAATAACATTACGTTACCTTGCAACTGGGGAAAGCTACAGAAGTCTTATGTACAATTATAGAATTTCTGAGGCTGCAATTTCTTTATTTGTACCGGAAGTGTGCAAAGCAATTTATGAAGAATTAGAAGATGAATATCTTTATGTAAGTTAACCGTCTCAAACACTAGCGGGAATATAATAAGAATAATAATCATTTGTTTTAGGCGCCCAGTACAGCAGCAGAATGGCTAGAAATATCTAGACAGTTTGAAAATCAATGGAATTTACCAAATGTTATTGGTGCATTAGATGGAAAACACATCCGCATTAAAGCTCCAAGAGATCAAGGATCGGCATTTTATAACTATAAGAATGACCATAGCATCGTTCTCTTGGCAATGGTAGATGCCAATTATAATTTTACGTACGTGAATATTGGAATGAATGGTAGGATTTCAGATGGCGGGGTTTTTAGAGAGAGTGATTTATATAAGGCTGTGGAAAGTAATACATTAAACATTCCCGAAGATAAACCTTTACCATCTAGAAATAAGCCTGTACCTCATGTGATTGTAGCCGATGCAGCTTTTGGTTTATCAAGAAGTATTTTAAAACCATATCCATTTAGAGGATTAACTAGGGAGCAGCGAATTTTTAATTATCGACTAAGCCGAGCCAGACGGGTAGTTGAAAATACATTTGGGATCCTGGCGAACCGTTTTAGAATATTGTTAAATATTATTCCATTGAGACCAAGTAAAGCTAAAATTGTTACACAAGCATGTGTTGCTTTACACAACTTCCTACGAAAGGAGTGTAATGTGCAATATCTGGGTGCAAATCCTGAGGAGACTATTGATAGAAGATATAATTTTATTTACGGTTTAAGTAGGCAGAATGGTAACCGGACAAGAAATGAGGCTATGCAAATAAGAGATGAATTTAAGGAGTATGTCAATGGCTGCGGTAGTGTTCCCTGGCAGAATGATATTATTTAATGTTCAATGAACTATTTTATACAATAAATTTAAAAAAATGTTTTAAGATTTATTTCAGGATAGTAATACATAGCATAGAATATAATGTAAGTAATATAGAATTGATCCAATATAATATAATAAATAAAAACAAGTGGAATATTATTGCTCTGACTGCTCTATTTCCCTACATGTTCTTTTTGCTTCATACACTAACGTCAAAAGCTTTTGTTTCAGCTCGTCCAATATGCCTCATTATTTATTGTTTCCATTTCACTTGCTAACATTCTGAAAAAAAAAAAACAATATTAATTTGTATGTAATCCTTGCTCTGTACATTAGTTGTACAGTTTACTTTTGGAATAAGTAATGTATAGTATAGCTGCTAATATACACAGTTGATATTTCTTTTTGAGTAGTTTTACTCAGAATTACCTGACATATGTTTCAGTTTTGAGATCATTCTCAAAGTTTTAATTAATAACTAAGTAACCTAAAAGTGACCACTTACAAAATATATATTGTTATAGCCCTATAAGCTTGGAATGGGATAACTTAATTTACATTTTATTGCTGTTATGAAATTAATACTACCTGAGCTTAATTTTAATTTTATAACAGTGTAGGGGAATTTCCAAATTCAATTTGCATGAGTTTAAAATGTTATGTATTTTTAGGACCGTTATCTCTAGAATTTCAAGTATATCTAGAGTATTTTTGTTCACACTGTGTAAAAGTTTTAACACTACTACCACTAAATAAATGATTTTGGTTATTACAATGCTCTACGATATCTGATTTCTTATCATCACTAATAAACTTTATATTTCTTTTAACGTTGTGTCTGCTTTGACAGCTCTGATCCTCTGACCTATATATTATTAATATTAACCAACAAATCGAAGGCTTCATGGAAAAAGAGCGTATCACCCTTGAATAACAATGGGCAATATGCTCTTTTCCCATGAAGCCATTGAAGTGATTACGTTATTTCTATTCGATGATATTATATTATTACATATTGAATATTTTTTACATAATTTATCCAATACCGCTTTTTATTTTCTATATTGGTTGCATTATATTTTCTCGCTAAATATTATACATATACAGTATCGGAAAGCCTTTGATTTGGTACGGCAATAAGAGCAAGTGAGAGCGAAGCAACTAGGCTATTCTTGTTTATCGTATAACACATCCTACAATCGTGCCACCAGCTCTGTCTGCGGAATTTCAATTTGTTTCCTCCTAAATGGAGCGTGTCACTATTTGCCCCTCTGCTAGAGCACTGATAGACGCCTTTATTATGGGCAGTCCATTAAGTCGTTGAAACTATGCAATACATAATCCAGGACTTTCTGATACTGTAAAACAAATTATGTAGATAATAAAATAACTTACTGTCCGAAAAGTGCGGTGGTATTTAATTCGTTTCTACCTAAATTGTGGAGGGTATTAGTGGCAGAAGCTATTAATTCTTTTATGTCATCATCTCTTTTCCGCTTTCTTGTAATCGTACTTCTTGAAGAAGCACTTTGGTCAGAATCAGGCCTTGGTGCATGGGGAGTTGCTAGAGAAGTCACTGGCTCTAACGTAGGTATTATTGTATTGTCCAAATCATCCACTTCACCATCAAAAATGACTTCTGCCATTGCTTCCGATTCAACCTAAAATATTTACAGTTTAAAAATATTTAACACTATTTTTGTTAAATTTTACTTCTTGAGTTTCACGCAAATTTGATGCTCCGGCTGACACTACTTTTGTGCTCTCATTCAAAAAGGACAATAATTCATAGCACCACAACTTGGGGACATATATAAAATCAGAAGATGCTCCTGAGACTCTACTCTTTTTGATTTTATTTATTTCATTAAAAAACTGGGTTCTCAGTCCATGAATTTTTTTTTGAACATCCTCCACTGTTATTGTTGTAAGATGGGATTTATTTAACTCTTCACAAATTTCCTTGAATGCATCATTCCTTCTACTTTTGTTGTGATATTCTTGCAATTTTATATTATATAAACAAGGATAATTTTCATATAGATTAATTAAGCTGGTGGCCATCTCTCTGGACCAGACAAATTGGCGCTTCCTAAAAAAATAAATATAGGTTAACTACTGATTATCATATTTTTATGTAAGAAAGTAATGTAAAATCTGTAATAAATGTAGTTAGGTACTTACTCTTTACTACAACTGTTCTTCTCCATTTCTAAATGATTTCACACTCTTATCTATGAATTAATTATTAAACTGAACTAACCACTTTGACAAAACAAAAAGCGCTCACTCTTCAAATATTTCTAACCAAAAAGGATAAGATAGAGTGGAAGGTTCCATATGGCCACAATGTATTTTTCCGTACAAGGTTTTCCTGCGCCACCTGGGCGAGTCCTAGGCAGCATGAAATCCCCCCACTACCACACATAGCGGGAAACTGAAACTCAAGGTCCTCCATCCATGCGCCCTGCGCGGGTCGGGCTCGTAAAGGAACTTTCAGCCTTCAATTTTTAGCGGGAAATTTAAATTCGGAAATACCGAGCCGGCGCCCTCTGCAGGTCAGATGCGTAATTAAATCCCCCACTGCCCACTACCGCCATTACCGGGAAATTTAAACTCTCGAGGCACCGCACTCGCGCCACTGGATTTCTTAAAAATTAAGGAAAAAAGAAGCGATAAACGTGAAAAAATTACTTTATTTTAAGAAATAGCCACTGCATCTTTAACAAAACAAATATCACTAGTAATAAGTGAATGTAAATAGTATAAATAATTTATAAAATATTCTACAATGACACTGTATAATAACTTATAACTAGAAATTTGTATAACACTGATCAATAGTTATGCTACAGTGCTGTACTGAACAGAAAATAAAAATTCTAGCCGTAATGAATTCAACGTGTGCAATTGAAAAAAATTAATCATACAAAATTAATAAATAAAACAGACACAAAACTGACAGAAAAAATAACAAATATAAACATGTCAGCTCCAATAAAAAAAAAATCGTATATCGTATACTAAAAATAAATTAATGGGTAAAACAAAAATCACTAATTGGTGGTAGCTCAAAATACAACCATTACAAATTATCGAAAAATATTATTTTGTGTACTAATTCAGCAGATAACTTTCAATGAAACCATTCATTCTTTCCATATACTATCGATCCAAGTCTGATCATACCAGTATATCAACAAAAAATGACTCTTACGAGACATCTTATCAACTGCTTTCATCTAACAATATCAATATCAAAAACAAGAAAATTATATTCTTTCTATATACTGATGATCAAGGTCTGATCATGCAGTAGCGGTTGGTGATATTTCAATTTTTTTTTCTCGTCTGTGGCGCGTGGGACCCATACGAAATATGGGAAATAACATCTCAAGCTGAACTTGGTTTGAACTTAGTTGGTACAACTCGCCCTAAGTTTTAGCAATTTGCAAGATTTGTATGCTAAGTACATGATAAAGAACTTCGTAAGGCGGAGGGTACCAAGCTGGTAGCATATTTTCATAACAATTTCAAATCAAACTGGCATCTGGGATCTTACTCACATTTCGGGTTCCTTAGGGACCATAAAATACCCATGCCCTTTATCTTTATCGTTTCTTCTACGACAGTTTGAAAACTTGCAGGCCACAACCATTATATACTTTATAACTATAATCAAAACTATATTTTTTTTACACATATAATACTCATTTGCTTTTTCTACATGTGACATTTTATTATGATCACCATTACCATTGCATGATTGTAAGGTTAGGTGCGTTTTTTTGTCCACGACCGGTAGAGTTAGAATTAACAGAATGATATTTACCAATAAAACGACAAAACTAAAATTCCTAGATGGGAGGCGACGAATTTCTTAGGATTCTTAAATAACGAATAATGGCATCGACATTCATGTGTATGGAATCAGAATGGCGAGCAAAAAACGACAAGATTTGATATTCCGGTGTCAGAATTGTAACAAAAAAACGCACCTGTTGATTATATAGACCAACAGCAATAGCAAGGTCAATAGTATAGACGACAATCTCTTTCATTGATGCCGATGCCTGTAAATATGTTGTTGCTGCCTAAAACTCGACAGATGGCATGTGTACGCGAGCCTTCCGCTCTATCTTATCCTTTTTGTTTCTAACCAAGTAACTTTTGCCGGTAAATTTTCCAATTTCTATAATATTGGTAACATAAAAATCACTAAAGATGTCACCAGAATTGCCGCCGCAATGCAATAAAATTAGGACCAGTTCTATTTTCTGCAATGCAATGAAAATTGCTACAGCTGATCGAAGATAGCAATAATGCGCAGACTCGCAAGCGTAAAATCGGCAATTTTTATTGCCGGCAATAGAAATTGCCAACTGTAAAGTGGGTTTTAAAATAACAAATAAATAATAAGGTTGATAGTAGATTAAAACATAAAGATATAGACTTGGTATTTCAACAAAGTAAATAAATATATGATATTTTTCAAAAATTAAGAGATACGAAAGTGGAAAATTTGAAAAAAATTTTAAACTAAATCTGAAAAAAATGAATTCCAAAGAACATAAAATTAACTAAAAATAAAAAAAAACTAAATAGGTAGTACGCTACTAAATTGAAATATAGACTTTTTAATATCTATCTATCCAAATGTATTGAAAATAACGTTAAAGAATCAAAATAAAAATAAAATCCGAATGAATAAATTAACATTAATATTGCACTAGCTCTCCAATAAACCACGAAACTCCAAATATCACAATATCAGCAGTATGAAACGTCCGCCAATATTCTTGGCTAAAGATGTCGGTCTCGAATGTCTGGGGCCGGGCAGGACTATTGCCCTTTACCCCAGTACATCGCTGTAGACCGGGGACCAGCCTCGTGCAGGGCGGGCGAACTTACTTTACGTCGGCCCCACTCACAAATGTGAGCGGTGCAGACGATTTCGGTCCACCTCCCTGGGTCCTGGCTCGTTGGACCTTGCTGGCTAAGGCCTCTTCTGGCGTTCTTCTTTCTTCGTCTTCTGTTCTTCGCCAGCTTGTTTGCCCCTCGGGGGGTAGTCATCGGTCTGTTAGGTGTGTTGGGGTTTGTGGCGGGAGTGACTGCCGGTACACAAGATGCCAAGAGGCATCCTGTCATCCGGATCATCGGTAGGGTAAGGATGAGCTGTGTAGCTCGAGGAAGGGCAGACCTAACTGCTTTGGTAGCATTTTCGGTCTGCCCGGAGCTAGGGGGACTACAGGTACTGGACGGTTGTTTGTCCGGTACCCGCAGGGTCTTGGGTGGGTGGTTGGGTATCGTCATGTCTCTTCCGTGGGGGTGGATCGTCGGGTGGTGGTATGTCTCTCATACTCACCCGTTATCCAGGAGCTGCACCTTCGGCCGCTTGTGCCTCGGAGCATCTGCTGGGTCATAGTCAGTTGCCTCCCTGACTAGTGGGTTCCCATGCTCCTCGGCAAGGGCGTACATCTTTCTGGCTCTCTCCTTGATGATCTCAGTGACCGGGGTGTAGTCCAGGTGCCTGTAGATGTCCTCGTTGCGGATGAACCAGGGTGCGTCGACTGCTGTTCTGAGGGCGACGTTCTCCACTCTCTGGATCTGATGGAGGTAGCTCTTTGTTTGGTAGCCCCAAGCTACCGAAGCGTACGTCAGCTGAGGCCGGATGAGGGACCTGATAAGCGTGAGCTTGTTCCTCAGGTTGAGTCTGCTCTGTCTACCCGTCATCGGGTAGATTAGGGCTCTCGTCCTCCTGGCCTTCTTGACGATGGCCTCCGTGTTCAGTCTCCATGTTAGGCCTTTGTCCATGACCACGCCAAGGTAGTTGGCGGTGTCGTGCCATTGGATGTCCTCACCATACATGGAATGAAACGTCCGTCATGATAGCATCGCTTATATACCCTAGACCTCCCCCACTCGCCAGATTGTATTTCTTTCGATGCGTACTGCACACCCTAGCCTAGGCCTATTAAAATATCATTATAACGCAAAGGTATTAATTACATTTAGAACTGGATATTTTATTTTTATTTCGTTTCTTGGATATTAAGAAATATTAATTTTACTTTTCCTCACTAACTGAAAGGAAAATAATGTAATTGTGTCAAAAATGGATTTGGAGATTTTACATCTTTATGTTTCTAGAGCGGGAGAACTCAAAAAACACGATTAAAAAAAGTGCCGGCTGATTTTGGTGAAACTTGTCACACATATTCATCAGGCCAAGTATGAAAAAGTTACAAGATTTGGTCGAATACAGAGTATTTAAATAGAGCTGCCCATAGTTAACTTCACAGTAAAAATTTCTTACAAATAGTCACTAAATATGAAAAAAAAAACAATATTACGAAAAAACATTGTTGCACTAGTATTGGTGTACAGTTTATTTCTAATGAAAATAAGTTCGAAATTTCCTATAAATATATGAAATGTGGTAATGTTCTATTACTCATAGAGGATATTACGCTAGCTATTAACATCATTTTAAAATATGATCAGGAACGTGGATATGGAGGACGGGCATTACCAATGTTTCTCTAAAAAAAATTATACTACTGTTCTTACGGTTTTTCGGAGTATTTTTGGAATCTACTTTGAACAATGCATAAAGAATAGGTCTTGTAATTTTTTGAATGTAACTCAATGACGAAATCGAATATTTAATTCAAATTTGGTATGGTTACGTAATTCATAAAGACCAAAGTTGTACTTTAATTTCAAAATGTCATCAGGGGAGCAGATATAAGGGCTCTACTCACGATCTAACTTGCTGGAGCCAACATTGTCGGTACGCTATGAAGATTACTGGAATTCCAGCAGACCAGCTGACTTTTACGAGTTGGCATGGCAGTCTTCAAGTGTACCGAGAAGGTTGGTTGGTTAGTTGGATCGTCTGTAGAACCGTATAGAGAGTAGAGGGGTCTACAGACGATCCAACTTGCTGAAGCCAACAGTGTCGGTACGCTTTGAAGGTTGCTGAAATTCCCGCAGACCAGCTCACCTTTACGAATGAGTTCAACGCATGCCGACAATGTTGGCTGCAGCAAGTTGAATCTTCTGTAGACCCCTTAAGGTTATTATTGCAGTAATAAAATCAGACGCTATTAATTTGATATAAAAGGAGGGGGCGGATCCAGATGCTGATCTTGAGAAGGGCAACTTCGTAGGTTGTAAATATTTTCCTATTTATTTTTTATTAACCTCCGACCCCAAAAGAGGGGGGGATTATAAGTTTGACGAGTATGTTTGTATGTTTGTTTGTCTGTCTGTCTGTGGCTTCATATCTCTTCAACTGGTGATCCGATTTTGATGCAGTTTTTTTTTATTTGAAAGAGTATTTTGTCGAGAAGGTTATAGGCCATATTAGATTTTGATGTTATGGTAGCCGAACATGATTTAGGCCTCATTTTGATTCGGCCATATGAAACTGATATGATTTATTTTTAAATAATCGATCTACGCCGCTACTCCAGACCTACAATTGATTTAACCCTGGCAGTACTTTAAATGCATTGTCATAAGTAGTTTCATGTAATAATATCTAATCGACATCTCCAGAGAGACAAGTTGTAAATATTTTCTTATTTACTTTTTATCTATCTACGCCTCTGTTCCGAACCTACAATTGTGTGTAGTAGTGTCTTAAGTGGATATAAGTAGATCTACGTAATAATATCTAATCGATATCTCCAGATAAACAAATTGTAAATATCTTTCTATTTACTTCCTTATTTATTTTCATACATCGACTTACGCCACTGTTCCGGGCCTACAATACATAATAATATCTAATCGACATCTCCAGATAAATAAATTGTAAATATCTTCCTATTTATTTCCTTATTATACTCTTCGCAAAAACGAAGAGTATATTATTGTATTTGATCGGCACATTTCTAAAATCGTAAATATCGCCCGTAGAGAAAAAAATTTCATATCATTGTGTCTGAACAACTTTCAAAATGTCCGTCTGTCCGTCCGTCCGTCACGTTTCTTGTAAGCACGATAACTTAAGAAAGAAAAGTCCGATTGTACTGAAATTTAGAAGTAAGTTAGTGTTTGCTAGAGGAAGAACCCTATTGTTTTTGAAGAAAATCGATCGATAAACAAAAAAGTTATTAATTATTTAATTTAAAAAAAATATATTCTCTTAATTTTTTCGCTTTTACTAAAATGGAAATCTTGCGAAATATTATTTCCATAATATATTTTTTTTGTTTATGAATTTTACTAATATATATTTCATAGAAGTACGAGTTGAAATATGTATGATCGTCGAAAAATATACACACAATCAATTTTCGTAGCAATATGTGGTGGCGCAGCGGTTAAAGTTTTGCGTTGCAATCCAAAGGTCCTGTGTTCGAATCCCACACAGGTTGGATATTTTTTTTTTCATTTTTTTTTTCATATAATTTTTTTCACAACAAAGATGGTATCACAAAATTTAGGATGTCCAAAAACTAACATTATTTACAAGAAAACTGCGATGAGTATCCTATAGAATGTGTAACAATTATATATAAAAAGCTGAGTAAATTGGCGAAGAGTACGTTTTTAGCTTGTTTATTTTTATATATTCGATCTACTTCACTGTTCCGGGCCTACAAATGATTTGACCCTAGTAGTGGATTCAATGCGTTGTTATAAGCAGTTCGACGTAAAAATATGTAATCGACATCTCCAGATAAACAAATTGCAAACATTTTCCTATTTATTTTTATATATTCTATCTACGCCACTGTTCCGGGCCTACAAATGATTTGACCCTAGTGGTGGTTTCAGTGCATTGTTATAAGTAGTTTCACGTAATAATATCTAATCGACATCTCCAGATAAACAAATTGTAAATATTTCCCTATTTATTTTTATATATTTTATCTACGCCACTGTTCCGGGTCTACAAATGATTTGAACATAGTACCGCTTTCAGTGGATCGTTATGAGTAGTTTTACGTAAAAATATCTAACCGACATCTCCTGATAAACAAATTGTAAATATTTTCCTCTTTATACTTATATATTCTATCTACTCCACTGTTCCGGGCCTACAAATGATTTGACCCTAGTAGTGGATTCAATGCGTTGTTATAAGTAGTTCGACGTAAAAATATCTAATCGACATCTCCAGGTAAACAAATTGAAAACTTTTTCATATTTATTTTTATATATTCGATCCACGCCACTGTTTCGGGCCTACAAAATATTTGACCCTAGTAGTGGTTTCAGTGCATTGTTATAAGTAGTTCCACGTAAAAATATCTAATCGACATCTCCAGGTAAACAAATTGAAAACATTTTTATATTTATTTTTATATATTCGATCCACGCCACTGTTTCGGGCCTACAAAATATTTGACCCTAGTAGTGGTTTCAGCGCATTGTTATAAGTAGTTTCACGTAATAATATCTAATCGACATCTCTTGATAAACAAATTGTAAATATTTTCCTATTTATTTTTATATATTTTATCTACGCCGCTGTTCCGGGCCTACAAATGATTTGAACCTAGTAGTGGTTTCAGTGCATTATTATAAGTAGTTCCACGTAATAATATCTAATCGACATCTCTTGATAAACAAATTGTAAATATTTTCCTATTTATTTTTATATATTCTATGTACGCCACTGTTCTGGACCTACAAATGATTTGACCCTAGTGGTGGTTTCAGTGCATTGTTATAAGTAGTTTCACGTAATAATATCTAATCGACATCTCCAGATAAACAAATTGTAAATATTTCCCTATTTATTTCTATATATTTTATCTACGCCACTGTTCCGGGCCTACAAATGATTTGAACCTAGTAGCGCTTTCAGTGGATCGTTATGAGTAGTTTTACGTAAAAATATCTAACCGACATCTCCTGATAAACAAATTGTAAATATGTTCCTAGTTATTTTTATATATTCGATCTACACCACTGTTCCGGGCCTACAAATGATTTGACCCTAGTAGTGGTTTCAGTGCATTATTATAAGTAGTTCCACGTAATAATATCTAATCGACATCTCCAGATAAACAAATTGTAAATATTTTCCTATTTATTTTTATATATTCTATCTACGCCACCGTTCCGGACCTACAAATGATTTGACCCTAGTGGTGGTTTCAGTGCATTGTTATAAGTAGTTTCACGTAACAATATCTAATCGACATCTCCAGATAAACAAGTTGTAAATATTTCCCTATTTATTTTTATATATTTTCTACGCCAGTGTTCCGGGTCGACAAATGATTTGAACGTAGTACCGCTTTCAGTGGATCGTTATGAGTAGTTTTACGTAAAAATATCTAACCGACATCTCCTGATAAACAAATTGTAAATATTTTCCTATTTATTTTTATATATTCTATCTACTCCACTGTTCCGGACCTACAAATGATTTGACCCTAGTAGTGGTTTCAGTGCATTATTATAAGTAGTTCCACGTAATAATATCTAATCGACATCTCTTGATAAACAAATTGTAAATATTTTCCTATTTATTTTTATATATTTTATCTACGCCACTGTTCCTTGCCCACAAATGATTTGAACCTAGTAGCGCTTTCAGTGGATCGTTATGAGTAGTTTTACGTAAAAATATCTAACCGACATCTTCAGATAAACAAATTGTAATTATTTTCCTATTTATTTTTATATATTCTATCTACGCCACTGTTCCGGGCCTACAAATGATTTGAACCTAGTAGCGCTTTCAGTAGATCCTTATAAGTAGTTTTACGTAAAAATATCTAACCGACATCTGCAGATAAACAAATTGTAAATATTTTCCTATTTATTTTTATATATTCTATCTACGCCACCGTTCCGGACCTACAAATGATTTGACCCTAGTGGTGGTTTCAGTGCATTGTTATAAGTAGTTTCACGTAACAATATCTAATCGACATCTCCAGATAAACAAGTTGTAAATATTTCCCTATTTATTTTTATATATTTTCTACGCCAGTGTTCCGGGTCGACAAATGATTTGAACGTAGTACCGCTTTCAGTGGATCGTTATGAGTAGTTTTACGTAAAAATATCTAACCGACATCTCCTGATAAACAAATTGTAAATATTTTCCTATTTATTTTTATATATTCTATCTACTCCACTGTTCCGGACCTACAAATGATTTGACCCTAGTAGTGGTTTCAGTGCATTATTATAAGTAGTTCCACGTAATAATATCTAATCGACATCTCTTGATAAACAAATTGTAAATATTTTCCTATTTATTTTTATATATTTTATCTACGCCACTGTTCCTTGCCCACAAATGATTTGAACCTAGTAGCGCTTTCAGTGGATCGTTATGAGTAGTTTTACGTAAAAATATCTAACCGACATCTTCAGATAAACAAATTGTAATTATTTTCCTATTTATTTTTATATATTCTATCTACGCCACTGTTCCGGGCCTACAAATGATTTGAACCTAGTAGCGCTTTCAGTAGATCCTTATGAGTAGTTTTACGTAAAAATATCTAACCGACATCTCCAGATAAACAAATTGTAAATATTTTCCTATTTATTTTTATATATTCTATCTACGCCACTGTTCCGGGCCTACAAATGATTTGAACCTAGTAGCGTTTTCAGTGGATCCTTATAAGTAGTTTTACGTAAAAATATCTAACCGACATCTCCAGATAAACAAATTGTAAATATTTTCCTATTTATTTTTATATATTCTATCTACGCCACTGTTCCGGGCCTACAAATGATTTGACCCTAGTAGGGGTTTCAGTGCATTGTTATAAGTAGTTCCACGTAATAATATCTAATCCACATCTCCAGATAAACAAACTGTAAATATTTTCCTATTTATTTTTATATATTCTATCTACGCCACTGTTCCGGACCTACAAATAATTTGACCCTAGTAGTGGTTTCAGTGCGTTGTTATAAGTAGTTCCACGTAATAATATCTAATCGACATCTTCAGATAAACAAATTGTAATTATTTTCCTATTTATTTTTATATATTCTATCTACGCCACTGTTCCGGGCCTACAAATGATTTGACCCTAGTAGGGGTTTCAGTGCATTGTTATAAGTAGTTCCACGTAATAATATCTAATCCACATCTCCAGATAAACAAACTGTAAATATTTTCCTATTTATTTTTATATATTCTATCTACGCCACTGTTCCGGACCTACAAATAATTTGACCCTAGTAGTGGTTTCAGTGCGTTGTTATAAGTAGTTCCACTTAATAATATCTAATCGACATCTCCAGATAAACAAATTGTAAATATTTTCCTCTTTATTTTTATATATTCTATCTACGCCACTGTTCCGGGCCTACAAATGATTTGACCCTAGTAGGGGTTTCAGTGCATTGTTATAAGTAGTTCCACGTGATAATATCTAATCGACATCTTCAGATAGACAAATTGTAAATATTTTCCCATTTATTTTCTAATTTATTTTTACATATTCGATCCACGCCACTGTTTCGGGCCTACAAAAGATTTGACGGTAGTATTAGTATTAGTTCTGTTTAAAAAATTGTACATATTTTCTTATTAATTGTATACGTACGCGCGTCTGATACTGACCTACATGATAAATCATTTATGAATGACATTTTCTTGAATATTTCCAGAATTTTAAATTAGGAGACTGTCGCAAATACTTAGAAAATTTCAAATTAAAATTTTGTCACGCCATTGTTTTCGTTGTTTCGTTGCCGTTGCTGAACGTATTAGCTTTATGTTATAATAATTTGATCCCACGACTTTATCGATGTGGTAGATTTTCGTACCGTTGCTGGAAACGACCGTTGCCAGCTTCACATCGATCTTGATATAGGTATATCCTGGAGTTATGCGGTCTTTATAATAAAATTATTATTTTTGCTACATTTCGGTTTATTCAACCATCGTCAGTGAATTACAATTAAATGAAGACAAATATTTTTTCAAATGCTATTTTTTATACACATGGATTTAAATTGTATGTGTATACAAAATAGCATTTAAAAAAATATTGGTCTTCACTTAATTGTAGTTCTCTGACGATGGATGAATAAACCGAAACGTAAGAAAAGAGTAATTTTCTTATAAAGACCGATAACCCAGGATATAACTGCATCAAGTTAATTTGATATCAACAGTCAAGAAAATAAAAACATCTATCTGTATGTTAGCATATAAATGAAACCAACTAGTATTTTTTCATATTAAAGTATAACATATTCATCTAAAAGTTTACATACTTATCACTCAACAGTACCGGCCAGCGTTTGATTAGGTATGACAATAAGAGCAAGCGAGAGCGAAACAACTAGGCTATTTTTTTTATCGTATAACACATCCTACTCGTGCCACCTGCTTTCCTCACCACATGTGCGTAGGCAGCTCTGTTTGCATGCCTAATCCAAGACTTTCCGATACTGTATAATGAATCTGGTCATACGCTACCCGTACCATATACATAAAACAAAAATAACATCATATTACTTTTTAAATCTCTATATTGTAAACAAATATACTCTACATAATGCACTACCTTATAGAGCGGGAGTTAAGTGGCTTTTTCGGCAGCTCATCCCTTTATGAACTTTGAGATATTTTTATGGTTTAATGGTTGATAACACTTCATAAAATCGACTTCTGAGGAGGCACCTCCTGTCAGGAGCGTCACGAACACTGTTTAAAAATCAGTGAAATCATGTCATCGTTACAAGGCTTGTGTGTACACATTTTATGTTTAGAATGAATAAAATATGATCGCCAGAAAGTGTGAGCCGTCAGGAGGCGCAGCCAGAAAGGTAATAATGATACAATACATGTGAGATACGGTACGGAGTCAAGTTAGCCGAAAGTGTTAAATTCCTGTATATTTAAGAGCCTATGGTACTTTTGTTGACTTTGTTTATGGGGAGGCTATTCTATTTTTGAAGGAGCTTATTTACGTTTTAAAAAGGAGCCAGAACTTGTAATGATGAGTTTAGAGTTCTGAGATGAAATATGCGGAAAAAAATCCAATTTTCTTCAAAAATCCTAAACATTTTCTTTCTGGAAATTTTTTTCTGTGTTCAAAACATAAAATATGTTCAACCTTAAAAAAGTTTGTAACGATGATGTTATATAACTTCGTTTTTTTACCTCTTTGACCTTTCTGGTTGCGCCCCTGATGGCCCACACTTTCTGGCGATCCTATTTTATTCATTCTAAATATAAAATGTGTACACACAAAAAAACTTGGCTTTGTAACGATGATATAATTTCACTGATTTTTATATCTTGAACCATGGCCAACTCGACGGGCTGACATAAGCCAGAAGTCTATTTTGTCAAGTTCGATAGAATTAATCAGCGCATAGAAAATGCTTGTAACGATGAGTGCCCGAAAAAGCCACTTAGCTCCAGCACCATTACTTCCGGTTTTTAATTTTAATATTGTTGAATATAGTTACGATAAAGATAACAGATTCTTTATCAAATCTGTTTTCGATACAACGCATCAAATTATTTCAATCTGATATGGCTTTTAAAAAATATAATAAATTGCAGTTAATTTTCTAACTTAGTAAATTTAATTTATATCGGTATCTTGGCAGGGCTGTGGAGAGAAAATATGGACTCTCAAAAAATTTTAAAATTTCCGGGCCCACTAGACAAGACCGGGGGCATCACCCCCGCACCTCTCCTCTCTCGTCGGGTCTGTAGGTATCGATTCTGAATTAATTCCAGTAAAAGCAAAGATAAAGCAGAGAGTAGCCTCGACTCGACTCTTGTTAGTATTAAAAAGCAAATTATATGAGACACCCTTGATACGATAACGGAAGTGAAATGAGTCTCTTGGTAAAACTACTAGGAAACAAACATTTTTCTTAAACATCTTTTTCCTGTCCGGGTTACATAAAAGTCATCAAACTTGAAACGATTAAAGCATACGTAATTGTAAATGCTTCAAATTTTGGTCAGTTACCTGTAGTACAGCGAGTCACTTTTTTCTAAGCGTAATATTTTCTGGGAGCCTACGGAATAACAACATAACGTACCACATATATCAGGCAACCCCAACAATTTCAAAGTCAAGACTGTTCAGAAGGGGGTTACACATTTAGAAAAACGCAGATATACATCCATTACATATCAACGTTGCCAATTTTAAAGCTGGGGATCGAACCCAGTGCATTATTATTTTGAAAAGTTAATACAGTCTATTATTATGTAATAATGTAAACATTCTGTAAAGTTTGAAATACTCGTACCAAATTTAAATAATTCTTATGTAACATTTAAATTTAGAGAAATAAATCTAAATCTATTAATCTATCTATCTATCTGATAATCACACAACTGTCTTTTTACGTTTTTTACTTGAGTGTAAAGACGAGAGAGGCAGAAGGAAAAATTATTTACTGCTAGATCAACAAAACAATAAGACAATAAACCTAACTATAACCCTAACCTACGACTATGTACACAACAATGCTTGCGTATAAAACGAACGAGATTACTCCCTTTTGTAGGTCTTTTAGTAAATTAAACAATCCATAGTCATTTTTGAACCGTATAAAACGTGATTAAACTGCAAAATCAACACAAAATTGTTTATAACTGGATAAAAACGGCGTTAAAAGCAATAAAACAATATGGCGGCACAAGAAAATGTAAACAACGGTCAACGTCCTTCGGAAGAGAACCAATGAACGCCTCGATAGACATGTAAACAATGAATATGTGATATGCCTTACGCGGAGACCTCAGATAAACAAAGAAATATATGGATAAATAATACTTTCCGTCTCCGCGTAAGGTATATCACGTATTCATTGTTTACATGTCTATCGAGGCGTTCATTGGTTGTCTTCCGAAGGACGTTGACCGTTGTTTACATTTTCTTGTGCCGCCATATTGTTTTATTGCTTTTAACGCTGTTTTTATCCAGTTATAAACAATTTTGTGTTGATTTTGCAGTTTAATCACGTTTTATACGGTTCAAAAATGACTACGGATTGTTTAATTTACTAAAAGACCTACAAAAGGGAGTAATCTCGTTCGTTTTATATGCAAGCATTGTTGTGTACATAGTCGTAGGTTAGGGTTATAGTTAGGTTTATTGTCTTATTGTTTTGTTGATTTAGCAATACATAATTTTTCCTTCTGCCTCTCTCGTCTTTACACTCAAGTAAAAAACGTAAAAAGACAGTTGTGTGATTATCAGATAGATTAATAGATTTAGATTTATTTCTCTAAATTTAAATGTTACATAAGTATACCTATTTAAATTTGGTACGAGTATTTTAAACTTTACAGAATGTTTACATTATTACATAATAATAGACTGTATTAACTTTTCAAAATAATAATGCACTGGGTTCGATCCCCAGCTTTAAAATTGGCAACTTTGATATGTAATGGATGTATATCTGCGTTTTTCTAAATGTGTAACCCCCTTCTGAACAGTCTTGACTTTGAAATTGTTGGGGTTGCCTGATATATGTGGTACGTTATGTTGTTATTCCGTAGGCTCCCAGAAAATATTACGTTTAGAAAAAAGTGACTCGCTCTCCTACAGGTAACCGACCAAAATTTGAAGCATTTACAATTAGGTATGCTTTAATCGTTTCAAGTTTGATGACTTTTATGTAACCCGGACAGGAAAAAGATGTTTAAGAAAAATGTTTGTTTCCTAGTAGTTTTACCAAGAGACTCATTTCACTTCCGTTATCTTATCAAGGGTGTCTCATATAATTTGCTTTTTAATACTAACAAGAGTCGAGTTGAGGCTACTCTCTGCTTTAGAGAGAGGAGGGGTGCGGGGGTGATGCCCCCGGGCTTGTCTAGGGGGCCCGGAAATTTCAAAATTTTTTGAGGGTCCATATTTTCTCTCCACGGCCCTGCCAAGATACCGATATAAATTAAATTTACTGAGTTAGAAAATTAACTGCAATTTATCCAGGAGCTGCACCTTCGGCCGCTTGTGCCTCGGAGCATCTGCTGGGTCATAGTCAGTTGCCTCCCTGACTAGTGGGTTCCCATGCTCCTCGGCAAGGGCGTACATCTTTCTGGCTCTCTCCTTGATGATCTCAGTGACCGGGGTGTAGTCCAGGTGCCTGTAGATGTCCTCGTTGCGGATGAACCAGGGTGCGTCGACTGCTGTTCTGAGGGCGACGTTCTCCACTCTCTGGATCTGATGGAGGTAGCTCTTTGTTTGGTAGCCCCAAGCTACCGAAGCGTACGTCAGCTGAGGCCGGATGAGGGACCTGATAAGCGTGAGCTTGTTCCTCAGGTTGAGTCTGCTCTGTCTACCCGTCATCGGGTAGATTAGGGCTCTCGTCCTCCTGGCCTTCTTGACGATGGCCTCCGTGTTCAGTCTCCATGTTAGGCCTTTGTCCATGACCACGCCAAGGTAGTTGGCGGTGTCGTGCCATTGGATGTCCTCACCATACATGGAATGAAACGTCCGTCATGATAGCATCGCTTATATACCCTAGACCTCCCCCACTCGCCAGATTGTATTTCTTTCGATGCGTACTGCACACCCTAGCCTAGGCCTATTAAAATATCATTATAACGCAAAGGTATTAATTACATTTAGAACTGGATATTTTATTTTTATTTCGTTTCTTGGATATTAAGAAATATTAATTTTACTTTTCCTCACTAACTGAAAGGAAAATAATGTAATTGTGTCAAAAATGGATTTGGAGATTTTACATCTTTATGTTTCTAGAGCGGGAGAACTCAAAAAACACGATTAAAAAAAGTGCCGGCTGATTTTGGTGAAACTTGTCACACATATTCATCAGGCCAAGTATGAAAAAGTTACAAGATTTGGTCGAATACAGAGTATTTAAATAGAGCTGCCCATAGTTAACTTCACAGTAAAAATTTCTTACAAATAGTCACTAAATATGAAAAAAAAAACAATATTACGAAAAAACATTGTTGCACTAGTATTGGTGTACAGTTTATTTCTAATGAAAATAAGTTCGAAATTTCCTATAAATATATGAAATGTGGTAATGTTCTATTACTCATAGAGGATATTACGCTAGCTATTAACATCATTTTAAAATATGATCAGGAACGTGGATATGGAGGACGGGCATTACCAATGTTTCTCTAAAAAAAATTATACTACTGTTCTTACGGTTTTTCGGAGTATTTTTGGAATCTACTTTGAACAATGCATAAAGAATAGGTCTTGTAATTTTTTGAATGTAACTCAATGACGAAATCGAATATTTAATTCAAATTTGGTATGGTTACGTAATTCATAAAGACCAAAGTTGTACTTTAATTTCAAAATGTCATCAGGGGAGCAGATATAAGGGCTCTACTCACGATCTAACTTGCTGGAGCCAACATTGTCGGTACGCTATGAAGATTACTGGAATTCCAGCAGACCAGCTGACTTTTACGAGTTGGCATGGCAGTCTTCAAGTGTACCGAGAAGGTTGGTTGGTTAGTTGGATCGTCTGTAGAACCGTATAGAGAGTAGAGGGGTCTACAGACGATCCAACTTGCTGAAGCCAACAGTGTCGGTACGCTTTGAAGGTTGCTGAAATTCCCGCAGACCAGCTCACCTTTACGAATGAGTTCAACGCATGCCGACAATGTTGGCTGCAGCAAGTTGAATCTTCTGTAGACCCCTTAAGGTTATTATTGCAGTAATAAAATCAGACGCTATTAATTTGATATAAAAGGAGGGGGCGGATCCAGATGCTGATCTTGAGAAGGGCAACTTCGTAGGTTGTAAATATTTTCCTATTTATTTTTTATTAACCTCCGACCCCAAAAGAGGGGGGGATTATAAGTTTGACGAGTATGTTTGTATGTTTGTTTGTCTGTCTGTCTGTGGCTTCATATCTCTTCAACTGGTGATCCGATTTTGATGCAGTTTTTTTTTATTTGAAAGAGTATTTTGTCGAGAAGGTTATAGGCCATATTAGATTTTGATGTTATGGTAGCCGAACATGATTTAGGCCTCATTTTGATTCGGCCATATGAAACTGATATGATTTATTTTTAAATAATCGATCTACGCCGCTACTCCAGACCTACAATTGATTTAACCCTGGCAGTACTTTAAATGCATTGTCATAAGTAGTTTCATGTAATAATATCTAATCGACATCTCCAGAGAGACAAGTTGTAAATATTTTCTTATTTACTTTTTATCTATCTACGCCTCTGTTCCGAACCTACAATTGTGTGTAGTAGTGTCTTAAGTGGATATAAGTAGATCTACGTAATAATATCTAATCGATATCTCCAGATAAACAAATTGTAAATATCTTTCTATTTACTTCCTTATTTATTTTCATACATCGACTTACGCCACTGTTCCGGGCCTACAATACATAATAATATCTAATCGACATCTCCAGATAAATAAATTGTAAATATCTTCCTATTTATTTCCTTATTATACTCTTCGCAAAAACGAAGAGTATATTATTGTATTTGATCGGCACATTTCTAAAATCGTAAATATCGCCCGTAGAGAAAAAAATTTCATATCATTGTGTCTGAACAACTTTCAAAATGTCCGTCTGTCCGTCCGTCCGTCACGTTTCTTGTAAGCACGATAACTTAAGAAAGAAAAGTCCGATTGTACTGAAATTTAGAAGTAAGTTAGTGTTTGCTAGAGGAAGAACCCTATTGTTTTTGAAGAAAATCGATCGATAAACAAAAAAGTTATTAATTATTTAATTTAAAAAAAATATATTCTCTTAATTTTTTCGCTTTTACTAAAATGGAAATCTTGCGAAATATTATTTCCATAATATATTTTTTTTGTTTATGAATTTTACTAATATATATTTCATAGAAGTACGAGTTGAAATATGTATGATCGTCGAAAAATATACACACAATCAATTTTCGTAGCAATATGTGGTGGCGCAGCGGTTAAAGTTTTGCGTTGCAATCCAAAGGTCCTGTGTTCGAATCCCACACAGGTTGGATATTTTTTTTTTCATTTTTTTTTTCATATAATTTTTTTCACAACAAAGATGGTATCACAAAATTTAGGATGTCCAAAAACTAACATTATTTACAAGAAAACTGCGATGAGTATCCTATAGAATGTGTAACAATTATATATAAAAAGCTGAGTAAATTGGCGAAGAGTACGTTTTTAGCTTGTTTATTTTTATATATTCGATCTACTTCACTGTTCCGGGCCTACAAATGATTTGACCCTAGTAGTGGATTCAATGCGTTGTTATAAGCAGTTCGACGTAAAAATATGTAATCGACATCTCCAGATAAACAAATTGCAAACATTTTCCTATTTATTTTTATATATTCTATCTACGCCACTGTTCCGGGCCTACAAATGATTTGACCCTAGTGGTGGTTTCAGTGCATTGTTATAAGTAGTTTCACGTAATAATATCTAATCGACATCTCCAGATAAACAAATTGTAAATATTTCCCTATTTATTTTTATATATTTTATCTACGCCACTGTTCCGGGTCTACAAATGATTTGAACATAGTACCGCTTTCAGTGGATCGTTATGAGTAGTTTTACGTAAAAATATCTAACCGACATCTCCTGATAAACAAATTGTAAATATTTTCCTCTTTATACTTATATATATTCTATCTACTCCACTGTTCCGGGCCTACAAATGATTTGACCCTAGTAGTGGATTCAATGCGTTGTTATAAGTAGTTCGACGTAAAAATATCTAATCGACATCTCCAGGTAAACAAATTGAAAACTTTTTCATATTTATTTTTATATATTCGATCCACGCCACTGTTTCGGGCCTACAAAATATTTGACCCTAGTAGTGGTTTCAGTGCATTGTTATAAGTAGTTCCACGTAAAAATATCTAATCGGCATCTCCAGGTAAACAAATTGAAAACATTTTTATATTTATTTTTATATATTCGATCCACGCCACTGTTTCGGGCCTACAAAATATTTGACCCTAGTAGTGGTTTCAGCGCATTGTTATAAGTAGTTTCACGTAATAATATCTAATCGACATCTCTTGATAAACAAATTGTAAATATTTTCCTATTTATTTTTATATATTTTATCTACGCCGCTGTTCCGGGCCTACAAATGATTTGAACCTAGTAGTGGTTTCAGTGCATTATTATAAGTAGTTCCACGTAATAATATCTAATCGACATCTCTTGATAAACAAATTGTAAATATTTTCCTATTTATTTTTATATATTCTATGTACGCCACTGTTCTGGACCTACAAATGATTTGACCCTAGTGGTGGTTTCAGTGCATTGTTATAAGTAGTTTCACGTAATAATATCTAATCGACATCTCCAGATAAACAAATTGTAAATATTTCCCTATTTATTTCTATATATTTTATCTACGCCACTGTTCCGGGCCTACAAATGATTTGAACCTAGTAGCGCTTTCAGTGGATCGTTATGAGTAGTTTTACGTAAAAATATCTAACCGACATCTCCTGATAAACAAATTGTAAATATGTTCCTAGTTATTTTTATATATTCGATCTACACCACTGTTCCGGGCCTACAAATGATTTGACCCTAGTAGTGGTTTCAGTGCATTATTATAAGTAGTTCCACGTAATAATATCTAATCGACATCTCCAGATAAACAAATTGTAAATATTTTCCTATTTATTTTTATATATTCTATCTACGCCACCGTTCCGGACCTACAAATGATTTGACCCTAGTGGTGGTTTCAGTGCATTGTTATAAGTAGTTTCACGTAACAATATCTAATCGACATCTCCAGATAAACAAGTTGTAAATATTTCCCTATTTATTTTTATATATTTTCTACGCCAGTGTTCCGGGTCGACAAATGATTTGAACGTAGTACCGCTTTCAGTGGATCGTTATGAGTAGTTTTACGTAAAAATATCTAACCGACATCTCCTGATAAACAAATTGTAAATATTTTCCTATTTATTTTTATATATTCTATCTACTCCACTGTTCCGGACCTACAAATGATTTGACCCTAGTAGTGGTTTCAGTGCATTATTATAAGTAGTTCCACGTAATAATATCTAATCGACATCTCTTGATAAACAAATTGTAAATATTTTCCTATTTATTTTTATATATTTTATCTACGCCACTGTTCCTTGCCCACAAATGATTTGAACCTAGTAGCGCTTTCAGTGGATCGTTATGAGTAGTTTTACGTAAAAATATCTAACCGACATCTTCAGATAAACAAATTGTAATTATTTTCCTATTTATTTTTATATATTCTATCTACGCCACTGTTCCGGGCCTACAAATGATTTGAACCTAGTAGCGCTTTCAGTAGATCCTTATAAGTAGTTTTACGTAAAAATATCTAACCGACATCTGCAGATAAACAAATTGTAAATATTTTCCTATTTATTTTTATATATTCTATCTACGCCACCGTTCCGGACCTACAAATGATTTGACCCTAGTGGTGGTTTCAGTGCATTGTTATAAGTAGTTTCACGTAACAATATCTAATCGACATCTCCAGATAAACAAGTTGTAAATATTTCCCTATTTATTTTTATATATTTTCTACGCCAGTGTTCCGGGTCGACAAATGATTTGAACGTAGTACCGCTTTCAGTGGATCGTTATGAGTAGTTTTACGTAAAAATATCTAACCGACATCTCCTGATAAACAAATTGTAAATATTTTCCTATTTATTTTTATATATTCTATCTACTCCACTGTTCCGGACCTACAAATGATTTGACCCTAGTAGTGGTTTCAGTGCATTATTATAAGTAGTTCCACGTAATAATATCTAATCGACATCTCTTGATAAACAAATTGTAAATATTTTCCTATTTATTTTTATATATTTTATCTACGCCACTGTTCCTTGCCCACAAATGATTTGAACCTAGTAGCGCTTTCAGTGGATCGTTATGAGTAGTTTTACGTAAAAATATCTAACCGACATCTTCAGATAAACAAATTGTAATTATTTTCCTATTTATTTTTATATATTCTATCTACGCCACTGTTCCGGGCCTACAAATGATTTGAACCTAGTAGCGCTTTCAGTAGATCCTTATGAGTAGTTTTACGTAAAAATATCTAACCGACATCTCCAGATAAACAAATTGTAAATATTTTCCTATTTATTTTTATATATTCTATCTACGCCACTGTTCCGGGCCTACAAATGATTTGAACCTAGTAGCGTTTTCAGTGGATCCTTATAAGTAGTTTTACGTAAAAATATCTAACCGACATCTCCAGATAAACAAATTGTAAATATTTTCCTATTTATTTTTATATATTCTATCTACGCCACTGTTCCGGGCCTACAAATGATTTGACCCTAGTAGGGGTTTCAGTGCATTGTTATAAGTAGTTCCACGTAATAATATCTAATCCACATCTCCAGATAAACAAACTGTAAATATTTTCCTATTTATTTTTATATATTCTATCTACGCCACTGTTCCGGACCTACAAATAATTTGACCCTAGTAGTGGTTTCAGTGCGTTGTTATAAGTAGTTCCACGTAATAATATCTAATCGACATCTTCAGATAAACAAATTGTAATTATTTTCCTATTTATTTTTATATATTCTATCTACGCCACTGTTCCGGGCCTACAAATGATTTGACCCTAGTAGGGGTTTCAGTGCATTGTTATAAGTAGTTCCACGTAATAATATCTAATCCACATCTCCAGATAAACAAACTGTAAATATTTTCCTATTTATTTTTATATATTCTATCTACGCCACTGTTCCGGACCTACAAATAATTTGACCCTAGTAGTGGTTTCAGTGCGTTGTTATAAGTAGTTCCACTTAATAATATCTAATCGACATCTCCAGATAAACAAATTGTAAATATTTTCCTCTTTATTTTTATATATTCTATCTACGCCACTGTTCCGGGCCTACAAATGATTTGACCGTAGTAGGGGTTTCAGTGCATTGTTATAAGTAGTTCCACGTGATAATATCTAATCGACATCTTCAGATAGACAAATTGTAAATATTTTCCCATTTATTTTCTAATTTATTTTTACATATTCGATCCACGCCACTGTTTCGGGCCTACAAAAGATTTGACGGTAGTATTAGTATTAGTTCTGTTTAAAAAATTGTACATATTTTCTTATTAATTGTATACGTACGCGCGTCTGATACTGACCTACATGATAAATCATTTATGAATGACATTTTCTTGAATATTTCCAGAATTTTAAATTAGGAGACTGTCGCAAATACTTAGAAAATTTCAAATTAAAATTTTGTCACGCCATTGTTTTCGTTGTTTCGTTGCCGTTGCTGAACGTATTAGCTTTATGTTATAATAATTTGATCCCACGACTTTATCGATGTGGTAGATTTTCGTACCGTTGCTGGAAACGACCGTTGCCAGCTTCACATCGATCTTGATATAGGTATATCCTGGAGTTATGCGGTCTTTATAATAAAATTATTATTTTTGCTACATTTCGGTTTATTCAACCATCGTCAGTGAATTACAATTAAATGAAGACAAATATTTTTTCAAATGCTATTTTTTATACACATGGATTTAAATTGTATGTGTATACAAAATAGCATTTAAAAAAATATTGGTCTTCACTTAATTGTAGTTCTCTGACGATGGATGAATAAACCGAAACGTAAGAAAAGAGTAATTTTCTTATAAAGACCGATAACCCAGGATATAACTGCATCAAGTTAATTTGATATCAATAGTCAAGAAAATAAAAACATCTATCTGTATGTTAGCATATAAATGAAACCAACTAGTATTTTTTCATATTAAAGTATAACATATTCATCTAAAAGTTTACATACTTATCACTCAACAGTACCGGCCAGCGTTTGATTAGGTATGACAATAAGAGCAAGCGAGAGCGAAACAACTAGGCTATTTTTTTTATCGTATAACACATCCTACTCGTGCCACCTGCTTTCCTCACCACATGTGCGTAGGCAGCTCTGTTTGCATGCCTAATCCAAGACTTTCCGATACTGTATAATGAATCTGGTCATACGCTACCCGTACCATATACATAAAACAAAAATAACATCATATTACTTTTTAAATCTCTATATTGTAAACAAATATACTCTACATAATGCACTACCTTATAGAGCGGGAGTTAAGTGGCTTTTTCGGCAGCTCATCCCTTTATGAACTTTGAGATATTTTTATGGTTTAATGGTTGATAACACTTCATAAAATCGACTTCTGAGGAGGCACCTCCTGTCAGGAGCGTCACGAACACTGTTTAAAAATCAGTGAAATCATGTCATCGTTACAAGGCTTGTGTGTACACATTTTATGTTTAGAATGAATAAAATATGATCGCCAGAAAGTGTGAGCCGTCAGGAGGCGCAGCCAGAAAGGTAATAATGATACAATACATGTGAGATACGGTACGGAGTCAAGTTAGCCGAAAGTGTTAAATTCCTGTATATTTAAGAGCCTATGGTACTTTTGTTGACTTTGTTTATGGGGAGGCTATTCTATTTTTGAAGGAGCTTATTTACGTTTTAAAAAGGAGCCAGAACTTGTAATGATGAGTTTAGAGTTCTGAGATGAAATATGCGGAAAAAAATCCAATTTTCTTCAAAAATCCTAAACATTTTCTTTCTGGAAATTTTTTTCTGTGTTCAAAACATAAAATATGTTCAACCTTAAAAAAGTTTGTAACGATGATGTTATATAACTTCGTTTTTTTACCTCTTTGACCTTTCTGGTTGCGCCCCTGATGGCCCACACTTTCTGGCGATCCTATTTTATTCATTCTAAATATAAAATGTGTACACACAAAAAAACTTGGCTTTGTAACGATGATATAATTTCACTGATTTTTATATCTTGAACCATGGCCAACTCGACGGGCTGACATAAGCCAGAAGTCTATTTTGTCAAGTTCGATAGAATTAATCAGCGCATAGAAAATGCTTGTAACGATGAGTGCCCGAAAAAGCCACTTAGCTCCAGCACCATTACTTCCGGTTTTTAATTTTAATATTGTTGAATATAGTTACGATAAAGATAACAGATTCTTTATCAAATCTGTTTTCGATACAACGCATCAAATTATTTCAATCTGATATGGCTTTTAAAAAATATAATAAATTGCAGTTAATTTTCTAACTTAGTAAATTTAATTTATATCGGTATCTTGGCAGGGCTGTGGAGAGAAAATATGGACTCTCAAAAAATTTTAAAATTTCCGGGCCCACTAGACAAGACCGGGGGCATCACCCCCGCACCTCTCCTCTCTCGTCGGGTCTGTAGGTATCGATTCTGAATTAATTCCAGTAAAAGCAAAGATAAAGCAGAGAGTAGCCTCGACTCGACTCTTGTTAGTATTAAAAAGCAAATTATATGAGACACCCTTGATACGATAACGGAAGTGAAATGAGTCTCTTGGTAAAACTACTAGGAAACAAACATTTTTCTTAAACATCTTTTTCCTGTCCGGGTTACATAAAAGTCATCAAACTTGAAACGATTAAAGCATACGTAATTGTAAATGCTTCAAATTTTGGTCAGTTACCTGTAGTACAGCGAGTCACTTTTTTCTAAGCGTAATATTTTCTGGGAGCCTACGGAATAACAACATAACGTACCACATATATCAGGCAACCCCAACAATTTCAAAGTCAAGACTGTTCAGAAGGGGGTTACACATTTAGAAAAACGCAGATATACATCCATTACATATCAACGTTGCCAATTTTAAAGCTGGGGATCGAACCCAGTGCATTATTATTTTGAAAAGTTAATACAGTCTATTATTATGTAATAATGTAAACATTCTGTAAAGTTTGAAATACTCGTACCAAATTTAAATAATTCTTATGTAACATTTAAATTTAGAGAAATAAATCTAAATCTATTAATCTATCTATCTATCTGATAATCACACAACTGTCTTTTTACGTTTTTTACTTGAGTGTAAAGACGAGAGAGGCAGAAGGAAAAATTATTTACTGCTAGATCAACAAAACAATAAGACAATAAACCTAACTATAACCCTAACCTACGACTATGTACACAACAATGCTTGCGTATAAAACGAACGAGATTACTCCCTTTTGTAGGTCTTTTAGTAAATTAAACAATCCATAGTCATTTTTGAACCGTATAAAACGTGATTAAACTGCAAAATCAACACAAAATTGTTTATAACTGGATAAAAACGGCGTTAAAAGCAATAAAACAATATGGCGGCACAAGAAAATGTAAACAACGGTCAACGTCCTTCGGAAGAGAACCAATGAACGCCTCGATAGACATGTAAACAATGAATATGTGATATGCCCTTCGACCATATATTACCTAGACCCGGTATCTTAGCCAAAGTATAGAGAGTTTGTTATGTATACTAAGGCGGCGCTGACTACGGCAGCCGCGGGTGCTGAAGGGGGATATTTTTCTGTGTACGGGACCCTTGCCAGTGGCGTGTATTCGCGAAAGGGTCTGAATGTTGGATAATATATAAAATTAATTAACATTGTGATGTTTAAAATTAAGCCCGAGTAAAAATTTTTTTTCGAATTTATAAGCATACTTTTACAACAATATTCTACTACTGGAAAATTGCAAATGGAGATATTAATTTAGCTTTTCTAGATAATAAAAAAAATACTTCTGTTATTGTATAAAGCAGAAATGTTGCCAAAAATTAGTAATACAATTATTAGTCATTATTTAGGTTTAGAAATTACTGTTTTTCACGAGGGAAAAAATATATTTTCATATTTTTTTTCAAATAGTAATAAATAGTCACTGATGGTATTCCCTTTCTTGTGTGTATTGTATAATTTGTATTGGTAGGTAATGTGTGACATAAATAACATAAAACAATTCACACAAATCACATAAATTCTAATAAAGTTAAGTACATACGTGCATTAAAAAATTTGCCATCTCAAGCTGCCATTTGAACCCAGGGCTATATAGACACCAACTAGTTTATCCTTGCTCAGTCGGTGTACTTTATGTAGTACAGAGACTGAGTTATTGTGGTCGATCATCATATGAAGTAAATGTTTTATAGGCAAAATGTTTTTTCACAAAAAAAAAGTAAGAATTAAAACACACATTTTGTATCAATATTTTATTAAGTATAAGTACATCTTAATTAGATCATAATTTAATAAAGACGTTGCTGAAAATAAACAATTTATAAATAAGTAATTAAATAAACAGTAAAAATATAAAGTGTCGTGTTCTTTATTAGAAGATATGAATACATTAAATTAATAATACTAGGTTATTATAACTTATTGCCATTTATTCTATGTTAATTAAAAAATACACCTTCAATACAATAAATGAGTCGATTCTTAATCGCTGCATATATCCATATCAGCTGGGTTAACAAAAACTTATTCTCTACAAAAATTGGTATATATGAAACCCATTCACTAATTAAACTATATACAATATATTAAAAGACTAAAAGGTTTACGTACTCTTAAGTAACGCTCAAATGTCAAATAAATACTGTCCAAAAATTAAAGATATGACACCAAGACTGAGAATAACTTCAATTATGATTTTTAGTTTCTAAAATTCGCATCACTATCCTCATCGAAGTGATGAAAAGTATATGTACTCTGTGCCAAAGGAGGGCGATTTGGAAAAATGAGAAGTACAACAATTTTCTACTATACTCACTAGCAGGGCCAAAAGTCAAACTTAAAGCCACGATAGATATGGTAATTAGTTGCATTGTTCACATAACACATTCTCTTGGCTGATGATTAGGCAAAAAATTTAAAATCTAATGACCAATTCATTATACTATATTGAGAAATGCACCCAACATATTTTACAGCCACTTGCATTATCTTTACTGAATGTCTAGTGGCATTTAGGTCAAACCGAGAAAATTATTTGATGATATTATTTAATCTTATTTTAAAACAATAATTTTTCATTTAATTAATTTCTACTGAAATCGATATGTTTTTAAAACTAATTTAGAATATTTTAAGGTTATATATATAGAGGTGATAGGTACCTTAATAAATTTGGAAAATCTGTCAGTGCATATCTAGTATATTAGCATTATTAGAAAATATTACTAGCGGTTAGTTCGGTAATAATTCGTTATTATAGCTTAGCGAGTTAAGACTGTCAGCTCCAGTTTTAACGATGTTAATTTTTACTTTTTAATTTTTCTAGTGTCGCTAAGCTCTAAAAGTAATTTCTTGTATGTTGAGCTTCATCTGGCTCTTCTTCTTAGACTCTGTGTATGTATATCATCTGATGAACCATCCTCAAAGCAATGTGGTAAAGGTTGGTACTGAAATAAAACATAGAGAGTATTATTTTTAATGTAATATAAGTATACAAAAGTCTCGGAAAAGAAATAAAAGAAAAAAATAATTACCTATTGCATTTGATGATGACTTTCCAAAAAATAATGCAAATATATTTGAATCAAATATTATTAATAAACGGTGCTATAACAAATGATTGTTTGTTAACAAATAATATGAATAATTTGTCTTTTTCATAAAATGTACCTAATGCCAGGTTTATACATGCATGAATTTACTGGGCCAGTTGCCACGCCAGCCCAACTTGCGCGCCAGTAGAGGTTTACACACAATTTTAAATTTTATCTAGTCAGTCTTATTCTTTGACTTCTGAATGCAGGTGGTTATTGAGACAAAATGTCAAGTAATAAATTAAAGAAAATAATAATTCGTACCGGGTGCTGCATTGTTCTATGAGGGATTGTTCAACAGATTAGCAACGTGGAAAATAAACTAAATGATAAGCAAAGAGACCATATCTGGTTAAGAAAATGGATTGCAAGTAGAGAAAACTTAGGTGCATCAGAAAGAGTGTTAAAACTTTCAATAGAAGATCCTGAATTTTTTAGAAACCGTTTATTGAACGAATCTTAGCCTTACATTCACACTGTCAAAACCATCAATCACCATTGTTGTTGCTATTTTTTCATGAATCGAGATTCTCTATTTTTATAACAATTAAAATGCGCATCCCATAAACTTTTTCATATAATTCAAGAAATTTTGTAATTTCCTCAGAAATCCACTGTTATTTGTTGTTTTCTTAATGCTCATTTTTATATTCTATAGACGAATTTATATTAGTATAGTTACTTGTACTGCTGTGCGCAAAAAAAATGGGACAAGTCTTATATCGTATAAAATCTAGTTTTGTACATCTAACTAATTTTTGTGACATTGTCAGTTATTTGTCAAAATTCATTGCAAGTGTGCAAATAGAGACAGATTTATATTAGGAAAAAATAGTTGTCCTATTTTTTTTTTTGCTCACGACAGTACCAGCTACTAGTACAAGTAACTAGCCAGGATAGTGTCTCTAGACAACTCAAAGTTTATGTCAATTTTACTTCATAGTGGCGTACAACTTGGTACTGGCGGGCCACAAAGTTGGAAATTCCTAACATTTTTGCATCATTGCATGCAAGGTCAAGACTTGCTCGCCAGTAAATGTTTATACGTTTAATATTTTTTTTTACTGGCATGCCAACATCTACTGGCGCTACTAAATCCATGCACATATAAACTCGCTATTAAAGCAAGTATTGTGAATGTATAAACTGACATTCAGATTTTCATGGAAATGTATATTGTTAACCTAAATTGAATTCAAAACAGCTGTTTTTAAAAAAATGTTTACTGTCTGTATCACCTTTTTTTTTGAGATATTTCAATTTGTTTCTTTTCGTACTCCATACTAAGATTACCCTGATTATTTTTTTTATAAAATAAGTCATTCGGAAATATTCTTTATTATCTTGCAATGTACCAATTTTTAAAGCAACAACTGTTATATGAGCAGAAGTACAAACATTTTATTATTTATTCATGCTATACATTCATAAAAGTCACATAAAAGTAATTGTATTGTATTGAAATAGAATCAAAATTGAACGTCGCATGCAGTTGATCAATACGTTTTAAAATATCATCGGTAGTGTAGATTATACTTACCCAACAGAATGTGTTCTGAATATTTAACGTGCTTGCTATAGATAATATGGTCTTTTCCTAAGTACTTTACTTTATTGAACGACGTTTTGCATACATCTTGTGGTCTCTATAACTGGTCCAATTTTCCGTCACTATTTTTGGGCATCCAATTCTAGAAATCTAAAACATTAAAAATAGATATAATATATTATGACACTTAATAAATCGTACTACCTACTTAAACTATCAGTTTATTAACTCATATTTGATCTCATGCAATACCTATATAATTTAAACCAAATATACAGAAGCTGGTTTAATAAGCAGTACCTATTTGAGTTTTATTTGCATTGAAAAACTAAGAGTACCTAGTCAATATTAGTTAGTCTAAGATTTGAAATGCCTCATAGACAAATTCAACTTTATTAAAAAATATGTATTAAGTCTGTAAAATAATTATCTACTTATATATTATTTTATTTTAGAGAGCACCTGAAACCCTACGACTACGCCTGAGGAATAATTACAAATAAGATAATACTTGCCTACAAAATGATTTATTCCATTCTTTCTCTAACGCGGGATCGTATATAAAACACTATTTACCGATTTTGAAAACAGAAAAATTGTCTGGATGTTATGGAAGTCTAAGAAACACATAAATAAAACAAAAATAGCCACAAATAACAATGGCGATGTAAACAAAGTTTTAATGCATTTTCGACATTCGACCCGCGACGTTTGAATTAGCCAATAGAGTTCAGGGTACCTTGAAACCCCCCGCAAAAACATCTTGTAACATGCGACACGCCCACATGCCGAGTCTAGATAATATATGGTCGAAGGATATGCCTTACGCGGAGACCTCAGATAAACAAAGAAATATATGGATAAATAATACTTTCCGTCTCCGCGTAAGGTATATCACGTATTCATTGTTTACATGTCTATCGAGGCGTTCATTGGTTGTCTTCCGAAGGACGTTGACCGTTGTTTACATTTTCTTGTGCCGCCATATTGTTTTATTGCTTTTAACGCTGTTTTTATCCAGTTATAAACAATTTTGTGTTGATTTTGCAGTTTAATCACGTTTTATACGGTTCAAAAATGACTACGGATTGTTTAATTTACTAAAAGACCTACAAAAGGGAGTAATCTCGTTCGTTTTATATGCAAGCATTGTTGTGTACATAGTCGTAGGTTAGGGTTATAGTTAGGTTTATTGTCTTATTGTTTTGTTGATTTAGCAATACATAATTTTTCCTTCTGCCTCTCTCGTCTTTACACTCAAGTAAAAAACGTAAAAAGACAGTTGTGTGATTATCAGATAGATTAATAGATTTAGATTTATTTCTCTAAATTTAAATGTTACATAAGTATACCTATTTAAATTTGGTACGAGTATTTTAAACTTTACAGAATGTTTACATTATTACATAATAATAGACTGTATTAACTTTTCAAAATAATAATGCACTGGGTTCGATCCCCAGCTTTAAAATTGGCAACTTTGATATGTAATGGATGTATATCTGCGTTTTTCTAAATGTGTAACCCCCTTCTGAACAGTCTTGACTTTGAAATTGTTGGGGTTGCCTGATATATGTGGTACGTTATGTTGTTATTCCGTAGGCTCCCAGAAAATATTACGTTTAGAAAAAAGTGACTCGCTCTCCTACAGGTAACCGACCAAAATTTGAAGCATTTACAATTAGGTATGCTTTAATCGTTTCAAGTTTGATGACTTTTATGTAACCCGGACAGGAAAAAGATGTTTAAGAAAAATGTTTGTTTCCTAGTAGTTTTACCAAGAGACTCATTTCACTTCCGTTATCTTATCAAGGGTGTCTCATATAATTTGCTTTTTAATACTAACAAGAGTCGAGTTGAGGCTACTCTCTGCTTTATCTTTGCTTTTACTGGAATTAATTCAGAATCGATATCTACAGACCCGACGAGAGAGGAGGGGTGCGGGGGTGATGCCCCCGGGCTTGTCTAGGGGGCCCGGAAATTTTAAAATTTTTTGAGGGTCCATATTTTCTCTCCACGGCCCTGCCAAGATACCGATATAAATTAAATTTACTGAGTTAGAAAATTAACTGCAATTTATTATATTTTTTAATAGCCATATCAGATTGAAATAATTTGATGCGTTGTATCGAAAACAGATTTGATAAAGAATCTGTTATCTTTATCGTAACTATATTCAACAATATTAAAATTAAAAACTGGAAGTAATGGTGCGGGAGCTAAGTGGTTTTTTCGGGCACTCATCGTTACAAGCATTTTCTATGCGCTGATTAATTCTATCGAACTTGACAAAATAGACTTCTGGCTTATGTCAACCCGTCGAGTTGGCCATGGTTCAAGATATAAAAATCAGTGAAATTATATCATCGTTACAAAGCCAAGTTTTTTGTGTGTACACATTTTATGTTTAGAATGAATAAAATAAGATCGCCAGAAAGTGTGGGCCATCAGGGATGCAACCAGAAAGGTCAAAGAGGTAAAAAAACGAAGTTATATAACATCATCGTTACAAACTTTTTTAAGGTTGAACATATTTTATGTTTTGAACACAGAAAAAAATTCCCAGAAAGAAAATGTTTAGGATTTTTGAAGAAAATTGGATTTTTTTCCGCATATTTCATCTCAAAACTCTAAACTCATCGTTACAAGTTCTGGCTCCTTTTTAAAACGTAAATAAGCTCCTTCAACAATAGAATAGCCTCCCCATAAACAAAGTCAACAAAAGTACCATAGGCTCTTAAATATACAGGAATTTAACACTTTCGGATAACTTGACTCCGTACCGTATCTCACATGTATTGTATCATTATTACCTTTCTGGCTGCGCCTCCTGACGGCCCACACTTTCTGGCGATCATATTTTATTCATTCTAAACATAAAATGTGTACACACAAAAAAATGAGCCTTGTAACGATGACATGATTTCACTGATTTTTAAACAGTGTTCGTGACGCTCCTGACAGGAGGTGCCCCGCCAGAAGTCGATTTTATGAATTGTTATCATCCATTAAACCATAAAAATATCTCAAAGTTCATAAAGCGATGAACTGCCGAAAAAGCCACTTAGCTCCCGCTCTATAAGGTAGTGCATTATGTAGAATATATTTGTTTACAATATAGAGATTTAAAAGTAATATGATGTTATTTTTGTTTTATGTATATGGTACGGGTAGTGTATGACCAGATTCATTATACAGTATCGGAAAGTCTTGGATTAGGCATGCAAACAAAGCTGCCTATGCACATGTGGTAAGGAAAGCAGGTGGCACGAGTAGGATGTGTTATATGATAAAAAAAAATAGCCTAGTTGTTTCGCTCTCGCTTGCTCTTATTGTCATACCTAATCAAACGCTTGCCGGTACTGTTGAGTGATAAGTATGTAAACTTTTAGATGAATATGTTATACTGTAATATGAAAAAATACTAGTTGGTTTCATTTATATGCTAACATATATAGATGTTTTTATTTTCTTGACCGTTGATATCAAATTAACTTGATGTAGTTATATCCTGGGTTATCGGTCTTCATAATAAAATTACTCTTTTCTTACGTTTCGGTTTATTCAACCATCGTCAGAGAACTACAATTAAGTGAAGACCAATATTTTTTTAAATGCTATTTTGTATACACATACAATTGTATGTGTATAAAAAATAGCATTTGAAAAAATAATAATTTTATTATATTATATTATATTATATATTATATCAAGTTACTTTTATATCCTAACTAAAAGTTAATTTTTTTTTACTCAGAAAATGTAGAGTAACTTATCGTTTAAGAACCATTTAACTTTGAGAATTGACAGTTCAATACTTTAATTTCTCTTCAATAACACATTTTGTAAAAATTCTAACCAAACAGTACTCTTTTTGTCTCAATAGAGTCGTATTATTATCAGATATAGTATTAAGTAATAGTCGAGAACATTAATCGATTATTTTAAAAATTTTAACCCCCTTATCTGTCTACGCCTCTGATTAGGCGACTCCATAAACATAAACATTCCTCTCCACTCTGCCCCTTTGAAGGTTATCCTCCCTACACACAACTTCTGTGTACTTCAAATGATATTATTTATCCATATATTTCTTTGTTTATCTGAGGCGGAGACGGAAAGTATTATTTATCCATATATTTCTTTGTTTATCTGAGATTTGCAGTGGAGTACTACTTTGAGGGATACAATTAATAAATGGATATTGTTTCTTATTTTGCTGTTCTATTATCAGTTGAGTTCAAATCTATTAGTCAAATGACTGTAGAAGTAGTAATAAATTACGCCTTGCTCTCATGATCACAATTGTAGTTCTACTATCGTCCACTGTGTGGCGCCACGAATAACAAAGCTAAAATGTATTTGTCCCTGTATCACCCTTCTCACTCATCTTCAGCTGTCAGTTTTTTATTTTCGTGTACTGTAATGGTCGGCTACGAAATACACTCGCCGGAAAATGCTTGAAAATAAACGAAAATACATTTCATCACCGAAGATTCATAATCTTTTAAAGACGTATTCGTCAATGAAAAAGAAAAGGTGACGCAACGATGTAAATACATTCCTAAATATAAGTTATTACTAAACGTCCCAACAAATAGGGAAATGGAGGACGTAGCTAGTCCCTAGTCACAGTAAGTTGAAAGCAAAATTCAGAATTTAATTTCAGGTTTTGGTTGAGAATAGGAAATATTATACATAGTGGATTGGATAAATTGCACTAGAAGGTCGTGAATAAAGCAGACTTGTTATATAAATTATAAACCTAGTTGACTTCGTTATAAGTCTTCTAGAAGGTCATGTATATGACAAGCAGCAGACCCCCTTGTAAAAATTGGAAACCTAGTTAACTTATGTAAGTTTTCTAGAAGGTCATGTGTATGACAAGCTGCAGACCCTTATAAAAATTATAAGCCTATTTGACTTGACTACGTCTCTAGAAGGTCATGGTATGACAAATTGTTGGTTGGCTAGGAAAGAGAAATTTAAAAACAGGTATGTATTTTAACATTTTAGGTAGTATATATCGACATAAGAAAAGTATAGGTGCAAAAGAAATAAGCCCATCAAACTTGGACAAAGCCAACGGGCAATTCAGAGAGAAGAAGGGGGGGGACAAGCTCTCGCATGTAATTGCCAATCAGTAAATGATGCAGTTAGAGGTTGTTGGCAGATCAGATATATACCATGAGCAGTCTCTGTTCAGCCAACGTGGTTAGTGGTAGCCTCGACAAATTTGTCAGGGAAGTTACTGCAGAACACACCCTTGAATGGTTGGTTATTTGGGGGCAATTTATCAGAAAGATTTGAATTTAAAAACGCCTCGTATGAATTTACAGGAATTCCTTGGTCTCTGTAATAGTCTCTTAGACTTTAACAAACTCTTAATAAGGGTAATAATAAAACATCTTTATTAAAAAAATAATAATAAATATACAGAGTGAAGTTTAGACCCCAAAGGATTACTCTTACACTTAAATGGTAAGGATTACAGGATTTGGAGAAGTAGGTAAAGAATTATGTTTTATTGCATTTTAAGAGAACGATTTTAAATAAGGATGTTCTAAATCTGGTATATTGAACATTATCTCATGGAATAAGCAAAGGATAAGAGGTGTAATTTTATCCTATTATTTACATTTAATCAATGTAATATTTATTCTGGCAGATCTTGGCTTGTCATGTTTACGGAGCCCATATATAAGTCTACAACATGAATTTCTGTAATCTGCTTCAGTTTGTTGTGTTCAAACAGAGTTCATAGGTATATGAAACTACAATAATTTAAGTGTGTTACTTAACACCAACACTTCACAGAGATTTTTAGACGTATTGAAATTTAATATATGTCTGTGGAATGTAAAGGTTTTAAATTCATGTAGATTTTTTGAATTACCTTGTTTACTTGTGAATTGAATTTTAAGGGTTGTCAAATATTACACCCAAAACTTTCTGTTGATTAAATATGGAAAGAATTTCTCCATTTATTTTATTTGCATCAAACTATTACATCTCTACTTAATTTATGCCACGGAACATCAGTAGCGTATCTGTATGTTTTTTCTGTTGGTCAGTAACCCATGGGGAACGGCTTAATAACGTAAAACAATATTACATGTTATGCTTAAGTTTATCGCAAATTTAAGAAAAGTAACAATATAAGTTTCTAGAAATTTATACAATACTGAATTTATGATCTTGGAAGTTTCCCAGAGAAGCACCTTGATATATAATTGACTACGTGTCATTCAAAGATATAAGAACTGGCAAATACTTACTATAGATTGTAAAGAAAATAACTAAAATATGCCCCATCGCTGAGTCTAGGTGGCTTTATGTAAAACAATTTTAACAGGCTAAAGTACTTGACTTAAAAGCCTATGGGTCATACAAAAATAATATCATAATTGCACGGTATAGGTGCACGTGTGGAATAATTTTTTTGACCAGAGATGTAAATATGGTAAATCATTTGAAAATTTATAAAAGATGTAAGTATATAAACATAAAAGTACTTAACAACAACGTAAGCAAACTTTTGTTGTTTTTAAGTTAAACTAAAATTTAAAATGATTTTATCATAAACATTCTCAATTAAATGATTATTTATGTCTGACTTGTACCTAATTAGCATTAGCACATATTGTAAACAAGTTAAAGATTGCGATGTTTTATTCAGACTTCAAAGGAATAGTGAGTAAGCTTTCCCTGGTCACAGGACTATTATGGGACAAATCTTGAGTAATAACAGCAATAATATTTATTGGTGTATATAATATACATTTTTTATATTTTACTTTGAAAATAGGATGTTAGAAAATTTAATGCCATGTCATATAAATAATTAAAATAATTACAATCATTGTAAAAGAAATTGTTTAGCAATGCTTATGCTTATTCTTGTAAACGTAGGCGTGTCAAATATATATAAATATATAAATTGATTACAGTTAAAATTCTAAATGTACCATGGCAATTCATCTCACAAACACCTAAGACCTGCAAAAATTCCAAGGCATATTTTGCAAATTAATATACGGTTAATGTGTGCACTGTTTCCCCAATTTATGATGCCATATCTCAAATGGCAGTGAAAATTTACAATGCCTAGACATAAACCTTAACCCATAGGAGCTAAACTTTAATCTAAAGGGCCTTCCATAGGAGACAATACACATAGTGACGGCATCCAGAAGTGACATCAATGAAAAATAACACAGTGGTTGTTTAAAATTATGGTGGAGATATTGCATATAATAATAATAATAATAATAATAATAAATGTTTTATTGCTTCAGGCTGAAATATACAAACAATAAGATAACAATATACGAAATAATTATGCGTGAATGCAAAAGGCAGAGTTCGCACTTATTCGATGTGAACATCGAAAAAGCAGCGCTCTTATACTCAACCTTAGCCTCCTTGTATATAATATCAACTTATCCCACATACAATACTTCGTTTATTGAATTCTGCCATTCTTAACAGATTTTTCTGAAAAGGTTTCCTTCCGTAAATTGCTCGCTCTGCCTTAGTATTGATGCCTTTTTGATAATTAGAGTATAACAATAAAATTAAGAGATTTTCAAGGTGTACAAACCTTAAGCCTACTGCTTCAAGATATGGTAGTATATTATGGTACCTCACCATAATTGTAAACTATTTAAATACATTTTTGTATACTTTTCTTGAATATTATATGAATTAATCACCCTCATCCTTGTTCTTATAACGATTCGTAAGGCACAAACAATTTCTATGATTGAGCTTAATAACAGTCATCAAATGAAAACAAGTTCTGGGATTTTATCAGCCAGTTTCACAATCGTTATTTAACTAATGGTTATGATTTGACCAATAGTTTTATTATAAAAATCTGTTACATTAACAGCCAGTTTTACAATTGTTGGTTGATTAATAGTTAGGATTTGACCAATGATTTATTACTATATAAAGGCAAGGATGTCTGGTAAAGTTGTGATTACCAATAATTATAACTTTCATAGTACGGGATCCGTACCTATCTTAGACTATCAGGTTCTGGTTTTAGTCAACCAAAAAGATAGCCAGTGATTGTGAGGCTGGCTGTATGACTGATAGGATTTAAAATTTAAGGGCATTATTATAATGAAATATTTAAACGCTCAACAGGGCAGTACAAATGTTCGGAATAATTGGTAAGGGTTACAACAGGCATATTGTAAAAAAAACAAAAAATTCAAATATGCTCACATTAAACGAAATACAGAACATGTTTAGCGGAACCTTTAAATTAATATTCTTGTTTATGGAAAAGATTTTAATGCAATCACTCGAAGATCTCAAATCGCTCTGAACATCTACAATTGTGATCATGAGAGCAAGGCGTGAATATAATTATAAGATTAAACGAACTTACCTTAAATGAAGTTCGATCTTAATTATATGAACGCCTTGCTCGAAATGATCAAACCCTCCCCGCCCACTCAGAGTTACCTTTTGCGGTACTGAACTTAGAGTTGTTAAGATTGCTATTCAAAATAAAAAGATTTTATTTTCAAGATCGAATTGGCAACTCCCTTATTCAATTTACCTATTCGTCTTACATGGAAATATCTATAATTTGTTATGCAATCCCAAATATTCCGTAGGTAGTATGTATTTGGCAGATCAAATAATAATACAAAAAATTATTTATTTTGGTAAAGATTAGATTGATTCGAATCTGAATTTTCAAAGACCAAACTTAGCAGCTCTAGCTACTCTAAATAAACCCTTGATCATTTGATTTGAGATCATATTAGGTCCGTTCCTTTGCACGGGAAGTGTGACACTAATTTTGAGTGACAGAGATGGCATTAATGCGGATATCATAAGTCAAAGAGAGACAATCTTACACCAGTGCAGCTAAGCGCTACACTTGTAGTGCAAAGGAATGAACCTATCTTGCTCTAAAGAAACTGACAGCTGAAGATGAGTGGGAAGGGTGATACAGGGAGGGACAAATACATTTTAGCTTTGTTATTCGTGGCGCCACACAGTGGACGATAGTAGAACTACAATTGTGATCATTTCGAGCAAGGCGTTCATATAATTAAGATCGAACTTCACTTAAGGTAAGTTCGTTTAATCTTATAATTATATTTAAAAACGGAGTAAATGCTGTTCTATACATTTTTAAAATATTCGCAAATTCCATAACGTTAAGTGACGCCCATGGGGACTAGTTGCTTGCTCAAGGTCGAATATATTCTGTGCATGTGCCACGCCTACTTTTCCAGTCTGTCATTACAGCGCATAGCCCGTCTTCGTGTATTAGGCAAGCAGAACCCAGAAATTAAATTACATTAACCAGTAATTGTTATTAAAAAATATAAGGAATGATAATGATTAAATAAAAGTGTAATTACTGTGAGTTGTGACGGTACTAATTCGTTTCGTACAGATATCTACGTCAGTTATGTTTTGGAAATGTTCGTCCCCACAGACCACTTTAAATATATGTGCTATTGTGATGTATCTAAATTAGTGTAGTTTTCATAATTTAAAAAATTTGAATAACATAATAAGAAGATAAATAAAGATAAGGTTCGTATTTAAATAAAGGAAAGGTCACAGCCCATTGTGAAACTCATGAGAGCGAAGTTTTGCTATTTTCTTCAGTCTATTCCTCATAAAAGGAAACTAAATACCTACTATATACATTATAGTTAAAAAATGTCTCTCGAGAAATTATCCAGATGTCTATTAAGAGGTAAGAAGAAACAATGTATACATATTAGTTCTACGCGATCAACAGGTGTGTTTGTTACTATGTACAAGGGTGTTTTTTAATATAGAGTGATTTACTTTATACAGTGTGTCCCCGGATTGAGTTTGCGATAGGTGTAATATAGGTACCAAAAAAAAGTAGTACTGCTTTAATTTTCTGCACTCTCGGTCTGCTTGATGTAAAATGGATTTTTACCAAATTTCAATTAAAATGGGATCTGACTCACGGAGTTAATCTAAGAAGAAAATAAATCATTGTAGGTAAACTGGTCTTTCAATTAATTTTACGGAAAAATTCTATTTCGATAAAATATTTGGCATTGAAAATTAGAGCCATATGCCAACTTTCATTGCATTTGAACAAAAAATAAAAATAATGATAATAAATAATACCTCTTGAAAAAATTAGAAGTTACAAAGAATTAGAAGAAGGGTAGAATTATGTAGCAATTTGAATAGGTTTTTAGTTGAATTCATTGAAATTGTTAATGTTCAGCATTTTTTTTTAATTTTAGAAATCAAAAGTAGAATATTTTTTAAGGCAATTTTTAGGTTTTTATTAGGACGTTTAAGCCCTTAAATAAATTACTAAAGTTGGACTCCGCAAAAACAGGGCGGAGCTTCGCATGATGTCACTTTGCAGATGCTGATCAGGAGAAAGTCGAGATTTACTAAGCGTGTGGTGTGTGTTATTGTGTTTCTCTATGGAAACGGCGTTTCATTTTCTTGCTGGTTTAAAATGAGTGGTGTTTATGCAGAATGACGTTACGAGTCGGCGAAGTGCTTTGTACTGAAACTCAATCTTTAACATTGAATATCTAAGGATTGAATATACTTATGAAGCTGAAATTTTAACCAGCTTATCTAGATGATTGAATTCTATTCAATAGAAATATAATGAAAAAAAAAAAAAAAATTATCGGTAACAAAGTAACAAGCCCATTGTGTTAAAACTTAAAACAAAAAACTATTTACTTTAGTAGTATTTTTTTTGTTCAAATGCAATGAAAGTTGGCATATGGCTGTAACTTTCAATGCCAAATATTTTATCCAAATAGAATTTTTCCGTAAAATTAATAGAAAAACCAGTTTACCTACAATGATTTATTTTCTGTTATTTTCTTCTTAGATTAACTCCGTGAGTTAGATCCCATTTTAACTGAAATTTGGTAAAAATCCATTTTACGTCAAGCAGACTGAGACTGCAGAAAATGAAAGCCGTACTAATTTTTTTTTGGTATATTACACCTATCGCAAACTCAATCCGGGGACACACTGTATAGTGTCATCAGTGTCATCAGCAGTAATTTCCGCAGTCAGCAGCATAGCTTGCACAATTGTACGATATAAAATTCGTAGTTAATAAAGTAAAACTGTATCACCAATTATTTTTGCTTCAAAATGTATATTTCTAACCTATTCTGAAATAATTCCCCTATTATACACCAACATTTTTTTTAATTCTCCGTAGAAAATGAACAAAATAACTTGGCTTAAAAAAAAACACTTTTTAATTCATGAGGCAGGGAAAGACACTAAATATACAATTTGCTGGCACTATTTTGCATGCAATTGGCGAATATTAAATCAACAAAGTGAAAAGTTGACCATTCATTCACATCCGAATTTTCTTACTACGTTTACTTTATTACTGATGTTGCAGAGTAGTCTTGATGACTGTAGAAGATTCAATTTGAATGTTCCTCTTGCAGATTTTTCTGTTATAAGTATATTAATTTTCTCGAATATTTTACTGATTGCACTGAGCTAATCTAATCGGTTGAAAAGTGGTTTAATTTGAAAGGCTTTTTAAAGTTCTATTTTTGCAAAAAAATTTCTGGTAATAAAGTCTGTATTTTTTCTTTATAATATTTAGACTTGAAAAGAAAAAAAATTGCTTGATTAAAATCATGATTTTATTCAAATGATTTCTACTGCATATAATTTTAAAAATAATGCGCAGATCGCATCCATTTTTCCATGTCGATAACTCCTCCCAGCTATCATAAATGTAGTGAACACATGCCAACGCAGTACCAAATCGGCTCCTTTTCATATGTTTTATGCATACTTAGTAGTATTTATACTGTTATTTGATGAGAATTTTCCTTTACTTATTTGTTTCATTAATATTTAAATTTTTGATTATTTTTCTTTTCTCATCGAGTAATTTTGTTTATTTATTTATTTTCACTAGGTACTTAATTTATAAATAGTACATTGTAATACAACCCGTATAACCACACTGTACCGTTTATATAGAGAATTTATAGTCGTATCTTTACTTCAATATAGGTTATCTTTACCCTATGGATACAGCAACGATACGGTATACGTACCGATCTAATACAGTACGCTAACACCTGGATACCGATTCAATAAAGTTTGGTTATCGATAAAGGCACGTTTGCGTTTCGTTGGAATAAAGTTTATGTAAAGGTTTATTCTATGATTCTGTAAATAACGAGTACTAATACTGCATAGGCCCGGTAAAGAATAAATCTTTATTTTTAATTAAAAAAAATAAATGAAAATAAGCACTTCTTTAATCACCCAACCACCGCGCTGCGTTTCAATTCCTTCGCTATCATGCTCCAATTAATATTAGTATTCCGTAAATTTATTATTATAGTGATAATTAAACAATTTTACTTACCTTGTTTAGGTCTTGAACCCACGTCTACTATGTACGTATCTCGTTTATCCTAGCGCCTTAACTGACTGCGCCACCAGGGTGTCCAGCAAATTTAATGATAAAAGTTGTAGCAATGGATATCGGGATTTTATATTATTAAATGATATCGGTACCTAATAATTGAGTTTATTATAGGAAATTGAGATAGACACATATTAGATGAATATTTATAGTAGCATAGTTTTTAAGAAACAATATTAGGTACACAGGTGCATTTTGTCTTACGTAAAAGACCCTGCAATTTCCAAATTTATTAGTGAAGCAGAACCTTAAAATACCTGTAGTTATTGTTATTAAACTTTAATTAATTTTTCTTTGCATATTGGTTAAATTTCTATCCAAACAAGTTTGACTCATCGCATCAATATTCTTTCATTCTTGACTGGTGTGACACAAATCTGATAAATAAAAATAACATAACCTTCAAAAATGCCACAGCGTCAAAGAAAACTCGCAAAACAATGATCAAGATGTGATAATAGAGAAAAACAGACGTCACAAAAGAAGAAAGAATACTACCAAGATAAACCAGCATACATTCATCAGTGCAGCTACTGCTACTATATCCATTAATGGTATAATATCAGCGTTGTCCAGCGAGATTAACGTAGAATATCAAATATACAACAGTGTTGCACAAGCGACAATTCTTCATAAGCATCAAATGTTACCGGTACCGACAACGCATCGTCCGGAGCACGTTGCTGTAAAGAATATGTAGAGATGCGTGAATTACAAAATCTTTTAATATGTTAAGAAAGACCTTAAAATCGGTAAATAATTCTTTCGCCGGATCTATATCGATGTTCTGTACAGTAATCTGTCACGATGCTGTATAGATATTGCGTGTAGAAACTATATAGATAGGTTAAATGTAGGATACAGGAATTACATAATAATAATAATAATAATAATAATAGACTTTATTTTCATAAGACTTGTAGATACAAGTGTAGAATATTGTCACAAAATTGTTAATAAAAATACAAGCCAAAAATAGAAAAATTTCAGGTTTAACAGTAGTTAAAAAGGAAAATATAATAAAATATAGTGTAAAACAGCAAAAATACAATTCAATACAAAAATACAAACGTACAATCAATCATAAGACAAAATTGTCACAATTTAAAAATTCACCAATAGAGTAAAAACTATATTTTTGCAGCATATTACGAACACCCGATTTAAATAAATTAAAAGTACGTAAGGACTTCAAAGAGGTTGGTAATTTATTAAATATCTTAACGGCCATGATCAATGGCCCATTTGCTGATATAGACAAACTATGTCTCGGTATTTCTCTATTAAGTGTAGGTCTAAAATTGTAGGGCGAATTTAGGTCTCTGGTAAGTGTAAACTGATTACATCTAATGTATAAAGGTAAACCTGTAAATACAACAGTAAAAGGTAAGATATAGACGCTATAAAGATTATAGGTAAATTCGGGTTCTGAAAATAACCGTCCCAGAACTATCAGAGAACTGTCAGGAGTTTGCGCAGTTCCAAATCCGACCGCATGAAAAGCAACTGCGCAAACTCCTGACAGTTCTCGGACGGTACTTTTCAGAACCCGAATTTACCTTATATCTGTATAGCTTGAGTACCTAAAAATGTATAGGTTCGTTAAATATATCATAGATTAAAATGTATAGCATCTTGACGAATCTGTATCGAAAAAAAGCCTGTATCACCTGGTTATACGGGAAGTGTATGATAGGAACACGAGCGCAGCGACTTTCATACTTCGTTTTGCAATGAAGCTTGCCATATGTGTGTTACATACTATTTTTTCTACGGTTGTGAAGTTATTTCCCTTTTTTAAAGTCTTTCCAAAATTTTAAATTTGCTGCCTGTCATTTTATTTAAAGTGACATTTTCCGCAGTCACTCTGAAGTTAGAAAATTTGACTTTGTAATTGCAGTTCATGTGTAATTAATGTACATTTATAGAATTTAATTGTTATTACCAGTAAGTAATATAAAATTCTTTAAGGTAAATACACTATTTTATTCTGGTGTGTGAAGATGTAATCAAGGCGTGTGGTAAATTCTTTGCCGCACGGTGTGCGGCAAAGTGATATTTTCTGCAGTCATTTTGAAGTTAGAAAATTTGACTTTCAGCACAATCGTAGAAAAACAGTATTAAGTTTAGTTAGAAAAAATATTTCTTCTACGATTGTGTTGAAAGTCAAATTTTCTAACTTCAAAATGACTGCGGAAAGTGTCACTTTGCCGCACGCCGTGCGGCAAGAATTTTTTGTACAATTTTGTTGAAATTCAAATTATCTAACTTCAAAATGAGTGCAGAAAATGTCACTTTGCCACACGCCGTGCGGCAAAGAATTTGGTACACGCCTTGATTGCATCTTCACAAATTTAAAATTTTGAAAGGCTTTAAGGGAAATAACTTCACAACCGTAGAAAAAATAGTATGTAACACACATGTGGCAAGCCTCATTGCAAAACTTTCATACATCGTTTTGCAATGAAGTCCTTGCCACACTTGTATTACAATGTACTATTATTTTTGTTATTCCTATGTGGTTCTTGCTGAGCTCTAACAATGTTAATTTTCGGTTATCACTAATATACTATTTTTACTATAGTATTGTAGTATAAAGTATTATACTTTAATAATATCTTAACGCACCTTTAAGCCTGAACATTCATCTATAGATAGTGATATTTAATCTGCAGAATAACGTTTAGAGCTAAGCAAAAAAATCGGTATTTTCACATACAAATAGTCCCTTGAGATAAACCAGAAAAAGGCAAAAAGCCCAAAAGTTTTGCAACCGGACCACAAGATATTTTCCCCTCGTTTTCGAGAACGGGGAACACGATGGTTACAATATTTTCCGACCTACCCTCAAACCACTACCCCTAAACCGAAAAAACCTTTTTCCGATTTTCCGGTACTAGGCGTTTTTTTATCAGAAAATTTTATTAACGAAAGTTGTTCAAAATTATCCAAAAACTCTAAATCCAAAATTTAATCAAAGTTAAAAAACATTGAAATTTTTCCGAAAATATCATTTAAATGGGTTTTTCTGTTTAAAAAATGCATCACAATTTTGTTTGAAATTAAACCCAAGGTGTCAGGTAGTTGTCAAGTAATTAGTAGTCTTTTTTTTATATTTTTCAAAGGCCATGGCAGGTTAAGATAAGTGTCCGTGCCTTTGCAACCTTTTTGCGTGTGGTTCCTTCCAGGGATGTATCTTTGCGAAAGATACTATCACAAAAAGTTTTGATCTCAAAAACTTCATAATATCTGGGAAAAAATTTGTTTTCGAAAATCCGAAAAAAAATTTTTTTTCTTAATCAAGTGAACCAATTTGTTTGTATTTCACATATATTGTAAATATACCCAAGACAATTTATTATTGATATTTTCATGAAATCTTTTCATGAAGAAAACAAAAATTGACGCTTTTGAATTTTTTGAAAAATGTATATACGTACTTACATGTTAGCGACCACCTCTATTTTTTTACTAATTATACACCATACAATAAGTTATAACATATATTTTTTACAAAACACTATTGAAGGGGTAACGTAGTCAAATTGGCAAAGATAATGTTACGTGCTTACACCCCCCTTAGTAAACACCCTGTATCGTGGGTTTGGAAATTATAACACCAGTGTAACACTAAACAATAATGTATTTACTTACGTACTAATTACAACAAATAAAGAAAAAGAGTATAAATTGGTTAGAAACTCGATATATTAATAAATATATAAATGAACAACAACTGCTTGGATTATACGTATAGAAAATTTTTTGGGGCAACCTACGTATTTTTTTGAAATAACGAGATGTATTTTTCACAATACATACATTTTCTACAAAGCTCCATCGAAATGGTAATACATAAAAAAATTATGTGTTTAATAATAAGAATACATAATAAACAAGATAAAAGTGAAAAACCAGCATTAAGTCCCCGTTGGGAGTGGTTTTTTGCAAAAAAGGATATTCGACCTCAAATTGGAGGGGAACTTTTCGGGTATCTATTTCTAACCCTATCTAGAGTACGCATCCCAAATATTATTACTTTATAAATTATTTCTTCTAAAATATCTAATTTGCGTGGACTAAATGTAATGTGATGTAATGTATAGTAAAGATTTATTTCCTTTCTATTCGACGTATTACAATGTGTAGGAATCGTCATAAAATCACTTACAAATTATGATAAACAAACTAAAAACGTACTCTTCGCTGGTTTACTAAACTTTTATGTACCTGAAGTTTCGAACGTTCAATTGAACGAATTTTAGATGAAAAAGAAAAGTTAATAAAAACCACACATCGATTTAGGCGTAAACACTTCATTTCCACATTTGCTGACAATAATATCCACAATACTTGAGTTTTTACATCTAAATCGACGTATGGTTTGTATTAATTTTTCTTTTTTTTATAGAATTCGTTCAAGTGAACGTTCGAAACTTCAAGTACATAAACTTTTTATATAATTGTTACACATTCTATAGAATACCCTTTGCAGTTTTTTGTAAATAATGTTAGTTTTAAACATTTTTAGTTTTATAGTACGAACTTAGTTGGTGAAAGACTGAGTGTAAAATAAAGTAAAAATAAAAAAACTATACCATACCCCACGTGGGTTTCGAACCTGGGACCCTTGGATTCCAAGTCAAAAGCGTAAGAACTACCTAACATGTAAAAAAATGTAAAAAATTTAAATTTTTACAGAAACATAAAAATCAAAAAAAAAATTCTCAAATTTAAATCATTAATAACATTTTGTTCAAAAACAATAGGGTTCTTCCCCTAGCTAACACTAACTTAATGTCCAAATTTCAGTACAATCGGACTTTTCTTTCTTAAGTTATCGTGCTTACAAGAAACGTGACGGACGGACAGACAGACGGACGGACGGACGGACAGATGGACATTTTGAAAGTTGTTCAGAATTCGTTCACTAACACAATGATATGAAAATTTTTTCTCTACGAGCGATATTTACGATTTTAGAAATGTGCCGATCAAATACAATATACTCTTCGTTTTTGCGAAGAGTATAAAAAACATGTTATGCTAATGATATATGCTAATGATATATAATATTAGTCGTCTTCATCACTGTCCTCATTTATTGTAACACTGATATCTTCTGCGAATAATTCAGACAGTTTTATTGATTTTTCGGAATATCGTCGACCTTGCATATGACAAATCCATCTCTAAGTAACAGAAAACTAATTTACTTTTTTTAACTTAAACATTTATTTATCCTATGCAAGGTTTCTCGACGATATTCCAAAACCATCAGTAAAACTGTTCGCAGAAGATATCAGTGATACAATAAATGAGGACAGTGATGAAGACAACTAACATTGTCATATATCATTAACATACCATGTTTTTTATTATGCATCCTTATTATTAAACATATATTTTTTTTATGTATTACCGTTTCGATGGAGCTTTGTAGAAAATATGTATTGTGAAAAATATATCTTGTTGTTTAAAAAAAATACGTAGGCTGCTACAAAAAATTTTCAATACGTGTAATCCAAGCAGTTGTTCATTTATATATTTATTAATATATCGAATTTCTAATTTATACTCTTTTTCTTTATTTGTTGTAATTAGTGCATACGTAAATACATTATTATTTAGTGTTACCCTGGTGTTATAATTTCCGAACCCACGATACATGGTGTTTACGAAGGGGGGTGACAGCACGTAACATTATCTTTGCCAATTTGACCTTCGATAGAGTTTTGTAAAAAATATATGTTATAGCTTATTGTATGGTGTATGATTAGTAAAAAAATAGAGGTGTCCCTAACGGGTAAGTACGTATCTAAATTTTTCGAAAAATTCAAAAGCATCAATTTTTGTTTTCTTCATGAAAAGATTTCATGAAAATATCAGTAATAAATTGTCTTGAGTATATTTACAATATATGTGAAATACAAACAAATTGGTTCACTTGATTAAGAAGAAAAAATTTTTTTGGATTTTCAATAAAAAAATTTTCCCAGATATGAAGTTTTTGAGGTCAAAACTTTTTGTGGTAGTATCTTATGCAAAGATACATCACTGGAAGGAACCACACGCAAAAAGGTTACAAAGGCGTCTGTGCCTTTATCTTAACCTGTCATGGCCTTTATCAATTTTAAAAATTTTTCAATTTATTTTGATAAATATCGGGCTTAAGGTTTTTGGATAATTCTAAACAACTTTCGTTAATAAAATTTTCCGATAAAAAATGCCTAGCACCGGAAAATCGGAAAAGGGGGTGGTTTTTCGGTTTAGGGGTAGTGGTTGGAGGGTAGGTCAGAAAATATTGTCACCATCGTGTTCCCCGCTCTCGAAAATGGGGGCACATGTCTTGCGGTCCAGTCTCAGAATTTTTGGAGTAAAAGCTTTACCTCATGATAACTTATCTGGCACCTAGACCTTCGGATAACGGTTTTATATAACTTATAAAACTAGCCATGCCCACACGGTTCTGCTGTGATTGACAGAATTGCTAAAAAAAATTTGCAAATATGATTTTTGTCATTTAACACAAAAACTAAAAAAGATGGAGAAAAACTTTCTGCACATAAAGCAAAGTGCATAACATTTTCTGCAATTTTGTTCCTATACAATATTTGGATAGGAGTTACCATTTTCCAGATAAATGACTCAGCTCTTAACATAAAATATAAAATTCAATATAAAACGTAACACTTCATTCGCTTTCAGATTCACTATCGCTGTCTCCCGATACATCGAATATTTCTATTGCTTCATTTATGATATTGTTATCATCCTCACTTTTGTTTATTATGATTTGATTTGGAATCATCTCCTGAAGAATTTCAGTAAGCGATTGAGGCAGTATTTTATCTGCTGAACATCAAAGAGGTTCTCCATTTTCTTGTCTTCCATATAATCATTCCAAGGCTTTGTAATATTGTGAATACCTCCGTCGGCTAATCGCCAAATACGTGTTGGTAAACATTCCTTTTAATATGCTCGAAAAGGCAAGCTCTTGATGGTGAAATCGAAGAAAAACCAACTTTAGTGTCAATTGATAAAGACACATCTTTCTCTGTTTCTTATTGGGATGCTCTGACATATGTATTTTCTTCTAAACAATGTCTGAAATCTACAAAATAATACAATTAACCAGTATTTTACTGGAAAATAACCTCTACACCTGTGACTTTTACGTCAAAGGATCAGTTAGAGGGTGGTTTTTTTAATTAAGAAAATGCCACAACAAACATTTAGACAATATTTAGACAAATCTTTGTCACCACATTTCTGTCTAATGGCAATTAGGCGAAGCTCGTCCACGCTAGCGCATTTCTTTGATCCTTATATGGCACATGTAAACTCCTCTAATGATGCGACTAATTTACCATCAATATTCTAGCTGCTCTCTAAATCTTAAAATCTCGCTTGAAATGTTCCAATATATTTGGTATATTTGGGAGAAAGTAACATTTTTAGGAGTTTTATCTTTCCTTTTCCCTTAAAGGCGCTGACTGAGTCGCATTCAGTAAATTAATGAAGACCCAGTAATGCCGAACATTTTTGAGGTCTGTACTCTTCTGCTAATGTGGATATGTTAATGAGCCTTCTTTTATTGCCAAATCTAGTATCAAAGAGTAATTTACATTTAATTTTAGGTATTAGAATGAGCCAGCAGAATGGGTCATTCCATGCCAAATCAACCAGTAAAAATAAAATTTTGAAACTTGACTTCTCCGATTTTGATAATTTTTGGTGAAACTGTTGTACCTGTCAACAACATGAAAATTTCAGTTTTTTTATTTTTTTTGATTATTGGTTTTTGAGTAATATGTCTTTGAAAATTAAAAGAAAGTTAGTAATTTTGGAAAATAGAGATTTTTAAATCACAATATCCCCAAATTGGTGAGAGATACAAGGGTGGGACAAACGTCAATTTATGGTGTTTTAACAATATTTTTCTATTTGAGGTTAAAAAGTGTTGCAACCTCAAATTTAAAGGTCGAGGTCAAGGTCACAAATGTAAAAGTAATTATTCTCAAAAAGTATATTTTTGAAAATTATTAAAAAAATTGTATTTGCCCCTAATGGTCATATCAACCATTGCATACAATTTCAAAGTGGGGCAACAATGGAAAAATTGTACAAAAAATATTATTTTAGGACAATATGTGTACTTTCAAGACACTAATCGCGAAGTTTAATATTTTATTTTGCAATTTATGATTTTGAATTTACATATATATCAAAAGAGTCGTTATTATTAGTCTGGGAAATAGGTTTGTGTAACCCCCCCCCCCCACGTTTCCCTGCCACAACCACTTTTGTCATACATGACAACATGCATCCGGTAATAAGCATAATTAAATACTAAATGGGTAATATACAATGAAATATGTTGTACGTAAAAGATAAACATAAACAAAGATAAACAATACAAAAAATTTTTGTTTAATAATTGTTATTTTTTTATACAATTTTGAAGCCGTATCAGATGCCATTTCAGCTTGATAATAAGCTTGTAGACCCTTCCGTTTCAGTGACAGGATCCACTTTAAGTAGTATTGTTTTTGGGTTGACATTTAAAACGTCGGGTTTATTTGGATACAGAAATGATCGGATGTAAAAAACCGCTGTCCAAGGAATCACTACTTCCACATCCAGATTTTCTATCCAAGTCTCACAACGAAAAAATTTTGTATGTGGAAAAAATTGTTTATGAAACTTTAATAATATAATATTTGAAATTTTCTACCCCAAAAACCCATAAAACGATATTCCACACTGGTAGTAGGGTAGGGGTGGTGATAGGGGAAGGGGTAGTGGGGGTGGATGAAGTAAAAAAATATTTTGAGGTTTTTGGTTCTTGTACACACACTAAATCACATTTTTTTTCATCCCCTTAAATAATTAAGTAGGGGTGGTAATGGGGGTGGCTAATGCCAAAAAATTTTTTGAGACCTTAGTTTCTCTTGTATATACTAAATACCAATTTTACAGACTCTTACCTGCTTGATTTACTCATTTACCCTATTTTACCCCCCAACCCTTCGACGGAATAAGATGAAAATATAATCTAGTTCCAGATCCCGTTAAAGTACATACGTGTACCAAATTTCAAATCAATATCTTAAATGGTTGCAGAGTAATCGTGCGCACAAAAAAAGTTAGACAGAAAGTCAGATAGACAGAAATTTTTTTTTTCGATCAAACTTAAAATCTCGACGTTTCATGACATTCTAAGCCTATTTGAACAATAAAAATGTTCAAAAATATTTTTGTCGTTACTATACTTCCACTGGATGTGGAAGTAAAACTGATTGTCACCTCCTTTGTTTTGTCATTTTTACTTAGTACACATCCTAGCCACCAGAAATCATAACACATGGCAGTGACAAAGCCAGAAATTTCCTCAAATTCAGTACTAGGTTAGCCATCTCCAAGGTTAAATTCAGTACTCTTACTGCTATTTGAATAAGTTTTCCTATCAAAACCATATCTTTCCACTTACATTTCTTAAAAATTTTAATGCCGTAGACTTGTAGTCAACAATATTAAATGGGTTACAACACTCAAGTTTAAAAACTGAGGAACTGTACATTGTTCTATTGATAATATTAAGTAATATAAATTAATTTGATTTAAAATGTTCAAAATCTGATAAATATACATCTAAATATGCACTATTCGCGGCAAACGACGGGTCGCGCGCCAGTCTGAGCAACGCGGTTAGGCGATATGTTATACAACGCATGTACCCACACTTTTATTATTTATTTATTTATTTACTTATTTGTGGTCGCCCCACTTTTAATATTGACACGGAGGTACAGGAAAGTTCAGTTAATGTTACTTAATTTTTTGAGTTGAAAAAAAATTACTTTTCTAGATAATACCATTTAAGCATTTATAATCTTGAGGGTGACCTTGAGACTAAAATTTATTTCTATTTTTAAATAGAAATAAATTTTAGTCCATAAGCTACAAAACGAGTGCTTACACAAAAAATTTCTTCCTCAGCATCCTGAGATAATAATTATTAAAAATACCCCTGTTGTAATTAAGTGTGTTAATTTTTTATTCTTTTGAGTCCTACAGAAAAAAAACTATTCCTCAGAAAAATTTGAAATTCTGGATTTTTAATATCTTGGAGGGGTTAAACATGTGTACCAAAATTCATTAAAATCCGAGAGGTCATTTTTTTTGCTTTGTTGATTTGATATGGAATGACCCGAATCCAAAAGATGTCACTATCAACACTTTTGACCCTAATCTGTTCATAACCCATTGTTACCATTTTTGAAGTGTTTGCAAATTATAATATTATTATTAATTTTTTCAATTTATTTTATTTTTGTTATGTTAATAATATAAAGTTATATTATACGCCTTACAATAATTATCAAAGTTATTTCCTCTAAATGATTTACTGAATATGAATTTCCATGTTTTCTTAATTTTGAACTCATTTATCTTGGAAAATGGTCGGAACAAAATTGTAGAAAATTTTAGGCACATTGTTTTTTGTGAAAAACGTACAGTTAGGGAGGGCTCCCTAACTATATGGCTACAAGCTAAAAGTGCGATACAAACATTAAAAATGAAAATAAACTTAAAATTTCAGGTTGTTAGTAGTTATATGATGCACAACTATTTCAAACAGTTTGATAAACGATCATGAAAATGACGTAGTTGTCATAAACTGGCAACAAACGACAGTAGGGGGATCTTTTCTATATCTATTTGAAGCATAAAACTTCCTTACTTTACAGCACGGTGTATTAAATAGGTGGTCCGACGTACGGCACTTTCCTATTATAATAATGGCTTCATAAGTGTATGGTTTCTATTTACTTTAGTAGATGGCGCGAGCAATAAGGTCCTACAATTACCTGGGCATGTGCATCGTATAACTAACATAACCTCAAATTTTAAGGTTTTTTTCGTTTATTCTCATTTTTAATGTTTGTATAGGCATTTTTAGCAATATTGTTGATTGATAAAAATAGACTGCTAATTATAGGTTAGATTCTTAACCTGCAAAAAGTTTCTTATTTTATTGTGACAAACTATTTAAAACTTCATACATATTACGTTGAACTTGATTTTGGTTGAAAGTACAGGAACCAGGCAGAAATTTTAATAATAGCTACATAATACTTGTAAATCTTAAGAAACATATATTTTTGAGGTTAGCTGTGGCGACACGTGCAATGCTGCATGTAGTGTTGCATATATTCTTTCAATGTTTTAATTTAGCTACTTAATGTCAGATGTCACTGGACTCTTGTTTCACTAAACAAAAAACAAAAAGCCGGGAATGTATGCAACACTACTGTATGCACGTATGCACAGAACCTGTAAAATTATCTATCTATGCGTAAGTAATGAGAGAACTTATTGGTCCTGCCATCTATTACATTATGTACAAAGTAGGCACTTATGAAGCCACTGGGTGGGTTGTCGTCGCATAACCTATTTAATACACCCTGCTTTACAGTGACTGAACTTTGGGAAGTATCTAAAGTCATATCTATAGGATAGTTAACCGAGGGTATATTTTGAATGAAAGTAGGCATGCAAGTTATCCTGCAGAGAGCAAGCTCCGGTTATCTTATCTGTCAGATAGTTACTCGCCGGATAAAGTCTATTTATACTTAAGTGAAAGTACTGACCCTCAGAGTATCTACATATAAATATTATTATTGGCTAAATGGGGCAATTAAAATGTTTCAACTTTTTAAATCAGTTTCACTTGTCTATTTAACACATTGACTGCTGACTTTTTTAACTATGCCGACCCTGTGTGCTTTTTTATTAGGTTTCCATTTATTAACCCTTGACGTCACGGATCTGTGTCACGTGCACATGCCACATGGGCGGGGTGACACGGACCCGTGTCATCAGCACTGAATGTGTTAATTAAAATTAAAACTAAATGGCTACAGTATTAAATTGATAATTCTTATTAAAAAAAAAACACGTATCTACTAATAAAAATAAATAATTATTGAGCTACTAAGTTTGGTTCAAAATTAATTTTCAATATTTAGTAAAAAGTAAAGTCAACCCTGTTCCCCCTTCTCGACTGTCTAGGACTAGGCAGAGCGCTACATCTTTGAAGGTGTTTTGCATGATTTCTTTAGACGACTATATCAATGTGGAGATCTATAATAAATACATGTGATTGCTCTGAACATGTGTATTTATTATCTGTGCACGCTCTGTGCACCAGTTCCTATTGGTGTTTAAATTTGGAAGGGGTGTAATTCAATATAATTTTTACAAGCTCTTATAAGATCAGATCACTTAATGACATGTGGTTAATGTATAGTTAATACTGAAGGGTTAAATGAAGGGTATCAAGGTAATAAATAAAAATTAGTTTTTTTTAACAAACTTGTCGGTGGCAGTAGATGTCACAGTAATTTCCCTTTATTCTTAATTTTCTCATGAAGAATCAGCATCCAAATTGACAGCGAATACTAATATAAATAGTTCAAAATTTTTTTTATCTTGTTTCAGTTTTTCCTAAAAATTCTGCAAGATGTTTTAGTCTCCATAAATTATCTGAAGAACATTTGATGCTCAAAAAAACATGCAGAGATTTTGCAGAAGCAGAGCTCAAGCCAGTTGCAGCTCAATTAGACAAAGAACAAAAATTTCCAACAGATCAGGTACTTATGAACAATTTTTTTGCTTTACGTGAAAATTTTACTAAAAATTTAAAAACTATTATAATAGGATAACTTCTGATTGGTCGGAATCACAAGTGAAGTACAGTGAGCAAACACAGAAGCATCGCATGTGAAGTGAGCTTGCAATATTAAACAACAGATCTCAAAATTCTCAAATAAAGAAAAACAGAACATAACCTCTTTCGAGACTTTGATTCGTCGTTATTTATACGCAATATGCATAATTTTTTTTATTTACTACGTGAATGTGGACTGTAGTATATTGATTGAACTTAGTGCTCGTGTGTTCTTGTGTTTTTTAAAGTGAAAAGAAGCCAATACTAGGGTTTGCAATCCCGGAGTCATATTACAATCCCGGGATTTCGGGATCAAATTTACACGATCCCGGGAATCCCGGGATTAGGAATTAAAAAAATAATAGCGTAAGAAGCAGATACATAATGAATACATGATTATATGAACAAAAATTAGCCGAATGTTTATTACTGAGAGTGTTGACTAAACCCGTAGCGTAGAAAAAGCAATTCGTTAAGGGTATTAACTCCAAATTGGGATCTAATTTTCGTACAAATGGTACCAGTTATGGAAAATGTATGTACAAGATTTCAGTTAACTTGCCCTATTTGTATGGTAATATGTTTAGGTCAGTCAAATCTTGCAAGTCAATTTCGTATTACTTAACGAGAGCTGAAATTTTGCATACACGTGTAGTTCTGGTGACAATACAATAATATGGTACCAAAAAGTGTGTTTTTTAGTTTTTTAAATTATAATTTGATTGGACAGTCAAACATTGCATTCAAGGAAATGCCGGAGGATTCGATACTTTTAAGTAAGGACGACGCCATGCAATGAATATAAAACTAATAATTAAGACGTAATTAAAAATTTAAAAATAAATTTATATGTAAAAAAAACTTTTTAAAAATTTTTATTATTTTTTAGGTATACTAAAACGAAAAAAATAAAATTAATTGTCTTAAAAGCTGATCGCGTGAGTTGAAAAAAAATACTTAAGTACTAGGTACTTACAATCTCTGTCAAACAAAATTAATGCATGTATGAACTTCTCGCGGGGCAAGCTTTTAAGACAATTAATTCTCTTTTTTTCGTTTTAGTACACCTAAATAATAATAAAAGTTTGTTTTTAAAAAGTTTTTTTTACATATAATTTTTTTCAGATCCTACATTAATTAGCGGTATCGTTATCAGATGATCATATATGCCAGCTGAAGTACATATCCGTGTTGCCTTCATTTTCGAAAAGTGTTCAGTTTTTTTTTTTTAATTTGATGATATCAAATAGGTTTCAGGGCGTATCGAATTGGGTGCATTGCGCTTTCTAACATTTTGTTAAAAATGTTTTCCAATGATTTTTCTGTGCTGTGAGCAGAATATTATTTTCTTCATCTTACCTCTGGAATATTTTGGAAACGTTTTATATTTAAACCTGGAATAGTGCATCTAATTCTTGCTCATTGGAATTGTGCAAGTAGGTATAAGTTGTATAATTTGCTTTAGCACGAAAAAAGAAATACCTGATAAATAAATTCGCATCACGCCAGCACAGTGCCTTCACTGTGACTTTAAGTGGTTCCAGTAGTCCAGTGAACTGGGGGTTTCACCTCTAACTTGAGTGCTAATGAATTGATTTTGATGAAACCTTGTGCAACGTGTTTATAATGACGTTAATAAAAAAGTTGAAAAAAGATTACAGTAGGAAATGATCAGAAGGGGTAGAAAACACTCCTTTTATCACGGATTCCATAACTTGTAGAATTAGGTCAAAAATGGAAAAAAAAATAATAATTGGCCCAAAATAAGATGTTTTTACTCTTGTGGATTTTTTCGAAAAATGCATATTTTTCGAGATATGGCCAGTCAAAAATTCCTAAAAGTGGGGGAGGGAAATGTAAAACTTAAAAAAAAAATCTGAAAAAATTCACGTGGATGTAAATGTGAACTAAAACGGAATAAAACTTACTTACTTACTTACTTACTTATGTTCTTGAATATTTCTTAATATAAATTCCATGGATATTATTGATTTCAAGAGTTGCGAAATTATATGTGAAAAATTATATGTGCAGATATTGAATATAGATAATTAAAAACACTTTAGAATACAGATTACGTCAGACAGACATAATTTTATAATGCATTCTAACTTGTGGCATGTATAGCCAGGATAAAGGTAGCTATTTTAATGGATTTTATAATTCTATCTTAAAGTCTTTCTGTAATGTCTTTACTTATGTCATCTATCTCTAGTAGTATTTTCAAAATAGAAGATTAAAAATGGTTAATTATGAAGGACATAAGTAATTAAAGCAGCTCTAATACTGTGAATTTTTGCCTAGATCTGACGTGCTGATATAGAGTTCGTGAAATGTGAAACTCCAGCTAATTGTTTTACTGCATCAGCATTTATAGTTTGCTGTAGTGTTAGGTCAATCGGTATTTTTGAGAAAAGTTTATTGGTTCATTTTATTCCAAAAAACCTTTCGTCAAATCATCTTCTAGTCCTGGGTGAGTTTCACTAACGTTATTTAAATTGTCTGAATATTTAACAGTCCATCGAGCGTAGTTTGGCTGGTTAAATATTAAAAATAAATTAGTTATTTTCGGGATTACATATTTGCATATTTCAAAATCACCCACATGCGTACACTGTAAAAAATGATGTAAATTTACCATCGTTGCGTGTGAAATTCTCATGTATTTTTACCCGCAAACAGACAGGAAAATTTCCATTTAACATGGAGAATTACCCCAAAATATAAGGGAAATAAAAATTTTCCACTTTCTTTGCGGATAAAATTCCATTACTATTGGGGGTAAATTTACTATGGAAAAAAATCCTGTTTGGATAAGGGGCAATTTTATTACAAGCAAATTTTATTATTTTTAGAATGTCGGTTTGTCTGTAACTTTTTTGTGTGCACGTTTACTCTGGAACCGTTTAAGATGTTGACTTGAAATTTGGTACATCTTGTTCCGTTGAAGGGTTGGGCGGTAAATTGGGGTAAATTTGGGGTAAATAGGTAAATCAAGCAGGTAAGAGTCCATAAAATTGGTATTTAGTATACACAAGAGAAGCTAAGGTCGCAAAAAAAATTTTGGCATTAGCCACCCCCATTACCACCCCCACCCCATTATTAAAAAGGATGAAAAAAAATTGTGATTTAGTGTGTGTACAAGAACCAGAAACCTCAAAATATTTTTTTACTTCATCCACCCCTACTACCACCTCCCCCATCACCGCCCACACCCACTACCGATGTGGGGTATTGTTTTATGGGTTTTTGGGGTATCGTTTTATGGGTTTTTGGGGTAGAGGATTTCAAGTATTAAATTATTAAAGTTCCATCAACAATTATTTCCACATACAAAATTTTTTCGTTGTGAGTGACTTGGATAGAAAATCTGAATGTGGAAGTAGTGATTCCTTGGGCAGCGATTTTTTACTAAAGCTTATCCAGCTTTGTCTTTTGTATCAGACTCCACAGGCTTGATAAGGGCTCCTTGGTGTAGCTATCTGCCCTTGGTTTCTCTTCGCCAAGTAGTTGGAACCTCAGTCTGGCTAAGCCTTCGCAATGGTACAGCACATGTACTGAGGTTTCCTCTTTCTCTTGACAGAATCTGCTGGTTGCATCCTCTACCAGGCCCATTAGACTCATATGTCTATTAAGCCTACAATATCCAGTTAGAAGACCTATTATTATCCTGACGGCCTTTCTATTTTGACGTAAGTACGTCAGTACGTCTTCCGTGAATTTGGCCGATCGTTCTTTAATGAACTTTTTGGCCTGTCTCTGTTGCAGGAAATTCTTCCACCACTCTAGAGATTTATTTCGTTAATGGATGTTCGTATGCGTGGCTTAGCCACACCGCAAAAGAGTTCGGGTCCTACTAGGGCTTTAGATGCGCCTTCTCGGGCCAGTTCATCAGCCTTCTCATTTCCCGTGTCCCTTGTGTCTTGGTACCCATGCCACGGTCACTTTGTTCTGACTTCCTAGGTCTGTAAGGGCGTTTATACAATCCCATACTGGTCTTGAATCAATCTGCATGGAATCGAGTGCCTTTAGCACTGCATGGCTATCGGAAAAAATGGCAATTGACTGATTTACAGTTCCTTGCCTCATTATTTCCTTTGCACATCACCGTATAGCGGCCACTTCAGCCTGAAATGTTGTGGTGTGTATTCCTAGACTTATCGGAATTTTCGTGTTCAACCTTATCCCGTAAGGCCCATATTGGAGGACCGTTTTTCCAGTCCTCTCTGTCTGGTATTTTGATTTGAAAATTTTTGTAGAAGTTATACTTTGGAACCATAGTGTCCTTGGGCGTTCCCAAAATGGGATCTGCCTTCAGCTCTGAGTATAACTTTTGGTGCTCTGTTCCGTGTTGTTGCCTTATGAGCGTTGTGCCTTACATTAGCCTATGTACCACTGAACGAGCTTCCCCTTGAATAAATATGTGTAGTGGTGTCAGCACTAAAAGGACTTCCAATGCAGTCGTTTTTATGGCCCCAGTGACGCACAGGCAAGCAAGCCTTTGTACGCCACTTAATAGCCTTATTGCTCCAAGCTGCAGTGTCTTGGTCCATCATACCACCGATCCATAGGTTATCATGGGTCTTACAACCCTAGTGCATAACCATAGGGTCATCTTGGGGTTTAACCCCCAGTTTTTTCCACACATCTGCGTGCATCTTCCCAGGGCAATTGTTGCTTTCTGCATGATTTTTTGGATGTGGAAATTCCATGTCAGCTTTTGGTCAAAAATGACTCCTAGGTATTTAACCTCGCTGGCAAATGGAATTTCAACTCGCCACCTGTCGACAATATTTAGGGCTCTTTGTGAACGCTCTAATGTCGTGTTCGCAAATCGCCCCTAGACTACTATCGCTAGATCGTCAGCATATCCTAGGCAGTAAAAGCCTTCCGCGGAAATTTTTCGGAGGAGTATGTATATATCTAATATTATTTCAAAATTTTCTACGACTTGACATTGAAAAAAAATGAAACATTATTTAACATTATAGCAGGTTACCATATACAAATTGTAACAGTTTTTTATATGAATTGCAAAACATACTTTCACAAATAAAACAAGAAAATGCTATATAAACATTTTTTTGGGTGACATCAACATAGATTTGCATAAGAAACAAGAAAATGTAACTAATGAATATATAAACACAATAGCTGTATACAGATTTTTCCCATATATAAACTGCTCAACAAGAATAGGTGAAGAAAATAGGTCATGTTTGGATCATCGTTTTATTAACATTTCCCCAAATATAACCAACAAAATAAGTATTTTACCGATTGTTTTAAAAACTAATATCACGTACTACTATTCTATTATCATAAAATTTATAAACAAACCACAAAATATAAATATCAATGAAAATACAAATAACAAAAAAATAACTCAAACAAATTATTTTTATTAATGATCCAAGCCTACGAAAATTTATAAATAATTAAATACACTAAACGTTAATTTAGGAAAATGCTCTAAAACTTAGATAATTAAATCTAAAGGAAAGAGAATTCAACCTTGGATAATAAAGGGCTTAGTATTGGCAATGGGGAGCAATCCAAGCCAGTTCTTAATATATTCGACAGATTGCACCATGCGTACTAGGTTTAGTCATTCTGAACTTGTCGTATAATATAACCTGTAATGTAAGTTTAAATTTCTTGGGAAATAAACGTCCTCCTGTGTTGGAACACTTTGGTACACAGCAACATGTTTTCATTTTATACATTTTTCTAATTAATTTTGTTTATTCAAGGAGATACCGTGTTCGAATTGACATTGGATATAATATAACCCCAACAGCGCGAACAACCGAGTACGGCTGCTGCATTCTGGCGGAGATAATAAAAAGGAATGTTCCCCATTAGGAAAAGAATGAAGGAAGACAAATAAAAACAAGAATTATATTACACTATTAAACAAATATAAAGAATACAGAAATTTAACAAACAATTGAATAAAAAAGGTAAAAAGAGAATATTATCAAGACACAATATTAGAGAATAAAGAATAACAAAAAAATTTGGAAAATAGTGAATGAAAATCTTAACGAGAAAAATCTAACAAGAAAATTATAATAAAAAAAAATAATATTGACATAGTAAATGACAAGGAAATTAGCGAAAATCAGGGATCGAAAATATCATGATATTTATATAAATATCAGACAAACTGATATATATCACAAAAAACGTGATATATATCACTTTTTGATATTTATGATATTTATTTTTATTTTTTTAATTCATGTAACTTATTCATGCAAATAAAACCACGATTAATTTTAAAAGAGTGCATATCATATTTTAAATCGTTTTTATTCAATGTTTTTTAAGCTTATTATGTTTTGGCTCTGAAAATGTAACAAACAAAACATAAATTCTAACAATTTAAAATAAAGTCAAATTCTGTTCAGCTGCCTCGGGTGCCCAAGGCACCCACCCGAAAGTTCTTCTCATGGCCCAATGATGTATCACTTTACCCGGGTTACCTCCTCTATCCTCCGAGCTGCATTTGGGTATCATTGGGTTCGTACAAGTGGGAAGAGAATCATGAGTTTTGTTACATCAAAATTAAAATGACGATCTTGCCCCGTCCAACTGTAAAGCTAAGCAGCTGAAAAGAATTTGGCTTAAAAAAAATAACAAAATTGCTCTCATAGATGTTCAATATTAGTATTATAAGGACAATAAAGAAGTACCTATAAGTATTAAAATGAAATTAATTTAAAAAATATACATATATATTTTTCACCAATGGCGTAGGTGTTTAATCGCGCACCATAGGCGTAGGCGTTTTATTTTTATATTTGCGATATATATCATGATATTTATGGTGATATTTATGGTGTGATATTTTCCATAAATATCATGATATATATCAAGTGATATATATCCTCGATCCCTGGCGAAAATTTTAATAATTTTTTTTATAAATGCCGGAGAGAACAAGCAAAATTCGAGTTAATAAAATATTAAAACAAAGGAACATAAACTGTAGCAACGTGTTTCTCAAACCAATTTCCGAGGGCGGAATTATAAAAAATATCAATAATTTAAAAAATAAATCTTCTGGCAAAGATAAAATACCCACTAAGATACTAAAGTTTCTGAATTCGGTTATTGCTATACCGCTATACTGCCCTCATAAGCAAAAGTGCGGTATCTAACAATTGGAGAATGTTGAGTAAATGAAGATTTACTTCTTCATAGTATTTGATAATTATGGTATGTTTTAGAAATTACCATTAGGGTTTACACGATACATTTGGTCAATAATAATGAAATGATAATAAAATATTTAACAAAAATCCCAATTTAAAAAAAATATAAGAAAAAAGTAGATGCTGCACTTTTGCTTTGGAATAGGTGTAACGGTTGTTGGTATAATACAATTGCAGAAAGCGGCATCTGCAAAAGAAAAGATAAAGACAAACGGGGATATATAAAATATTTTGAAGATTAACAATATGTGGTCACTAAATAACACTGAAATTAAACACCTCTGAACCGTTAAATCGATGAAATGGAAATGATTTGCAAAGTCACCTGATGCTAACATAATATGCGGCAACGTCTTCTAGCACTACTATCTAATCGAAATAAAAACGCAGCATCTACATTTACAGGGCAAAAATGCGGCATCTACAAACAGATGCCGCGTTTTTGCTTTGAATTTTCAGATGCCACTGTCTTACTCGGTTTCTACTTACAAAATAGTTCAGATGCGGCTAATATATATACGAAATAACCACTTTTGAATGCAGATACTGTTTTTTAATGTGTATGTCATAGTAGAAAACAGGATTTTAAACTGACTGCAAAAATCTCCTTTTTCGACATTTTTGCAGATGCCGCACTTTTGCTTATGACGGCAGTATACATATTTAATTTATGCCTTGAAAAAGATTTTTTTCCAAATGGGGTAAAAATTTCAACGGTAATACAAAACATGATAGACAAGACAGTAATAATGATCTCAGTGATAAACAATTCTGCAAAGGTTTTAGAAAAATGTATCAAAAATAGATTATTAGAGTATTTAAATTATAACAAAATTCTTTCCCCCAATTAATCTGGTTTTAATAAAGATATGAGCACTTATGATAATATATACAAGGCTATGAAAACTATATATATAATTCTGTAGATAATAAAAAGAAAAAATTGCAATATTTTTAGACTTGGCCAAGACCTTCGATAGTGTCCCATGAAATATTAGTTAATCAATTGTATGAATATGGTATAAAAGGTATTGCTAACTAATTGTTCAGAAGTTATCTTCAAAATAGGGAGTGTGTAAAAATTGGCAAAAATAAGAGTACTTTAAAAAAAAATTAAGTATAAAATTCCTCAAGGGACGGTCTTAGGACCAGTCCTGTTTAATATATATGTCAATGAATTGCTCCAATTTCTTCTTGCACTTATATTTGCCGCAAAAAAATCACGGCGAAAATTGTTTTAATGCAGATCATTTTTACAATTACCTATTGAGCTCATTTAGTAAATTTTATTTAGTAGTTATTACTTCTTGTGGATAAAGTATTATTTAAAATTAGGCAATGTTGAAAATTTCAGATGAATCCGATATGTGGTTCTCGAAATATACGACTTCTAAAGAGGGAATTGGAAGCGCGGTGCGACCAACATCGTGACGTTAGAGGATAGGAAACAACGCAACGCAACGTATCAAAGCTTGTGCATTCCACTTAAGATCGTCGAGTCTTTCTCTGTGCGACTAGCTGATTGCTATCAAGTGACGTCACAGCCGAGATTCGACAAGGCGGGTGCGGTCCATGTTTATAATTTTTTTTAGACGATTTACAGGTCTCACAAAATTCTAGTTTTTTGCATATGGTCTTAGAATTCTAAGACCTTTCCGATAAACAAATAAAAAAAAAGTGCTAAATGATCCCATTATTTCTTATTTATTCACTTTTATCATGTTTCGAAATTATTATTTAGGTATTAAGCAAATCGCAACTTACACTTTTTTATTTAATATGACATTAACTACTTTCTTATTATTATTAGAGGTGGAAATTTTAGGTTTGTGTAAAATGGCAAATCCGCCACTGGCAAAAACATACATATAATAAAGATTATTTTACGAAAAAATAAACGTCGCCCCTCTGAACAATATTCCAGTAATTTAATTTATTTAATCTACAACTTTTATATATCAACTCTGTTCTTATATTTAGGTAGGTGGTTAATATATATTGTTAATATATACATATCTAATAAATAAAAAAGGAAAAAAATGTTACATATAATTAACAGAATATTGTCATTTAGCTTGATATAAATACCAGGAGTGCGATCATCATATAGGTAAATTTTAAATAATAAGTAATTATATAGTATGGTAAAATTGTCATTGGGGCACACAGATTGTATATTTAATCGAGGTGTACTATATAAATAGGGGAATAATAATAATAATATATACTATTAATATACAGTGTGTTTCAGTTAACATTCCCACAGCTGATATTTCGGAAACTAAGAAATATATTTTTATTTTGTAAACGGTAATGGATTTCTATGGTTAATGCCTACTTCAGGAAGTACAATTTACTATTATAACTTTATCACCAGAGATGGCGCTGCAGTTTAAAAATATTTTTCGATCAAGGAAGGTTTGAAACATATGCCATTCGATTAAGAATTAAATTTTAAACAAAATTGTTCTTATTCCAAAAAGTCAGTAGTTTTTGAGTGTTATAATTTTTTTTAAATTGCTCTAACTTTTTTAATCTTGATTTTCAAATGTAGGTTCTCAGTAATTTTTTTGCCTGCCATAAGAGAATTATTTACTAGTGGGAAATTTTTTTTAATAGCACTTCCGATTTTACCGGAAATTACTTAATTGAGAAATTTAAATAGAAAAACACCAAATAACGTAATTTTATTTTTGAACAGTACATCTTATCATAGATGCTGGAAATTACTTCCGTCTGCTAGAATACACATGTCAAAGCGATGTAACAATTCCTCGTTACATGTCCTTAATAATGTATGTCTGCACCAGCGCCTATCTTCTATTGGCTCTTGTATACTTTACTTTTCAAATATCCCCACAAGAAAAAGTCCAGAGAAGGCCATCGACGCGCGGGCCATCTAACCGGTCCTGTGGTGCCAATCCAGCGCCTTGGAAATGTGTCATTCACATAATTTACAACAATATTAGAGTTGTGGGGTGAGGCGCCATCTTGCTGAAACCAAATTTCAGCTCTGTTGTGGGGAACATTTTGTATAAGTCTTGGTAAATAATTTTCTAAAAATAACGCACACCGGTTAAATTTTCATGGTATATAACCATTTAAATAACCATACCATACATTTACCCTGAACACAGTTTGGTTTCTTGTTCGAATCATCCATCTTGGGTTGTTTTCTGACCAATATCTGCAGTTATGTTTTGTAATTGTGCCATTACTGTGAAACTTACTTTCGTCACTCCATAGTACATTTTTAAGGAAATTACAATTTCCTTCTTAAAGAACAGAAAACTCGGCAAGTAAGGTTAACCGACGATATTGACGTCATAAATTAGGTATAAAAGATAGAATAGCAATAATTAATAGACAAGCATAACAATAATAAACACTAAATGTAAAATCTTATGAATTAAATGATTAAAATAAATAAATAAAAGAAAACAGAGAGGTAACATATTCAAGGTGCGCAGCTAAAAATGTAAAAAACAATGCAATAATGCAGTTTAAACTACTTATTGTAGTATTCTTGGATAGAGTAAAAACAGTTGTCGAGAAGGTAGTCCTTTATATATTTTTTAAATTTGCTTACCGAGTTAATGTGCTTAAAAGAGTTAGGTAGGTGATTGTATATATCACTACAGAAGTAATAAGGTCTCTTTTTATACATAAACAAATTAATGTTTCAAACATAAACGTTACTATTTGACCTAGGGTCAAGATAATGTACCGAGTTATTTTGTGGAAACTTTCCTTCGTTCATTTTTACAAAAATTAGCGCTTGGTACAAGGGAGTGGCCAAATATGCTGCATTTTGAAAATGAGCTTACATGATTCAAGTGGACCCGTAGAAAAAATCTTGCGTATTATTCTTTTTTGTATCACAAAAATTCGATTAAGCGATGATGAAACAGATATTTTAGAATTTTTGGAACGCGAAAGACATACTTATAGTCTAAGATACGTACTAAGGTCGACCTTCACCGATCAGGTAACCGAATAAAATCTGTTTTTTATGAAAAAAAATATGCTAACAAAAGTAACGGTGATGGGTTGCTTAATGAAATATGTTCAAGGCTTTTTTTTTGTCTTTTTTTATTATTATTTTTTTTATTTAATTTATACTTATCGTTTCGTTTCGCAATAAAGTTATCTTTATTGTGATATATAATTTATTTAGTTACCAGTAGTACCAATCAGTGAAGGTACCACTTTCGATTCACCTATTTAAACCTAGCAACCGTACAGCCTTGAACGGAAAAATGTAAGCAACCCTATGTTTACATATTCTATAGGTTTCTTACTTTCGATTAGTGTTAAATTTTTTTGGTTAGAAAATCGGTGAAGGTATGAAAAAAAAAATTAATTATTAAATTTTCAATTAAACATAGCCTTGAACATATTTCATTAGGCAACCCATCACCGTTACTTTTGTTAGCATATTTTTTTTTCATAAAAAATAGATTTTATTCGGTTACCTGATCGGTGAAGGTCGACCTTAGTACGGATCCTGCACTATTAGTTTTCTAACGTAGCTAAACAGCAAATATTATAAAATCTATTTTATTGTATTTAGAAATCGTTCAGCTTCTTTGTCTCTGCAAGATATAGCATCAGTTTTGATTTATTCTGCGACGTGTTTCTAATTATTTGCTATTTTACTTAATAACAACCACTCTGATGATGAAAAATTGGGGCCTTTGAGTACCTTTGTTGAAAATATTTTAGTTTATATTATAATGAGATATTTTCCTATTTTTTTTTATTGAATAATATCATAGAGTATACTTATCAATTTTTTGAGAAAACAGAAGTTAAAAATAAGTGGAGCAACAGGTGTTTTAAATTGGTGATGTAGGTAGTTTGGCCGATGATGTAGCTGGACTGTATGGATTTGTTGATAGAATGGTTTTATACAAAACAGTGTGGTGTTGCCAAGTTGAAATTCCTTTTCTAATTCTAGCAAAGATAATTGAAGAAAACAGGAGTATAAAGCTTATTTATTAAATCAATTTTAATATATTTATCCACGAAATTTAATTTTCTTATGTAAAAAATAATAGGCGTGAATTATTAAATATTTTAAATAATTTTTAATGCCGATTAGATTTTTAAAAACATATTTAGCAAAACATGACAACGTCAACGGCTAGTCAAATGACAAATGAGTTCCAACGTTGCCATGGTATTGATTTGAAGCATTTCAGTTTCTTTCATCGAGGTATTTGCTGTAATTTACAAATAGTAGATAATGTCATTTAAAAGGTATTTTATAAAAGTTGTGGAACCACAAATATAATAAAATTTTGTTAACTGTTCCGAAAAAATTGATATTCGAAGAACTTGGTGGCAAGCTTCCAATATTTTTGATCCCATCCCTTCAAAAATCCAAATTTTGTTATAGAAAGAATATAACTTTGGGCAAATTGGACGAATCTCCTTTCACAAAATTCAACTCCATCTTAATAGTTTATTGATATTGTAAAAATCAAACAGCACATAAACAAACAACAAATAAATCTAACCAATATATCTCTTTCACTTGTGTTGTGACAAGAAGTGTCAGCTGGCGGCACACAAGAAATGTTGCCACATAATCCTCGCCGTAAGTTTTATTTACATTTTTAAGATAACTTATACATAATAACAAATATAAATACCTTTTAATTCCTTCTAAATACATGTGTATAATATTTATTGATATTCAAGATATTGAGAAAAATAGAAGTGTCATAGGTAAAATAATGTAAAGTAAATACACAATTTGTCATTCATATAAGTTAGTTACAGTCTAAGCGAAAGTTGTCTATGATTAGTTAAATTATCACCAAAACTGAATTTAAAAAAAAATGGAAAATACCCCATTGTTGTTTCTCATTGCTGTCACTGTCAGGTGACTTTTAGACAAAAGCAAACAAATGCTTTTAACTTAGTAAAAAAAAGTTAAAAAGCTTACAAACGAAAAATCACTAATTTTTCGGCCAATCACGATCAACCTAGAGCTGGCAACTCTGCAGAAAGCGTTACCAACCTCCGGTTATTCAAGGGTTTCCTAACTAGCACATAAAATGTGGTGGATAAATGGATGCCAGTTTAACACTCACTTTGCCCTGAGGTTAGCCCAGGGCTAGCTAACACCCAAATTTAACCCTACATTGATAAACCAGTCCTGAGTATACTATATTGTATTGTCATCAGAGCTAGACACAGTTACCAAATTTCATGATGAAATTCAGTTCCTTAGACCTTATTACAGATAGATAGATAGTTAGTTAGATACAGGTGTACCTAATAAAACATGTTAAAAAGTATGTAAGTTGTGATTTGCTCGATACCTATAATATTCTCTAGCCCCATTATATTTGCTACTCTTCGTATCGCTTGATCTTTAGAAATTGAAAAAACAAACATAATTTTACTCTAAAAAATACTTAACGAATTTTTGTTTTCTAGATAAAGAAATTGGGTGAACTGGGCATTCTTGCCATAAATGTGCCAGAGAAATATGGCGGCAGTGGACAAGACTACTTAGGCTTAGCGGTAGCTGTTGAAGAAATATCTAGAGGATGTGGTGGTACTGGTACTATTGTATCTGTACATAACTGTTTATATGTTAATTTAGTTGAACGGTGCGGAACAGAACATCAAAAAGAAGTTTTTTTAAAGCCTTTTACCAATGGAACAATAGGATGTTTTGCACTTAGTGAACCAGGTGAGTTTTGGAGAATTGTAAGATGAGAAAAAATTTTGCATAGGCGAAGTTTAAGAGTGAAAGTATAAAATACATATTTTCAAACTAAACACATGATGTGGGTTCAGATTCAAATAATTCGTTGAAAACCACAACAGAACGACAAATATAAGTTATATAAATAGACTTATTTAGTATGGGTTTTATTATCATAATTCAGCAGGAGATTACGTATTTATATCTTTTGATTAAAAATAAAAACATGCATTGTGACGAAAACAATTACTTAATAACTGAGATAAAAGTTTCGAAAGTTGTAAAACATGTTAGATATGATCTGTTTTTAACATTCATTTGAGTAAACTCTTTATAACATATAAATTAAATTAATTGCACTGATATTACCATATTGAAGCCAGTGGTAGTATTTGGGCCACTTTTGTGACCGAAATTAAAAGAAAATCACAAATTTTATATACTATCTCTTAAACTATGTGTTTTTGTACTATTTAGGAAAACTCAAGTCTAATTAATTGATATACACTGAATAATTTCAGTTAAAACATTGACACGTAACATATAGCATATAATATATTATGCGTTTAGAGTATCATATATAGACAAGTAGTAAAATATGCAAGTTTGTCTAAAGAGCCGCATCGTCTTACTTTTTAAAACGAATATTATTATTTGCTCAGACATCAAGTAGATCTATTGTCATTAAATTCGTTATTTCGTTTATAATACTTTTGTTAAGAAACGTTAAGAATATTATGAAAGTATATAAATTGTAAGACCTCAGTTCAGCTACTTTACAACTAAATATACAGAATAAGTGTGTTATAAATGTTGCAAGTACAGAATAATGCAACATAAGTTTTAAATGTATTGTATTTTCCTGATGTGCTTGTAATGCAAAGATTTTATTCGTTATTTCGTCGAACTGTAGTTTTACGATTTATATACTTTATATCCTCTCACATTTCTTAATGAAACTATTTTACATTTGTAGACTTTGATATATTAAGGGGACCTTATTCAATAGGGAGATAAATTCAATAGGAAAACATCTATTAATTTCAGCCATAATTTTTTTCTTAATACATATATTGCAAAAAACTGTTAAATTACCTAAGTAGAACTATAACAAGAGTAGTGTTACTTGCAATTACTTGCAAAATCATATATTTATAAATAGGAAATACGAATATTGGGGTAATATTTAAATTTATATTTGCTGATTGCGAAGACTATTCCATAGAGGCTATTCAAATTATCCAACAAATTTGCCAAGATTAACTGCAATATGGAAATACTTCGACCCCCCTGCAAAATAAGAAACCATCAAACACCCAGAAAAAGAAGGTTTCCAGGGAAAACCCAGTGGGAACGCATTAATAACCTAAGAATCCTATAAACAACCATTTATGTTTATCGAATAAATAGACACGTAATTCATATTGGTACAGATGAAATTGAGAGAGTTACAAAAATTAAATATCTGGGAGTAATTATTGACAACCAACTATCATTTAAGGTTTCAAAATAAGCTTCTTAAGTAGATGCAGTGGTTATTTGAGCTACCGGACCAGACTTACAATATATAATACATGCATATTGCCCCATTTCAATTACTGTTCTTCAATTCTATACCACTTAAATGAAAATGAGATGAGTAGACTTCAAAAGCTTCAAAACAGAAGTATGAAAATAATTTTAGTTAGCTGTAGACTGACACCTATTAGATTTATGTTAAATACACTATGGCTTTCTGTAAAAAATTATATAACATTTAACATTTTTCACTTTGGTGTTTATATATAAAATTAAAAATGACTCAACTCACGAATATCTGCAGGATAAGTTATTTTATAATACAGATATTCATAGTTACAAAACTAGAAATAATCTAAACTTTCATTTGCAAACATATAGGAAAAAATCAACCCAAAATAGTTTATTCTATAAGGGATTAAGTGAATATAATAATCTACCAGTAAGTATTAGTGACAGTCCCATATTAAATATATTTAGAAGTCGACTTAAAAAGTATTTGTTGGATGAATGGCTGATTGTATAGTTTGTCAAACCTTCCAATTAAAAACTGAATATACTGTGTTAACAAGCGCAGTCCTACAGGGGGTAATGGAGGTAATTCCCCCCTCCCAGAAAGGACACAAAAGGAAGAAAGTATTAAGTTTTTTATAACTTTATTAACTCTATACAACAAAAACGAACAAAAAATACGAACTTATTAAACTAAATAACTAAAACCAGGGCACAAAAGGTGGAAAATATAGAATATAGCAGTGTTCCGAGCACTATTACTATTAAAAGTTCCTTATTACGTTACACTATTTCGCCGCAACAAACTACTACGTTTTTTTTTATATGAATTTATACACTTATATTTTTTACATTTGTAAAAAGCCTGTGACAAATATCAAGGTCAATAATCTACCAAGCATGCAATCATGGTTTGTCTTTGTTTTCATTCATTCATGTTAATGTAATAAGTATACGTAATACGAATTTTGGGTACTCAAAAAGCCAAAGTCAAGGTCACGCGATGACCTTGAAATCCCAAAAAATTTCGCCTGCGGCGCTTCCTGCAAACGCCCCGTGTACACATTGCTACAAAAAAGTTGGAATCTATTACGGACAAATTAGTTTTTTATATTCATTGCCTTGTCCATACTAAGAACTGGATCCTTCACCATTTCTTAGACTACGACGTCTGCGTGAATACACCATTCGATCAAATCATAGTGTTAAAACTAAAAAAACATACTTTTTGGTATGGTGTATGCAAAATTTCAGCTCAATTGGACGTTGTTAAAGAGTTGAAAATTAACTTGCAAGAATCCTCCTAAACATACTAACTAATAAACATGCAAACATACTAACATACAAAGCAAGTTAAATAAAAGCTTGTAAAAAATAGACTACTTCCAGTTGAATTTTTTTTTTACATACATGATCGGCTCTCCAAGTTATACTTCTATGGTGGAACTCTTGTCGATTTGACAGCTGCCAGATAGCAAAGATAAAGCCCATAGCAAAGATAAAGGACCCTGCACCAAATGCATGGATAATTTGTTGACTGAATCGTTGCAAATTGAAGGCATAGAATCCTTATAGTATGGCAGCCCGTTTTCAAAAACTCCCATCATAACAGTGAGCTCTATCGCAGGAAAACTCTATATATTATGAAATTCTAACATATATTTACATATGAGAAGAGTTCGAAAAACGATACGGGCGGCTAGCAGATGACTTTCCGTCAGTCGGAAAAAAATGTCGTAATTTTTATACCGCGGCGAGGCAATTCTCGATTAATTCTCGTTAAAAATGATGAATAAGACATGAATCAATCGAAAACTGCCGTCATTGGCCTAAGTTCCAATAATATCAATCAAAGTTGTATCAAATTGAAGGCTAAAATTATCAAGCAGCAAGGCTAAAATTTTTTTTTATTTATAGAGTGGGGTGTATAAAACGATAAAAAAAATCGAACTGCCGTTTTCCGTTGGCCGTAGCTGCGCGAAATCGATATAAAAATTTAAGAATTTTGGTAGAAATCAATATTCGCGATTCGTGATACCGCACACGGACTCTCAGATCTCGGAGCTTTTCGTATTACAATGGCATATTTCCATTCGGTAGGATCTTTTATAGAAGGTTGTGGTTTGTCAGATGTGCTGGTAAATAGCGAGAAATGAAATATATAAAGCGAAGACGCTACCTGGAGAACATGGGAAAACGACGCAATTCTATATTATGTACATAAAACTTATTGATCGCTTCCACGTATTTACTAAAAGAATCCACACTGGAAATTTGGATACGTACTTGTATGCGATGCATCAAATTGGAAATATTCTATTTACTTTCAATCATCCCAATTATTTTAGATGGCTACTATTTTACGAGGATAAACTAGTGAATGTCGCAAAGTCTCATCCTGGTTTGGAAAGAAAATTATCAGCTGGATCATTTGGGATAAGCCGAACTAAAAAAACCATATTCCCGTATTCCAATAGATTTGACTTTAGAGCAAACTATAAACGCCCGATGCCGCAGGGAAACTAACAGGGAGTCTGTATTTGACAAACTCTATCAGTGCACGAGAGCGCTGGGCAATGGGTCATGTGCTTAGATCCACTGTAATTTCACATGTACTAGAGGAAGCCGGACTACAAAAAGGATGTGAAATCACTGCTGCAAAAAAAGCCATGAGCAGATACAACGGTTCACAGACACGATAAAGTGTAGCAATAATCCGTTTGATGATGAACTAGACTCACAGAAGCTGTTTAATATTGCAAAAGAGAATCTGCCACAGAAGCAATTGAAAAGTTCTTGTTGGAGATAGAGAATGAAGGGCAGTTGCTCCGCAACAAGTTCATATCCGAATGCCAAGCTAATGGCAATCGATTTGAGCAAATCATCAAACAAAACCAAGTAATGAATTTTGCGAAAATAGTTACGAAAAAGAAAGCGATTATCAACGGGAAAGTTCAGGAAATTAGATTACAACGGGACATTTTTAGAACATCGCTCAATCTTTCTCTGAAGGCCAGGTAAGCGTTGCTCAATTATATGCTCTCTATCGCTTGACGCCATGTCATTAAAGTTGATTTTCTTATTTATTTTAAACCAAGGTGAAGAAGAAAATAAAAAGGAGAACAAGAAGAAGACGTGGACTACGAAGGACATGGAGATGAATCAGACAGTGAAAGCTCATCAGATGACAATGTATTTAATGTTTAAAACTACAATAATAAACCTGACAATTTTAATCCTTCTTTTATCATTACTGTATGTCTGGAACCTTGAAATTCAATTCCAATTCCATTTAAATAAATTCTCTGAGAGCTTGTGCCTACAAACAGCCTTAATTTGCTTTTTTTGTCACGGCAGAAATTATTTTTCTCAAATGTGAACTGGGAAAAATTTGAGTTCTTATTTTTTTCGTCTTCTTTACATGTTCAAAGCCCGATTTGAACTCTTTAGGACAGGTAAAAAGTTCCGTCACTCTAAACTTTTCTTCTCAGCTTTCCCAGAACTGATGAAAAACGCTGGAATGATCTTCACTAAAGTAACTCGAAAATCTTGGTAACGGGCTGCCGTACTATTAGGTCATTCTCAATGAAAACTGTTATGGATAAAGTTCCAAAATGTCTTTATTTTAAAAATACAGCAGGTCGAAGCTCCAAAATTCAAAATTTTAAAAACGCGATTTTACGTATTTTTTATTGAAACGAACTTATGTATTGATTTATATGAAGCAGTTACATAAATAATATATTGTGTATTTATGTAAATAAATATATAATTACTTTTGCCCTTATACCAGTAGGATGCAATAGGCACATAAGTTATATGTATGCAAAAGCTTACTTCTATTTTTATTATTTAGTTTGCATTAAGAATGAAATACTTGCTGATATTCAGTGAAATACAGGAAAAAACACTATAATTCTCTTAAAAAGGCCTCTTATAAAAATTAATACAATACAACTGCATAGTAGACAAATTCTTTGATTCTAATGTTGATACACTATACTTAATTATGATAAACAAAATCTGATTTTAAAAATCATATTTTATTTTAAAAATAAATAATACGGATTGATACGGGAAACAAATAATTTAGAGAAATAAATAAATATAAATTAAATAATATTATTATGCTTTGTTTTTATTACTATCAACGTGATCTGAATTTGTCCTGTGTTTTTTAAATATTATGCAATAAAAATGTCAATTTTACTTTGAAATGGCGAAATCACATTTTTTAAGCTAAAGAACTTTTGTGGCCTAGAATCATTAAAACAGAAGGAAAAAGGTATATTTATTTTCTGAGGTCCAACAAAAATACACTTTCTTCTATTATGCACGCAAACTTTTTAATTTTTAGTAATTTTTATAAATATATTTTCGAGAAAACGAATCATACGATCTCGTTTGTATTTTGTTTGTTTTGCTGATTTCCATTAGAATAAAAATAGGATTCTTCTAATTTGCATAAGAATCTTTTATTTGTTTATATGGATATTAGAATAATGTATTTTCCTATGTTACACTGTACATCAGTATTATATTCTTGGAGCGAATTAAATATTAAAAGTATTTACCGTTTCGATAAAAAATACGTAAAATCGCCTTTTTAAAATTTTGAATTTTGGAGCTTCGACCTGCTGTATTTTTAAAACATTTTGGAACTTTATCCATAACAGTTTTTATTGAGAATGACCTAAGGATTCTATGCCTTGAATTTGCAACGATTCCTTAGACTACAAATTACCCATGCATTTGGTGTGGGGTCCTTTAGGTACATTGTCGTCAGAAGAACTATATGGTTGCGCATATATTATTTAATATTTGTCGGCAATGTCAGCATGTTATACAATTAATTTTTAAACATGCACACTTGACGCATTTGATTACCTGTATTCTATATTATGAAATTCAAAAAGTAATACTGAATAAATATTGCATTATTTTAGAATACTGTTTATATTATGCCAGATTTTACTGCTGTGTGGAAACCAATTACATTGTGATTTGTTTTTGATCTTATAAAATAAATATTCCAGCTAGCACTTTCTCAATATTTGACCTATTTATTGCTTTTCATGATAATTCTTATTCAATATACGTAAACTAGCATATCCATAAACAATAAACAAACTACATCACATAAATCATCTAAAAATACCAAATAAATCACCATGCATTAAGGTCGTGGGTGAAAAAGGGGATCAAAATGTCATCATTTGGGAATGAGATACTCGCATGTTTAAAATGGTGTGCCATATAGTTGCGGCCAACTTTGAACAGACAAACTTTTACCCTTGAAAAAGATACATTATAAGCTTTAAAACAATATGAAAAATTGTTTATTGAGCCGTGGAGTGTTTATTTTTATGCAACAATTAGTCAATCTATGCATCATACTAGCATTCATAAAATACATGAGGAAAGTGAAAACTTTACTTTCCTAGATTGGATTATATCTTATCTATCTAACAGGCTAATGCAAGTTAAAATACAAAATACTACACCAAATGATCATCATATTAATTTGGGAGTTCCACAAGGCTCCGTGCTGGGACCTCTACTTTTCTCACTATACATAAATGACCTTCCATCTCACATAAACTTGATATTTCCGGTCAAATCTGTAAATATGAAAAATAAGCACAAGGTATGGATCACACAAGGAATTAAGATTTCATATAAAACAAAAAGAAAATTAAATTCGCAGCTATTGAGAGGAGAAATATCTAAAGGAGAATATAATACATATAAAAATATCTTAAAAAGGTCATAGCAGAAGCTAAAAAACTATCAAACATCTACATAACTTCCTCAAAAAGTAAAAGCAAAGCGATCTGGAATCTGGTCAAACATTACAATGGCACAAAAACACAAAATAAGAATACCGTGTTAAATAATATAGACGCACATAATAAAGACAAGAAATCTGTCTCAAATAACATAAATAACTTTTTTATAAATCAATGTCCAACAGTGCAAACAAATATAGTCAGTGAAAATATCAGTCCAATCTTAGAATCGAGTTTATTTTTAGAACCAACTAATCACCATGAGGTGTACAATGCTATCATAAACCTAAAAAATACAAAATCTGTGGGTAGTGATGAAATACCTGTCAAATTATTAAAATATGTAGCAGAGGAAATATCACATCCACTGGCACACATAATCAACTTGGCATTAAACACAGGCATATTTCCTGACATTCTCAAATCAGCACAAGTCAAAGCAATATATAAAAAAGGCGAAAAAGATATAATTAGCAACTATAGAGCTATAGCGTTACTATCAAATGTTAGCAAGATATTTGAAAAAATAATATACAATCGCTTTATAAACTTTCTAGAAAATCAAGTCCTGTCAGATACTCAAAATGGCTTTAGAAAAAGAAAATCCACAACACGTGCGGCTTATCAAGCAGTATGCAAAATTCTGGATTCTATGAATAATAAGTTACATACAGTTGCAATAAGTATAGATTTGTCAAAAGCTTTTGACAGTGTCAAACATGACATCTTAATGAGAAAAATAGAAAATTATGGAATCAGGGGAATTCCTTTACAACTAATTAGATCATACCTAAGTAATCGAAGTCAATGTGTGATTGAGATGGATGAAAACAATGACATCTTGAAATCAAACTCAGTATTGATTCAAAGAGAAGTACCTCAAGGATTCATACTGGGCCCTCTATTATACATTTTGTATACTAACGATATACCTCTAATAATTGACAATATAGTTCAATATGCAGACGATACTTCTCTAATTATTAGTGAAGAAAATGAGGGAGACTTAGACAATAAAATATTTAATGCCGTAGATACATCAGAACAATATTTTACACCACTCAATCTCAAGCTCAATACGGATAAAACAGATAAGCAATCAATTTTTCTAACAAAACATCAAACAATGATATAGTGTTTTCAAATGGAAATACATCTTTGACCATGGTAAAGAACACCTCGTTTTTGGGAATAAAAAAAGATTCGAGACTAGATTGGAAATACCATATAGAATGCTTGTCAACCAATATGGCAAAATACTGCTATGCCCTTAAAATTATATCACAAAACATCAACTGTGAAACTGCATTTGTTGCATATCATGCTTACATACAATCCCGCATACGATATGGTATTATTTTCTGGGGAAACTCCTCAAATGTAAATAAAGAACTTATTCTCCAAAAGAGATGCCTTAGAAACATCTTAAATATGAAGCAGACAGATAGCTGTAGACTAATATTTATAGAAAAAGGAATTCTGACTATTACTAGTCAGTCCATCTTAGAAGCGGTGATTTTTGTTTCAGAAAATAAAACATTATTTAATGACTGCGATAGAAGACATCCCTATAATACCAGAAATAAACATGAACTAATAGAACCAAATATCTCCAACTTCAATTATATTCAAAAAAATGTACAATCCTCCCTAATAAAAATATTTAATAAGCTCCCAAATGAAATTAAAACTCTCCCAGTGAAGAAACTGAAGCTACAATTAAAGAAAATTCTAATAAATAAAGCCTACTACGCAATAGACGAGTATTTTAATGATGGTGATATAAAATGTTTAAACTGAGTTCTAAATCAAATGTTTAAATTAGTTTTGAATTGTTTATGTTTATATACAGATATTTGTATCCTAAACTTTGTCCGTTTGTACAGATTGTATTATGTTCAGTTAAGTGTTTTGTTTTATGCATTGTCATTTTTAAAATTTAGTAATTTTATACGTTGACATTTTTAAAATTTAGTAATTTAGTAGTAGGTACACATATGACATGTTCAACACCCACTGGGTATTTTGTAATGTTTTAACATTATACATTGAACTAATAAAGACTAATCTAATCTAAAGGGAAAAATTACCATGTACGCAGATGATGCATCTGTCATGATCTCAGCACCGAGTCTTCTGGGATTGCAATCTCTCGCAAATGATGTGATGGATAGCTTCAACTTATGGTGCTCTAAAAATTGTTTAATAGTAAACAATATCTGCTCTATATGAAAAATCACCTTATTTCTCAGGCATCAAAATTTATGACAAATTACCTGTACATATATTAAACTCTAAGAATTATAATTATTTCAAAATACTATTAAAACAATACCTTATTGAAAAATGTATCGATAGCCGTAACGAGTTTGTATAAATGTTTTATGTTTATGTCATATATCTTTTATACCGTGTGTGTAGCCGAACGCTAGACATCGGGAGTAAAATTACAACATCGCGCGTGCCAGCTGGCTAAAATGAAATAACAGGCTGGAATGCTCCGCTCGACGGAGGAATTTACGGCAACTATGTTGTCATATCTATCGCCCTACGTGGATGTACATGCCTAATGGGAAATTACACGCACGGTATCTGTCTGTTCTCATTTTACTATTATAATTATGTAGCTACATGTAATTTTACATTTTGTTGACTGTCGCATCTGTTCTTATGTAACAGCACAAGTGATAAATAAATTATTATTATTATTATCATTTCTTAATTTACAACTGGCCGGATCGTTTGTAAAAAATTGGTGTGCTTATATTTGAGACCATCTCAGAGCGGGCACACCATTGTAGTTGGATAGAGAACGGTTAGTCCAAGCATCAAGGAACAAAAAAAAATTCAATAACAAAATAATTCCAGGAAATCTGGAATTTTTTGTTATCCCTTTAATTATATCTCCCAAACACCATGCTAAGTTTTCCCTTCGTACGATTTCGGAGTTAGCTGCCATATTAACAAAACAGCACCGAAATATAGTTTTTCGCAAATATCTCCTAAAATATTAACTTTTTGACAAAATCCTCATTAAATTCTCTACAAGAAAGGTCCTTAGTTTTTTCCTCTTTCAGAGGTACAATTGCGCAAAGTTTGATACTTTCGTGTGACTCTGGGAAGAAAGTGATTTGTACTTGCAATAGTTACCAGTTTCAGTGCGATGTGTGTAATTTCTTGTCTATGGACCATAAGGCAATAGTAAATAATTAAGCACTCGATATTTAATAATAATAATAATACTAATGTATGTTTTTATAACAAATCACAACAGACTAAGAATTCCAAATAAGATTATTATTAAATAAGGTTTCTACGAGTATAACGAATTCTACAACATTACATGCCTTACGTAAGTAGACTACACCACTATAAAAGCAGCATACTTTGCAGTGACGGATTAAAGTATTTGCCGCTTTACGCAAACCTAAAATTTCCTCCTCTAATAATAATAAGAAAGTAACTAATTTCATATTAAATTAAAAAAGTGTAAGTTGTGATTTGCTTAATATCTAAATAATAATTTCTAAACATGATAAAAGCAAATAAATAAGAAATAATTAGGTAATTATAATAAACACACACACCACAGATAGTAGACAACCCCCAAATCCATAGCCAAGGCTGTGCGGAAGGGGGTTACACATTTGGAAAAACGCAGACATACATCCACACCCACCGGTGTTGTCAATACCGGGGCTGGGGGTCGAACCCAGAGCGCGGTAGGCAGTCGATCAGCATATTCGCCACTTAATACGCCTTAACCGATTGAGCTACTACGCCGGTGAAAAATAATCTGTATTAAAACAGTTTTCACTGTGATTTTCTTGAGGCAAAGTCATTAATGGTAGACTCAAAGTCAATATTTGCCGCCCCTAAAAATTTGCTGCTTTACGCACGTGCGTAATTTGCGTATAGGGTAATCCAGCACTGATACATATCATAAATATCAATTCAGTCCTAAAATATGGGGTCATATATTGGGGACACTTCATATTCTGAACAAATCTTTAAAATTCAAAGGAAAGCATTCATATAATATTCAAGATGAATTTAATTGAGAGTTGTAGAGGAGTTTTTCAAAAAAATGACTGGCTAACTTTAGCCGGAATTTATACAATGTGATTTTCCATGATATGCGGAAAATAAAATGGTGTACTAGTCTTCAATGTGAGAAAGCCCCTGCAAAATTTTAGAGTGCTCCGAGGTAATAGGGATGTTCACAGAAAAAAACAATATTCATTAATATTAGTTAAAACCATACATTAGAGTCCCGAGTATCAAAATCAGATTTTTTTTTATTAATAAATATTTTAATTTTGTCAATTATTCATAATAGAAATCACCCAAATGCAGCGAGGCTAAGAAACGTTCCCAGGCAGAGGCTAGTTATATGACGTCACTTACCTTGCAGGTACGCAGGCCTGTATGTGTAATAAGGGCCCGTTGTTTTTTATTGAAAGACGAATGTAATATTATTGATTAGCATGCTCTATATCCAAATTTTGAAGATATTTTGATTTATAATTTTCGAAGCCCCATAAAGTCATATTTTTCAAATATTAAATAATTAATAACTTTTAAACGAAATGTATTTCAAAAAAAAGTCATTCTTCATTTTCTATTTAGATTCATTAATTCTATAACCCAATGTCATCTGTACTTTCAAATTTTCATAAACTAAGAATGTTCATTGAAAAATTACCAAAAATAATATCAAACAATTTATAACTTGGAAACGAATTTCTTTTCGAAAAAAAGTCATTCCTCTTTTTCTGTTTAAAATCGCTTTTTCTATCACCCACTGTCGTCCATGCTTTCAAATTCGGCAATCCTTAATGCTCGTATAGTTTACAGGGCTGCTGGTTCAAAATGTTGACAATTTTTCAATGAAAATTCTTAGCTTATGAAATTTGAAAGTATGGATGACGCCATGTTGTAGAAAAAGTGAATTTAAAAAGAAAATGAATTCGCTTAAAAGTTATTAATTATTTAATATTTGAAAAATATAATTTCAGGGGGCCGTAATTCGAAAATTATAAATCAAAATATCTTCAAAATTTGGATATAGGGGTTCTAAAACATGCTGACCAATAATATCATATTAGTCTTTCAATAAAAAACAACGGTCCCACATTACACACACAGGCCGGCGTGCCTATAAGCAAGTGACGTCATATTCCTCTAGCCTCTGCCTGGGAACGTTTCTTAGCCTCGCTGCATTGGGGTCATTTCTGTTACGAATAACTGGCAAAATAAAAACATATATATTATTTTATTGTTACATTAGTATATAATGCCGATAAATCTATAATTTTCAATTAAAATTAAAATTTTGTGAATATGCCTATTTAGTATATAAAAATGGTTAAAACTTACGAAGATACACTACTGTTAACTTCTAGGTCAGTAATAGGGCAACAAACTTACTTGTAAAAGAACATATTAGAGATGTTTACGTTTTCTTAATTGACATAAAGCGTGAAGCAGGTGTAGAACAACCAGGACAACGGCAGATATAAAGCATCACCGAAGTTGGTGTTTTTGTCTTATTGACGGGTTTAAGTAAATATCTCTTATATCTACTTGTTGTTGCAGAGTTCACTAGCATAGGGTCAATGTCTTCGATTTATTTGGCTATTTTTGTAGTGTGATTTGATTAAAACCAAAAAGTCACTTCTACTCTCTCCAGTTTTGCTGTCATTAGTGTCAATCCCAAGTCTGATAAAGTGATATGGTTGTACCGCGTTACGTCAGATTGATTAAAGTCATTGGCGGCGCATTTCTACAAAAAAATAAGGTAATTTTTTTGGTCATTTTTTTTAGTTTTTCATTTTTTTAACTCCTTTCGGTGGGGACAACCTAACTATCTACCCAAAGATATACAAACTATTTCATATTTCAGAAAGTTTGGAAAATAAGTTTCTAAGTACGTCTGTAACATTGAACCCTACACCGTCAATATAACAATCTACTTGTTATCAGTTTTTCCCTGCATCTTTTATGTATTTAAATTATTTTGTTTTATTTTACTTAAGGTAAATGAAATGAATGAATTATCGTCATGTTAAGCAAAAGTTTAACTTTTGACTTTAATAATACCATAATGAAAACTCAAAATTAATATAGCTATTTAATGTTCTGATACTGGAATTATTTTCAGATAAGAGTAATGAGATATTTGTAATAGAAAAAGAAGCTGGCGCATCCAAAGGTCACGTCATCATATAAACTAAGAAAATAAGACATAAGCAACTAGTTCATCTCTATGTCACTGCGATAGCTTTATGCGCAAATCGTACGTCGTATTACCAACTCATACATACGCCACCTTAGAGTTTACCAGATTATATTTTATATTTGTAGTGAAATAGGGAACAAAAACCAATTGTCCTAATAATCGTTACTTGACGCTCTATATATCGTCTTATACATTTCCCAAATATCGTCACATTTTATTTAAAATATATTTTTAATTATTTTAAAACTTAAGCATTTAAAATTTATAACAAACAAGAATAGCTATAAACTGAACAAGGAAAAAATCAAATTAGACTTATAAACGAATGGAATGTGTATGTAAAAAAAAATTTAAATAGAAATATATATTCTCTTTCTTTGGCATATTGAGCACTTTGTACACATATTTCCTATTTAATAGCCTTCTCTTTCCAATATCACTTTCTTCATATTCTACAATAATTTCCAATAGATGACATTGTCAATTAATTCCACACTTTGTATCATTTTCTTAACACTGTAGTCACTACATATTAAATTTATTAATAGTCCAAGGAATTTATATTTTCATATTTGACAGCAGTATGACTGCGTGGTCGATAGTCGATGCTTGACTCTCACCCCGAGGTCCTCAAATTTCAATCGCGGCACAGATTTTTTTAGGGAAAGAAATTTGTCTTAGTATACTGGGATACTGAAATATGTGTCCCTAGTCTTGTAGCAAAATCCTATCTTGAAGACAGAAGGCAATGCTTACTATTTATTTTTAATTACAGTTTTCATATTTACTTTATCTGCTTCACTTGTTTTGATTCTAATTTTCTTATTTTTAACATGTTCGCTGTCCAATGACCCATCTATGGGTCATGCCTTATGTTTTCCGTAAGTCCTGTGCCCCATAATTGGCTCACGTCTAGGTTCTATTTCATATTGGATTCTAAGACGGACTGTCGACGAATAGGCAGGTTGTCTACAGGTACTCCTGTGCAGTGATGCAAAATTTCATGAAACTTAAAATTTGTGAAATTTCAATGACATTTTTGTGAAAGTTTCGAAATTCATCTGAAATTTATGAAATTTCTGAAATATAAAATTAAACATAAGTATCATGAAACTTTCGTGAAAGTTCAATGTAACTTTCATTTTATGAAATTTAAATGAATAATTTCCTAATATTATGAAAGTTAAGTGAAATTTCATTGAAATATTTCATGAAATGATGAAACTTAAGTTCTGTATAACATTCATAATCAGCAATGCAAAATTTCATGAAATTAAAATTTGTGAAATTTCAATGGTATTTTTGTGAAAGTTTCGAAATTCATCTGAAATTTACGAAATTTTTGAAATATAAAATTAAACATAAGTATCATGAAACTATCGTGAAATTTCAATTAAACTTTCATTTTATGAAATTTAAATGAATAATTTCCTAATATTATGAAAGTTAAGTGAAATTTCATTGCAATATTTCATGAAATGATGAAGTTCTGACAAGTCTCATTGTTATTATTTTGGTAACACGAAAAATATTTCCAAGTAGCATTTTTTGGTTTCATTTTGTTAATTATTATGGGTTTTAACTTTTAACACTTTTAACGCACTGATCTCTATATGAACTGGATAGACAAAGCAATAGTTTAATTTCTGCAGCAAATCGAAACTGTGCAAGTACTCTACGCACATGCGCATTACCGACAAACTGTTTACAGACAAGCATGAGCGTCACTTATAATCATTTATTTTACGAAAAATAAAATCAGAAATGTTTAAGTGAAAATAAATCAAAAGAATTATTTTTAGATTTATGTGAGCTAAATGCATATACAAGAAAGAAAACTAGTAACCAACTTACACCACTTGATTGAACACAGAATTATTAGTTATCACTCCGCCTATGCTAGAAACGATTAAATTCGATAGTTTAGATGGGTTTGAGCATGCGCAATAGCTATTTCATGAGCTCCTTTGTGTCTTATTATTTCCACACGCAGCCCGTTAGTATTGGCAGTCCAGTTTATATAGAGGTCGGTGTTTTAACGGCGTTTCTTCACTTTCCTCCCTGCGATTTTTAGCTAACCTAACCTCTAAAATAAATGTCAAAACCAGACTTTCATCCTTATTGGTTGAAAACAAGCTAAAAAGGCGCTCGAAATTCAAATTTCGTTTGACGCAAGGGAAATACAGATTTTGTGGCTGAAACTTTCATGAAAGTTTCAAAAACATTGTAATTTTCAGATTAATCTGAATGAAATTTGAAATTTTGCATCACTGCTCCTGTGTATAATAATGTAATATGTTGCAACCCCTTAAAATTTAATGTTATGTTGGTTACTAAAAAGAAGGCACAGACTTCAACAGATCGAATATCTGAATGTAATGTATTTGCACCTATTCGAGAAACCTACCAGAAGTTAGTTCTGGTGACATCTGGAATGATCTAGAGAATGGTGGCGTCATCACAGAACAATCGAGATCTGTCATTTTTGGGTATAAAAGACCGATCGCATTCTCGGCGAGTAGTTCAGGAGTTCAGAAAGTATAGAAAGTGAGGTTAAGACTTCAAACAAAGCGATAAACATTGTGATTTTTAGTCAGTAAAGTGTAAATAATAGTATTGTGAAGTATCCAGTAAATATTTAATAAAGTGTGTTAGTGGACATCTCTTGTTATAATTTTTGGAACCCACGGAACTTGCAAGGGGTAGTTTCCTAAGGGTGGTAACACGTTACAATAAAGTTATTATACAAAACATATGAACCAAATTTGGGGCATGGACTTGTATTAAACCATTGATTGCTACATATCTCATTGGACTCTATCCATGTAATTTTTTAATTGCAGAGTCCCATAACCCAAATTTGGTACATGGTTTTTTATATGGGGACTCCTCGCTATGGTTTATGGCTGACCATTGGGACAGTGAACGTGTTAAGTAGTATTTTTCCATCTATCATATTATCGTCATGGATAACGCATAATAACGTCACCTTTTAAAATATTTTTTTGTAGCTAAATTATTAAGAAAAACGGGCGACGATAATTAGGTACCGAAAATTTTGTACATTTGTATAGCTGTTAAAAAATAAAACATTTTCATAATAACAATAGCAATATATTTTGTATTGAACTGAAAATTTCATGTAAAAACTTTTATCGTCACTTGTGATAATTGGGTAACCTCTCGTGTGGCTTTCCTTAATATCGACACCTATTTTTTTTTGCTGCTAAAATTATAAAAAAATCATATTATACAGTTAAATAACAAAAATAACATGTAGATTGTTGATTGTTCAAGGGGGTCGCTCGGCTCCTTCAGCCCTACCTCACATCGACCTGAAAAGATCTTTTGTGACTTACCCTACAATTAGTTGTTGCCCAGGACTCCCAAGTTTTTTATAAAGCTTGTGATTTTCCTAGGGGCTAATTTCCCTATGTCTTCATTGCATTCGCAAAGAATATGTTCCGCAGTTTCTAATGCAGAATCGCAGTATCTGCACATATCGTTGTCTGCCTTGCCCATGTTCTTAAGATGATATCTTAAGGGGCAATGGCCTGTTAAAAGGCCTGTCATCAGCCTTAAGTCAGACTTTTCGAGTTCGAGAAGCCATTCTTAGACGAATAAGTGATGAACTTTTTCGCTTGTCTTTGGCCCGGAGTATTCCTCCAGTAGGACTCTTTCTGTTCCTTTTCCCATTTTTGGATCTCCGTTATGTGTCCTTTAGATAAGCCACAGAACGATTCGGGCCCAAAAAATGGAGCTTCAGCACCTTTTTTGCAAGGTCGTCAGCTAATTCATTTCCTTCTATTCCCTCATGCCCTGATACCCACATCAAGGTAACCTTGTTGTTTTTTGCCAGTTGCTTCAGGGATTGTCTGCACTCCCAGGCAATTTTAGACTCAAAGGTGTATTACCTGAGAGCTTTTAGCGCTGTCTGGCTGTCTGAAAGTATATAGATCTTCGAATGCCTTTATTTATGCATTCCTGGGCACATAGGTCTATAGCATAGATTTCTGCTTGGAAGATGGATGGGGTTTTGCCTAGGGCTCTGGATAGCCTACAGTTAGGCCCCGCTACACCCGCGCCAACCCCTTCAGCCATCTTCGATCCATCTGTGTACCAGATGAGTGACCTCTTCTCCAACTGCAGGACTTCGACTTTGCTCGTCTGACGGCTCTCGATTAGCACATCAAACGGGCAGTCAAAGTCCCGCTTAATTGGCATAGAGTCAGTAGGGTTGGTCACGGATTCCAGTTTAATTATTTCTAGAATCCTTGGGTGACCAACCAGGTCTCCTGGTTTGAAAGAAAGTACCTGCTGCAGCCTTAAGGCACTAAGTGCTGCTTCCTTCCTTACATACAAATGTAGAGGAAGCAGGTCTAGCATTGCCTCCATAGCTGCTGTGGACAGGAGCTCATTGCTCCTGTAATCCCTAAGCAGGCAAGGTGTTGCAACTTCTGCAACTTTCCTTGTGCTAATTTTTCTTCAGTTTTTGACCACCACACACATGATGCGTAGGTGACCATGGGTCTCACAACCGATAAGTAGGACCAGTAGATCATCTTCGGTTTTAGACCAAGTCTTACCAAACAGCCTGCGGCACGTCCACATAGCCGCAATGGCTTTGGTAAGTGTTCTTTCTAGGTGTGAGTTCCAGGTAAGTCTTTGATCCAGGATTGTTCCTAGATATTTAACTTCACTGGAAAAATTCAGCACTGTTCCATTTAGCATAGGAGCTCTTAAACTTAGTTTTCTCCTTTTGGTAAACGGAACAATAACTGTTTTGCTCGGATTGACACTGAGGCCCTTTAGCGGGCACCATTTGGATATTATGTTTAAGGCAATTTGCATGAGATTTGAAATCATCACCTCATGTCTACCTCTTACAGTAATAACAAGGTCATCGGCGTAGCCTTGAACGTTGAAGCCAGAATTACTCAGCTTATGGAGGAGGTCATCCACCACCATTGACCACAGCAAGGGCGATAGAACTCCACCTTAGCCACAAAAAGCCATACTTTATGAATTAGAAAATATATTCCCAAAAACTAAAAATTGAAAAATAAGCTCAATAATAAATATAGGTAGCCTGTACTCTCCTACCTTAGATTTTAAAGGGGGCTGTCGATAAAGAGTCTAACCCGCTACCGAAATGCTGTTTCTAGTAAAAAACCTAAGACGCGAAGGGTTAAAAGAGTTGTTTAAGAACATTGCCAAATGTATAAAAAAATATCTTTAATTTCCGTTCTACATGAACGAATCACAAAAACATGTAAGAACCTACCATAATATAATAACTACCTTATACTTTTTAACTTGTATAGGTCTATTCCTTTGCCCTAAAAGTGTGGCACTGAGCTGCACTAGTGCAATTTTGTCTCTCTTTAACTTATCATATCCATATTGATGCCATCTCTGTCACTCAAAATTAGTGTCACACTTCTTGTGCAAAGGAAAGGACCTTTTGTGTATGTGTGAAATTTTTGAAAAATACTTTATTGTTAGTTTTAAGATTTGTACCCTTTTTGACTTGTTTCAAACTTTTGTAACACAAAATTTGTTTTGAAGTCTATCTCTTTTTATCTGTTTATCTAATATGAATTGTAATTTTACTAATAAATGTTTCAGGTGCTGGTAGCGATGTAGGAGCTATGTCCACTACTGCAGTTCTGGATGGAGATAGTTATATATTAAATGGTACAAAGTCATGGGTTACAAGTGGTACAGCAGGCAAAGCTGCAATTGTATTTGCTACAGTTGATAAAAGTCTGAAACACAAAGGTAATCAATTTATTGGAGGGTAATATATAAAAATAGTTATTTATACAACAAGTATATAAAATTTTAGTTTTCTTCGCGAATGACATGAGTGAAAAAGATACACTTTATACACGAGGTACATAGAATGTTTTTTTTTCTATGACTTATCAATTTCCATATTTAAATAAATAAATTTCGAAATTAACTCAAATGTCAAAACCGAAATGTATAATTTGACGTGTTTAAAGCGAAGATCACAACACAACTTCAATTGTTTTCAATGCACTTTTATGATTCGACTAAGTGCCAGAGTGAAATAATGTTACTTTTTTCACTATAGAACTTGTTTTACGCACAAAAAAAAAATGAAAAAAAGTACAATTTTTGTTAACAGTCATAGAAAAAGTTTTACTCAGCGGCTCGTGATTAATTTTGTAGGACACACAACCCACAAAATTTTTAACTCTAATCAATCTAATAAAATTACTTTTTTATATGCCATTCAGGTAATAAATAATAAAAAATTAGTAGAAGTTGCAGTAAAGCATGATTGACTACGAATATTTTTAATATTTTTGAATACAGCACAACCCATTCTTAACATGATGTGATGCCACTGAAATTAAGTACACAGCCTCCTATATCATTTGCAATCAGCCATGCTCAAGTACTGCTTGTTTTGTGTGCTTAATCCAAAACCTAAGTAACGTGTTGCTCTAAAGTTATAGTTAAATCTAGTTTGTGTAAAATATTACAGTTTTACAAACCTCTAGTGATCACCCTATGTGATGTATATGCCTCAATTTCAATAGGGAATATTCTACTATGCTATTTTACAAGTGTATCAAATTTAAAATAAAATTTTTGATCTGACAAAAGTTGCTGTGTTTACAGGAAACAGTCTACACAAGGATACACAGACAGATATATTTTTTATTCATATTTGAATTCAGCACTAATAATAATCATGCAAAAAAATTTACAGAAATCCATTTCATAACAAAATGGATTTCTGCGTGTTTTTTATTTGATTATTAAAAAAAGTTGCCCGTCCTTGTAGCACAACTTGATTGGGCCAATATAGGCACCAACATATTGGGATAATATATTGAGCGACAGGTTTTGATAATAAAGGCCCAATATTGGCGTAATATTAGACATCAAGTTTGACGCCATATTGGATACCAATCTTGGCCCCATATAGGATACTAACATTGGTTCCATATTAGATACCAATATAGGTGTCATATTGGGTACTAAAATATAGGCACTATATTGGATACCAACATAGGTGCCATATAGCTACACAATGTCTGAATTTCTGACATGGGAATTCCTACTGCATGAGTTCCCGTCAGAAATTTGGATACATTGTATAGCATAGAGAAGTCTGCATCAGTTGAAATTGTCATAATCAAACTCTGAAAATGTAAAAAAGAATATTTATATGAAGTTGAACAAAAAGTAAAGAAATAAAAATTTAATTATAATAATTGACGATTTGCACGAATGAAAGTTCAGTAAAAAGTGTCATGGCTCACAGTATAATGGTATCACTGTAATTCACTGCACATGTTGACAAACTCGTCTAATTTCCAAACTTTGCAACAATTAAATACCTATAATGTAATAATCATAACATCGTTTTCATTATCTTTAATGTTAAACCTGCTTCCATTGAATATAAATAGTCTTTATTAGGTTGTTTCGTAGTCTACAATATTTAAAAAATGTCGAATTATGCAATTTGTCAAACACTGTTTCCAACTTTCAGTTTACTAGAAGAGTTGGCAGCAGTGATTGACAAATTGACGATTTGCACGAAAGAAAGTTCAGTAAAAAGTGTCATGGCGCACAGTATAATGGTATCACTGTAATTCACTGCACATGTTGACCAACCCGTCTAATTTCCAAACTTTGTGACAATTAAATACCTATAATATAATAATCATAACATCGTTTTCATTATCTTTAATGTTAAACCTGCTTCCATTGAATATAAATAGTCTTTATTAGGTTGTTTCGTAGTCTACAATATTTAAAAAATGTCGAATTATGCAATTTGTCAAACACTGTTTCCAACTCTCAGTTTACTAGAAGAGTTGGCAGCAGTGACTGAAAAGTTTTAAAAATGAATTGACGATTTGCACGAAAGAAAGTTTAGTAAAAAGTGTCATGGCGCACAGTATAATGGTATTACTGTAATTCACTGCACATGTTGACCAACTCGTCTAATTTCCAAACTTTGCAACAATTAAATACCTATAATATAATAATCATAACATCGTTTTCATTATCTTTAATGTTAAACCTGCTTCCATTGAATATAAATAGTTAGGTTGTTTCGAATTGTACAATATCTAAAAAATCTCGTATTATGCAATTTGTCAAACACTGTTTCCAACTCTCAGTTTATTAGAAGAGTTGGCAGCAGTAATTGACAAATTGCATAATTCGACATTTTTTAAATATTGTAGACTACGAAACAACCTAATAAAGATTATTTATATTCAATGGAAGTAGGTTTAACATTAAAGATGATGAAAACAATGTTATGATTATTATATTATAGGTATTTAATTGTTGCAAAGTTTGGAAATAGATGAGTTGGTCAACATGTGCAGTGAATTACAGTGATACCATTATACTGTGCGCCATGACACTTTTTACCAAACTTTCTTTCATGCAAATCGTCAATTGCATAATTTGACATTTTTTAAATATTGTAGACTACGAAACAACCTAATAAAGATGATTTATATTCAGTGGAAGTAGGTTTAACATTAAAGATAATGAAGACAATGTTATGATTATTATATTATAGGTATTTAATTGTTGCAAAGTTTGGAAATTAGACGAGTTGGTCAACATGTGCAGTGAATTACAGTGATACCATTATACTGTGCGCCATGACACTTTTTACCAAACTTTCTTTCATGCAAATCGTCAATTACATAAAATATAAAACTTATAAATAAAATTCCAATCAATTTCTTTCAAACTTAAACAAAATCAATAAAAAAATAAGATTAACTATTATCGTATATCCGTTCATCTGTTTCTTTTCACCACGATTTCTTGTGGATTTGCGAGACTTACTTCCCCATCTTTATCTGATGATCCAGCTAAGCATGCTAATATTGCTCGTTTTGTTTGGATATCTGTGATTTCTTTAAATCGGCTATTCGCGAAAATGACCCACCAACAGATGGCACTTTTACAATAGTGAACAACAAAATTTTGACATATAATTGGCATTTGTGACATTAGAAAAATAGTTTAATACAGTGAAAATTATGTTTGGTAGTGTTTATAGCTTCCTAAAGTATCAAAAAAAAACGGACAAGTATAAAAAATGCCTAATATAATTTTATCAAGTGAATTTTCTTAGATTTGTTTTGACAGTTTCAGCAACAAAGTTAACCTTCCATCAAATATCAATAGAAAATAGGTTTGTTGTTCACCATTATACAAGTTAAACTGTCAGAATGTAGATGTCGCCCACTCCTTGATTTTCACGAATAACTCTTCTTCTTCTTCTTCTTTTGGGGTGGGTTTTTGCCTGTCCAGCTATTTTCTTCCATTCTGTTCTCTCTTTTTCTTTTTCTTCTCCAGTTTCTAATACTCATTGTTCTCAGGTCATCTTCTACATCATCTATCCATCTCATTCTAGGTCTTCCTCTTCTTCGTCTTCCAGCAGGTTTCCACTCATAGATTTTCTTAGTTACTCTCGAGTCTTCCATTCTGTTAACATGTCCCAGCCATGTTAGTCTTTGACTTTTTATATATTTAATAATGTCACTTCCTTTATTGATCTGATTCAGTTCAGCATTCATGCGGATTCTCCAAGTTCCATCAGCGTTCTGGACTGGTCCATGTATCTTTCGCAGGATCTTTCTTTCGAATATTCGGAGTATTTCCTCGTCTCTTTTTGTCATGGTCCAGGTCTCACATCCATATGTTACTACAGGTCTAATTAAAGTTTTGTATATTTTTGTTTTCGTATTTTTGTCTAATAGTCTACTTGTCATTAATTTTTTGTTTGCGTAGTAACATCGATTTCCACTGACTATATGTGCCTTGATTTCACTGCTTATGGAATTGGTTTGGTTAACTTCTGCACCTAAGTATGTAAATGTTTCCACACGTTCAAGGTTATAGTTTTCGATTCGGATTGTTATTGTTGGTTGTTATTCTTTTCACTTCCATGTATTTTGATTTGTTTTCATTAATTATAATCCTTTGTGACTCTTGATCAATTTGAGTAAACATTTCCTCTAACTGGGTTTTATTTCTGCTGATAATAGCTACATCGTCTGCGTAGGCACATATTTGAGATGATTTGATTCCAATATGGCCTCTGTAATTGGTGTTTTTCATTACAGCTTCAAGTACTAAATTGAAGAGCATGCTTGAGAGTGCATCGCCTTGTCTTACTCCTAGATTCATGTCGAAAGTTGATGATAATTCTCCGTCTACTCTAACAGCCGCCTTATATATTTGTCGGGTATTCCTAGGATACGAATATCTTGTAACATTTGTTCGCGTTTGACACTGCTTGTTTAAAATCTATATGTTATAAAGGTCTGTGTCGTATTCGTAAGCTTTTTCTTGTATCATTCTTAATATAAATATATTTTCTGTTGTTGATATATTCGGCCTGAACCCACATTGGTAATCTATTATTTCTTCGGAGTAGATTGCTAACCTAATATGGATAATACCAGATAGTACCTTGTAAATTACATTTAGCAATGTAATTGGCCTATAATTTTCACATTTTAATTTGTCACCCTTCTGGCATTTGTTCCTGTGTCCATATTAAAGTTATTAAGTTATGGATTCTTTTCCATAGTTCTGATCCTCCGTTCTTTATCAGCTCTGCCGTGATTCCGTCCACACCGGGTGCCTTATGGTTTTTCAGTTTTCTGATTACACATTCTACTTCTTCGAAAGTTGGGTTCTGGATGTTGAGTTCTGCTGTATGGTAGTGTAGAGTCTCATTTTCATTATTGTCCACGCATAATTTCTCCTTAAAGTATTCTTTCCACCTATTTATTATTTCTTGTTTCTCTGTTAGTACTTTTCCTTGTTTATTTTTGTATGCCGTTAATTTAGGTCTAAATATCTGTGTGCTTTCTTTTATACTTTCGTACAACTTTCTATTTTGACTTTCCTATTATTGTGTTCTAGTATGTCCTTCACTTTCGCCTTGATTGCTTCTCTCTTCTTTTTTCTACATGTTCTATTGGCTTTTATTCGTTTTTCGTTGTATATTTCTCTATTATTCCTAGTGTTTCTTTGCAGTTGCTTTAGCTTTGCCTGTCTTTTTTCCTCTACTGCTTGTCGACATTCATCATCATACCACTCTGCGTTTCTTTGTTTTTTGGTCTCTCTAATGACTTCTCTTGCTGTGTCTGTTATGATATTTTTCAGTTGGTTCCATTCGGTTTCTATAACTACCTCTACAATAGTGAAAATTAGTTAACTGTAGCAAACCCACTAGTTTAATCTTTTAATCTTTGACTTACTAGACACTACGTCAAAAAATGTGAGCTTTCACACTAGGTGCTTTTTTTTGGTCCATGACCGGTAGAACCACCAGAATGATATTTACCAATAAAACGACAAATTTGAAATTGTTAGGTGGAAGGTGACAAATTTCTTACGATTCTTAGATTATATTAAATAACGAATAATAACATCGACATTCATGTGTATGAATACATTCTTTCTGCTTTAAGCGAACATAAAAAGATATATATCATGAATATTGACTTAATATCAGTTATATTAGGCTATCTGTTACAGACGGATTACCCCCACTTCAACTTGATACCGATGCTTCCGTCTTGTGCGACAGAATGAAAAGTAGCAAACTGGAATCAGAATGATGAGCAAAAAAACGACAAGATTTGATATTCCGGCAGAATTGTAGCAAAAACACGCACCTACTGATTTCTTCTTTTGTATACCTCTCGTGAATAGAACATATCTAGGTACTTCCTTTTTCATTAGTTTGGCATTCTTTGCTTTTGTGTGGCTATCCTCTCCCCGCAGATATAGAATTTAAATCTAGAATGTTCTCTGTATTTTCATAATATTTATATTATAAAAAATCCCCTTACCAATTTCTTTGTATTTTTCTACTTTTTGTTAATTGCTAATTTACACTCATTAGTTCTTCGTCTGTGGTGAAAGTCATGTTTTTAAATATGTTTATGAGCTGGTCCTTTGATTTTCACGCTTGATGCTGTTTTCTTTTTTTTAATCGCCTTATTTACATTAATGTCCTGACGGAGTTTACCCTTAGGCTATTCTACCACTCAACCAGGACGGACACATACACATAGAGAACATTACAATACCCATTCCCTGCGACATTGCCATTTGCCGCAGCTGAGACTCGAACTCAGAAGAGGACAGGACTGCTACCGTTTTGACAACACTTGAAAAACGCCACTACACATCCATACCATAGCCAGGATCCGAACCCGGGACCCCATGGTCGCAAGCCTAACACCTTAACAACAACAACGATAATGTTTTATTTAAAGTTTAAGTACAATATATGTGCCTTGCCGGATCCTAGCCCGGAGCCAGCCAGACAACCACTGCGCCACCGAGCCAGTGGTTTACATCGCCACACCCAGGACCGTTGAGTTGATGTTTTTGAGAAAAAAATGCTGAAATATTAAAAAACTCACTAAATATCAGACTGGCTTAGTGTTTAATATTAGTTTCTATATATTACGCCAATATTGGTTAAATAATGTTAATATTGAATCTGATTTGCTAACCTTGGGAAAATATTGGCCCAATATACAATCTGTATTTATAAAATAATTACGATTAGGTAATTCATTGTAAATATCGTAGTGCCTAAATAAACATGGTTGCAAAAGTATCCTGGATATTATTCACCGATTGTGCCACAATTTCTACATTAAACAAGGTAGAAAGGAGACAAATATGCCAAGCCTTTGTAGGCATGTGGAAAATTACCAAAAACTAAATGATGTTTACTGTTAATTACTATTTTAATGGGAAAATGCATACTTACCTATTAAGTTATTGCAATTGTCACAAGCTGCACATTGGATTTTATTAAGGAACTTGCCGAATTTAAGGAGCATCACGTTATTGTAACCGGCCGGCGTACGGCAACATGGCCGAAACTCGAATGTGTCATTGTTCTTGAATTTGCTATGGAAGGCAAAATTTAAAATTAGAAATATACATCATGCATTAAAATAAATAAGTATTAATTGTTTTTATAGCAACTAACAAGACTAATAGCACTTTGTAATAATAGACAGGCTACTCAACGTTGAGTAAATCAGTTGATTAAAAACATTTCAGAGGGTATACAAATAATAACACACCACAGATAATATATCCTTGAAGGCTCTGGAAGAGCTTTGTACGGAAGGAGGTATACATTTGGAAACAAAGCACACATCCAATATCCAAGTATACTGGAATTAATTTCTTCAGAAAAAATCCCAGTGCCATGGCCGGGAATCGAACCCGACATCCCTGGTTGAGAATCAGAACAGAACAGAATTTTATTTAAATTAAGATATAGACATGTGCCTCCTGGGGTCCTGTGCTTAGCGCTAGCATATCCTCTATTTTGGTTTCAATTAAAATAAGGATAAAATTATCAAATTTTTAGGTCGAAACTAAATGCATAAATTTGCTTCTTATTTTAAGGTTGAAAACTCATTATATCGAGGCTAATTTATCAATAAATAAGTAAACAAAAATAATAAAGTATATTTTCCCAATATTTGGAAATTAATACTAGTTTCTACATATTACGCCAATATTGGTTAAATAATGAAATAGAATAGAAATAGAAAATTTATTGGTGCCAAGAAACAAGAGTTTTACACAAGTCAAAAAAACAAGGGGTTCATAAATACAATACAATACAATACATGCATATACAAACAAAATACAATATAAATATAAAATAATAATACAATGAGTTGTATATTCTCTCAAGCTATTAAAATTGCCAGTCTGAAAAATCATTATTATAAAAATCTTCCATAGAATAGAAACATTTGGATATAAGAAATTTTTTTGTTACATATTTAAAACTTTTAGAAGGCAACAGTTTCACAGGGGATGGTAGCAGGTTAAATAACTTCGGACCAAAATATGATATTCCGGATCTAGTTTTATGTACTCTGTGGAAGTCTATGTAAATATTTGCTTTATGTCTTGTATCGTATGAGTGAATTTCTTCATGAGTTACGTAATTTGGTAGGTTATCTTTAACATATATGAGACACTGTAAGATATATAGTGATGGTACTGTGAGAATTTTCAGGTCAATATAAGATTGTCTACAATCTTCTCTATACCCTAGCTTATTTATAATTCGTACTGCCTTCCTTTGTAATCCAAAAACGCGTTTCATGTTTGGAGCGTGACCCCAAGCATGAATTGCATATGATATTTTTCGATTGAATAAGTGCATGGTAAGTTATTAAGAGTACTTGCTTGGACACTATTAATGACATATTTCTAATTGCATAGATACAAGGAGTTAACTTATTACATAGTTTATCAATGTGAGAGTTCCATGAGAGCTTAGGGTCAATATGTACCCCAAGAAATTTTACAGACTCTGGATTATTATTTACTCCCATATTACCTAAACTAAAAAACATGATTTCAGTTTTAGTAGCATTTAAGCTTAATCGATTCACGACAAACCAAGCAGAGACCCTTGATCGTGTCTGTTCCAATTGTAACTGCAGTTCATTGCAATTTTCATTTTTATTAATTGTTGTTGCATCATCTGCGAAGAGAATGAAGTCGGCTCTTGGGTCGGCAAGCACCAAGTCGTTGACGTATATGAGGAATAATACTGGTCCCAGCACCACCCCTGTGGGGTCGGTGCTGGGAACTAATGTTAATTTAAATCTGGTTTGCCAATACAATATTGGCTAAATCTGACATATATTGGCCCAGTATGCAATATAGGATAGGTAACATATTGTACCTATATACACCCAATATTTTGTGCTACTAGGGCGGTTATATAGCTACCTATTTGATTAAATGATATAGGTTTAATAATACAACTCTTCCAATTCTAAACAGCACAACATTTCTACGATTATAAGTAGACGAAAATCTTTCATATTCTGTGCAAAAAAAAAATTCTTCGCAGTAAGACCTAAGAAATGTAATGGAAAACAGTATCTCCTAAACATTTACTTTGCTTTGACATACTCTGATTTAGGGCCAGTTGTATATGTTTAGTTTAAACTACAAGCTACAGTTAAGTCTCTAATATCCATTATATAAGTTACTGTAACGGCCACCTAGAGTTTAACTATCAACTGGTGGATGGAGTACCCGTTAAACTCCAAGCTGCGGTTGAGCACATGCGCAAATGGACAAATATGTGTGGTGTGATGTTTTTATAACTTCAATAGGTCTGTCACTTGCCTTTGTTTATGCCACAGCAGCCATGTTTTGTTATGGTATGTTAGGATCTTGGTCAGGCCTAAGGGGAACCTTACACGTTCAGTAATAATGTCATTACCTGAACATAATGACATTATTAATGCTAATGCGCGTATCCGGATATTTTGATATTCGAGCATCATTATTAGTAGGCAGAAAGGACATAATTCACCACACAACAAAAGGACGACATATTTCAAACAAATATTCCTATTATTAAAATCAATTAACCCATATAGCATAAGAAGAACTACAATGTTTATACTGCAGCAGCCATTTTCATTTGAAAGTGACTGCGTGCTGGACAGGCCTATAACGACGTTTAACATGACGTTTCATACTTAATGCAATAATTATAGCTAGACATGCTTTTTTCTTAAAATCCATTTCTCTGATAAAACAAAATCGGTATGCTTTCTATCGCCACTTGAAATATAATGACGAAAAAATAATGTCAGTAATAATGAACAGGTGTTTCTGTAATGATCTGCTGGAATGACATTACTGAACGTGTAAGGTGACCTTTAGGCCTGTCCAAGACCCTAACCTACCATAACAAAAGATGGCTGCTGTGGCATAAACAAAGGAAAGTGACAGCATTTTGGACAGGCCTATACTGTGCAGTTCTTCCTTTCACTGGATTCATTTTTAAGGAGTAATATTCCAACCCATAGAAAACATGTATTATTTTTATTTTTTTTTTTTCTGTTTCAACCAACAAAATACAGCATGCTACAAAATACATGTCGTAATATAACCTAATTAGCACACAATTTGGTGGTCAACTGTCAGTAATACTAAAAAAAGTATTGATATTTTAACAAAGTTCGCTTAAATAACCATAAGATACACAAGGAGCATACTGCAGCTAATCTAGTTTATACTTTAGATTACACTTTTGTTTAAACTTGAATTTAAACTAAAGTTTAAACGTATCCTATACAACTGGCCCTTAGCAGTTGGTCCCTTGTCTATTAGATATTAGGCAAGGAAAAAGTCCCTGCTCTTATGAGAAAAGGTTCGGCAATTTCCATAACGTCTCCTGGCCGTCAGTGATTGGCTTAGTCGTGGAAATAAATGAATTTAAAAAAAATGAAATATAGCAAGTGCACTGGAAAATTTGAAAATATTGTAAACACAAAATTTCTCAAACATTTTATACTCCACATTTTTCTGTCTTCATATTTTTTAAAGTTTGGCATTTTTCTCTTTTACCATTTGCGAAGAAATTTTTTTCTTGACTAATTTGATGTAAAATTTGCATCACTTTCTCCTCACTGACTTCTACTAAAGTGCTAGAAAAGTAAAAATACATACCTTTGTTTTAGGTATTACGGCATTTTTAGTTCCTATTCCAAGCCCTGGAGTTTCTCTAGGTAAAAAAGATGACAAAATGGGCATCAGGTGCTCTCCAACGTGTAATATAATTTTAGAAGATGTAAGGGTGCCAAAGGAAAATGTATTAGGTAAGTAATGTTATATATGTTTGAACTGGTGTTGTAGACGTCCAATAAAATTTTGGATGGTTACTGAATATTTATAGTCTCTGAAAAACAATTTCATTATATTGAATGTGTCAAGAGCTCAAAATGGTATAGTCTAAGAGCTGGGCACGAGATTTCGATATTACTCGGGTCATGAAAAATTTCGGTAACAATACGTGGTTCACTAATAGAGGACCCTGATTTGGGAATTTGCTGACAGCTCGAGCGGGGAGGGGCATCCTTACTAGATCTAGAGAAGGAATTTCAACTTGGCAACACCACACTGTTTTGTATAAAACAATTCTATCAACAAATCCATACAAACTACCTACGTCGTCGGCAAATTACCTACGTCACCAATTTAAAATACCTGTTGCTCCATTTATTTTAACTTCTGTTTTCTCAAAAAATTGATAATTATTTTCGCAGAAATCTGTATTGGAAGGCTTTGTTTGTACATATTCTATTGTTGCGTGTTTACACCCTTTTTGTAAACACCCTGTATCGTGGATCCGAAAATTATAACAGCAGGGTAACACTAAACTCTAATTTATTAACTTACGTACTAATTACAGTTAATTACTTTACTAATATTACTAGTCCGGTTGCCAAAACCAATACTATAAAATCTTGTATTAAGTGTTTTTTTACTGCTGAATAAGTACAAGGACATATTAAGCTTCAATAAAATGGATGATGACATTCTGTCACCCTTGGGCAACTCGATATATTCAATATGGCGGCCAATATGGCGTTTTAAATTACCTTAATTTGAAAATGATCTTTTCATACAAGTTTGGTATGTCAAACTATATGTTTTTTAGGATGCAGAGTTCAAAAACACCATTGAAATTGTATTAAGAGATTAGTATACAAAAAAAATCATTTCTCAAGCATAAGCAATGTGTAATATTGATGATAATTATAATATGGTAATTTCTCTTGGTATAAAAAGAAAACATTCATGAATCAAGACTAACAAAATGTTGTCTAGATAGAGATCAGCCCTTTTTTTAAGATGGAAACAGGTGTAGCCTCTTCAAGATCACCATCAATTAAGTCTTCAGCAAACCATGTGAAATCATTGGAACAGAAATTATTTGTGCATGAACAAAACGAGGTGCATGGTAGGCTGGCACTCCTGCAACTACATCGATTGCTCTTGCATGGCAATACATTTTCACAAGAGCACTTAACCAATTTCAGAATTTCCGGTGGTGCAACTTCAATATCCTAGTTACTTCTGTAGATCTACATGATCTTGTGCAGTCTTTAGTACTATACACCTTGTATCGAACAAAAATAAGGTGCACATTTCCATGCTGCAAATGTATGCTTATAGATATTTTGAGTGCCTTTATGAAGTTCTCTACAGTCCCCTTTTCTGGCCACCGTATACGCCATAACAGTGCAGACTCGATAACGATAGATGTGTTCTCAACACCTTTATTTCTTGTTGAGCAAGAAACCTGGAGAAGTTTTTTTAAGCTGGATTTAGATTTGCAGATCCTCATTTCTCCGGAGTCTGTAAACATTGACGTTGGTATAGATGAAAGTTCATGGGAGAGAACTTTACTGACATCTACTTGTCGTGAGCTTGCCTGAAGACGTATAACTCGGGAATAAATAATACCAGTATCGAACACCTCAACACTACCAACGTTTACATGTTTCTTTGCTGTAGACCCGCTTACAACTAATCTGGGTATAGTCAAATGAAAACTCGATGGCCAACCTTCTTCAAATTTTTTCATTTGTTGAGTTCGAATGTTAACAGCGTCATGTACTTTAATAGTATTCGGTAGGACCACGCCAGAAGTTATCATGTTCAAACTAAGATAATTTAGAGCCGCCACATTGAATATATCGAGTTGCCCAAGGGCAGGGTGTATTAAATAGGTGGTCCGACGTATGGCACTTTCCTATGAAAATAATGGCTTTATAAGTGCATGCTTTCTATTTAATTCAGTAGATGGCGCGATGGTACTACAAAATCCTGTATATTGATAGATGAATTTGCATTGCTGCATATAGTGCTGCATATATTCTTTCAATATTTTTAATTTAGCTACCAGATGTCACTGGACTCTTGTTTCACTAAACACAAACGAAATGCCGGAATGTATGCAACACTGTATGCAGCAAAGCAAATTCATCTATCTATATACAGAATTTTGTAGTACCATCGCGCCATCTACTAAATTAAATAGAAGGCATGCACTTATGAAGCCACTCAACGGGTCCTTGTCGCATCACCTATTTAATACACCCTACCCAAGGGTGACAGAATGTCATCAATTTTCTTGCAGCTCAACATGGCCTTGCACTAATTCAGAAATAAAAAAAACTTAATACAATAATTTTGGGTTTACATAAAATATACAGTTTGGCAACCGGACTATACACTGAGTACTATCCTCTAGTGATGAGGTAATTCGAATGAAAATAATCGATGTATTCGATTATTAAAATATCTCGAGACATTCGAGAACTTTGCACGAATCATTCGAATGACCCACATTCGAGCATCATCGAAATTCGAGCGTGAATGTTTATTTCACCGCTCGGTCTGTAGCTCGGCGCTCGCTGCTCTAATGCCTCCTATCATTCGAATGACGAATGATTCATTCACTACTCGGGACTGTCACATTCAGTGAGAGCGAGAGCGGTTGTATTTCGAATACCTACCAGTTATTTCGATTTCGTAGAGCGCGGGGATAATATAGTATTGCTTTTGTTTGATCTTTATTTTATTATATATTATATTTATGTATAAGTACAGGTATTTTATGTTTTTATCCCTATTTGTCGTACACATAGCACATGTCAACAGGGCCGGTAAAAATGCAATTAAATAAAATGAAAACGAAATGATTTAATTAAAATAAGAGACAGTATAGGTGCGTTTTTATGCTCCAATTTGCTCCAATTCTGCAACCGGCATGTCAAACTTTGTCATTTTTTTGATCACTATTCTGATTCCAGTTTGAAACTTTTCATTCTCTCTCACGAGATGGAATGATTGTTGGAATGTATAAAATGTCAATAAGCGCGTAGGAACGGAGGTTATGTTTGCTTATAAGACTAGAGAGTGACGCTTTTGCTGCGTTTGCAAATTACAAATATTTATTTTATAGAGTTTATTATTAGAATGGAAACTCCCAATATCGTCCAAACTGACAGTGGTGAATATGTGTGGTTTAATCCAGAAAGTAACCTATGATTTTTCATAATGGTTTCGGTTTGGTCGTTTTTTTGGTAAATCTCATTCTGTTAATTCTACCGCTACCGGTTGGTGGAGCATAAAAACACACCTTATAACTCTGATATATTTATAATAATAAATAAGAAAACAAAACAACGGTTTTTATTGGCCCTATGTCGTACACCCGGCATATCAATTGCTGGCCTGTTACTGGCATACTTCATTGGACCGGCATATATAGGTCACTACGGCCGGCCGCCGGGCACAGATGATTTGCCATAACTTGCCGTCTTTGGGCCGGCATTGTGCCATCACATGGAAATCACAATGTCGACGCTTCTATACTATGGGCCGTTAAACTAAATTTGACTTTACTTTAGTGGCCCAGCATATGGCCTATACAAGGTGTCCAGTATTGTTATGTTCAAACTTTGGTAGCGTAAAGTGGACTTAATTGCAAGAATAAAAAACACAAAAGTGGTAGCTCAATTTTTATGTTTGGAAGTTACAGGACTATAATTTAGACTTACACTTACAATGCTAAAATTTTGTTTGCCATATTGTCTTAACCCTCTCACACATATTATTAATTATTCCATAGAACAAGGAGAAATTCCGACATTATGGAAAACAGCAATGGTCATCCCATTACCTAAAAAAGAAAATCCTTCACTTAGTGATCTTAGACCAATTAGTGTGCTACCGACAGGCTCAAAACTATTAGAAAAAATGATACAAGTTCAGATGGTCAAATACTTAAATGATAATAATATAATACCAATGTACCAATCAGGTTTCAGGAAGGGCCATAGTTGCACCACAGCTCTTCTTAAAATCACAAATGACATCGTAGAAGGATTTGATAATAACAAATGTACAACTATGGTTTTTTTAGATATGTCTATTCAATCAACTTTGAGTTGTTATTGGCAAAATTAAGATACTATAACTTTGATATAAAAGCAATTAACTGGTTCAAAAATTATCTTTATGGTAGAAATCAAATGGTTCGTCTCTGTAGTGCTGACGGTAAATACGATATTTCTAATCCTTTGGAAATAATGTCGGGAGTCCCGCAGGGGTCGATACTAGGGCCAATACTGTTTACAATTTTTAGTGCCGATATTAGTAAATCTATAAAATATTCCAATTTTCACATGTATGCTGATGATCTTAATATTTACATGTCATATAATTATCAAGAGTTTGAAACAGCTAAACATCTTATAAACATTGATCTTTTAAATATCAATAATTGGGCCATTAGTAACTCATTGTTGATAAACGCTAATAAAACCAAAGCTATAATGTTTAGTAAAACTAATGTTGATACACCACTTCACAGTCTTCACATTGACGGCACCGATCTCACGTGGTGCGATGAGGTAAAATATCTTGGCTTACACCTTGATAAAAGTCTTACTTTTAGTTTTCATCTAAATAAAATCTGTCAAAAATCATATTTTGCCTTAAAAAACATATATGAATATCGTAATTTGTTGCCAAAGTCAGTAAAAATAACTCTAGTCGAATCATTGGTACTATCAATACCTAACTATATGGACTGTGTATATGGACCATTTTTAACAGCTTTTAATAAATATCGTATTCAAAAAATTCAAAATGCATGCATTAGATTTGTTTGTCAACTAAGTAGGTATGATCATATAACTCTGCATCTACGTGGTGCAAATATGTTAAATATGAGCGAAAGAAGGTTTATGCATATGAGTTGCCTAGTTAATACGGTTTTAAACACTAATTGTCCGGAATATTTAAATGATCTATTATGTAGACATGGCGATATACACGATTTAAATACAAGGCACAGAAATAATCTAAGTATACCACGACACAAATCAGAAGGTTTTAAGAGTTCTTTCTGCTATCAAGCAGCTCATATATATAACATGTTACCGGTTCGCTCATCTACTAATACTAGAAGTTTTAAAGACAAAATAAAAAAGTTTATATTAGATTTAGGATTAGGTTTATAATTATTATTTTAATTTGTTGGTATAATTCTTTATGTAAAAACATGTGTGTATGATAGTTATATATTTTATATTTTATACAACTGTGTAATGTTAAATCCTCGAAATATTTTTACACTTGACATATATATACAAATATTTTAGTAATTAGGTATACATGAAAATATGCGAAGCAGTACTGTATACCTTTTGTGACATGTATTTTTTGTTGCAATAAATCTATATTTATTATTTATTATTATTTATAAACTTTTTGACCAGTAAATACAAAAAAAGCATCTGCCATCCGTGGTCAAATGATTCGTTTTTTGTCATTTATTCCCACATAAGTGTTTTTTTTTATTTACTGTTCATAAATTGAATAGGCCTGTAACTTCGAAACGAATAAAAATCGCACTACCACTTTTGTGTATTTTAGTCTTTCAATTAAGTCTACTTTAAGCTCCCAAAATTTGAACATAACTATATGGGACGCCTTGTATATTCCTGCAACTTTTTTTTTACCTGCAACTTAATTAGGCCATAAGTAACGACCCATTACCTTTAAGATAGAATTTTTCTGTTTAAAATTTTTTTGCTAGTTTAAAAATTAAGTTACCACCATATGCATATTTACCTATATAGAATATAAAATAAAGATTTATACAAAATATAAACAAGAAAAAAAAATAAACAAATAAAAAACAATAAATTTTCTAACAAAATAAAATAGATCTTTGACATTCTTATAATAACAATAATAAAAAAAAACAAATATAATACATCGCATAAATATAAAATATTGAGACAGAGACCGAGTTGCCCGAATCATCCGAATGAAATCATTCGAATGATATTTCGATTATTAAAATTATTCGAGTACCAAGTATTCGATTTTTGAAATCATTCGACTATTCCCATCACTACTATTCTCAATTATTCAGTCACTTGCTCACTCTCTAACCATCTGAACTGTACATCAATTAGACTAGACTGTCTGCTGCACAACCACTCACTCTTCCTTTATAGTCCTAGGTTATTGGTTCTCGATCTTTCTACTACATTCCAGCACATTCTACAATGTTCCAGAGGATGTCTGTAATGCTCTAGACTTTTCTATATGTCTCTAGAGGGTTGAAACACATAACACTATGACATTATTCAATAAAAAAAAATAGGAAAATACTCCATTGGGGTCTAATCAGAATTTTATTTTTGCTGCTGGTGATTCCTAGCGAACGTTTTCAATTTTTGAAGAAAAATATAGCTTTATTGTTGTGCCCTGTATTTCAAGAAAAAATAATTCTTATTGAACACGGTTTTACATTCTAGAAGGTTTAAAGAGCATTCATATGCATACGATATCCGACATCCTAATCGGATATCGGATATTTTCTATTTGATAAACAAAAATGTCAATTCGCATGGATATTTTATCCGATATTCATGTATTTTAGTGACATTTAAGTTTGATTTTAGTAACTTTAATTAAGAATAGTTTCCGAACACTGTAAACAGTATTCAGAAGTTTATTGAAATTATTGGCATTATGAAATAACTAAAATATTTTTTTAATATTAAGGCTTTTTTCATGAAAAACGTTGTGATAATCAACTTGTAATTTTCTATATTTGAAAATATCTCGCACTCAGTCTTTTTCTTCTTTTTTTTTATCAAATCAATAATTATGATTAAATTCGTTTTATCCACATTTTTAAACATTTTGGTGATTAGGAACAATTTGTCAATAGAAGTGAGATTGAGATCTATACGACGTCGGATAAAAGTTAAAACATTCGGACTGTGACAGCCCACCAAATTAATTTCAAATAATTCCACCATTAGAAAAACTTTCGATCATCATATCGTCGGATATTGGATGCATGTGAATTCAACTTAAACCTACAAAACAAAACTCATTCAAGTTTTTTATGGTTTAGAAAAAAATCGACTTCGAAATTTTGACAAATTTTGAATTATGTGGTAGTTTTTAGAGATTAATGTGTGCAATGTGTGTAACTGAAAATAATTTCCTTAATTTTGTAGGTAAAGTGGGTGGTGGTTTTAAAATGGCAATGGAACAATTGGATAAAGCCCGGGTGGGTATAGCATCCCAAGCATTAGGTATAGGACAAGCCGCTCTGGAACTTGCTGTTGATTATGCAGCACAAAGAAAAGCTTTTGGGAAGCCTATCAATCAATTCCAAGCTGTGCAGGTTAGTAAAATTTAGTTAAAATAAATCAACTTCCTACTGAACCAAATCTGTGTTGATTTTATTTTCGCAATAATAAATAAATAATAAATACAGCAAAATAATGAATGAATAAAATATTAAATGTCTTCCTTGCTTAAATATTTTTCATGTTTATATCATAATATTCGTGTTACCTTGTACACTTTTCTGGAAAAACAAAATTAATACCTACCATAAAATTATTATCTACCAACTAGTCCACTAAAATTAGGAAAAAAAACGCCGTTTTAGAGAAAAATTTTGAACAGCAGTTTCTCTGCATAGAAAGTAAGTACTCAACTTTTAGAACAATTTTTTGCTTATGCGCAGAAAAAAAAGACATGATTTTTGGGATATATACATATATATACATATACGTTTTTTCGTGTTTTTTTTTTCATTTGGACATACATATATCGAAAAGTACGAGTTTTTAAGGCTAAATGAACATAAGCAAACATGTTCAGTATACGATTTCCTACAAAAAAGGTTCTATACACTTTTTCGATTATCAAATTGGTTTTTCCGGAAAAGCGACTTGAAAAAAATATTTATGTTTTTTCGTGTTTTTTTCTATGTTGAATGCAAATATCTCGATTTTAGGGCTAAATGAACATAAGTAAACTTATTTAGAATGAGATTTCCTACAAGAAAGGTCCTTTACATTTTTTCCATTGCCCCATTGGTTTTTCTGGAAAAATATTTGCTTTTTCATGTTTTTTTTTCTTTTCATTTGGGCGTATATATCTTGGAAAGTACTTGAAAAATCAATGGGATAATCGGGAAAGTGTATAGAGCCTTTTTGTAAAAACGCGTCCTTTCTGAAATATATACGTCCAAATGGAAAAAAAAGACAGGAAAAAACAAATATATATATCCTTCAAGAAGCTTTTTTGGAAAAACCAATCGGAACAATGTATAGGACCTTCTCTGTAGGAAATCTTATTCTGAACAAATTTACTTATGTTCATTTAGCCCTAAAATCGTGTACTTTTTCAGATATTTGCATTCAAAATAAAGAAAACACGAAAAAACATATATTTTTTTTTCAAGTCGCTTTTCCGGAAAAACCAATGGTATAATAGGAAAAATGTATAGAACCTTTTTTGTAGCAAATCGTATTCTGAACAGGTTTACTTATGTTAATTTGGCCCTAAAAACGCTTACTTTTCGAGACATACGTCCAAATGAAAAAAAAAAAAAAACACGAATAAACATATATATATTAGGGTGGGTCGATTTTCTAATTTCAAAAGGCCTGTAGTGTGAAAAGTTGTGTGATGGTCTAAAATGAAGAGATATTTTTTTATTTTTTTTTATTTTAATATTTGGCCCCCCGCCGAGCACATAAAATTAAAAAAAAATAAAAATTGAAAGTCAAAAGATTGGTACCAAATCAGAGTACGTAGTAGTATAGACAAATAATTGTTAAATGCCCAAATGGAAAGGTGGGTGGGTGGGCAGCAGTGGAACTCGATGGCAGCCACCTCCACGTGGTGAGTTCTGGGTTATTTTGTGTAATAATTGTTGTGCGAAATAAACACAGTACTAGCGCAACATAAAAATTTTATTTAGACGAGTTTTGAGACGGGGGTTTTGAGACGGGGGGTTTTGAGACGGGGGTCTAAATACACTACAAATTTAAAAATATGTTTTATGCGTAAATAAGTAACCATAACAGCCTTTCCCAACACAGGCGACTTAGTTATATTTCTTTATTTCTTTTTTTTTTGGAGGCCCGGCGGGCGGCCTAAAACATTTAAAAAAAAAAAGTAATTTTTTTTCTTAAATAAAAGATCAATCTACAACTTTTTTCACTACAGGCATTTCGAATTTTCAAAAAAAATTATAAATCGACCCACCCTAATGTATATATCTCAAAAATCATGTCTTTTTTTTCTGCGCATAAGCAAAACCTTGTTCTAAAAGTTGAATACTTACTTCCTATGCAGAGAAACTGCTGTTCAAAATGTTTCTTCACTTTTTTTTCCTAATTTGAATGGACTAAATCTTACAGCGTGCAGACAGGAGTCGACCTGATATTAAAGATGGGTGTTTGTTTGCTTTGATTACTCATGACCTGTTTAAAATTTTGTGGAAAATGAAAAGTCTTGGGAAAGGTGCATCATACGACTTGCCAAAAGTGGATTTTAGTATGATAGACTAATTTTATGTACAGCAGGGTTGGTTCTGGTAAATTAAAGATACGAACTCGAAATTGTTCTCCTAAATTCAATGTTACAGTGCGTGATCGGTCTTGTCGAGAGGGGGGTGGGTGCGGGGGGGGGGGGGGCTGGTTTTGTATTATAATTAAAAAAAAAATTCGGATTTCTTCCTCTCCGCTCACCAAAAAAATATCCGGAAATGTTTTTTCGAATTTCTCCGTCCCCCCATTCATTTTTGGGATGAGGTAGAAAATCCTGGGTTATTATCCAAAACTGCAAACAAACATAAACGCACCGCATATAGTGGTCGTATATATCTTGAAAAGTACGAAAAGTTTATTTTTTAAATCGAAAGCCAAGGCTGTAGGGAAGGGGGGTTACATATTTGGAAAAACGCAGACATGCATCCGTATCCACCGGCATTATCAGTGCCGGAGCTGGGGCTCGAATCCAGAACGAGATAGACAATAATAGTAATAGTAATAGTACGATAACATTTTCTGTTATCACAGAGAGAGAGAGAGAGATGCGATGCGACGTTAGTTACTGCTACTGGAGTGGCATCGGGCTTCGGGAGAATATCGTCGACTCAAGAAGTTTCCCAGCTCAACACACTGTAGGAGGTCTCCAGGTCAGGATCATCCGCTCTGGTTCTGGCGGCGAAACGACGTCGGGGAATGACTAATGATTCGAGGGGTCCCAGCTCACCACGCTGAAGGATTCCCAGGGTCAGATTGCATTCGTTCCATCGTGTTTGCGTCGGGAGATGCACAAAACTGTAATTTATTTTATTTATTTATTTATTATACTGTACAGCAAACAGATAAATCCAATTACATGATGCACAGTGTATGTGGTAATACAGGTATAAACATGTGTGACATAGATTACAAAACCATAAAAATATGCGATAAAAACAAGAATTAAAACTAAAACAAAAGCACAGCATATAAAATCACAAATAAGACATTAACACATTTCTATTAACATTACAGATATCTATATCATTGTTCCTTACGAAGTTATTTACTGCAAGCAGACATTGTTCTGTTGGTGAATTTAGGTTTGAGATTTTAAACATACAATTTCTTACTCTTAATCTTATATCAGGCACATTAAAGTTAATAGCGTATAATATTTCAGGTGCATTAAAATTATCATGCAAGATATTATGGATAAACAGAATTTGAGCTGTCTCACGTCGTTCAGAAAGAGGGCTTATATTAAATTCAATTAGTTGTCTATTATAAGATATTAAGATATTAAGTGTGGCCACACTCCATGGTTTTTTTAGATATAGTGATCTTAGAAATCTTTTTTGGACTTTTTCCAACATTTCCGAGTATATGAAAGTTTTCGGATGCCATATAATGCAAGCATATTCAAGTTTTGACCGAACATATGAGTTAAAGAGCAATATACACGTCCCACAAGTAAAATCATGAGTAGACCTATGGATGAACCCAAGTCGTCTGTAACAGTCGGCTGTTATTAACTTTACAATATGTGTGTTGAAAGAAAATATGCTTGTAAAGGTAACCCCTAGGTCCTTAATTTCATGTAGTCTTTCAATTTGAACGTCATTAATGGTGTAATTTTCTATGATCGGGCTTTTTTTCCTAGTATAAGTTACAACTTTGCATTTAGATTCATTAAAGGCTAAATCTTTATCTTTACAAAAATTTGAAATGGCATCCAAATCACTTTGTAATAAATATGTGTCCTCTATGGTTTTTATTGTCAGATATAATTTTAGGTCATCTGCATAAAGTAGGAATTTGGCATGCTTAATATAATCCGATATGTCGTTTACGAACATAATAAAAAGCAGGGGCCCCAGAATCGACCCTTGTGGGACTCCAGATGAAGCTATGAAAGAGTAAGATTCGACATTGTTGAATTTAATAAACTGAGGTCTATTGATAAGATATGAGTCCAAAAAACTGAACAGATTTTCATCAAATGAGAAAGACTCTAGTCCCTGTATCAACACTCTATGGTTTACCCCATCAAAAGCCTTTGCCATGTCAGTGTATATGGTGTCAGTCTGTGAACCATTGTTTATGTCATTCGCAATGTAGTCACTAAATACGCATAGATTTGTCACCGTTGATTTTTTATTAACAAAGCCGTGTTACTCTTCTAAAATTATGGGTGAGACGTGAGCATATATTCTATTATATATCACCCGTTCTAGTATTTTTGATGGTGAGGGTAGCACTGTAATGGGTCTGTAGTTTATTATAAGGCTGGTATTTCCACTCCTATGTATAGGGGTAATTCTACCTATTTTAAATAAATCTGGAAAAGTATTATTTTCTAGCGCAATACTAAATATTATTTTTAGTGGAACTTTCATTATATCTGCATATGCTTTAAAAAGGTATGACGGCAGACCATCAACTCCTACAGACAATTTAGGTTTTAATGATTGAATTGCCTTATATATTTCATCCTCAGTTACATTTTCTATACTTAACTTACTTAAATGATAGTCTTTTAATTCAATGTTATGTGCAAGTGGTTGACTTTGACTATAAACAGATTCAAAATATTTTGCATAGGCATTTGCGATATCTACGTCATTTTCAAAATGTTGATTTTCATAAGAAAACCTAAAAGCTATATTAGAATTACTCCTTTTGCATTTTAAATATTCCCAAAAGTTTTTTGGATTAGTGTTGATGTTGTTCTCAATACTTCTTATATAATTACTATAACATGTTTTAATGTTTTGTTTTACGTCTGCCCTAATCTCTCTGTACCTTTGTCTATGAATTGGATTTCTGTTCGATAATCTTAAAAGATGTTCTTTAAACTTTATTTTTCTAATGAGTTCTTTGGTGTACCAAACTGGATACTTATGATTTTTAGCTATTTGTTTTTGTGAAACACATTGATCTAGAGTGGTATATAGGGTATCGTAAAATTTATCAACACATTCATTTGGATTGTCTGAATAAATTTGATTTCGCCAGTTACACTGGGAAAGTAAATGATACAGTTTGATAAAATCGCCTTTTTTAAAATCATAGTTATGAGATGATTCCATGTAGCTTTCATCTTGAGAGGCTTTTTTGGCAGTGAACTCAAAATTAATTTCAAGTGGAGGATGATATAGGTCAATATTTACCAAGGGATTATCAGAAATGGCAACCCTTGCTTCCGTTATGTTCGTCAATACAAGGTCTAAAGTATTGTTGACCTGATTTAAGACATGGTTAATTGAGTATAAGTCAAAACTACAGATGATATTATGAATGATTTTGGCCTTTGATGAACCATTTTCAAGATTATATAAATGACCATTGATTTCAGATACATTAAAATCGCCTATTATAAATAAGTTTCCTGTGCGTAGCTCATCATATGTTTCAAATGACTCAAGAAAACTCTCATATACTGACAAGTTGGATCCTGACCTAATATATACACAACAAATTGAAATAGTGATTTCTCTTATGGTTAGCCTTATGCATATCCACTGAAAATCGATATTGTCACTTTTACACAAAAACATAGGCTTGTATTTCTTCTTTATGCAGCACAATACACCACCTCCCCACGTAACTCCTGCTTCTTCATAATTTTTATCATTACGAAAAACTACATACCTTTTGTCACATAATTCCTGATCAAAAATGGAATTATTTAGTGAGGTTTCTGCAATACATATTATATCATAGTTGGTCGCTAGTATGTTCTCGTATAATACTCTTACTTTGGTTCTAAGGCCTCGAACATTTTGATACAATATAAGGCAGTTTTTTACACTGTGTTGCCTTCCCTGACGTTCTCCATGTTCTTGGGAATCTCCTTGGACTTCTCTAAAAAATCGCCTTTGCGTTTTATGTTAAAACGTCTTATGACAACTCCGGACGGCCAGTATTCCTCGTCATTTAGTTTTTCGAATAGACTAAAGGGTGCTCTTATTTTAAAAGCAGCGAAAGATCCTTGAGTTTTCAATTTTTCTACAATGAATTTTTCATCTTTGTTGTCTTCTTTTAAGTATTTAAGCCATTCGTCTGCAGTAACATCTTTATTTTTAACTTCGCCAATATAAAACCAGGCCATTTTTTGGTTGGCTGCTCCACAGAGAGTACCATTCGATCGATCGTGTTTTGCAGATCCTATTTTTCCTGTATTTTTATGATAATGTTTTCTTTTTATAAGCGTAAAGTTATCCGCAGTGACAATATTATCATTTGAATTATCTTTTTTAGTTTCTGTAACTTTTATTTCATGTCTTTGCCTGGTATTGTCTCCTGGAGGAGGTTCTTTCCTTGGTCTCTGACGAGGTATTGCGCCTGTGTGGGATGCCGAACCCACTAATAAAGTATTTCTGTTATTCCTGTCGGTAGCTATTTCGGCATAGGAGGCAGAAGCACGGAGATTTGGGGTAGTCCCAGCAGGTAAGGAAGCTTCCGGTGTTTTTGACATATAAGTATGAGTAGTGGGATCTGGTCCTAACTGGTTGCTTGATAGTTCATTTCTCAGCTTAATTATTTCATTGTTTACTAAGCTTTTGACCAAGGTGGATAGAGTATTTTTAAACTCGTCTAAAAGGCTAGTGTTTAAGTCTCTCCTGAGGTTTAAGATAAATTCTTCAGAATATTCACGATATTTTTTCTTTTCTGGGTTTTCTCTTTCTTTTAATAGTTCTTCATTTAATAACTGAATTGTCTGTTGTAAATCTTTATTCTCTTTTATGACACTGTCATATTTTAATACCTTAGGCAGGCAATCTGGGCAGTAAAATCTTAATTTCCTCTTTTGCAATGGCATACATTTTTCTTCGGATGGAGATATTTCCGAGCATGGTCTGCAATACTGCTGGGAGCAAATATCACATACAATTGGCTTTTGTTCTCTAATATTGTAACTGCCAGCACATTTAATGCAATTAAAGGACATTGTTTGTAAAATTCATATCACATTTATTTAAGCCGGTCCTGTCCAATAATAATAATATGTCCAGCTCACCATGCTGAAGACAGATTGACAGAATTGCCCACACTGAATTAGTTGTTTTGTGGCCGGGCTTTTATATCCGAGAATCCTCGCCTACTGGTGACGTAGAACTGCGTATAGTTTAGTGTCGTGTGCAAATCCGTGCCTCTAGATGGAAGCTGGGTAAATTTGCGGGCCATGTGCACATTGGTGTTGTGTGTAAATCCGGAAACTTAGTAATGGAACATGAATTTATGAATGCTTCATTACACGACTTAACCAACAGCTACCATGCCTATAACAAGTTTTCTTTTTACAATTTCCGTAGTATCTTCCTCTAATAGGAAAAGATACTGCCAAAGGTCCTACAAAATGTTTATAGCATCCACTATTGAAAATTGGTCTGTCTTTGTTTATTTTTTAAATCTTGTCTATCTGTATTCGTGAAAAGTTACTGCTAATGCTTGTTGCGTATTTGTAATAGTGATTGTTCATTGGGATCCAACTGCTGAAGCACCCTTGTTACATCCTTGAAATTACAATGATTATATGATCAATGTTGCAAAATTTGATTTTGAAAGTTCAAAGGACTTTCATAAATTTCTGAAATATCTGAATTTTATGAAATTTTCAAATTAATCTGAAAATTCAAAAGTTCTTGAAAAATTCTTGGAAGTTTTAGTTACATCAAACGCAATTTGAACCTTTTGGGCGCGCTGTTTTGATGTTCATTTTAGAGGTTGGTTTAAGCTTAGAAAGCGAAATATGCCGTGTAAACCTTAACTATAAGAATCCTAATTTTAATTTCTTTCATTTCTTTGCTTTATTAAGAAAAACTTTTATTCATTGTACATAAAAAATAGTATATAATGATATTTTTCTACACATCAAGAACTACCAGAATCCAGGGTTTCAAAGAGTTTGACCGAAAGCCATTTCCCATAAGGATTCTGCCCAAAAATGAGTTTGTACACACCAACAGTCTAGGAATTAGAAAGAAATATGTCATATTAAACATTGAGACCATCAGCACCGTTAGTTTACAGTAGACGGTGATTAATTTAAATGATATAAACCTATATTTTCAGTGCGAAATATCTTTACATTATTTCACTGCCAGTGAGCTGTGTATAATCTATGTAAATACTATAGTTGTTGGCAATTGAACTCTACTGCATTACCCAATAAACAATTTTCCTCACTTGAAGTAACTGACTATTTTCATAAGTGGTTTATTAAGGTTGCGAGTTTATATTTGTGGTTTATAAGATTATTAAATGGTTGCCAAGTTCTATAGGAGGTATTTAAAATTACTAAAAGATGTTAGGACTTTAGGTTTTATAAAATAGCAACAGAAATATTTCCACCACGGACTTATACAACTTTTAGTAACTGTTGCTATTGTTTATATAAAGAGGTTTTATAAAAGTTGCACTATATAGGCAATTGCTACAATGATTATAAAACTTCCTGATTGTACAATCACGGCAGAAACTTTTATATAACTTGAGGAGAAATAGAACCTAAAAACACTACAATAAAACATCAATTTTAATTTTGTCTGTAACTTGTAACTACAGTTGCTTTTACAAAACCATTAGAAATTTTCAGAAACACCTTATTACTATTTGGTACTTTGCTGTAAATATGGGGTATGGCACATTCATAAATATAGCTAGTGTCAAAAAATCTGTGAGCTTTATCGCTTTCTGTGTAAAATGGAAAAATTAAACTGTAAAAAAGTTAAATCCAGTGGCACTTTCCGTCGAAAATCAAAAGAAACTTGCGTAAAGTCTTATATTCCATGCCCTTACTAAATTTGCAGCCAGTTAACAATAATGCAATAGAATCCGTCATTGAGAATGATAATAATGTACAAGAAACAAATATGTGCCAATATAATGAACCACAGTTTTCCCATAGAATAGAATAGAATAGAATACTTTATTTGTCTTTGTGGCTACAGTATTTGTAGATAAGATATGTCATCATGTAAAAAAATTAAAAAAATAGAAATATAGTAAAATACAAAAGTTAAAACAACATACATACAGATTAAAAGGTACACTAATAACAAACACTTACAAAAGCTACATTAAATAAAATGAAATAAAAGAAAAAACACTGAAATGACTCTAAATTACAATTCTTCTCCAGTTTGTATCTTTAACACAAACTACCCAATGGTGTAGAATGCTTTATTTGTTAAGTAATTTTTTAACTTTTTCTTAAAGTCTTGAGCAGGCAAGTCTCTGAGGTTTACAGGAAGTAAATTGAACATATGGAATCCTGCATAAAAGGGTGATTTTTCGTAAAAAGCATGGTGATGCTGATTTATATATATGTTATTTTTATGTCTTGTATTATGAGTGTGAATGTCAGCATATGATGGGAATTTATTTTTGTTTTCATAACTGTATATTAAAATTTTTAATATATAGATACATGCAATTGTTAATATTTTTTTCTTTTTAAAAATCTCTCTACAGGAGGTACGACTATCAAGGTTATATATTAGTCTAATAACTCGTTTTTGTAAAATGAACACTCTTTGTACATGGGCGGATCGACCCCACACAATAATGTTGTAACTAATAGCTGAGTAAAATAAAGCATAATATACTGGCAATAGAGAATCTGGATTAAGTTTATCTTTTAATTGTTTAATTGCAAAGTAGGCCTTATTTCATTTTTTTGAGAGAAATGTAATTTGTTCTTGCCATGTTAGCTGGTTGTCAACGATGGTTCCAAGAAATTTTTAATTAGATTCAAGTTTAATAGGTTTGTTGTCAAAAGTGAAATTAAAATTGTAGGTTTTTTTAAATTTGTTATGAAATTGAATCATGACTGTTTTTTCACTATTTATTATCAATCGATTTTTGTGACACCAATCATGGAACTGAGATAGAGTAGTTCTAACTTTGCTCTCTACTTCTTTTGGATCGTGATGTGAGATAACAACTGATGTATCATCAGCTTATAAGAAGACTTTACCTTCACTTAGGTGGTCGGGAAGGTCGTTAACGTACAATAGGAAGATTAATGGTCCAAGAACGCTCCCTTGTGGGGTACCAATGTCAATATTAAAGTGTTTTGATTTTGCATCAGCATGTTTGACATAAAATTTTCTGTTAGATAAATATGATGAAAGACATTTATTAATGTTGCCACGAATTCCTAGGTTATTAAGTTTCTCTGATACGAAGTCTACATGAAGGGTGTCGAAAGCTCTTGATAAATCAAAGAATATTCCAATTACAATATCATTAATGTCCATTTTATCACTAATTTGTTGGATAAATTCACTAGTAGCAGTTTCAGTTGAATGAGACTTCCTGAAACCATGCTGACAATCGTTCAACAATTTATAGGTTTTTAAATATTCATGTATTTTCTGAGAAATGACCGTTTCTATGATCTTAGATATTACACTAATTAGTGCAATTGGACGATAATTTTCAATATTTGATGAGCAACCGATCTTTGGTATTGGGATCAGTACAGCTAGTTTTAAAGCATCTGGAAATTCTCCATGTATCAGGCATAAGTTTATTAAGTGTGCAATAGGTTCGGATAGAATGTCTCGACAGTTCTTTATCAATTTAATTGAAACTTCATCATCTCCAGTGGATTTTTTGTTATTAAGGTTGGTGATTACTTTTTGAACATCTTCCTTTGTTACAGGAGTGAAAAACATATTTGAGGTTACATTCTTAGATGTTGTACAATTCTCGGATAGGTTTCCATGGAAGTGACTATATAATCTGTTTGTAACAGTGGTTGAAAAAAAGTTTCCAAAAAGCTCTGTTACTTCGCTTTTTTCTGATACTAACTTATTTTCGTGTACTAAAGAAATACAATTTTCGGTTCTTTTTGTATTATTTTCATTTACTATACTCCATAGAGTTTGTGATTTATTCTCTGATTGTTGTATCTTATTGGTGTAGTAGCTTCTTTTTTCATTTTTTATCTCGAGTTCGACGTATTTTTTTAAAAGTTTATAATTGGCATTTAATTCCTCAGAATTGAATAATTTTCTTATATAATTCAAATCTTTTAAGTTTTGGAGTTTTTTTAACAAAATAGGAGTAAATTGAATTTTCACTTTTTTAGTATTGTTACTTTGTTTGTGCAAATTGGAAAGGCTGCTTCCATGCACCAATGAAAGTGTTCCCAGAAAAACTCATAGGCAGCATTTATGTTATCAAATGTACTGAGGTAGAAAGTTTCAAAATATGTTGAATCAGATGTATAAAGTTTAGTGAATTCCGCTACAGAGAATTCACTAAATTTTCGAAATTTACAACTTTGCGCTATATTGTTACGATTAACGACTGTACCTCTATTCCATGTAACTGTTTGAGCAAAATGATCGGAGATACCCGGGTCGAAGTTTTTCAGGGTTAACTTTTCTATGTTAATGTTGGTAATCACATAGTCGATGCTACTTATCGTTAGAGTATTTTGTTTGTGTGCGATTCTAGTTGGCTCATGAAACAATGATGTTAGTCCATTAGATGCAATAATATCGTGTAGAAAGACAGAATGTGAGGAGGAGGATAGTTTGTCAATATTAAAATCCCCACAGATTAAGATATTTTTGAAGTGATTATCTAGCAGGGTTAGTAAATCAGAAAGTCTCATAATAAATGTGCTTACATCACTAGTAGGAGATCTGTAAATACAGATGATTGCAGTATCTTTTTTAAATGAAATTGCTGAACATTCAAAATGTAATTCTAAGGATAATTTACAAATGTTTGGCAGTTCCTTGCAAAATGATGCCAAATTATTTTTTGCAAATATTACCGTGCCTCCATGCATTTGATTTTGTCGGCAATAACTACTGATCTTTTGGTAACCTAAGAGTCTTACCTGCTCAAGCTGGTCACTTTTTGCCCAGTGTTCAGAAAAGCATACAAATGTGGCATTAGTATCATTTAGAAAAAATTCAAGTGTGCAGCTGGAACAACAGTGAGTATAGGTAATTTATGTCCTGGCTCTTGGGTTTGTACTATTTTAAAAAACATCGTTTTAATAACTTCCCAGTGAACGCTAAACCATTTAATAAACTTTTTTTTTGTTTATACCACCCCAATAATTGAAGTTTATCGAGCCATTGAATATACTTCAAAATGTCCGCCCAATAAACGTTTATATTTCGTATATGACAAACCATCAATAAACGTATATCTGAGACGTCTGAGTTTTGTATATGAAACCTCACTATTAAACGTATACCTAAGATGTTTATATTTCACTATTAAACGTATATCTAAGACGTCTATGTTTCGTATATGCCACACCACTAATAAACGTATATCGAAGACGTTTATGTTCCTTATGTGACATCCCACTATTAAACGTTTATCTAAGACTTTTATGTCACATATATGCCACACCATTAATAATGTTTTGCATTTACAGTAACACAAACAATTTATAAACGCATATGAAATATATCTACATCACATATATATGTGGCATGTATGTCATATAAATATATTCCATATGCATTTATTGTTTGTGTGAATATAGAATACAAAAAGACTTACCAATGTATTACTTATTAATTCACCTATGCGTATTGACGATTCTTTCATGTACCTATATGAAACCTGAGTTATAAAAACCTCTTTACGCTAAGTGATTCTCCTATTGTTTTTTATTTTATTTTCACTTACTTAAGACACTAATGGTTCACAACAGTGTATATATATTTATTACCCGGTAACAAATAGTCATAAGAAAAATAATAAGAAAATCATGTAGCCTAAGCAAACTTTTAAGGTATATTTTATAAAACAACCCGGTCTTATTTTGTTATTTTACTAAAACTTGAGATTATCATAATAAAAACAAATCACTTTAGAAAATAAAAATATTGAATGTTCATTGCATTGCATTGAATACCTACTAATTAAAAAAATTTAATGCTTTTATAGCAAGAGAATTGAAGAAAACGTACCAACGAATCTTATTCAGTTATCATTTTGGTCTTTTAACAGAATCATCTTCAGAATTTGCTTTCAGATATTGAATATAGTTAAAATAGAAAATATAAGCTGGAAGCAAAAAAGTCTTTATTAAGTAAAGTAAATAATTTAACATTATTTTAAACGAAACAATAATAAATTAGGAAATAAAAAATTTCATTTATTGCTATTAGCATATCTAGATTTAGCTAATTTCAGCCAATCTTGCACGGCTGCTTTAATTGCAATTTCACTGACCTCCTGACCTGCCTCCCTGGAAATATAAAAAAGTGTTAATTTTTCTTGGTGAAATTATTTTTTTCATTTTAAATTAATCAAAAATCAGAAAATATCATGTAACGATTAATCACTAAGTTCACCTTTTTACATTTTTCAAAAAAAGAGTGAAAATTTGTATCTAGGCTTATTTTAACATTTTAAACAACTTTTTCCAATAACACGAAAAATAAGGATAGTTATCTTTTCAACTACTTTTATATTTTCTATATTTTTGAGCACCCAGTATATATTTTTGGCCATTTCACATACCGCCGATTGTAAAGTACATATTCTGTGAGCAAAAAAAATGGGGCGTACCTGTAAATAATTTCTACGAGGAATTTTTTGTTTCTATAATGCAGAGAAATTGCCACAGTCTTTTAATTAATCCGTGAGTTCTATTATTCATCAATGTTTTGCTATCTCTGTCTCTTTTAACACTGTAAAAAAGGAACGAATGAATGTCTGCGCACGACTCGTCCGATGAATAAAAGAACATGAGGAATGTTTTCTATAAAAATGTCATGCCCCTATACATTCGCCATATGGAAAAAATTATGGTCAAACTATGTTTTTTTCAATTATTTCCTTTCATGTTAGTTCCAGTGATGCAAAATTTCATGAAACTTAAAATTTGTGAAATTTCAATGACATTTTTGTGAAAGTTTTGAAATTTCTGAAATATAAAATTAAACATAAGTATCATGAAACTTTCGTGAAATTTCAATGAAACTTTCATTTTATGAAATTTAAATGAATAGTTTCCTAATATTGTGAAAGTTAAGTGAAATTTCGTTGAAATATTTCATGAAATGATGAAACTTAAAGTTCTGTGTAACATTCGTAACCAGTGATACAAAATTTCGTGAAACTTAAAATTTGTGAAATTTCAATGAAATTTTTGTGAAAGTTTCGAAATTCATCTGAAATTTTTGAAATATTATATTATACTTAAGTATCATGAAACTTTCGTAAAATTTTAAGTACTGAAACTTTAATTTTATGAAATTTAAATGAATAATTCCTGAATATTATGAAAGTTAAGTGAAATTTCATTGAAATATTTCATGAAATGATGAAACTTAAGTTCTGTGTAACATTCGTGATGTTTTAAACTTCCAAGAGATAATGACTAATAAATCCCACTTTTGCAACTAGTCTCACACATTTTTATTTTTAAATTTTTTTTTAACATAAATAACATTTTGTTTTCTTTATAATGGGATTAGAGCTTACAAATAATATATTTGTGAAAAGTAAAAATAATAATACATTTTTCAAAACGTTTTATTACAAAATCGACAAGTTACATTATTATTATTTTGGGAACACGAGAAATATTTCCAAGTAGCACTTTTTGGCTTCATTTTGTTGATTATTATGGGTTTTAACTTTTAACAGCGTTTCTTCACTTTCCCGCGACTTTTAGCTAACCTAACCTCTATAATAAATGTCAAAACCAGTCTTTAATCCGTATTGGTTGAAAAAAAGCTAAAAATGCTCGCGAAATTCAAATTTTGTTTGATGTAACGGAAATACAGATTTTGCGGCTGAAACTTTCATGAAAGTTTCAAAAACATTGTAATTTTCAGATTAATCTGAAACTTTCATAAAATTCAGATATTTCAGAAATTTATGAGGGCACATTGAAACTTTCAGAAATTTCAAATTGAAATTGAAACATTCAAAATGAAATTTGAAATTTTGCATCACTGAAATTAGACATTGCCAATACTTTAGAAAATAAAAATTGATACAAAAAGAGATACAACTTGTATTCAAACTATTTTTTTCTATTTGTTAACATTTTACCATTTACAGCCGTCAATATGGTGAAAATTTGTGTTTCACTGCAGATTTTTGCAATTACACCTGTCCCCGTTGCTCCTACGTAGTAATTAGTTATCAATATTGTAGATTATATTATATATTTGCTAAAACCTTTGTTTAAGCAATCATCTTCCTACGTTATACAAACATGAATGTCCTTGTAGGAATTATTCACTGGTCAAATGACAGATTGACTAAAATAATTTCTTGAACCTTACTGCTATAAATACTATAAACTACTATAAATAATAGTGATTCTTACCTTGAAGGGAACAGGTAATAATATACCTTCAATACACACTCACAAAATGATAAACACAACAGTGCCACTTTTCACAAAATCTAAGAAGAAATCGAAGTTCTAACAGGTCAGCATGATAGCCCTGATGTCATACCCCCTCACATGATGCAGATGCAGCTTCGTGATTGGCTGTCCAAGGCGCACTACGTCGGGAACAAGGAAGTTTTGGTATAAATATGGTATGTATCATACCATTTTTATACGTATAAAACAGACATTTAAAAGACGTTCATTATAAACTGGTTCAAAACAATAAATATGATTTTAACAAGATTTCTTCATTTAACTCACATTTGTAAAACTGTTAACATGTATTGAAATTAACTAGAAGAATTTTGCATAACATAAATAAAAATATATATTTCACTGGTTTATTATATACGTGATAAAAACGTTTATATTATAGACGTTTACAGAAAACGTATAATAAATATACGATTTCGAAAATTAAACCATCATTTCGTATAATTTTCGTAAAATAAACGTTTTCTAAACGACTGGGTGTTCACTGGGTTTAAACTTTAAATGGAAACACCAGAATTTAGAATATTTACACTCCAAATGAAACGAAATTTTGAGGTTATGATTCTGACATTGGCGTTATCGCGCAAACTCGGGTAAATTTAAAGGTTTTATTAGTTTTGTCGTTATGTTTTGGTTCTAACAAGAACGAATCTAGAACAGTTCCCATCATGTGCAGTAAAGAAACAGCCATCCATAATTCATAATCTGTTAAACTGCGCAAGACTGGAACAATTCTAGAACTACAAGTCATCACCATTAGTGATGATGATCACGGAAATTTCAGGGGCAGACTTGATTAATTTTATTATATAACACACGCCAAAGAAATAATTTCGTTCTGCAGCCTTTCAATACTTTATACGGTAAAAATTGCTTCCTGTATTACGCACTAAAACTATTTAACATATTGCCAAGCCAAGCAAAGTCGTATACTACCTTACCATCCTTTAAAAAGTATGTGAAAAAATTTATCTGTAGGCTACCAGATGCATAAAATGGTTAAATAGAATTATTCTGTGATTGAACAAAGTTGAATAAAATAATCTTTCAACTTTTTTTTTTTTTCATATTACTTATATCTTTTATCTATGTTTTTTTCTTTATCATTTATATAATCTCCCATTGTGTGATATGTATATTATAATATAAGCCCTTGTAACATGCCTTGTAGCAATTTTATGGTTAATAAAACGTATTTATTATTATTATTATTATTATTACTTAATAAAATATATGGAAATTTCTACAAAAAATAATCAACTTTGGCCGCCTTTGTTTTTAAAACTAGGTCACAGGTAATCGAAAAATCTGTATATGGAGAAGACAATCAAAGTGCTTTAAACACATTATGATTAGAAAATAACTAAAAAGTGTGTATATAAAGCAGATGATTCAAGATTTCCACAGGTGTTCAAAAATATATATGCAGGGTGTTCCACTTAATTCTCCCGGGGCCATTTTCTCGTACTAATGAGATTTTGAAAATTTCATGTATAATAAATACATATTATGTAATACCACAAAGCTCCTACAACGAAAAATTTCTTTGTGTCACAATGCTCTGTCTTAAATGTCTTAATTCGTGGAGAAATCGCTTTTACTCAAAACTGAAGTCATTTTTATATATTCTAGTGAATACAAAATAAATATCTTGTATTTCTGCTTACATCATTGTTATAAAATATTATTTTGGGTATTCCGCAGATAACTTTCAAAGGAACGAATGATTTCTTTGAAAGTTATCTGCTGAATACCCAAAATAATATTTTATAACTAGTGGATACACTTTTTGCAGAATGTAAATATCTTTTAGTTGTCGAAAATATAGCCCCGGAAGTTTTAAGTTGTATATGGTGGAGAAAATCAAGAGACTTGAAGTATGCCATCATATATGCTACAATTTCAAATGCTATTAAAGTATGTATTCATACTGTAGAGGTTTCTTATTTACATTTATGTAGTTAAAAAAACAGTTGGCAGACAATTTCAAATCGCAGCTTTTATATTGGAATATGTATCTATTTATTTTAGATATTATTTATTTTTGTTATATGCATATAATATTCCATCCTTACACTTTATATTGATAATTTAATTTCCTTCAAAATTTTATTTAATTTTAAAGCAATAGCATACGAAACCCAACCCTGGAATGTCCGTGAGATTTCAACCTATAACTAAACTATAAGTGAACAATCACTTAAATTTGTTTAAATAAAACACACTCTTTACTGTTGTACTTCACTCTGCTATCATATAAAGACTCACTGCCTGGTCCTAATCCTTGTCCTGAGTCAGCAGTTATATCATAACAGCTCGAATGTTTTTATTATAAGAAATCACACATACCAATGAGTAGCAGTACACTACATCCACTTTTCCTTTTACAACAGTGTTAATGAAATTAACAATAATGTCCACAATGTGAGTTATGGCGGTGCACCAAATATAACAATATACCTACTTAACTATATAATAATAGAACAATATAAGAATATGATACAGCAAAATATATTAATATAAAAGTCATAACCAAAGGAAGGTGCAAATTTGAAGAATACCAGTCTACGGCCTCTGATCCTTTGTCGGTCACGTGGACATGGACTTGCCTTGGATCAACTCATCTGTTACTGTAACATATATGTAACAATATAGTAAAGTAGCATACGACGCATGTCACACGACGATACTAAAGTAAATTAGGCTTACGAAATATCAGTAATTATTTGACTCTTGTTTTTTGTCGGTCACATGTACTTATTTTGAAACATACACTGCCCATTCTCCCTCGATCTTCTTTAGATGCACGATGTTCCTTCTGTAGTTTTGGCCTGTTTCATCATATTTAATTTGTATGTCTACTCTATCCTTAGTCGTTACTTGTGTACTTTGATTAAAGTTGAGGCAAGTTGTGTTTTCCTTTATTAGGTGTTTCACGTACACCTTGGTTCTAATGGGGTTTCTTCTGATCTTCGCTTCTTGTCGCCGTAATCTTTCCCTTTTTTCTTTTGAAGAAGCTCAGACAGTATCCATTACCAGCAGACATTGCTAGTGTCGGAGATGAAGATCAAAGTACACAATAGAGAGTGTGACCAAGCATGCTCGCCCTAATACGCCTTAGTCCGCTGCGCTACTATACCTGCTCTTGGTAATTTATAATAATAGCAAGCGGCTCTACCACTCACTTTTTCCAAAAATGACAAAGTACTAAAATCAAACTGAATTTTTTGGTTAGGTTATACAAGGGGCCATACAACGAATATGTCTTAAAGCGGATGTGTTAACTCCTCAGTTTAGCATAGGTTTTAAAATAGCCTACCAGTTTTAAGAAATAACTATATTAAGACCGATGGGACTTAAAACATACTTCTACAAGAATAAATCAGCGTACTTAAAGAGCAATTGGTTATTTTGTAGGCATTTTAAGACAAGACACGTTTGAAGTAGAATTATTCACAACTAATATGGTCAATGCACACAGCTGCCACCACTTCCAAAGGTCAAGAAATGCACAATGGTCAGCCACACTGGGAAGGTTCCAGATTGAACAAAGAAATGTAATTTTTTTTGTAAGAGAAATGTTTTTTAGAAAGAATTTATTAACATTGAATCATATTATGGAAAGATGAAACTGATTTATTTATTATTAAGGCGATATGTTCATTTTATAACTATGCATGGCGTCCCATATATTTTCTTTTATATTTACTTTATTAAATACAAAACATTCTCTCAAGCATTTGTGTGTGCATTTTAAACTTTAATAAGTACTTATTCTAACAAAGTATGGTTTTATAATACCCTTCAGATATTCTACGAGCAGAGATTTAGATGATTCATTAAAACTTGAAAGCTTTAAAAGTAGTTTTAAATGAAAATATGTAGGCCTTTCTCTCTACCCGTATAAGGGTTTTAAGTCAGTTTTATGAGTCGTTCCAGACCATTTACGTTTATAAGTAGTCTCAGAAATAAGCTTTTAGAATATCTTATAGAGTATGTTAAAATTAAGATTGTTACTTGGGTCTTGCTACCTGAATAAATGGGCATGTCTATCTCAACTCCTCCTAAACTGTAGGTTATTGTTTCGTCATTATTGATATGAAAGACTTAGTTTGTTTCTTCTTCATCGGTGTCTTCTTGTATGGAATGCACATTCGCCACTTTCTCCTTCTTGAATTTTCTAGGAGGCTCTACATATGGTTGACTATTTCTCACACGTTTTTTTCTTTCTGCATGTGTCTTATATTGAAACCTGAAATGTCCTTGGGATCCACAGTTATTACATGTCTGATTTAAGACCGGACACTTTTCACTTGAAGAAGAATGTTTGTGGCTTCCACGTCGACCACAAACCTTCGGTGAATAGTGAGTTGTAGCTTGATATACATCTATTTCAGCTGTTGCCTCTACGTACGCTCCTGGAATACTGAAATATATTTCCTGCAAGCACAGTCCGCTCATACCTTTTTTTTTTTTTACCGGTCCTCAATACTCGCTGTTTGTGTCAAAGGACCTTTTGAAAATTGTTTATTTGTGAATAATTTAATAATGAAAATTTAGTAGATAATTAATACAGTCAATTCTCAAAATATTAACAGTCACAAAATTCATTAAATATTTTATTTTCAATCTTAAAATAAATCAGAAATATTTCCGTTCTCCGCCCATGCTTCCGTTCGAATCGTTTCACACCGAGATTTTTTCTGGTCTATGCGGATGCATGTCGTGAATATTAGAGAACTAATAACTTTTAATATAAACACCTGACACAGTTGTAAACCAGTTCGCCCCGAATCATCAAATCTACTTACAAACAAATCTCGGACTACAAAACTGCAAATTTACACAGATGTGTATTTAATTAACAAGTGTAATTAACTACTGTGATTAATAAAATATTTTAAGTTTTCTTATGTTACAAAATAAACGAAAACATATTTTTTTTTTTCGAATTTAATTCATTCAACGAAATGCGAGTGGTTCAGTCCCATACCCTAAAAAAATAATACACAGAGTATTTAAACTTAAGTGACCCTTCTGTCAAAAAGTCGAAAACGTTTTGCGGTGATTTTCAAGTGCGCGATTGCTCTATCAACTTAAAAAGCATCGTGTTCATTTGCACGCGTACGTTGAATGCCATTTTTGATTTTTTCCTATGGCAAGCATTCTGAGCAGACATCTCCTTCGCAATCGAAATGTTCCAATGCTGTTCCACCCAACCATTTGGAGATCATATTTATTCATCTCATCCTGTATACGATACAAAAATTTAGTTCCTCGGCTTAGCCAGTCTAGTTGCTATTATCACCAATATTATCATCATCATTACATTATTATTATTATTATTATTGGATTTAAGATTTAAAGATCAGTTAATTCCTCACCAGCACATGTATCAAAAAGTGTCTTTTATAATGAATGTAAAATGTATAATCATTTACCTACTGATATAGAAAATTTCAAGTCATTTTGTAACGGGTAAATAGTACTTTTTGGGGCGAACCCTGTATGCATGGTTCCTTTTTGGTATACCTTACCTTATCCTGTACATAAGTGGTAGGAACATTTCTTCATTGAGCGCATAGGAGCGACACAACACATTTATAATTATATCCTTATGGTATAAAGTTTGATTCGGTTAATTTAAGGAAGTAGCATGTTATTATTACTATACCTATTGGAAGAATATTCGACTCCCTCATGGTACTAGGAACCTTCAGAGTTTGTTTGGTAATTAGCATGGCTCATAGTGCTTAAATTAATTTGTTGATAAATTGTCGGCGTATGCGGGCGTCTAAAACAGGGCAAAGCAGTAGTGAAACCTTTTCCCAATATTGTAAATAACGTTGTGTGCGTTTTCAATCACTTTATGTCTGGGATATATTTACATGAAAGTCATAAGTTTCTCAGTTAACATTTGTTTACGCCAATTTTCGGACAGAAACAGCCATGTTAGTTGTTTACGTTTAGTTTAGAATCAGATTATCGGCTAAGCGCACTGTCGGTATAGGGTCAGCGCGTCATTGCGCGATGTATGAATTTTAAATACCAATTGTTTTTCATTACGGGTTTCCAACGTACATGGATTCGGTTTCAGAAAAAAGGGGTTTAGAAGGAGGTAACGGCCATTTAAGAAGCTGTTGGGGCACCGAGCACATGGCTTAGAGAATTTTGTTAAATTGTATTTAAAAGAAGGGCCATTCTGCGAGAAGGTACGTCTAAATTTGTTTCGCCGTGTAGGCAGTTTGTTAATTGTTCCTCGTTTGCAGTAACGATAACAATATTTCTTGTTTTGTAGATTTGCCGGCCTAATTTACGTATAGCTAACTTACGTTTGGTTAATTTGCACATGGCTAACTTGCATTTTGTAATTTGCACCTTGGAATTTTCGAATTCATAACTCGTATCCTGTAGACTTGCTGTTTAATATTTAATGATTGTATGATCCTGGATCTATGTAATTTGAGCTGTAATACGGTTATATGGTTGGAAGCGCTGTGTGATTCAATTATTCAACCGGCTATTGGATAACCACGGTCGCACGTGAAGCATGCCGCCCGGCCGCTGAGTCGCTTACCCTGATGAGAACACATGGTTGTAGCACATGGTTGTAACACGTTATGTAAATAAGGAATTGCCCTGGATGTCCATGGTACTGTGAGGTGTCGACAAATTAAAAATAAGGTCAGACTGTTTTTTCTATTTACTCAGAAACGGCGACGTGAAATTCCAGCCTCTGATTTTACAATAAACGTCGTGTGAGACGACGGCGTTGAACTATAAAATTTACCAATCTTTTCAAAGAATTTGTTTGCTAAATTACTAAGCCAATTTTACACCTAATTTAAGTCAGATAATTTCGTTAATATTACGACTTTTAATAAGTTCCACAGTTACTGTGAACCGCAAATAGTACTATTTGAGTGGGCCAAAAAGCGGACCATTTGTGAAATTAAATGAATCAAGTATTAAGCATTTTGATGCTCGTAGAGCACATTCTTACCCCATAAGGATACCTTATTGTGATACATTTTTATTATTAAATCAAATTTGAGGACCCAACCTTGACTTTATTTTTTGCAACACCCGCAAACCCAAAAGGCTAGGATAGGCATTTTTTCTTGGTCTTAACTAAAACAAGATTAAGTGGCGCCTATTTAAATAATTGAAGACTTTAAAATTAAATTTTCCAAAGATCCTTACCCATCCCCAATGCTTCCGACGAGAGAGCTGCCGCCTAGCAAAGTGTAATCCCCGGTGGGGTTATACGAAGTTGACGCCCGAACGTGGGGTCTTGAATTTTGGTAAATTAAATGGTTGCAAAAATAAAGTCTAAGATAATTTTGGCTCAAGGAATTTCACAAGTCATCGCTGTGTGAACTGATAAATTTTTTTGAAATTAGCGTTTATCAATTTTATTCTGATATACAGGCTTTTTGTCATACAAAAACCGATGATTGTTATTTGACTTTGAAAAATGTGTTCTTAACACACGTAGTTAATCTTATATTTAATGATAAGGTAATGAAACACCTGGAGTTTTTTGAACTTTATGCCACAAGTCAAATGTGTTGTGTCTCTCTTATCTGCATATTTTCCTTTGTCTTTAAAATAATTCGTATACAGGGTGAAATAAAATTATCCATATACAGGGTGTACAATATAGCTAGTCTTATACACGGTATTATTTATATTTTTTTTCAATTCTTTATTACAACATACGCTTCTTAGAATTTAGTCATATACAGGGTAGTTAATAGTAACGGCCAGTGCAGTGATAGTAGGACAATTTAGGTAAATAGGGTGACAGTTGTCCTTGTCTAGTCATTACAAGCCATTTTAGAAAAGAATGAATTAATTGCTCGGGGCTCTACAGATTTTTTAGATTAATTGTTATACTGTTTAGCGTATTAATATTTTGTGGCGGCGAACTGTTTGTGATATTTTGGCCTATTGGCCTATTGAATGTCCAGATTTACACTTTACATATATCTGGTTAACGTGTTAGTATTCTGTGGAGCAGAATCGTTTGTGATTTTTGAAATTTAGTACCGGTCTCGAAGTAGCGTTTTTTCATACCTGATTTAGGTTTTAGTATTCTGTTGTGGAGAATTGTTTGTAGTATTTTAAACGCGATACGCTTAAACTATATAGATACTTAGTGGTCTAGACTGGGGGGATATTTATAAGGCAAGATGGAGGAAGTCGTGTATATGAAACCTAACCATTTACTTATAAACGAAATTAATTATGAGCTTAGAATTCGCGGAGTAGTAACAGATCGTGACATGAATGACAAAAGAAAAATTTTAGGCCGACTTCTAAATAAAGAGCGGGGTAGAGATCTTGATATTAGGGACCCTGATTTCGATTTTCTTACGGAAAGGGATGCTATCACGCATTCTGTGGAAAATATAAGCGGGTTAGTACGTGACTTTGAGGAGCCAGCTACAGATGGGTTGTTCATACGCCTGCGCTCCAGATTAATTCACGTCATAGGTAGGGTAAAGCGAATGGAACCTGGAGAGGACGCGGACCATAAATTTTTCAAGGATGAAGCTTACGCTTCGTGTATACAACTGGAAGCGGAACTTTATGAGCGGGTAACGTCAGACACACCTGCTGTTGAACGCCATGCGCAATTACCTGCCGTCATACAAATACCTGCGCAGTCGTCCAAGCCTTTACAAATTTATAAGTGGGGAGTAAAATTCGATGGGCTTTCCCAACGTTTGGGGGTAGAAGCATTTATAGAACGAGTTGAGGAACTAGCAGACGCGAGGGGTGTTAATAAAAAAGATCTTTTTGCCTCGGCAGTCGACTTATTTACCGGGAAGGGTCTTGACTGGTGGCGCTACGCCAGGCCAATGCTCTCTGATTGGGATTCCTTGGTCAGGAGACTTAGGAGTGACTTTTTGCCGAAGGACAACGATGAACAATTGTGGAAAACTATCAAGAACCGCAAGCAACGTAACAACGAATCGGTAACTATTTTCATTGCGGAAATGGAAGCATATTTTAGGCGTCTTAGTAACGCACCAGCTGAAATTACGAAGATAAATAGAATCCGCGAGAACTTGCTATTTAAATATTATGAACGCTTAGCTTTAACAGATTTTGGGTCAGTTAGTGAACTTGCAATTGCCTGCAAATGATGGGAAGAGGTCCTGTCAATGCGTACACGGAATTCAGAGTTGGCACATGTTGCGGAGCCGTCCACGTCTGATAATTTAAGTCGAGCTAGGGATAGTCACTGGGGAAGTAATTCTACCAATTCCGTACCTCGTAACTGCACTTGTAGTTGCAGGTGTTCTAATGATGTTAGCGCGCTGGGTAGTTCTCAAGCGAGTGAGAGCGCTAGGAATAATAATAGGAATAATTTAAGGGCAAACATAGTAAATCAGAGTTCAAGTATTGGTACTGCCGCAAATATTAGTAGTAATGTTACCACACGGTCGGTTTGTTGGAACTGCAACCAACCAAATCATACGTTCCGAACTTGCAGACAGAGGCGTAGTAAGTTTTGTTTTAAGTGTGGGAAGAAGGGCGTAACTGCCTCAAATTGTAGTAGCTGTTCGGGAAACGCCGACAGGGGGTAGGACAACACGGTCGTGTTCAACCCGACGCTAGTAGGCAGGCCGAAAAAATAGAGAGTAACCGCAGGCGCACTCGTGAACAAAATATAGTTTTAGAACAAGTAAATAAGTTTTTTTCTGATAACTTCAGAAAACCGGAGGAAAGGAATACCTCTCCTGTTTTAGTGAACAAGGATCACGACAACAGACCTTATGTGATGGTGACCTTATTTGATAGGGAGTTAGTGGCATTGTTAGACTCCGGGGCAACCAACTCGATAGTTGGAGTAGGAGGCCTAAGTATTTTGAAAATGTTTAATATAAAAATTAGGAAGTCTCCCCATAAGTCCGTTACCACGGCCGATGGAGCTCATCAATGTATACAGGGTACAGTTGACCTGCCGCTTTGTGTTAACGGTGTTTGTAAGGTAATCTCACCTCTAGTTGTGCCATCACTTAAGCATGACTTTATTTTAGGTAGCGACTTTTGTAAGGAATTCAAAGTTAATATAGACTTTAGCAATAATTCGTGGCATGTACGTGACGATAATAATATCGATATATCTACTCTAGATACGGGAAATTGTAAGCCAAATGGTCGGGTTCTTTCTTCAGTTAACCTTACTGATGAACAGATCTCGCAGGCTGAAGAGATAATTTCGAAATTTAATGTGTTGAATAAGGACGGGAAACTGGGGCGCACCAACAAGTTGATCCACTGTATTGATACGGGCGACGCCAGACCGTTTATGCAGCGGCAATATTTGTTATCCCCTTACATGTTGGGTCACCTTAACAAGGAACTCGACAAAATGTTGCAGTTAGGAGTTGTTGAACCCTCGATGAGTGAGTGGTCTTTCCCCTGTACTGTTGGTAAAGAAACAAAATGGGGAGTTTCGTTTTTGTTTCGACGGGCGAAGGTTAAACGCCGTGACGAAAAGGGACTCGTACCCACTACCTGTTGTGGATAGAATATTAAATATGCTTCGCGACGCGCGTTATATTTCATCTGTCGACTTGCGCAGTGCATTTTGGCAGATCCCTTTAGACCAAGCGTCTAAAGAAAAAACAGCCTTTGCCATACCCGGTAGGGGCTTATTCCATTTTAACGTTATGCCTTTTGGGCTATGCAATGCGGCGCAGTGTCAGCAACGTCTGATGGACGCGATTTGCGGTCCAGAGCTCGAACCCAACATTTTTGTTTATTTGGACGACGTGATAATTGTGTCCTCCACTTTTGAGGAGCACTTAAGGTTATTGAATGAGGTGGCTCGACGTCTTTGTGATGCGAACCTCACGGTAAATTTTGATAAGTGCGAGTTCTTTCGTCCTTCACTGAAATATCTCGGGTTTATAGTCGACAATGCAGGCCTGAGGACCGATCCTGAGAAGGTTTCGGCTATGGTTAATTTTCCTCAGCCAAGAACGACAACCGAAGTAAAAAGGTTTACTGGTATGTGTAGCTGGTATCGGCGTTTTATACCACAGTTTTCTACACTTATGAGCCCCATCAATGAATTGCTTGCCGGCAGAAAAAAGGGACAACCAATAAATTGGACTGAGGCCGCTGACAATGCATTCCGCGATGTCAAGCAGGCGCTTATTTCCGCACCTTTACTGTCTAGCCCCGATTTTAACTTACCTTTTTCAATACAGTGCGACGCTAGCGATACAGGTCTTGGGTGTTCACTCACACAAGAGCAACAGGGCGAAGAAAGGGTGATAGCTTTCGCCAGTAGGAGCCTCTCAAAGAGCGAAAGAAATTATAGTTGTACTATGAGGGAATGTTTGGCAGTTATTTTCGCCTGTGAAAAGTTTAGGCCATACGTTGAGGAAGTCAGGTTCACGGTCATCACAGACCATGCATCCCTAAAGTGGTTGTATAAACTACGCGACCCCTCTGGGAAACTTGCACGTTGGTGTGTTCGGCTGAGCCAATTTGATTTTGAGATTGTCCATAGAAAGGGCAAATTTAACGTCGTCCCCGACGCCTTATCTCGTAGTCCCGTAGATCCCCCTCCCGTCGAGTCAGAATGCCTCGAGGGTGCCGCAATTAACGTTGATGATTGTATCTCGCTCGATATTGATTTAACTAATGTAGACTCTTTCTATGAAAAGATGCGCGAGAAAATTTTAAGTAGGCCTGATGACTTTCCCCAATGGACAGTAAGAAATAAATATGTGTATAAGTTGATACCCTCGAAGGTACCTTTAAGTATGAATATTTCTGAGTGGAAACTCTTAGTTCCTAAGACACAACGTCTTTCTGTGTTGCGGTCCTGTCATGATGACGAAAAGGCTGCACATTTAGGTGTCTCTAAGACTGCCGCTCGAGTCGGCCTGACGTATTATTGGCCAAAAATGCGCCGAGACATATATCGTTATGTCAGATCTTGTAAGGTGTGTAATGCGCAAAAGGCTTTAAATACTGCTAGGTTTGGATTAATGGGGGCTGAAAAGCAAGTACGTTTTCCTTGGCAGGTCATTTCGGTTGATTTAATGGGTCCGTTACCGAGGAGTAGCGCAGGTCATTCATATCTTTTGGTGGTAAGCGATTGGTTTACAAAGTATACACTTTTGCACCCGTTGCGAAAAGCTACCGCCCCGGGTATTGTACGTTTCATAGAGAATGAGGTATTCTTGGTGTACGGTGTGCCGCAATATGTCATTTGCGACAATGGGTCACAATTTGCGGGTACCCAGTTTAAAAATCTTGTAAAGGAATATAAGTCAAACATTTGGTTTACTGCCAAATATCATGCACAGGCCAATTTTGTCGAGAGATATAACCGCACTGTTGGCACAGCCATCCGTAGTTATATCCGAGAAAACCATAAACATTGGGACAAAAACATTGCAAAGATTGGTTTTGCACTGCGTACTGCTAACCACGAGGTTACCGAGTACAGTCCCGCTTTCCTAAATTTTGGAAGAGTAGTTCCCGCGACTGGAGATTATTACGGACGTTCGAGTTTCGAGAAGTTAAAACCTGGAGATACTGCGCACTATGCGCTCGGCCTAGGCAAACTAGGGGAAATTTATAAAAAGGTTCAGGACAAATTAAATGCAGCGTATAAGCGTAATGAAAAGTCGTATAATTTGAGGAAACGCGATGTGGAATTTTTTGTTGGCGACAGGGTATGGAAGCGGAATAAGGTGCTGTCTGACGCCGCGCAAAATTTCTCAAAGAAGTTAGCTCCACGGTATGTGCTTTGTACGGTACGTAAAAAACTTTCCAAGTTAGTCTATACGTTGGAATACGAAGACAGTTCAAAGGCGGGGAATTGGCACGTCAAAGACCTCAAGCCATATTTTTATCCGACTTATGATCTGGAATGTTCCGATTCTGAGGGGACATAGATTTTGATTTCACCTTCGCCATATTAAATTGTGTTTAACTCCGCACAGTACGGAGTCCCGTTGTGGAAGAAATGCATTTTGCAGATCCGGTTAATGAAACTTTAGGGCTACCCTAGGTTATTTTGGGACGGTATATTTTCTTCGATGTAAATCTGTCTGCCTGTTTTAGAGTTAATTAGGCGCCGAAGCAGGAAGTTTGTTGTATGTGACGTTCGCGCCGTTATATTTAAATGTTTGTGGAAGCTGTAGTCAGCAAATTTTACCATATGTTAGTTCTAAGTTAGGTTTAAATCTGCGCAGATACTAGGTCGATAGGTAGGTAGGAACTTGTATATATGATAGCTTAGAGTGTTAGCTTAGGAGCGTTAAGTTAGAGCTGTAGTCTTAGTTTAGGTAGGGTGTAGTTGATCGATCGATTCGATTATTTAGGATAAGTCTACTAACAGTCTAACTGGGTTAAAATAGAGGAAAGGGTCCTTATGAAAAATAGTAATTTTCAATTCCTATTTTTCTACCGTTGAACAGGGGTGATTGTGTAACGGGTAAATAGTACTTTTTGGGGCGAACCCTGTATGCATGGTTCCTTTTTGGTATACCTTACCTTATCCTGTACATAAGTGGTAGGAACATTTCTTCATTGAGCGCATAGGAGCGACACAACACATTTATAATTATATCCTTATGGTATAAAGTTTGATTCGGTTAATTTAAGGAAGTAGCATGTTATTATTACTATACCTATTGGAAGAATATTCGACTCCCTCATGGTACTAGGAACCTTCAGAGTTTGTTTGGTAATTAGCATGGCTCATAGTGCTTAAATTAATTTGTTGATAAATTGTCGGCGTATGCGGGCGTCTAAAACAGGGCAAAGCAGTAGTGAAACCTTTTCCCAATATTGTAAATAACGTTGTGTGCGTTTTCAATCACTTTATGTCTGGGATATATTTACATGAAAGTCATAAGTTTCTCAGTTAACATTTGTTTACGCCAATTTTCGGACAGAAACAGCCATGTTAGTTGTTTACGTTTAGTTTAGAATCAGATTATCGGCTAAGCGCACTGTCGGTATAGGGTCAGCGCGTCATTGCGCGATGTATGAATTTTAAATACCAATTGTTTTTCATTACGGGTTTCCAACGTACATGGATTCGGTTTCAGAAAAAAGGGGTTTAGAAGGAGGTAACGGCCATTTAAGAAGCTGTTGGGGCACCGAGCACATGGCTTAGAGAATTTTGTTAAATTGTATTTAAAAGAAGGGCCATTCTGCGAGAAGGTACGTCTAAATTTGTTTCGCCGTGTAGGCAGTTTGTTAATTGTTCCTCGTTTGCAGTAACGATAACAATATTTCTTGTTTTGTAGATTTGCCGGCCTAATTTACGTATAGCTAACTTACGTTTGGTTAATTTGCACATGGCTAACTTGCATTTTGTAATTTGCACCTTGGAATTTTCGAATTCATAACTCGTATCCTGTAGACTTGCTGTTTAATATTTAATGATTGTATGATCCTGGATCTATGTAATTTGAGCTGTAATACGGTTATATGGTTGGAAGCGCTGTGTGATTCAATTATTCAACCGGCTATTGGATAACCACGGTCGCACGTGAAGCATGCCGCCCGGCCGCTGAGTCGCTTACCCTGATGAGAACACATGGTTGTAGCACATGGTTGTAACACGTTATGTAAATAAGGAATTGCCCTGGATGTCCATGGTACTGTGAGGTGTCGACAAATTAAAAATAAGGTCAGACTGTTTTTTCTATTTACTCAGAAACGGCGACGTGAAATTCCAGCCTCTGATTTTACAATAAACGTCGTGTGAGACGACGGCGTTGAACTATAAAATTTACCAATCTTTTCAAAGAATTTGTTTGCTAAATTACTAAGCCAATTTTACACCTAATTTAAGTCAGATAATTTCGTTAATATTACGACTTTTAATAAGTTCCACAGTTACTGTGAACCGCAAATAGTACTATTTGAGGGGGCCAAAAAGCGGACCATTTGTGAAATTAAATGAATCAAGTATTAAGCATTTTGATGCTCGTAGAGCACATTCTTACCCCATAAGGATACCTTATTGTGATACATTTTTATTATTAAATCAAATTTGAGGACCCAACCTTGACTTTATTTTTTGCAACACCCGCAAACCCAAAAGGCTAGGATAGGCATTTTTTCTTGGTCTTAACTAAAACAAGATTAAGTGGCGCCTATTTAAATAATTGAAGACTTTAAAATTAAATTTTCCAAAGATCCTTACCCATCCCCAATGCTTCCGACGAGAGAGCTGCCGCCTAGCAAAGTATAATCCCCGGTGGGGTTATAATTTATTTTTAAAATGACGATAAAGAATTTGTTAAGGGAAAATTATCAATAAATTTCATTTAGTCTTACTATTTTTTTACGTGTTATATTATTTGTAGTTTGTTATAATGTATGTGTTGTGTGCTCCTTTATACAATTTTTTTTTTACGTGTAATTTGATTTTATATTTTACATTTTGTTATACTAATGTAATGTTTAGACGATTTATTATGGTATGTATTTGTGACGCACTCCTTATAGCCACTTGTATGATTATTACTTAATTGTATCTATGATTGGGATATAAGAATTATTATTAATATTATTATTAAGAATTTTAGATTTATGCGACACGACACGCTTTCTTAGCTCCTATTATTATTATTATCACAATTATTATTTTTTAGACTTCGCAAGTGGCACACTTATTTATTAGTTATTATTATTATTTCCAAGCCCTGAATGACCACGCACCAATTCGTATCTCCCGCGTATGTTCATTCGTTGTAGCATTTTTTCTGGACCCATTGTCCCTCATGTTCGATTCGAACAGATTCCGTGAGGCTTTCTTTCTTAGTGTTTTGGACCTAAGTCCCTTGTTTTTGGACCTGAGTCCCTTGGTTTGGACCTGAGTCCCTTGTTTTGGACCTGAGTCCCGTGTTTTGGACCTGAGTCCCTCGTTTTGGACCTGAGTCCCTTGTTTTGGACCTGAGTCCCTTGTTTTGGACCTGAGTCCCTTGTTTTGGACCTGAGTCCCTTGTTTTGGACCTGAGTCCCGTGTTTTGGACCTGAGTCCCTTGTTTTGGACCTGAGTCCCTTGTTTTGGACCTGAGTCCCTTGTTTTGGACCTGAGCGTTGAGTGAAGAGTCCTTATAGAGATGCAGCCGTGTACTTAATATCGTAGCGCGGGCAGGGTCTGTGGTATAGTTAGGCGCCACTGACATTGGGGTCTAGCAATCTCGTCAATATCAGTCCCTCAGTCGGCTGATAGCACTCGCATGGTTCGTGTCATTTGTTGTATTAGTGCACCGTAAAACGAGGAAAAAGTAGCTTCCTTCTTGAAAAAAAATTTTTGAAGGTACAACCACATGGGACCTTCACAGCATGATAGATTAGGTCCTTGGCCATTTGTAATGTCCAATTACAATATTTTTTGGGAGGTCAAACTATTTTTATGACGAAAAATGTTATAAATCTGTCAAAATTAATTTTTCTTACATTTTCACACATCCCTCGTGATATCTCCGGAACCAATTGAGATAATTATACGTATTTTTTTTTAATTGATGGAGGAAATGTGGGCGAAGGTCACTGCTTAAATTTTGTTTTTATGGAAAATCTAATTTTTCTGTAAAACGAGGTAAAACTTGAACATTTACTTCCCTTGCAGCGCTTTTTTCAGTAAGCGAAAAACTTTTTTATTTTAAGGAATTTTGACATACCATCTGCGTATGAAATAAAGTCTACACCTCAAGGAAGTTTTTAAAACAAAAATCAGGTCTCTACGACTTATAGTTTTCGAAATTTTGTTATTTAAAGCTGAGTTTTTCGATCCTAGAGGCCTAGATGTCCGGCAAGTGTGGACTATTTAATACGAGTAATCTTATATTATATTATGCCAGTTAGAAACAAACTTTTCTTTATATAATGTGAATGCAAATGAGTATTAGTTATTTTTATTGAGTTATTACATATTATTTAGTGCTTAACAATGGAATGTTTATTCTGTGGACAAACTTTGAAAGATAATGACAAATTAGTGAGACAAAATCCTAGATTGCAAGGAGTAAAAACAATTATATATGCCACGGTAAAAAGGCGAGACATTTGTGTCGAAAAGATTTTGCAACAAGAGGAAAATATTTTAAGTGGAAAAGTCAAAGTGAAATTTCATATAGCCTGCAAACAAACCTATATTAGTTTGTAAAATCTTAAAAATCTTTCCCAATTCAGTGAAATTGAAAATGTATCTTCGTCTTCGGTAAGATGCAATAAATTTAATATTCGGACAATGTGTTTAATATGTAATACATCGAGAAAGAAAGGCGTAATATGGTATACGATAATTCTCTGTAGACGTGATTTATCTTTATATTTCTTTGCCACCTTATTATCAGTCTAGTCGATACATTGTTGACAAGGGGCCGACGCGACATTTTTATTGTTAATGATGGGATTTTGGAGAATGAGAGGGGAGTATGCGTTTATTTTCGATTTATCGCAAATATTTGAGAAACCAAACATAGTATAATTTTTCACATCCAGTGGAAGTATAGTAACAAAAAAATTTTTAAAAATTTTTATTGTTCAAATAGGCTTAGAATATCACGAAACATCGAGATTTTAAGTTTGAGCGAAAAAAAAAATTCTGCCTGCCTGCCTGTCTGTTTATTTTCATAACAATTAAATATAAAAACCCAATGAGCTGCTGGCAACATAAAACATTTTTTTTCCCAGTAAAATAAACCATTTTGATATAATATTAAATAATACATAACAAAGAAAATTAAGTAAAAGTTCCATGTACCATGTGCATCACAAATGCGCACAACGTGATAAAGTGAATTTTATTACTTTCACATCAATCACATCCAGTGGAAGTATAGTAACGGCAAAAAAATTTAAACAAACTGTCATTGTTCAAATAGGCTTAGAATGTCATGAGACGTCGAGATTTTAAATTTGAGCAAAAAAAAAAATTCTGTTTGCCCGTAACTTTTTTGTGCGCATGTTTACTCTGGAACCGTTAAAGATATTGACTTGAAATTTGATACACGTATGTATTTTAACGAGAACTGGAACTAGATTATATTTTCATTTTATTCCGTTGAAGGGTAAATTGGGATAAAGGGGGGGTAAATAAGTAAATCAAGCATGTAAGAGTCCATAAAATTGGTATTTAGTATATATAAGAAAAGATAAGGGCTCAAAAAATTACTCCCATTACCACCCCCACCTCACTATTAAAGGGGGGTGGAAAAGCGTCAACATATTTTTTACTTCATTTGCCCCCTCTACCACCCCCTTCCACCACCCCTCACTACCGATGTGACATATCGTTTTATAGGTTTTTGGAGTAGGCGATTTCAAATATTATGTTATTAACGTTTCATAAATAATTTTCACATAGTGAAGTGCAATTTTTTTCTTCTTTGTGAGAGACTTGGATAGAAAACGTGGATGTGGAATTTTAAGGTTTATAAACATGTTGCTAAATTGATACCAATGGTTCAAGGATAGATGAGGATATAGCAACGCGTCCTTGCGTGTGTATCTAGCTTCTACGATTTTCAATTAAAATACCATGCAACCTGTTCGGTGTTTCTATTATTTTCTTTATTCTTTAATAAGTGGGTTATCTCGAGTAGTATATAGATGCGCAGTGGATTTCCTCGAGTACTATGGATGCGCGGTGGCTTTCCTCGAGTACTATAGATGCGCAGTACGTTACTCCAAGTAATATGGATGCGCAGTAGATTTCCTCGAATAAAATGGATGCGCAATGGGTTACCTTGAGTAGTATGGATGCGCAGTGGGTTTTCACGTGTAAAATAGATGCGCAGTAGGTTACCTCAAGTAGTATGGATGCTCATTGGGTTTCCTCGAGTAACATGGATGCGCAGTGGGTTACCTCGAGTAGTTTGGATGCTAAGTTGGTTATCTCGGGTGGTATGGATGCGTAGTAGGTTTCCTCGAGTATAATGGATGCGCAGTGGCTTTCCTTGAGTAGGTACTGTTGATGCGCAGTAGGTTACCTATACGGATACGCAGTGGGCTTCCTCGAGTAAAACAGATGCGCAGTGGGTTACCTCGAGCAATATAGATGCGTTCCCTCAAAGAAAGTGCTTGAAGTAGATTACTTCCACCGTGTACTCTACGGCACATTATGATTGTTTATATTTTTGTCATGCCATTTTCTACGTATTGCTCCCACTTCCAGTATAAGTGTAGTAATTTTGAAAACATTTATTTAAATAGGCTTAGAATGTTATGACATGTCGAGATTTTAAGTTGAAGCAAAAAATAATTTCTATCGCGTCGGTATCTGACGTTTTGGGTGCACGATTACTCTGGAACCGTTTAAGATATTGACTTGAAAATTGGTACACATATGTATTTTAACGAGATCTGGAATTAGGTTATATTTTGTTCTTATTCTGTTAGAGGGTTGAGTGGTAAATTGGGATAAATGGGGGTAAATAGGTAAATTAAGCAAGTAAGAGTCCATCAAATTTGGTATTTAGTTTATTATTATATAAAAGAAGTTAAATTCTTAGAAAAATTTTTGGCATTAACTACCCCCATTATCACCCCCCACGCGATTATTAAAGGGGGTGAAAAAAAAATTGTGATCTAGTGTGTACAGGAACCAAAGGCCTCAAAAAATTTTCCACTTCATCCACCCGCGTATCACCTCCTACCACCACCCCAACCCCCCACTATCGATGTGGCATATCGTTTTTTGGTTTTCATTTAGAAAATTTCATAAACAATTATTTCCACATGGTGGAGTGCAAATATAGTGTTTTCGTTTTGAGAGGCTTGGATAGGAAATCTGGATGTGGAAGTAGTGATTCCTTGGGCTGCGGTTTTCATTTTAAAATGTTAAAACCGCTGCCCAAGGAATCACTACTTCCACATCCTGATGTTCTATCCAAGTCGCTCAAAACGAAAAATATTTTGATACTATATTTGCAGTCTACTATGTGGGAATAATTGTTTATAGAACTTTAATTATATAATATTTGAAATCTCATAAAGCGATATACCACATCGGTAGTGGGGGTGGGGGTGGATGAAGTAAAAAAAAATGTTTGAAGCCTTTGGTTCTTGTACACACACTAACTCACAATTTTATTTCCCCCCCCATGGTTAAATTTTTTGAGACCTTGACTTCTCTTGTATTTACTAAATGCCATTTTTTGTCGTTGTTGTACTTCCACTGGATGTGGAAGTAAAAGGCATATTGACATTTTATGATGAAACTGTTATTTTTAAGATATCAAAAAATTATCCATTTTGCACCTTTCTTAACCGTCTTCACCCTAGTAAATTTTGAATATGTTTTAGATGACATTTTCCTTTACTACTGCCGCAAAAATATTACATGTTGCAATATTTTTCGGGTTTACACCATTCCCTTCTTTAATTCTGCTGAACTGTAATAACCAATTTGTACAAAAATATTTTTTATCCTCTCCCAAATATACTGCTACTGCAGTGATGGGTTCATTTAAAGTTATTTATTTGTTTATAGGCTTTTCTCTGTAATTGCTTTTTTTAATAATTAAAACGAAAAAGCGATTTTATTGGGAAAAAGAGTAATAATTAGTAAACATAATAAAAAAACCGCTGCCCAAGGAATCACTACTTCCACATCCAGATTCTCTATCCAAGTCACTCACAACGAAAAAACTTTGTATGTGAAAATAATTGTTTATGGAACTTTAATAATATAATATTTGAAATCCTCTACCCCAAAAACCCATAAAACGATACCCCACATCGTTAGTGGGGTGGGGGGTGGTGATAGGGGGGTGATAGTGGGGGGTGGATGAAGTAAAAAAATATTTTGAGGTTTCTGGTTCCTGTACAAACACTAAATCACAATTTTTTTTCATTCCCTTTAATAAGGGGGTTAGGGTGGTAATGGGGGTGGCTAATGCCAAGCATTTTTTTGAGACCTTAGCTTCTCTTGTATATACTAAATACCAATTTTATGGACTCTTACCTGCTTGATTGACCTATTTACCCCAAATTTACCTAAATTTGCCCCCAACCCTTCGACAGAACTAGATCAAAATATAATCTAGTTCCAGATCTCGTTAAAGTACATACGTGTACCAAATTTCAAGTCAATATCTCAAACGATTCCAGAGTAAACGTGCGCACAAAAAAAAGTTACAGACCGACAGACAGAATTTTTTTTTCGCTCAAACTTAAAATCTCGACGTTTCACGACATCTATTTGAACAATAAAAATTTTTTTGTCGTTACTATACTTCCACTGGATGTGGAAGTAATTAACTTAATTTGAATATCTGCGGAAAGACTGGTTAATTTTTTTTTTATTACAAGTAGGTATTACTTTTTCGAGAGCATAGTTTTCGAGGCGATAAAGTATCGCACAAATGGTACACAATGCACTTTTTATAAAGCATCGAATTTTGTACAAAAAAGTCCCTGAGAGCATATTTTTATCTATTATGGCTCACATGCCAAAGGCGCCCGCGCGCAAACCTCAAAGTAACTGTTTTTCGCGCTGTTCTCCAAGCAGCCCGTTAAAGCAGTTAAATATTATTTGTCCAATGAGAAGTTGTGGTCGATTTTTTTATTTATGAATTTCTGATCGCTCTGCACGATGGCGTCCTTCATTTTTCTTAAATATGCGTTTTTTAATGCAAAAAACATTAAAAAAATCGTACATTTGAACTTTTCCACCTTTTAGGAAGTAATTTTCTTTCTTAAAAAAATGTATCTATTATTGACATATCATTTTGTTTTTATTTATCACATATAAACAATTAATATTAGGACCGAAAAGTGTAATTTTTCATTTTCATTAATTTCTATATAACTGGAACTTGCCGCATATTTTTATTAATTAGTGTTTTTTTCTGTACAATTGTACATACATTTCAATAACACAAAGAATATTTAACTATTTTTTTATTTTATTTCAACATTTTTTTAATACTTGTAACTCCATTATTAATATTATGCATCGTATAAAAAACAGTTTTAAACAGAAGTTACTCATTATGTTTTGTGTAATTTAAATTTGGCTATTAGCATCGCCGTTTTCTTAATTTTTTTGTTTGTTAATTAAGTCGCCAATGCCACTTGCAGAGTAGCGTAAAAAACAGTCATTTTTATGCTTACACGTGAGCACCTGTAGCTCGAAAACTATAGTAGATAAGAATATGCCCTCGCGGACTTGTTTGTAGAAAATTCCATGTTGTACAAAAAAAAGTGCAGTGCATTTTCGTATTTATTACCGTTCTCGCTACGCAAGCGCTGAAAGATCAAAAACACCATCCTCGACATTTGCATATTCTTTTTTCTAATTATTTTAAAAAATTGGGAGGTCTTAAACGTACTCATAAATACTATTCCATGAAGCTGAACCGAATAGCAAAATAAAATATTTTTAATTTATCACATTTTTATAAATTTCAGAAATTCAAAATTGAACAAAAATCTAAAAAAAAACATTTTTTGAACCCCAAATGGGTCTCGAGGACAAGGAACAATTGCAATTTCGAACAAAATACGATTGTTACAGCGCACAACGTGGCGACTTAAAAGATGAAATGCGACAATAATTGATAGTTAAAGGTTTCTCTTGTTTTTGAATTTTAAGTGAAACTAGTGAAAGAATTATTTATCTGAGATTTTTGTTTGTAAGTTTTTATTAATAAATTTGTCCTAACAGTAGTAACTTGTAAATGTTTTTTATCAGGGCGGCAAGCAACTGTTTGCTACAGGTGCCAAATGCCCTGACGCCGGCACTGATTGCGCCGGTCTACAACCTGCGTGGAGAATTATAACTTAATAAATATGTTATGTACCCTCGTTCGCTGGATATCAACGTCCAGTATTTCTATTCGCGGTTCGCGCAAAATAACACCGCGCGGTGGCACCACAAGTCAACGAACAATATGTGGATAGGGACGTGTGGGAGAAGCGTGATGAGCGAGATGAACATATAGGAACGGTTTTGGCCGTATAGTTGCGTATCTTATAGACTCTTCAATCAACGACCTGAGTCCCTTGTTTTGGACCTGAGTCCCTTGTTTTGGACCTGAGTCCCTTGTTTTGGACCTGAGTCCCTTGTTTTGGACCTGAGTCCCTTGTTTTACAATTATTATTTTTTAGACTTCGCAAGCGGCACACTTATTTATTAGTTATTATTATTTCCAAGCCCTGAATGACCACGCACCAATTCGTATCTCCCGCGTATGTTCATTCGTTGTAGCATTTTTTTCTGGACCCATTGTCCCTCATGTTCGATTCGAACAGATTCCGTGAGGCTTTCTTTCTTAGTGTTTTGGACCTAAGTCCCTTGTTTTTGGACCTGAGTCCCTTGTTTTGGACGTGAGTCCCTTGGTTTGGACCTGAGTCCCTTGTTTTGGACCTGAGTCCCGTGTTTTGGACCTGAGTCCCTCGTTTTGGACCTGAGTCCCTTGTTTTGGACCTGAGTCCCTTGTTTTGGACCTGAGTCCCTTGTTTTGGACCTGAGTCCCTTGTTTTGGACCTGAGTCCCTTGTTTTGGACCTGAGTCCCGTGTTTTGGACCTGAGTCCCTTGTTTTGGACCTGAGTCCCTTGTTTTGGACCTGAGTCCCTTGTTTTGGACCTGAGTCCCTTGTTTTAGACCTGAGTCCCTTGTTTTGCGAGTGCGTTTAATGCATTTTATGAAATTCACTTTTTTGTGTTAATTACTGTACGCTCTCTTAATAATAATAACGCCAACACCAACAATTTTTTGATTCTCAAAGACAAATAATAATTAAAGAATTTTATGGTATACTAGTGATTCAAAACATAAATGATTCGGACAAATATTATTTCTATTTCCTCCTAAATATTTGTAAATCTCCCTATGATAAGGGTTGTTTTAATTGGTTTTCTTAATTATAGGCTCGTTTTCTTAGTACCCAATGTATATTTGTTGAAGTTTTCCTTACAAAGTTTATGCTCTGTTCCTTCTTATTTTTCACTGGATTTACACATTAAAGAATTAAGGCGCACTCACTTTTATTTATATGGTTAATCCTCGTCGCCACTGAACAATCACTTAAATTTGTTTAAATAAAACACACTCTTTACTGTTGTACTTCACTCTGCTATCATATAAAGACTCACTGCCTGGTCCTAATCCTTGTCCTGAGTCAGCAGTTATATCATAACAGCTCGAATGTTTTTATTATAAGAAATCACACATACCAATGAGTAGCAGTACACTACAATAAAAATACCAAGAGTTACTTATCAGTTGTATAACAGCCTTTTAGTATTTTCAATTAGGACGCCATATTTTTATGCCTTCATTAGACGCCATATTGATATATTAAGATTCTTGAGAGAACTAATGAAAAACCAGTCTAAAATTCAATATGCCCAGCAAATAATACCTTTTTAAAAACAGGTAAATATAAATATGTAATACAAATTAAAAAGTGCAATGTTTTTTACGAAGAACTAAATGTTGTCAAAAATAAAAAAAAGTAATTAATAGTTAAATGTTTAATTTTGGTGGCGCGTCTATTTTCTCGAAGTACAAATGTCAATTTTACAGTCCAGAGATCGTGGCAGTAAAATTTCAACAGATAAATTTGTCACTAAAAGTCTTTACACACACATTAATTGATGTTCATATTTACTACATATGCAAAAGAAAAGCTTCCATACTGTAAGAAGAAAAGATATAATAAACTCAACACCATCACTTAAAAGAAAGAAAAAGAGATTTGTGCTGAAAGAAAGAGCAAGCGAGAAGTCCAATAAAGTATTAAGGTCTCCTAGACTTCATCGTTACTATTGTAAAGATTGTTTATAATGGTTGCGAAAATATTTCCATTACTTTATGAAGGTTTTGAAAAGTACATAAGGAAGTTATATAGGAATAATAGTTATATTTCTATTAGTTTTTGCTTAGAGGTTACTAAACAATGGTAATGGTAACCCTTATAGGGTGTGCCATTTAAGCTCTATAAGTAATATAAAGTTGTAATTAAAAAGTGGTCATCAACAATCTACTTTACTAAAGCTTTTATAATTTGGTAACGGTGATATGGAGAATACCTTTACAAAACAAAAATTGTTCATTGGGTACACAGCTCCTTGACCGTGGAAATTTTATTGCAATTACACATCCTGATACCCCAGATGACGCTATGCCTCTGGCAAAAATATTCTCGCACGTTGGCTCCACCCCGAGCATTTTCTACTACTCTACCACAGCACAATGGAAGTATGAATGAGAAACTGGACATGTTGATGATAACTTAGTTGCTTACACCATATATGCACAGAATTTAGCACTGATCTCTTTGCTCATTCTTTATAAAGCTTGATATTAATATTAAATGTATGTTCTTTTTTTTAGTTGCGACTGGCAGATATGGCACTCAAACTAGAGGCAGCAAGATTACTAGTTTGGAGAGCAGCAGTATGTTGTGATGAACCAGAAAGATGTACGAAAGAGTCTTCTATGGCTAAACTAGCTGCTAGTGAGGCTGCAACATTTGTGTCACATGGTGCTATTCAAATATTAGGAGGTATGGGATACATCACAGATCTGCCTGCTGAACGGCACTATCGAGATGCTAGAATAACTGAAATTTATGCAGGTGTAAATGATGTACACAAATTATTAATTGGTGAATTGGTCGCCAAACAATATCAAAAGTGATAATTTTACGAATTCTTTATATATTTTTTATAAATATTTATATTAAAATGGTTGTTTATTTTTAATAAATTGATATTTTCTAAAAGTGTTATTCTGTTATCAACACATACATAAGAAAGAAAGTTTACATAAGTCAAGAAAATAGATTTTTTAGTTCATATTACTTAATACAATCATAGACTTATATTCACAGACTGAGGTCACAGCAACTCCTAATGACTACGAGATGGATTTGTGTCGTTGGTTCTGTCTCTCTTTAGCGAGTTATTTTTTTCGCTCTATGTCTCTCTCGCCATCGTAGCCAGGTCGTGTAAGGGCAAGGGAAAAGCGAGTAAGAGAACTATCAACATCGATTGTAAGATAGAGAGAGAACCAACGATTGAAAATCGAGATACAAACATTGCAAGTTAAATAAAAGCTTGTAAAATAGCGAAGTAGGACCCAAATTTACATTGTGATAGTAATTTAGTTCACCACAGATTCTTTATAAAGTTTGATATTACTTGTTTCTATTTACTGATTAATTTATCTATCATTTATCATCTAATAATGGATTTTACTTGGAACCTTTTTTATTTGTTTTGATTACAAATTTATTTGTAATTAATTTATTTTGTTTAAAGGAGAATAATTTTATTTATTCCTGAAAAAGTAAAATATTTTAAGAAAATACAGAAAACGTTTTAATACGTTTATTGTAGACAATTGTCAATCATTTGTATCGATTAATAATTGTCGGGGCAATTGGCACAGTTTACATGAAAACAAGGAAAGTGTATTCGTTGGGACAATCGCCCCATTAATTTGTAGAATAATCATGTCAGCTACGTAAACAATAAAATAAATTGTTTGCAATGACATTTATCATTATCCTGAATGGTTTTGAACTGACGTCGACATACGTAAAATTTGACACAGACCGGGAATTCCCAGTCATGATACGATGGTAAAAAGCAATCAATAAAATCTTTTCAAATTGCCACGACAACTGTCATAGATTTGGTTTCGATGTTTCGAAGATGAGTAGTGTTGTGGCTAATTACAATTGCACTTGACCGAGATCAGTTGATCCCATTTTTTTTTATCGTTGTTATTTATATATTCGTAGTATCAGTCCTATAGATGAAGTGACAACCAACAAAATCTTGTGTTTGCATTTCGAATATAAAACTGTTAACAAAGAGCTGTGTTCAAATCTTATCTTATGTAAATGATAAACTTGATGAGGTATAAATTACAGAGATGGCAATCAAGAATTCTTAACTGCAAATGCTGAAGAATAATTAACTGCAAAGTCTGCAATAACCCATTCGCGACTGTACTAAATATTATTTACATAGCTGATCGGAGTATTAATCATACTAAATATCTATTATGCCTTAGCCTACAGCCACTTGTCATTGAATATCATTACATGGGGAGTAGGCAGAAATATCAACAGAGTGTCAATCTCACAAAAAAGATTAATTAGACTGATTTTCAATTTAAAACCAATGGATAGCTGCAGGAGTGTATTCAAGAAAAATAAAATATTAACTGTAGCATGTATTTTCATTTTGAAATGTGTATGTTACACATACAAAAATTTTACAAATTTTGGTAAACTGGGGGATACACACTTATATAATACCCGGAATAATAATAGATTGACAATACCAATTCATTCTACCACTCTTTATAAACATTCACCTAATTACAATGCCATCAATCTATTTAATAAACTCCCCGAAAACCTAAAAACCATAATAGGCTACAATAAATTTAAAATAGCCACAAAAAACTACTTAATAGAAATGGCTTTTTATAGCGTATTAGAGTATTTGATTTAATAATTTTGCGTTTTTACATGTTTTGTACCCTATACTTACATTCTAACTGTTTGTGTTGTACCTTTTTATTGACAATTTATATGACCTATATTTTATATTTATATGTTATGTTTATTATTTGTTATACTTTATTACTTTTAGTTTTGACTTACCATATATACATGTAATGTATCAGATAATGGTTAATAAAGAATTTATTTATTTATTATTTAATCGTTGTAATAACATTTTTTTTGAAATCGATCAGCAATGTCTACATTTTTGGCGCGATTTCAGATCGAAAAATGCACAATTCCAGTATTTTAGTCCGTTGCTAAGAAAACAGGCCGGAAAAGATCCGTTGCCAAGCAATGATCAACAAAATCATACAGGAATGTTACTTTCCCGGCCTAGGCCGAAAGTAACATTCCCGTGCGGTTTTTTATGTATATTTTAGACAGTAAATAAATACATGTAGACAAACCAACTCACATTAAAATTGTATTTATTAGTAAGCAGTTAAATTGTAATGAAGAAATGTTATGCATTAATACAAATTATTATAATTATTATTATTACATATTCCTTAAGGTATTTCTACTGAGAAAGTCAGATTGTTTTCAAATTCCGACAAGATGTAGATAATGATTTGGTGAAGCCATTGGCAAATTTTGAGAACGATCTTCTGTCTACTTTTCCAGTTATGATACATCAAAATTCACGTTATTAGCAAGGAAACGATACGGAAGGTTAATTTCCCGTGAATTTATCGCCATAATTTATATCTCAAACGTCAGATTCTTTTAAATTTTTGACTGAGTTCTTGTGTCTGGTTTTTAAGTAATTCGTGATACAGTGTCTGAAAACGATGGACAGTGTCTGAAAACGTTGGGAATTTCACGCATATATGAAAACTGGCAACACCGCATTAGCCAGTCTCGCCCGATCTTCAAACAGACGAACAGGGGTTCAATTTTTTTATCCTTCACTAAATAACGATATCTTTAGAATCGTTCGTATCTTGTGCTAGAGACAAAAACCAATTTTTCATTGCACGTTAGATAACGTATGCAGGTTAACAACTATCGTTTCAAAGTAAGCGTGCGCTCATACAGTGCTGCAAATCACAAATATCAATACAATGTCAGCAATAACTTTTCATTAATGTTAATATAATATATGCTAATACTATTTATGAAAATAAATACGTAAAAATATAAATATATAATATATAAATAAATATCAAACCCAAAAAAAATATAATACGAATCAACAATATTTTATTAGAATAATTTTGAGCGATAATCGTCAGTACGTTCATTTGAAACAAGTTCTATTTTCATTAATTTGTTAATAACACAAGATTTTTAATTTTAACTTTCCCACAAAATTGATGGAGGTTACTAGAATTGGCCCAAAGTTGAAAATTGAGACATCAAATCTTCACATTTTGAGGTCCCAGGAACCCAAAAAATTGGTTTTTAAAAAATATCTATCTGTGTGTGTGTACTAAACGGATTTAGATGAAACTTTGCATGAGTGCTCCAGAAGATCTGAAAAGGTACTGGTTGAGATTGGATTACGTTTAGTGCCGCTTTGGCCCAACAAGTTGTTTATTTTACAATTACTTAGAATTTCTATTCGAACAAAAACAGTAAATTGTTTCCCGGTTTATGATCTTTACCTGAGAGATTTCTGTTTTTTTCTAGGAGTGATACTTTTCGATTTGTTTGACAAAAACCGTGTTGAGGCGTCCGTTTTCGCAATCTGCAAAAAAGGCAAAACACGAAATCTTTGAACGTTCAGATCAGGAGTCGCCATAAGAAGCAGAATGTGGCAGCACATTCCTCATTTTAGTGTGATCGAAACGTCAACAAAACGCGATATGTATCTTGGTTTAATATTATTATAAAATAAATGTTTTTGAAAATAGTGTTTTTCGCCATAACATATGATTTCGTGTCCGCCAAGTAGCTGTACAAATCAAAGTAGTATCGATAAGAAGAAATGTTTTGGAATCACTTTTCATAGGTTAAAACAGGTCCGTACTCAAAAGATATGTTGAAACTATTTATTTCTATTTATTTTAGATTATATTATATTATATTTGCTTGAAATGTGAAACCGTCATTCTCATTCATTACTCTACTGGATTGATATATGGTAGTGTCAATGTGTAAAGTCAACTAACATGTATCTCTTCAAATGCTCTATAAACCTTTTTTTAAATCAGGACCTGCGAGCCGTTCATGACAGTATGATCACAAGCCACGCCTTCTGCGGCCGTTTCTCATTGTAGGATATAAGCTTTATGGCTACTCCTTATTTATATTCTACCTTCATGGTTCAGATCTTTTTTAATATATGAGTTGAAGGGCCACATTATGGAAAGAGGAAGAATTGCATGTGATGTACATCGTTAATCACACCGGCGAAATCGATAATTCGCGCCTACAAGAGCTTACGAAAATTGACATTTTTTGACATTCTCATGTCATTGTTTACGTGGGAGATGAAAGTTGTGATGTTGCCACGTTTCGTCGCCACGCGCTATCTCGCCCCCACCGTGTATCACTCTCTCTCTCGCTCCGGTAGAAATACCTTAATTTATAATATAGTCTCCCTTGCTGTACGTGCACCCCCCGCCCGATCCTTGGGGACAATGTTTTCCTAAAGATTGAAGCCTAAGGAACAATTTAAGACATATTCTAAAAAAAAAAGAACTGGCTGTACTTTCATAATGGCGGCCATATATTAAAAAAAGCTGTTGCCAATGTTGTTTTTGTCATTTAACACAAAAACTAAAAAAGATGGACAAAAACTTTCTTCAAAAAAAAAACAACGTGCATAAAATTTTCTACAATTTTGTACCTATACAATATTTTGATAGGAGTTAACCATTTTCCAGATAAATGAGTCCAAAATTAAGAAAACATGGAAATTCATATATTGGTAAATCACTTAGAGGAAATAACTGTGACAATTATTGCAAGGTGTATAATATAACTTTATATTATTAACATAAAAATTAAATAAAATAAACTGAAAAAAAATAATAATAATAATATTATAATTTGCAGACATTTATCTCGAAAACGGTAACAGTGGTATCTGCAAAATGGTAACTCCTATCCAAATATTGTATAGGAACAAAATTGTAGAAAATTTTATGCACTTTGTTTTTTGTACAGAAAGTTTTTCTCCATCTTTTTTAGTTTTTGTGTTAAATGACCAAAAACAATATTTGCATTTTTTTTTAAAACGGACGCCATTTTGAAAGTACAGCCAGCTCTTTTTTTTTTAGGACATGTCTTAAATTGTTCCTTAGGCTTTAATCTTTATGAAAAACATTGTCCCCAAGGATCGGGGGTGTGCACGGACAGTTAGGGTGGGCTTCCGTAGTGTTACGTTTTATATTGAATTTTATATTTTATTTTAAGAGGTTAATCATTTATCTGGAAAATGGTAACTCCAATGCAAATATTGTATAGGAACAAAATTGTAGAAAATTTTATGTACTTTGTTTTTTGTACAGAAAGTTTTTCTCCATCTTTTTTAGTTTTTGTGTTAAATGACAAAAACCATATTTGCAAATTTTGTTTTTTTTTAACGGACGCCATTTTGAAAGTGCAGCCAATTTTTTTTTTTTAGGACATGTCTTAAATTGTTCCTTAGGCTTTAATTTTTAGGAAAAACTTTGTCCTAAAGGATCGGGGGGGGGGGGGTGCACGGACACTTAGAGTGGGCTCCCGTAGTAATAATATTGATTGTGATTTCAGAAAAAATAGTATGTGTACTTCGGTGTGAAAGCACATTCCCAGACTTCGATGCTTGTTGGCCTCGACTAGCGCCTCGGCCAACAATTTACATCGTCGTCCAGGAATGTATTGCTTTCACACCTAAATACTCAATATGCTATTAAAAACCCAAAGAGAACTTTCCATTAATTCAATTACTAAAATAGTTGAAAACCACAATTGTGAGGTAATTAATTTGAATACTGACAAAGAATACTCTTAACTAAATAAACTATTATCATAGTACCACAATGTAACATATTTGAGTTAAATATAGCGTTAACTTCGGAGATATAGAGTCGTAATTTTTAAAGAGTTGATCTTCATTTTATTGAGTGAATTTAGAAAAATAATCTGAATGTGTAATTTAATTAGTATTTAAAACTTAAGACCAAAACAAATGACAACGGAGAATGAATAATTAAGTAATTTTAATTCTTAGGCTCTGATACACGTCGAAACCCTGTAGGGCGTCTCCCCCAGATTCGGGACTTGCCTCGGGTTCGTGCTCCATTCTTACTCTTTTAGGCGGCGTCGTAAATCGCCCGGCGCTTCCGCCTCTGGAGTGCCACAAGTAATTTCTCAATAGATACTTTGATATCGGAGCAACATTACCGTGGGCGGATGCTTGTCGAACAACAAATAAATACCAAAATCACTTGGAACGCTGTATAGAAATGGCAAACACCAGTTGACTGTTCCACTGCAATTTTGAAAATTGGAAAATTCAAGATGGCTGACCCAAAATAGCGGCTATGAAGTATAAAATGAGATTTTCTGGCTTAAGTTTACATTTTTGAGAAAAATTACAAGAATAAAAAAGTGTTTAGAATGCCACTTTGCACCTAAATATATGATCAATATATATCATCTAATAAAGATGATTTATATTGAATGGAAGTAGGTTTAACATTAAAGATAATGAAAACGATGTTATGATTATTATATTATAGGTATTTAATTGTTGCAATGTTTGGAAATTAGACGAGTTGGTCAACATGTGCAGTGAATTACAGTGATACCAATCTAGACACTTTTTACCAAACTTTCTTTCGTGCAAATCGTCAATTGACGATTTGCATAATACATATAAATAACATATAAATAATTATATTCACGCCTTGCTCTCATGATCATTATTGTAGTTCTACTATCGTCCACTGTGTGGCGCCACGAATAACAAAGCTAAAATTTATTTGTCCCTCCCTGTATTACCTTTCTCACTCATCTTCAGCTGTCAGTTTTCTATTTTCGTGTACTGGAATGGTCGGCTACGATAATACTTGCCGGAAAATGGTTGAAAATAAAAGAAAATACATTTTATCACCGAAGATCCATAATCTTTTAAAGACGTATTCGTCAATGAAAAAGAAAAGGTGACGCAACGATGTAAATACATTCGTAAATATAAGTTATCACTAAACGTCCTAACAAATAGGGAAATGGAGGACGTAGCTAGTCCCTAGTCACGGTAAGTTGAAAGCAAAATTCAGAATTTAATTTCAGGTTTTGGTTGAGAATAGGAAATATTATACATAGTGGATTGGATTAAGTGCACTAGAAGGTCGTGAATAAAGCAGACTGGTTATATAAATTAGAAACCTAGTTAACTTGTGTAAGTTTTCTAGAAGGTCATGTATATGACAAGCAGCAGACCCCCTTGTAAAAATTGGAAACCTAGTTAACTTGTATAAGTTTTCTAGAAGGTCATGTATATGACAAGCTGCAGACCCTTATAAAATTATAAATCTATTTGACTTGACTAAGTCTCTAGAAGGTCATGGTATGACAAATTGTTGGTTGGCCAGGAAAGAGAAATTTAAAAACAGGTATATATTTAAAATTTTAGGTAGTATATATCGACATAAGAAAAGTAAGCCCATCAGACTTGGACAAAGCCAACGGGCAATTCAGAAAGATGAAGGGAGGGGGGGGGGGGGGGGGGACAAACTCTTGCAAGTAATTGCCAATTAGTAAATGATGCAGTCAGGTTGTTGGCAGATCAGATATATACCATGAACAGTCTCTGTCCAGCCAACATGTGGTTAGTGATAGCCGCGACAAATTTGTCAGGGGAGTTACTACAGAACACACTCTTAAATGGTTGGTTATTTGGGGGCAATTTATCAGAACGATTGAATTTAAAAACGCCTCGTATGAATATACAGGAATTCCTTGGTCTGTAATACTTTTAACAAACTCTTAATAAGGGTAATAATAAAACGTCTTTATTAAAAAAATAAATAAAGGATTACTCTTACACTTAACTCTATAAAGCAATTAAGTTATTACTTACAATTAAATTTTACTGACACGCAAAGAAAAAAAAACAAAGTATCCCATTATTATTTCTCTCCTATACTTAAATAGTATCAAAATTGATGCTCAGTAATAGTGCCTTTTAGCTTACACTTAAATGGTAAGGATTACAGGATTTGGAGAAGTAGGTAAAGAATTATGTTTTTATTGCATTTTAAGAGAACGATTTTAAATAAGGATGTTCTAAATCTGGTATATTGAAAATTATCTCATGGAATAAGCAAAGGATAAGAGGTGTAATTTTGTCCTATTATTTACATTTAATCAATGTAATATTTATTCTGGCAGATCTTGGCTTGTCATATTAATGGAGCCCATATATAAGTCTACAACATGAATTTTGTATCTTCTGTAATCTGCTTTAATTCATTGTGTTCAAACAGAGTTCATAGGTATATGAAACTACAATAATTTAAGTGTGTTACTTAACACCAACACTTCACAGAGATTTTTAGACATATTGAAATTTAATATATGTCTGTGGAATGTAAAGGTTTTAAATTCATGTAGATTTTTTTTAATTACTTTGTTTACTTGTGAATTGAATTTTAAGGGTTGTCAAATATTACACCCAAAACTTTCTGCTGATTTAATTATGGAAAGAATTTCTCCATTTATTTTATTTGCATCTAACTATTACATCTACGTCATTTATGCCACTGAACATCAGTAGCGTATCTGTATGTTTTTCTGTTGGTCAGTGACCTGTGGGAAATGGCTTAATAACGTAAGACAATATTAGATGTTGTGCGTAAGTTTATCGCAAAATTAAGAAAAGTAACAATATAAGTTTCTAGAAATTTATACAATACTGATTTTATGATGTTGGAAGTTCCCCAGAGAAGCACCTTGAGATACATAATTCGCTTCGTGTCATTCAAAGATATAAGAACTGACAAATATTCACTATAGATTGTAGAGATAATAACTAAAATACGCCCTATCACTGAGTCTGGGTGGCTTTATGTAAAACAATTTTAACAGGCTAAATACTTGACTTAAAAGCCTATGGGTCATACAAAAATAACATCATAATTGCACGGTATAAGTGCATGTGTGGAATAATTTTTTGACCAGAGATGTAAATATGGTAAATCATTTGAAAATTTATAAAAGTATATAAACATAAAAGTACTTAACAACAACATAAGCAACCTTTTGTTGTTTTTAAGTTAAACTAAAATTTAAAATGATTTTATCATAAGCATTCTCAATTAAATGATTATTTATGACTGACTTGTACCTAATTAGCATTAGCACATTTTGTAAACAAGTTAAAAGATTGCGATGTTTTATTCAGACTTGAAAGGAATAATGAGGAATCTTTGGTCGCAAGACTATTATGGGACAAATCTTGAGTAATAGCATTTATTGGTGTACCTATATAACATACATTTTTTTATTTTACTTTGAAAACAGGATGTTAGAAAATTTAATGCCATATCATATAAATAATTAAATATTTACAATCATTGTAAAAGAAATTGTTTAGCAATGCTTATGCTTATTCTTGTAAACGTAGACGTTTTCAAATATATATAGATATATAAATTAATTACAGTTAAAATTTCTAAATGTACCATGGCAACTCATCTCACAATCGCCTGCAAAAATTCCAAGGCATATTTTGCAAATGAATATACGGTTAATGTGTGCACTGTTTCCCCAATTTATGATGCCATATCTCAAATGGCAGTGAAAATTTACAATGTCTAGACATAAACCTTAACCCATAGGAGCTAAACTTTAATCTAAAGGGCCTTCCAGAGGAGACAATACACATAGCGACGGCATCCAGAAGTGACATCAATGAAAAATAACACAGTGGTTGTTTAAAATTATGGTGGAGATATTGCATATAATAATAATAATAATAATAGCACAGAACAGACAAATTAATCATAGAGACCTGAAAAGAAAATTTAGCGATGAATATAAACACCGAGTTACTAAATTGCTAAACACTTACCTCAACTCCGGAAACCTGACAAGAGCTATTAATACCTGGGCAGTTCCTGTTCTTACCTATTCTTTCGGTATCCTGAAATACACGGACACAGACCTTAATGAGCTAGACAGACTGACTCGCCGACTTCTAACAAAATTTAGAGCTCACCACCCACGCTCGGCCCTCGAAATGGTGTATCTAAAAAGAAAGGAAGGAGGACGAGGTCTAATTAACATACGCAAATTGTGCAGAAACCAGGAGGCTAGTATGAAGCAGTACTTCCATAGATCCAACTCTGAACTCATTTGGGCAGTAGTGGCTGCAGACAACGGCTACTCTGCTCTGAATCTATGCAATAATGCGGTAAATATCGAGCGAACTGACATTACACGGAAAATATCCTGCAGCCTTATTAAATAACAGCATAGACAGAGAAGGGTCACTAACCTGGCTGCAGAAGGGTCAGCTACACATGGAGACAGAGGGATTCATAACTGCTATTCAGGATCGGGTAGTACGAACAAGAAATTACGACAGGATTATTTTGAAGAGGAGCGTCGAAGATGTATGCCGAAAGTGCCACAGACCAGGAGAAACCATCGAGCACATTACAGCCGGCTGTCCAGCTCTAGCCGATAATGCCTACTTGGGTAGACATAACCAAGTGGCAAAAGTAATTCACGTAGAACTTGCGAAAAAGTTAAAGCTAACAGATAATCCTCCTCCTTATTACCGCTACCAGCCCATGCCAGTTTTGGAATCTACAGATTATTTACTCTATTGGGACAGACCTATATTAACGGACAGAACAGTAGATTATAATAGGCCTGACATAGTTCTCATAGACAAACAGCACAATACGGCATTTATAATCGACATCGGTTGCCCCCTAACAGCCAATCTTGTTAAAACAGGTTGAAAAAGTCTCTAAATATGAGAACTTATCAATAGAGATAAAGCATATCTGGGAACTTAACAGGGTGCACATAATACCAATTATAATTTCAGTGGAAGGAGTTATGTCAAAACACCTAAAAAAGAACATTAGACAATTAGACTTGCCCGAGTATTTGGCACAAGTCATTCAGAAAAGTGTTATCCTCCAAACATGCCACTTAACAAGGAAATTTTTAAACTGCCCAGGATAAGATGAAATTCTTCCCTGGAATGTACAAACTGCCAGCAAAAAGCTGTGATTTTAAAAACATAATAATAATAATAATAATAATAAATGTTTTTATGGCTTCAGGCTGAAATATACAAACAATAAGATAACAATATACAAAATAATTATGCCTGAATGCAAAAGGCAGAGTTCGCACTTATTCGATGTGAACATCGGAGAAGCAGCACTCTTACACTCAACCTTAGTCTCGTGTATATAATATCAACTGCTTATCCCACATACAATTACTTCGTTGATTGAATTCTAACAGATCTTTCTGAAAAGGTTTCCTTCCGTAAATTGCTCTCGCTCTGCCTTAGTATTGATGCTTTTTTGATAATTAGAGTATAACAATAAAATTAAGAGATTTTCAAGGTGTACAAACCTTAAGCCTACTGCTTCAAGATATGGTAGTATATATGGTACCCCGCCATAATTGTAAACTACTTAAATACAATTTTGTATACTTTCCTTGAAATATTATATGAATTAATCACCCTCCTTGCTCTTATAACGATTCGTAAGGCACAAACAATTTCTATGATTGAGCTTAATAACAGTCATCAAATGAAAACAAGTTCTGAGATTTTATCAGCCAGTTTCACAATCGTTATTTAACTAATGGTTAGGATTTGACCAATAGTTTTATTATAAAAATCTGTTACATTAACAGCCAGTTTTACAATTGTTGGTTGATTAATAGTTATAGGATTTGACCAATGATTTATTACTATAAAGGCAAGGATGTCTGGTAAAGCTGTGTTTACTAATAATTATAACTTTCATAGTACAGGATCCGTACGTATCTTAGACTATCAGGTTCTGGTTAGTCAACCAGAAAGATAGCCAGTGATTTTGCGGCTGGCTGTATGACTGATAGGAGTTAAAACTTAAGGGCATTATAATGAAATAATTAAACGCTCAACAGGGCGATACAAGGGTTACAACAGGCATATTGTAAAAAAAAATCAAATATGCTCACATTAAACGAAATACAGAACATGTTTAGTGGAACATTTAAATTAATATTCTTGTTTATGAAAAGATTTTAATGCAATCTCTCGAAGATCTCAAATCGCTCTGAACATCTACAATTGTGATCATGAGAGCAAGGCGTGAATATAATTATAAGATTAAACGAACTTACCTTAAGTGAAGTTCGATCTTAATTATATGAACGCCTTGCTCGAAATGATCAAACCACAGTAGAGAAAAGACCAGTAGTCCGACTCAGCCGGAACAGTTGTATAAGATTTTCAGTGCGCATGCGATGCGCGTGGGCTTAAACTATTCGATGCGCAGTGGACGGCACGACGACAGTGAACGGCAGTGATGTTATAAGGTGGGGCGGATGTTTATTTTTGTTTACGTTTACGTTTCTGAGCAGTCCCCACTATCCACGAAATGCGCGTGGGATACAAACAGTAGATGCGCAGTGGATTAAAAAAAATAAAATCGAGTACAACAAATATCAAAGGAACCGCTGCGAGTGAAACTACTGGTCTTCTCTATACTGTGATCAAACCCTCCCCGCCCACTCAGAGTCACGGTCAATAAACGATACGGTTGCATCAATCAGCAGCTTTATGACGAGAGAGACGCGGGGGGCGGGAAATCGAATGAAAGAGACAGACATATCTGATTTCCGTGCAGAAGACAGAGACAAAGATTCCGGTAGGGTCTACAGCCTACGTCACCTGTAGACACTACAAGCATCTTTGTCTCTGTCTTTTGCACGGAAATCAGATATGTCTATCTCTTTCATTCGATTTCCCGCCCCCCGCGTCTCTCTCGTCCTAAAGCTGCTGATTGATGCAACCGTATCGTTTATTGACCGTGACTCAGAGTTACCTTTGCGGTACTGAACTTAGAGTTGTTAAGATTGCTATTCAAAAATAAAAAAGCGATTTTATTTTCAAGATCGATTTGTCGACTCAGTCATTTAAATTACCTATTCGTCTTACATGGAAATATTTACAATTTGTTAAGCAATCCCAAATATTCCGCAGATATGCAAATTGGCAGATCAAATAATAATTACAAAAAATTATTTATTTTGGTAAAGATTAGATTGAATCGAATCTGAATTTTCGAAGATCAAACTTAAGAGGGATAAGGATCAGCTGATCGAACCTATCAAAGCCACCAATACTCCCCGCGCGTCGCAGATTTCCCATAGTTACATTTACGTTATCACAGAAATACGTAATTAGAGTCCGTTGCTCTCAGAGTTCAGCCAGAGAATGTGATGCAACTAATAGGGAATGTCGAGTATTAATCGTACCTTTATTCCGTCAAAATATAGCTGGCAACATTGCCTTCTGCAATGAGTGGTTATTTTATTATCGTCAAATGTGAATATTTGAATTGTTTTAGTTTATAATGATTTTTGGATTACAAATAAACTGATTATTTAATGAAAAATTTTATGTTAAAGTTTTTATCGTATATTTTTCAGGCCAAGTGAAATGAACGATATTACGTTATTTTTCATCTTCGAGGACAATCAAAACATAACCTATAAGGTGGCAAGAATTTTGTTTTGAGTCATATTTGCAGTATTTTCCTACCTACATTTTTTAAAATTTGTAAGTGTTGTTAAAGACCTAATGCTGTGTTTAGTGTTTGCGACTCTCATTTGTTATTTGGATCATTTTTAAAATAGTACATGAGAAATTTTTTTTATAATTAAGGAAAGCGTATAGTGATTCATTTAATAAAGTATTACCAGTGTAGCATTAAATTAAATAATTTCGCAAAAGTAATGTACCCAGAAGAGGTAGATTACTTTAATCGTTGAATATTTTGTTTGTCTACTGGTTCTTTACGTGTATCAAAATATAGTTAAAGAGGATTATAAACTAATTTAAAATGTTTTTTAGTCGAGGACAAACGACGAACAGTACAAGAGATCTGTTGACAATGTGTTACGTTCGCCATTTGTCCTCGTCTCAAAAACATTTTAAAGTAGCTTTTCAACAACTGTCTTCGAAATTGACAAATAACGCACAATAACCGAAATGACTCGAAACTGTTTCTTTTCACACATGTGTGCAATAATCCAAAAAAAAAATAACATGTTTTTCACACCGTTCTGTCGAAAACAGAACAGACACCTTTTATTTGTATTTTTTAATGTAGGCTAGCCTATTCAAATTCATAGCAACTGACTTGTTTAACTACTCCAGTTTTACATTAAAGAACATAGCACAATTTTAAGGTATTTTGGCCCTCAGTAGAAAATTTTGAAATTTTAACATATAGTTTATATTAAAGGAAGTAATTTTATCATTGAAAGAAAGTCCTAAGTGTACAGGGTGTATCTGAAAAGTTAAATTAAAAATAGTGATTTTAAGATATCGCATATTTATTACTGGCGTCAGAAATAAAAACGAATAACTATTTCAATTATTTATTTTCATTATACAACGTGTAGTACAGTTTAAAACATGTATAGTTGCTAAACCATACAGTGTTCCAAAATTATTATCATCATAGGTTTTTAGTTTTCTTATAACAGAAAAATTAAATATATTTTAATTAATATTTAATTAGTGGTATTTAGTTGTATTTGGGTCCTATGTATTTATGTGGTGTATTTTATGTTATTTTATGTTTAGACAAAAATCATACAGTGTTCCAAAAATATAATGATTACCTAATAAGCACGTTTAGAAAAATATATTTTTATCCGAGGAACATTCTGGTGATGAAAAACAATGCAAAATAGTCCAAAAGAGTAATTGTTATTAAGTATTTATTAATGGCCGTTTTTGGCTGAAAAAAAAAAAACAATCTTGTCATTAACGGTGGCGGTCCCAAGCGCAAAAATGCGTAAAAACAAGGCATTATACTTCGATAATTTCTCTCTTATCCCTGATCCGATTTAAAGACTGTTTCAACAGTTTTATAGAAAAAACTTCATAGAATGGTACCTGCCTAGCCTATTAAAAAATCCAACAAAAAATAAAAAATGACATAGGCGCAGCCAGGGGGGGAGCCATGGGGCCCGGGCCCCCCCCAAGCCGTCTCCCTTGAGCCAAAAAATAAAGAAGCAGTGCAGAGCAGTATCTAAATTATCCCTTGAAATAAACATTTTTTAATTAATGCCAATATTATCTAATAGAGGAATCTACATACACATCCGTTTTCAACCATTTTCTGAAAAATTTTTCTCATCCTCTGGGGAGGCCGGTTCTATTGGCCCCCCCCCCCCAGATGAATTTTCTGGCTGCGCCACTGAAAAATGAACAATAATTTTTATTTTTTGTAAAGTTTTTAATAGGCAGGTACCATTCTATGAAGTTTTTTCTATAAAACTTTCGAAACAGTTTTATAAAAAAGAAGTTTCCTCGATCAGGTATAAGGGAGAAATTATCGAGCTATGATGCCTTGTTTTTACGCATTTTTGCGCTCGGGACCGCCACCGTTAATGACAATGATGAGAATTTTATTGCAACTTTCAAGATTGTTTTTTTTTTATTTTTCAGCCAAACGGCCATTAGTAAATACTTAATAATAATTACTTTTTTGGACTATTTAATGTCCTGTATAATTTTTGTCTAAACATAACATAAAACACACCACCACATAAATAGATAGGACTCAAATCCAACTAAATACCACTAATTAAATAGTAATTAAAATATATTTCCTTTTTATCTATTATAAGAATACTAAAAACCTGATGATAATAATTTTGGAACACTCTGTATGGTATAGCAACTATACATGTCTTAATCTGTACTGCACGTTGTATAATAAAAAGAAATAATTGAAATGACGCCAGTAATAAATATGCGATATCTTAAAATCACTATTTTTTACTTAACTTTTCAGATACACCCTGTACACTTAGGACTTTCTTTCAATAATAAATTTCTTTCAATAATGAAATTACTTCTTATAATATAAACTATAATCTGTTAAAATTTCAAAATTTTCTACTGAGGGTCAAAATACCTTAAAATTGTGCCATATATGTCCTTTAAATTTTTAGTGTTTTGTTAAATAAATAATACCTGTTTACTTATGGAATTGTTTGTTTTTCTTGCAGTCGTAGAAAAAATATTGTGAACAACACATTTGAAAACATCTTTTCACACTCATTGGACTTGTGGAACTTGCCTTCGGCTCTTTCCACCAAACTGTCACTCGTGTGAAAAGATTGGTTTTCGGAACTTGTTTAAAATACTGTTATAGTACTTTATTAAGTATATCTTACATAAGTAGACTACAAATTTCCAATTATACTATGTTGTACAATGTTTTTCTTGACAAACCTTGTCAATTTTATTGAAAAATTCTTCTTGCCCGAGCATGTAAAGCAAAATTTTGTTCACGAAACCAATAGCAAAATAAAGAATTTAACTGTGAGTAAAGTCTTTTGGTTTTCTTTCATAATGATTTTTTTTCTGAAGTAAAATAAGTAACCATCAACAAAATGATATTTCTTTATTTTCTATGTACAAAATTTACATAATTTATTCAATTATTCATCGATTTAAAGAATATTATAAAAACACAAGTTTGGGAATTAAACTCACTAAAGAGAAGTTTTTAAGCAACCAGAATATAGATGAATAATGTTTTGTTGGCTTGAAACTTAAAGCTATATTTTAGTAAGGGCTTCCTGTAGAAACGGGGTTGCCAGTCGTGAACTGAGCTCTTAAGCGCACCTCATTCGATATTTTTGAAGAAAACAAAGTTTCAAAGCAAAAACCTTATAAAATAAGTGAATAATAAACAAATACATAAACTTAAAAAAAATAATAGAAGAAAAATAAATATGATTTTCCTAAACTAAAATAAATAAAATGAAAATATTTCTACACGTCCATAAGTAAATAAAATAAATATTATTTTAAATGAAGACATTTCCAAAATAAATTAATAAATAACTCAAGATAATAATTATTAACTATGTACTTAATTAATGGGATAATAAGAAAGTTTAGGTTCTCATATGCCTTCTATCGGGGTTTCTAATCGAGTAGCCTCTATTTATGCATATTCAATATGAGTAAAATAGGTACACGTACCAAAATGACTGTTTTTGTTGAGGAAAAACTGATCATTTGTTTTCCTTGTTTTCATTTCGCTTCTTTTTCAAAGACTTATTAAACAAAAGTAATATATTATATATTTTACATTGACGACTATTTTGTTAAATGTTTTCATATAAATCCCTCATCCCCTTAATTGCATCTGCACCCATGCAATGGAAAAAAAATAATAAAAGGTAGGTACGGCAATACAAAAATTCGCGCTCACTCCAAACTTCTCTTCATTTATTTTTTCTTAACTATACATGCGATGTAATATATGTTAAACTCTGTTACTTAGTATAATTTACCTCAAAATGGAAAGTTTTCGATTTTTTCTTATTGCGTACCTATAACGCTTTTGTTCAAAATTTTAAATTTTGTTGCTTTTCTTCTATAACCCATATATTGTACAATATTTTGTTCAAAATATACATACCTCTATAACTAAAAATAAAAATTTAATTTGCAATTTTTTCTTAAAGGTAATATTAAATAACATGCTGGATTATAGCTAAAAAGTATTATCTATAGGCATTAAACCTGCCTTTCTTCCTTTAAAATTTAACAAACGCAAAGTCGAGTGTCCTATCACAAAAATTTCTAACAAGTACACCACAATAAATATATAAATTAAAAATGTTTTTCCACATTACGCCAAGTTATAATACACTTGCTAGAAACATGAGTTTAAACTAAACAACTTCTTGAATAAACTGAAATATAACGGGCACTCAAAAAGTCAGAACTATAAAATAATTTAAAATTTTGACCGTCTATTCTGTTTTAAGGAATATTTCGCTCCATCTTTCTCAGCTAAGAGCTCCTGTCTTTGTCTTTCGAGCGCTTGCTTCCGAGATTTTAACAATTTACTTACATTTTTATTTATTAGGCTTATTAGGTCATCAACAATGTTGCCAAACTGTTTTAGTTAAGAAATCGGGCCGCAGATGCCGCTACATACCAGAGTAGAAATTCCAAAACATCGGGGTATAGATTTGGGCTTTTAATATTGATTATTTTTAAATGCTGTATTTAGAAAAAGTTTTGGTATTCAACCAAAGAATTTCGCTAACTCCGTATTTTTCTCGGTAAATCAAATTATGATTTTTTTTTTCTTCATTAACGGTTTTATAACAATTTCACTGAGTTTCCGGAATACAAAACATTATTATAGACAGATCCCCATTCATACTTTTTTAATTAATGCCTTCTAAGGAACGTAATTCTATACCCAGTATTTCGGCAATATGGCGGACATCCTTAGCCCTCTTAACAGCTCTTGGTATTCTAAATAAACCCTGATTTGAGATCATATTAGGTCCGTTCCTTTGCACGGGAAGTGTGACACTAATTTTGAGTGACAGAGATGGGATCAATGCGGATACCATAAGTTAAAGAGAGACAATCTGATACCAGTGCAGCTCAGCGCTACACTTGTAGTGCAAAGGAATGAACCTATTCTTGCTCTAAAGAAACTGACAGCTGAAGATGACTGAGAAAGGTATAGGCGTCTGAATTTAAGATGCCAGCGCCAAAGTGGAGAACTCGTGAACTAATTATAGGCCGTTTGTTTATTTATTTGGTGAATACTTATGTCGATTTTTTTCTGTTTATTGCTATTTTTGGCGTTAAAAATAATAACATTAATAATATATGATCTAAAAGTTTGCAAGATTTTGTTGTAAGTGATTTACAAGATGTTAATGGCATTATTCAGCAAAATTCATATTTTTTAGGTTATCTAGTTTTCCCCTTGAAAAGTAGTTTCTTCGAGATAAGCGGCCAGACGGCTAGTGAAATATTAATAAACTTAAATATTTCTTTAAATTTATGTACAGTTATGTAGTTTAAATCATTAAATTACTGAAATTGCATATATTTACTTATTTCAAAAATTTCACTTACAATGTGTGATTGTTCAGGCCATTATTATTGCTACTCGGGCCACGGTTATTTGCACCAGCTTTTCCCCCCTCAATGCCTGGTTAAAGGTGTCTACATTGAAGATGGTATGCTTTGAACATTGTCGTGCCAACTCAACTTTCACGAATTGTCCCTGCAATCTACAAAGGATACCGACTAGGTTGGCTCCAGCAAATTGTATCTTGTGTAGCCCCTTTAAACGTTATCATATTTTTAATAACTTAGCATCTCAGTTTATCATTTTACTTATTGTTGATATCATCGTACACTAAAGAGACAATGACAGAAAAGCCCATAATTAGTTTGACTATAGACCACCAGGTGGCGTACTCCTTATTTTCAGACGCCTATAGGTCGCGTGCGCCGACGTCACAGATTCTGAGACCTTAGGAAAACAAACAGCTGTCATCGAGTGACGTGCCGATTGAACGTGTTGTTTTAAAGTATGTTTTGCCGTTTTTGTGATATTTTGAAACTTAATTTTGGATTATTTGACATCCACAACTATCCTTAATTATTTCGTGTGGTGAATTTTGTTCGTTAATATGGAGATAAGTTTATATCTTACAAAATCGTCTCATAATGCAGAGGTTAGGTACATGGAAAAAGTTGGTGTCATCGAATTAAATCCTTTACATTTTGAGAAATGATAACTTCAGTACAAATATTGGTGTATTTCATAATATTTCACATAGGGATATTGTGAACTACTTGGTTTTTGTGAGTAATGCATAGGCAAAAGGATGAGTTCAAGGCATTCAAAAATCTTGAAGCTATTTATGGTTGGGTGAAAGAAGAACTCTCCAAGAAATTTACAGGATAAAAGCTTTTTGCAAAGGTAAGAATTAGTTGTTGATGATCAACCCTTTTTTTCAATATATGCTTACCTAATTAAATGTTGCTTAATGAGTAATTGCTAACATACAAATTCATTTTTCAGGTTATGAACTCTTAACTTACCATCTTCAACAAAAGCCATCGACTACTTGGACTATTACTGATCCAGATGATCCTTCAGTACTCATTGTGACTGTGTTACTAGTCCAGACAAAATTTGTTCACTACCCAGTCTTTCCTTTCAATTTTTAGCAGTAAACGGTGGCCATGGTCTGTTATGAATTTTATGAAAAATACCATATAAATTAAAGATGAAGGACTGAAGTACTGTGAACTACTTGAAATATGTAAACAGATGTACACAATTTCTTCCAGTGTACTTATGATATACCTATAGATTGAACTATACAAACCATTGTAATTTGTGCAAGAACTTTTTCTTATCGTGTCTTATTGTTATATAATAATGTCTTACATGTATTTTATCATTTTATGTAGGCAGGTGAATTGTTAAATATTTTGTGTATTTTATTAAACACGTATATTCACTTTTTTATTTATCACTCGTATTATTGTTGTTAGCAGTGAATTGAAATAGTCGATTATGTTGAACTTATACATGCATCTTTGCATCTAACTGAAAGTAAAACAAAATATACTTACTAAATATTAAATTCTTTATTATCCAAGGTTCCATATGTTCCATTAGTAGGTACTCGTAAGAAGAGTCAACAAGAAACTTAACATGAGATACAAAGAAAGATCTATATTGCAATAAAAAAATAAATGATTACATTATATACTTATAGGTACGAAGTATCTAAGTAGTAACATTGTAATTACATAATTCAAAGAACATTTATAGCTGCAATTTGACAGTTTCAACGCCCATTTGGACTTTATTTATGTGTTCACTCACTTCACATCACTTTGTCTTAGTTTGATAGTTTTTGAATGTTAAAAATTCAACACTGGGTTTTTGAGCATTACACAATATATAATTTAAAAGGACGTTTAGTTGGTGTACAACAATTTCTGCTCTTACACTTCTTTCTCCCTCAGCATCAGTTCTACCCTCACTCAACTAAAATTTAAACAAGAACTCATTTTTAAAAATGCTGACAAATCAATATAAAGTGTTATTGTTTCTTGTTTGGTTTAGCAGTAGTTATTATTATCACAAGCACTTTTAGTTTCACATTTGAGTTTTAAGTTATATACCATATTAACAGAGAACACCTAACTGGATACATCATCGTGGTTTTGAATTACAGCTGTCTTTCCTACAACATAAATCCACAATAAAAATCAAATTTTTAAATTAATAAGCAACAACTTACCATTAATAAAATGCTTGGAATACCCCAGTAAAATAATTCCTTTTAATTGCTTGAAATCTTTTAATCCTAACCTCTTCTGGCTGTAAATCGACGTTATTTTATAAAAACTGATGTTGTCTCGGTATTGCCACACTTCCACAACTAATAATACAACAAAAACTTGTCATTTTGTACGATATAATGTCCATAAAAACTCTAATATTATGAAAAATTCAATTCTTAGGTTCAGTCAGTCGTCATTTGACAGCAATGACAGCGGTTTGTTTTCCTAAGGTCTCAGCTCTGTGACGTCACGCGCACACGACCTATAGCATGGTAATAGGTCGTGTACGCGTGACGTCACAGACCTGAGACCTTAGGAAAACAAACAGGTGTCATTTCTGTCAAATGACGACTGACTGAACCTAAGAATTGAATTTTTCATAATATTGAAGTTTTATGGACATTATATCGTACAAAATGGCAAGTTTTTGTTGTATTATTAGTTGTGGATGTGTGGCAATACCGAGACAACATCAGTTTTTATAAAATAACGTCGATTTACAGCCAGAAGAGGTTAGGATTAAAAGATTCCAAGCAATTAAAAGGAATTATTTTACTGGGGTATTCCAAGCATTTTATTAATGGTAAGTTGTTGCTTATTAATTTAAGAATTTGATTTTTATTGTAGATTTATGTTGTAGGAAAGACAGCCGTAATTCAAGACCACGATGATCCATCCAGTTGGGTGTTCTGTGGTAATATGGGATATAACTTAAAACTCAAATGTGAAACTAAAAGTGCTTGTGATAATAACTACTGCTAAACCAAACAAGAAACAATTCATGGTAAAAAAATAACACTTTATATTGATTTGTCAGCATTTTTAATAATCAGTTCTTGTGTTTAAATTTTAGTTGCGTGAGAACTGATGCTAAGGGAGAGAGAAGTGTAATAGCAGAAATTGTTGTACGCACCTCAAGAGGAAAATACACAGGCTACATTAAGATATCTGATGAAGTGCATAAGTTAAGGAAATTCCAAGTATTGCTGTCATTGATTGATCTGGCAACTAAACGTCCTTTTAAATTATATATTGTGTAGTGCTCAAAAACCCAGTGTTGGATTTTTAACATTCAAAAACTATGAAACTAAAACAAAGTGATCTGAAGTGAGTGAACACATAAATAAAGTCCAAATGGGCGTTGAAACTGTCAAATTGTAGCTATAAATGTTCTTTGAATTATGTAATTACAATGTTACTACTTAGATACTTCGTACCTATAAGTGTATAATGTAATCATTTATTTGTTTATTGCAATATAGATCTTTCTTTGTATCTCCTGTTAAGTTTCTTGTTGATTCTTCTTACGAGTACTAATGGAACATATGGAACCTTGGATAATAAAGAATTTGATATTTAGTAAGTATATTTTGTTTTACTTTCAGTTAGATGCAAAGATGCACGTGTATATATAGGTTCGACATAATCGACTATTTCAATTCATTGCTAACAATAATACGAGTATAAAAAAGTGAATATACGTGTTTAATAAAATACAATAAATATTTAACAATTGACCTGCCTACATGAAACAATAAAATACATGTTAGACATATCATATAATAAGACACGATAAGAAAAAGTTCTTGCACAAATTACAATGGTTTGTATAGTTCAATCTATAGGTATATCATAGGTACACTGGAAGAAATTATGTACATCTGTTTACATATTTCAAGTAGTTCATAATAGTACTTCAGTCCTTCATCTTTAATTTATATGGTATTTTTCATAAAATTCATAACAGTTAACCTTTCGGCCATAGCCACCGTTTACTGCTAAAAACTGAAAGGAAAGACTGGGTAGTGAACAAATTTTGTCTAGACTAGTAACACAGTTACAATGAGTACTGAAGGATCATCTGGATCAGTAATAGTCCAAGTAGTTAATGGCTTTTGTTGAAGATGGTAAGTTAAGAGTTCATAACCTGAAAAATGAATTTGTATGTTAGCAATTACTCATTAAGCAACATTTAATTAGGTAAGCATATATTGACAACTAATTCTTACCTTTGCAAAAAGCTTTTATCCTGTAAATTTCTTGGAGAGTACTTCTTTCACGCAACCATAAATAGCTTCAAGATTTTTGAATGCCTTGAACTCATCGTTTTGTATATGCATTACTCACAAAAACCAAGTAATTCACAATATCCCTATGTAAAATATTATGAAATACACCAATATTTGTACTGAAGTCATCATTTCTCAAAATATAAAGGATTTAATTCGATGACACCAACTTTTTCCATGTACCTAACCTCTACATTATGAGAGGATTTTGTAAAATATAAAGTTATCTCCATATTAACGAACAAAATTCACCACACGAAATAACTAAGGATAGTTGTGGATGTTAAATAATCCACAATTAAATTTCAAAATATCACAAAAACGGCAAAACATACTTTAAAACAACACATTCAATCGGCACGTCACTCGATGACAGCTGTTTGTTTTCCTAGGGTCTCAGAATCTGTGACGTCGGCGCACGCGACCTATACTACTATCATTGTATAGGTCGTGTGCGCGTGACGTCACAGCCCTGTCAAAAAAATCTCATCAATCCGTATTGAAAATTATCAAAAATTAATAAGTATCTATGAGAACCTATATGGTCAATAAGTTTCTATAAGAGTTAGGTAAAGTTGCTGTTGAAATTGTTATCAGTTTATATCCGCATTGACCAGCAAAATGAGTCAAGCCATATCCAATTGTTAATCCAAACATTTACTTATACCATATCAATGAGAATTTATGAGCACAGTATCTAATGTAATTCGTGCGGCTTTCCGTGATTAAAAGACAAGTGTTTCTTTAAGAAACGAGCTGCATTAGGTTAGAACAGTTTGGATTTGCAATTGAAGATTACAAATTATAATGTTTGAATAGGGATTTATGAGATCAGTTTCTATGAGTATTAATGTTTTTTTTTTCAGTAATATATTAAATGTGTTTTCATATGTTTGAATGGGTAAAAAGAAAGGTCAGTTTTCAACTGCAATTACAAATACAAGTTTAATCGCTTCGAATGGGATTATATGCGATCAATTTCTAAAAGTATTTATGCTGTTTTCCGAATATAGTTATGATGAGGTTTAATCAGTAACAAATTGTTAACTACTTGTTATGATATGGTCGGAAATTCCAAGTACACATTTAGTATTCCTTCAAGAGGATTGATGAGAGCAGTTTCTACGAGTATCTATTTGTTGTTCCTATAGTAAATTATATAAGTCTTTATCAGTACAGATTCGGATTTAATTTAAATATGAAAATTATATCAGAATAAAGCAACCAAATATTTCAAACAGTATCTATTTGTAAATCCAAACATTTACTTATACTATCTCAATGAGAATTTATGAGACCAGTATCTAATGTAAAACGTGCGGCTTTCCGTGGTTAAATGGCAAGAGTTTCTATAAGAAACGAGTTGCATTAGGTTAGAACAGTTTTGATTTGCAATTGAAGATTCAAAATTATAATGTTTGAATAGGGATTTATGAGATCAGTTTCTATGAGTATTAATGTTTTTTTTTCAGTAATATATTAAATGTGTTTTCATTTATTTGAATAGGTAAAAAGAAAGGTCAGTTTTCAACTGCAATTACAAATACAAGTTTAATCACTTCGAATGGGGTTAGATGCGATCAATTTCTCAAAGTATTTATGCTGTTTTCCGGACATAATTGTGAAGAGGTTTAATCAGTAACAAATTGTTCACTACATGTTATGATATGGTCGGAAATTCCAAGTACACATTTGGTATTCCTTCAAGAGGATTGATGAGAGCAGTTTCTAGGAGTATCTATTTGTTGTTCCTCTAGTAAATTATATAAGTCTTTATCAGTAAAGATTCGGATCTAATTTAAATATGAAAATTATATCAAAATAAAGCAACCAAATATTTTAAACAGTATCTATTTGTAAATCCAGACATTTACTTATACTATCTCAATGAGAATTTATGAGAACAGTATCTAATGTAAAACGTGCGGCTTTTCGTGGTTAAATGGCAAGTGTTTCTATAAGAAACGAGCTGCATTAGGTTAGAACAGTTTTGATTTGCAATTGAAGATTACAAATTATAATGTTTGAATAGGGATTTATGAGATCAGTTTCTATGAGTATTAATGTTTTTTTTCAGTAATATATTAAATGTGTTTTCATTTGTTTGAATGGGTAAAAAGAAAGGTCAGTTTTCAGCTGCAATTACAAATACAAGTTTAATTGCTTCGAATGGGATTATATGCGATCAATTTCTAAAAGTATTTATGCTGTTTTCCGAATATAGTTATGATGAGGTTTAATCAGTAACAAATTGTTAACTAGTTGTTATGATATGGTCGGAAATTCCAAGTACACATTTAGTATTCCTTCAAGAGGATTGATGAGAGCAGTTTCTACGAGGATCTATTTGTTGTTCTTATAGTAAATTATATAACTCTTTATCAGTACAGATTCGGATCTAATTTAAATATGAAAATTATATCAGAATAAAGCAACCAAATATTTTAAACAGTATCTATTTGTAAATCCAAACATTTACTTATACTATCTCAATGAGAATTTATGAGAACAGTATCTAATGTAAAACGTGCGGCTCTCCGTGGTTAAATGGCAAGAGTTTCTATAAGAAGAAACGAGCTGCATTAGGTTAGAACAGTTTTGATTTGCAATTGAAGATTACAAATTATAATGTTTGAATAGGGATTTATGAGATCAGTTTCTATGAGTATTAATGTTCTTTTTTCAGTAATAAGTATATTAAATGTGTTTTCATTTGTTTGAATGGGTAAAAAAGAAAGGTCAGTTTTCAACTGCAATTACAAATACAAGTTTAATCACTTCGAATGGGGTTATATGCGATCAGTTTCTAACAGTATTTATGCTGTTTTCCGAATATAATTGTGATGAGGTTTGATCAGTAACAAATTGTTCACCACATGTTACGATATGGTCGGAAATTCCAGGTACATATTTAGTATTACTTCGAAAGGATTGATGATAGCAGTTTCTATGAGTATGTATTTGTTGTTCCAATAGAAAATTTGTCTTTATCAGTATGCATTCGGATCTACTTTAAATACAAAAATTATATCAGAATGACACAACCAAATATTTTAAACAGTATCCACTTGTAAATCCAAACATTTAAAGTAAATCCAAACATTTAAAGATATATTTTAATGAGAACCAATCAGAACAGTATCTAAGTAAATGTCTGGATTTACATATAGATACTATTTAAAATATTTAGTTGCTTTATTCTGATATAATTTTCATATTTAAATTAGATCCGAATGCATACTGATTAAGACTTATATAATTTACTATTGGCACAACAAATACATACTCGTAGAAACTGCTATCATCAATCCTTTCGAAGTAACACTAAATATGTACCTGGAATTTCCTCACGTAACATATAGTGAACAATTTGTTACTGATCAAACCTCATCACAATTATATTCGGAAAACAGCATAAATACTGTTAGAAATTGATCGCATATAATCCCATTTGAAGTGGTTAAACTTGTATTTGTAATTGCAGTTGAAAACTGACCTTTCTTTTTACCCATTCAAACAAATGAAAACCCATTTAATATATTACTGAAAAAAAAAACATTAATACTCATAGAAACTGATCTCATAAATCCCTATTCAAACATTATAATTTGTAATCTTCAATTGCAAATCAAAACTGTTCTAACCAAATGCAGCTCGTTTCATATAGAAACTCTTGCCATTTAATCACGGAAAGCCGCACGTTTTACATTAGATACTGTCCTCATAAATTCTCATTGAGATAGTATAAGTAAATGTCTGGATTTACAAATAGATATTGTTTAAAATATTTGGTTGCTTTATTCTGATATAATTTTCATATTTAAATTAGATCCGAATGCATACTGATAAAGACTTATATAATTTACTATTGGTACAACAAATACATACTCGTAGAAGCTGCTATCATCAATCCTTTCGAAGTAATACTAAATATGTACCTGGAATTTCCGACCATATCGTAACATGTAGTGAACAATTTGTTACTGATCAAACCTCATCACAATTATATTCGGAAAACAGTATAAATACTGTTAGAAATTGATCGCATATAACCCCATTCGAAGTGATTAAATTTGTATTTGTAATTTCAGTTGAAAACTGACCTTTCTTTTTACCCATTCAAACATATGAAAACACATTTAATATATTACTGAAAAAAAAACATTAATACTCATAGAAACTGATCTCATAAATCGCTATTCAAACATTATAATTTGTAATCTTCAATTGCAAATCAAAACTGTTCTAACCTAATGCAGCTCGTTTCTTATAGAAACACTTGCCATTTAACCACGGAAAGCCGCACGTTTTACCTTAGATACTGTTCTCATAAATTCTCATTGATGTGGTATAAGTAAATGTTTGCTGCTCCATTCTGGTAGAAACTGATAGAAATTTCAGCAGCAACTTTCCTCCAGGCTCCAGTAGAGGGAGCCGTATACGTGTAGCTAATTCATATCTAATCTAATGTGACCTAAGGAACTGAAGTGTGTTTGTTAAATTAAAAACAAAGCAATCTCTTTCACTGCTAACTCATTCATTGCTTCTAGGCTAGAACAAGAACACCCGAGGAAATAAGGACTTTGCAGAATTTTGTGTTTACCACAATATTAGTATTTCTATTTGAAATATGCAATTTAAACTGTACATTTGTCGGCATGCATATCCAAATTAATACTAATAAAAAAGCAAAATGGAAGTTTACAATAAAAATACATCTGTAAAATATACAATTGAAACTGTACATTTGTTGACATGTATATCCACATTAATACTAATAAAAAACAATGTTGAAATTTACAATAAAAACATGTTGATAAATGGTGTGTTACATACGATAGATACTGAAGAAAGGACGGACTGGAACTCTTATGATATTACTTATAGAAAAGTTTAGAATATCTTTAAAGTTGTATCTGTAATTCCATATGTTTACAGATATAAGGGCAAGGGTGCATTTGCAGACACTAAACTGTAGATTTGTTGATGTATATTTCATATAAGTACTCATGAAAGGGCAACATGATAATTCCAAATAGCTCATTCGGAATTACTGTTTCATAACCGATTTAAAACTTAATAAAACAGATAAAATCCTGTCTGTATAATACTAATATACCTTATAGGAACGATAAAACCGCATCACTTTTTTTTTATAAGTTTCTATGTGGAATTTTTGGCAGGGAGAGCTGAGACCTTAGGAAAACAAACCGCTGTCATTGCTGTCAAATGACTACTGACTGAACCTAAGAATTGAGTTTTTCATAATATTATAGTCTTTATGGATATTATATCGTACAAAATAGCAAGTTTTTGCTGTATTATTAATTGTGGAAGTGTGGCAATACCGAGACAACAACAGTTTTTATAAAATAACGTCGATGTACAGCCAGAAGAGGTTAGGATTAAAAGATTCCAGGCAATTAAAAGGAATTATTTTACTGGGGTATTCCAAGCATTTTAGTAATAGTAAGTTGTTGCTTATTAATTTAAGAATTTGATTTTTATTGTGGATTTATGTTGTAGGAAAGACAGCCGTAATTCAAGACCATGATGATCCATCCAGTTAGGTGTTCTCTGTTAATATGGGATACAACTTAAAACCCAAATGTGAAACTAAAAGTGCTTGTGATAATAATAACTACTGCTAAACTAAACAAGAAACAATTCATGGTAAAAAAATAACACTTTATATTGATTTGTCAGCATCTTTAATAATCATTTCTTGTGTTTAAATTTTAGTTGAATGAGGGTAGAACTGATGCAGATGGAGAAAGTGTAATAGCAGAAATTGTTGTACACCTCAAGAGGAAAATACACAGGCTACATTAAGATACCTGATGAAGTGCATAAGTTAAGGAAATTCCAAGTATTGCTGTCATTGATTGATCTGGCAACTAAACGTCCTTTTAAATTACCTATATTGTGTGGTGCTCAAAAATCCAGTGTTGGATTTTTAACATTCAAAAACTATGAAACTAAGACAAAGTGATCTGAAGTGAGGGAACACATAAATAAAGTCCAAATGGGCGTTGAAACTGTCAAATTGTAGCTATAAATGTTCTTTGAATTATGTAATTACAATGTTACTACTTAGATACTTCGTACCTATAAGTGTATAATATAATCATTTATTTTTTTATTGCAATATAGATCTTTCTTTGTATCTCCTGTTAAAATTCTTGGTGATTCTTCTTACGAGTACTAATGGAACATATGGAACCTTGGATAATAAAGAATTTGATATTTAGTATAAATATATTTTGTTTTACTTTCAGTTAGATAAAGATGAATGTATATATAAGTTTAACATAATCGACTATTTCAATTCACTGCTAACAACAATAATACAAGTGATAAATAAAAAATGAATGAATGAATATACGTGTTTAATAAAATACAATAAATATTTAACAACTGACCTACCTACATGAAATAATAAAATACATGTTAGACACATTATATAACAATAAGACTCGATAAGAAAAAGTTCTTGCACAAATTACAATGGTTTGTATAGTTCAATCTATAGTATATCGTAGGTACACTGGAAGAAATTGTGTACATCTGTTTACATATTTCAAGTAGTTCACAGTACTTCAGTCCTTCATCTTCAATTTATATGGTATTTTTCATAAAAATCATAACAGTTAACCCTTCGACCATAGCCACGGTTTACTGCTAAAAATTGAAAGGAAAGACTGGGTTGTGAACAAATTTTGTCTAGACTAGTAACACAGTCACAATAAGTACTGAAGAATCAATTGGATCAGTAATAGTCCAAGTAGTCGATGGCTTTTGTTGAAGATGGTAAGTTAAGAATCCATAACCTGAAAAATGAATTTGTATGTTAGCAATTACTCATTAAGCAACATTTAATTAGGTAAGCATATATTGAAAAAAAAAGTAGATCATCGACAACTAATTCTTACCTTTGCAAAAAGCTTTTATCCTGTAAATTTCTTGGAGAGTACTTCTTTCACCCAACCATAAATAGCTTCAAGATTTTTGAATGCCTTGAACTCATCCTTTTGTCTATGCATTACTCACAATATCCCTATTTGAAATATGAAATACACCAATATTTGTACTGAAGTCGTCATTTCTCAAAATATAAAGGATTTAAGTCGATGACACCAACTTCTTCCGTGTACCTAACCTCTACATTATGAGACGATTTTGTAAAATATAAACTTATCTCCATATTAACGAACAAAATTCACCACACGAAATCATTAAGGATAGTTGTGGATGTTAAATAATCCAAAATTAAGTTTCAAAATATCACAAAAACGGCAAAACATACTTTAAAACAACACGTTCAATCGGCACGTCACTCGATGACAGCTGTTTGTTTTCCTAAGGTCTCAGAATCTGTGACGTCGGCGCACGCGACCTATACAGGGAGGGACAAATAAATTTTAGCTTTGTTATTCGTGGCGCCACACAGTGGACGATAGTAGAACTACAATAGTGATCATTTCGAGCAAGGCGTTCATATAATTAAGATCGAACTTCACTTAAGGTAAGTTCGTTTAATCTTATAATTTTATTTATATCCCAGATAGCAGAAGATATTCTTAGATTAATCTGACAATCTTTTTAAAAAATATCTCTTGATTAATTTTAACAATTATCTTTAAGTAATTCTTAGAATAACCAAATAATTTATGATTACTTTTAGAATATGATCTGGTAAATAATTTTAGAATATTTGAAAAAATATATATAGGATATATTTGGACATTTATTTTAAGAATAATTTCATACATTATCTTTTGATTATTTTTTTTTAAATATTTTATTAAGAATATCATAATAACATTTTTTAAAGAGAAATATGGAACATTCAGCTGTTTCTGTCCTTTACCATTTACATATCGCCTTTTCGCGTTTTTCTGTGTTCTGTCACAGAAAAGGTAAGCTATACAGAAGCTAAGTCTATGACAATAATATTCAACTTCACTACATTAGCGGTTGCGTTGCGATTTCATTATCTGCTACTGCTGTTTTCTGAATAACAGTTTAATAGCAGTCAGCAAGAACATTTTTACTCAAAGATCTTTAACTACTAGATGGTTTAACCCATAAGGAATTCGTATATGACAAAGCAGCAAACATCTCAACGGAGAGAGCAATATTAACACGTCTCAAAAAGCGAGACACCAATGTTGAAATTGTCGGACTTACCATTGCTTCGAGTTTCTCAACAAGATTTTAGGCTCTTAAAGCGCAAACGCAATCAAATCTCAACCGGCACTAACAACTGATCGAAGCAACCAGCGGTGTTGCCGGACTGTCACCATTTTCTCTACATTTTCCGATCGCTCAACGTTATTGCGTTTGACCACTTCAAAATTCCCCGCTTTCAGCGGCTTTTGTCTCTGATCTTTGACAACGTCGCGAAGGTTTGCGACAGGACACGAACTAGATGCGAGGCATGCGCATAGACAACACGAGTGTTTGTAGTTGGGCCCGGAGTGGAAGCAAAGTGGGAAGATAATGGGCGGTTCTTTACTTGAATAAGTGGGATATGTTTTATACAAAATTGAGATGGGGTTGAGCGATCTAGGAGTTAAAACATCTGTGTTTTTACTACGTCGTGTTTATCTGTTATTTTCGTACAGAAATAACAGTCTGCTAATGTTATTTACAAATAACAGTTACAAAATAACAGGTTGTTAAATAGCAACTCATCTCTAGAAATAACATTTGCACACGTCGCGCTGCGGTTTACGCATGCCAGTACTTCTCAGAGATCTGTTATTTTTAAACTGTTATTTCAAAATAGCAGTAGCAGCTTAAATTGTTCTTAAAAAATAACTGGTTTTACTCATCACTATTAGTTAACCAATAATTGTGAAACTGGCAGTCAATCAGCCAGTGTCACTGGCGTACCGTAAGATTTGGGAGTTTTGATATTTTCAAATGGAAAATTATTAACCAATGTTAACCAATTTTCAGGGAATGAAAAGGATTGTTGAGAAAATCTGTAGAAACAAGCATTTTGAAAAAACAGTTCTGTTTATCTGTAGGCAACTCTTAAAATCTGTAAAAAAAAACAGATGAATCTGTATATCTGGCAACAATGGACTGTACTCACCCGATTCTGTGATAATTAGTGTAATTTTACGTTTTTATTTAATAATTTTATACGAAAGCTGTTGATGAAAGATTTTATCTCCACTACTTTATTCGATAATTTATAATGTCTACATGAACAGTTTTTTAAAACAAAGTTCAAACTTTATTTCCATTGTAAGCACGCGCTGCTAATTTCACAAATATTCCGTGATCCGTGTTCCTTCTTGTCTCCCCCCCCACTCCAAACAATATGTGCGATGTAGGTGACGCTAGAGTTTGTTTTATGTTTATATCTAATTTGAAATTTTAACGTAAATTATTAACATGGATGATAAAATAAAATCAATTCTCCATAATGTGCAACAAAGTGCGTCTTGCCATCAGAAATATTTAAAAATTTTGGAGAATCACTATCACAAGGTAAAAATATTAAATGTTTATTTTTTTTCGTGTACACTAACCAAGTAATGTCAACAGATTCCCTTTGAAGATTTTATTAAGGACTTTTTTAAATATTTGAAACATATTTTTCATATGGATATTGCCATACGAAACCCGTACGTTGAGAGAACGTTGGACTTTTTAGCTCAGTTTGTCTCTGCTTTGACAAAACCAAATGAAACTGAACCACATAGTTTATCTTTAGACGAGGATTCCCCCTCACATCCTTTTTTAACACAAGTTATATACGAAACATTGAGGGTAAGTTGTACATAATGAAACCAGGATTTACTTAATACTTTTGTTTTCAGTTTCACGATTTAACTTATGTACAGACTCGGTATTATTCATGTCGATTTATAACTCTTATTTTACAACACATTGGCTATGAAACACATTTGGACAATGACATATGTGATTCTATTCAAGAATCAATGTTGGAACGCATTTTGGTAAATATATATACATTTTAGAATTATCGATATTCAGTTAAATACAACTAGATGTAAGTGGTAGAAGTGTGCAATTATTTCACCGTAAACCAACTCCTCAGCGAGTTATTTTTTAAATTATTAGTGTTACAGACAATTATTTTTTTGATTTTAATTATACATACTTATTTGAAATTTGTGCCGCTGGTCCTCTACATACGAAATAATGTTACATTAGGTATCAGTTACATTTGTGCGGTGTGCCCTCATCACTCGCCATCACTTTTTTGTTTTATGTAACAATGTAAAGCCTGTTCACCAAGTTCTGAGACCGCGTCAAAATAAATACATGTGTTGTCAAACGCAGTTAGTTTATCAAAGTCATTCATGCGTAAAATTATTTAAAATATATTGTTCCTGTTAGAAGATTTATGATGAATAAATTTATTCTCTTCTATTCTGTCTACGCAATTATCGTTTTCTTAGTAATCCCCTCGGTAATCCCTAATAGGTGAAATTAAACAATTCGTTTAAGTTAAAAAAGCAAATGTAATTACTCTCTTACGAGAATTGCATACAACTGAACACAGTTATACTCTCTGTAACCAAATGTGAAATGCAACCAATAAGGAGGCATTACGTCATGATCAAGTGATGATCACATATATTTGTTTTGTTTTGATGCGGTCTCAGAACTGGGTGAACAGACTTTAGGTGATTGAAGAAAGTATTAAAAATGTTATTTCAGGACCCTAAAGCTTCTATCCGTCTTCAGGCTGTTATGGCATTAGTCAGATTACAAGAACCATTGAATCCAGATTGCCCTGTTATAAAAGCATATCTCTCATTGCTCGTAGATGCAAATCCTTTGGTAAGAATCATAGATTTTAGAATATAATGAATCAATTTTTGAGGAAGATACTGATGGCAGTACTTAGAGAACTACAATCAAAATCATTGCCCCATTTAAAGTATTTGTCGCGACTAGAAAAATGCTATGTACTTTTATTATTATTTATTACTAGCTGATGCCCGTGACTTCGTCCACGTGGAACTTCATCCGCGTGGAATTAGGAACATTGACATACTAACTTACTGCACATTCATTGCATTTAAGGAAACCCACTGAGCATCCATAGTGCTCGGGAAAATCCATTGCACATCCATAGTACTTGAGGAAACCCACTGCGCATCGATAGTACCCGAGGAAACCCACTGCGCAACCATAGTATTTGAGGAAACCCTCTGCACATCCATAATACTCGAAGAAATCCACTGCGCATCCATAGTACCCGAGGAAACCCTCTGCGCATCCATAGTGCTCGAGAAAACCCACTGCGCATCCTTATTACTCGGGGAGACCCACTGCGCATTGCAATTTGTCTATTTTTGTGTTATAGAGCGGGATAAACGAAAAAATTATTATTTTAACCGACAACAGAGCACATGGGCGGGTATGTGTCAAATTTCATGCTTAAAAACATCTCTCTCCCTGTTTGCCTGTTCGGGGGCGGGGGGGATCTCTTTTTGAAAACCGTCGAATCCGTGTGTCAGAAGAGCCCGTCGCTGCAATATCACGTTTCTGACTTACGCGATTTCAAAGATACGGGTACCCTTTAGACCATCTACCACCCTCGTTTTCACCCTTTCAAAAAGTGAAAATTGAAATGTCGTCTTACTCCTGTCTAATAGATTACAATAAAGAATATTTTTGCCAAATTTTACGCTTCTAGGTCTAACCATTTCCGAAAAGCCTCCCTTAAAAACCTCCCCCTCCCCGTTCACCTTTTCGGTTGAAAACCGTCGAATACGTGTCTTCTTATTTCCTCAGAAGAGTTCATCGCTCAAATAATCACATTTCTGATTTACGCGATTTCAAAAATACGGGTGCCCTTTAAACCATCTTCCACACCCATTTTCGCCCCTTCAAAATCGAAATTTCGTCTTACGCGTATCCAATAGATTTCAATAAAAAATATTTTTGCCAAATTTCACGCATCTAGATCTAACCGTTTCCGAAAAAGCCTAAAATTTCAAACCCCCCTTTCACCCCCTTAGAGGTCGAATTTCGAAAAATCCCTTCTTAGTGGTTGCCTACGTCATTCGAGGAACCTGTATGCAAAATTTGAAGTTTCTAGACCCAGCGGTTTGAGCTGTAGCTGTGCATTGATAGATCAGTCAGTCAGGGCATTCTTTTATATATTATATAGATTATGATTACGGTATGTTATTTTCTTTTTGATGTTCACTACTTGTATAAAAGTGGTGGACATAATGAAGTACATAATACAGTCAACTAAAATTTAACTTGAGAGGTCAATAAATTGCTTTGCTGTTCAAACAAAGATTGTGGTAGACAGCTAATACTTTTATTCTTATTATGGCTAGGTATAGTCCAGTGTTTGACAGTTTTTCGGTCAGAATTCTTTCGTACAAAACCGATTGACGTAAAATTTGGTCAGTAATTAGGGAATGGCACAAGGAACAAAAGTTATGCAGTGCCGATGTGTGCTTTTACCCTGGCAGGGTGGCCACTCTCTGGAAAACCGGGAAAAGTCGGGGAATTTAATAGGTCAGGGAAATGTCAGGGAATTTTGGTGAAAGTCAGGGATTTTTGTGAAAATCCAGTCAATGCTGATTGCCGTTTGTTTTTTTTTGATAATATGTACCTTTTCTATTCATATATACTTTTAATATATGGGTAAAAAGACTGATTTTCATTTAAAACTGCTGAAGTCAATGGGATAAATCATACAACAAATCACGTTCACTTAACGAGCAGTTGTAAAGAAAATAACAAATAACAAATGACAAAATGGAATGACAATAGTCAGGGAAAAAACTAAAAAAATCGCCTGGAAAACCGGGAAAAGTCGGAAATTTGTTGTGGAGAAAAAGTGGCCACCCTGCCTGGGGGTGGAAATTATTACATTCAAAATAACCGCAGATATCGATATTGAGTTAATCGTGATTGAAAATGTTGATTTTTCATCTAAAAAATTCATGTTTTAGAACAATTTTTCGCTAATAACTCGAATACCTTACGTTTTATCAAAAAAATTATAAGCAAAAATGAAGCCTATAAAGTAATAAATCGATTAATTTTTTTCTCATTTCTGTAGATGTAATACGAACCGAGTTATGGCTCGTTGAAGGCGACTTTTTGTTCGCCGAAAACTGAATTCGAACCTTTCAACGTTAAATAACGGAAAAACGGAACATTTTTGGAGGAAAACATATAAGACATTTTTAAAAGTACGTGAGGAGACCTTTAAAATGAGCTTTGGTAAAAGTCGTTAGCATAGAAACTAACGGGGTTATGATGAAAATAAAATGATTGTCTCGTTTTTTCGGAGAAAATAGCAATAAAACCAATGGCTTCGCCGCAAGAATTGAAATTGAACGTAATCCATCTACAATTTACTTTAAGTACTAACAATATGTTCTAGAAGTTTTGAAAAAAAGTTTGATTCAAATTTGAAACAATTTTTGAAATTTCTTAAAAAATTTTCGTTTTTTCACGATAATTCAAAAACTAAAGAAGATACGTAAAAAATGCTAGAGTACAAAAGTTTAGGTTTTTTTTACAGAAAATGTTTTTTATTTAATTCTCTAGGATAAAAATTAATTGAGATATCACTGTTATAAGTTTGCATTTGAGTACGATGACCACCTTCCCCAAGCCCTTTAAACTCAAAAATCACAAAAACAAAAGATTCAAGGAAGTTCAACTTTACGTGCCTTGTACCCATTAAAATTCCCTGTAAAATGATTTTTGGAGCGATTGAATAGTGCAGTAAAAAGTGCAGTGAAGCCATTGGTTCATTGCTGATTTTTTCTCCGAAAAAAAGATAACCATTTTATTTTCATCATAACTCCGTTAGTTTTTATGCTAACGACTTTTACTAAAGTTCATTTTAAAGGTCTTTTCAAGTACTTTTAAAAATGCCTTATATGTTTTCCTCCAAAAATGTTCCGTTTTTCTGTTATTTAACGTTGAAAGGATTGAATTCAGTTTTCGGTGAACAAAAAGCGAGCCATAACTCGTTTCTTATTGCATCTTGAGAAATAAAAAAAAAACAGTCGATTTGTTATTTTATAGGATTCATTTTTGCTTATAATAATATTTTGGTAAAACGTCGTTTTCGAGTTATTACCGAAAAATCGTTCTAAAACATATAAAATTTTATAGATGAAAAAATCAACATTTCCAATCAAGAAAAACTCAAATTCATCGAAAAAATTTCATAGAACATTTATTGCTTAGAATTCATTCCCCTATTGATTTCTGCAGTTACTTTGAACATAATAATTTCCACCCCCGAGAAGGGGTGGCATCCACCCGCAGGGTAAAAGCACACATCGGCACTATATAACTTTTGGAGAGGAGCTTAATTACAAATTTTCATCAAAATCGATGTTGTACAAAAGAGTTCAGAGTTTTCACCGTCAAACACTGGACTAGTAATATTGATGTAGGTTTAAATTTCAGTAAGTAATTGATAAGTTGTTGAAACAGACGTAACAATAATTTGTCGTGTTAAATTTTAAAATGTTTTTTTTTTTAGATTAGAAAAGAGGTTGTTAAGAAAATAGCTCCCAATGCTATTACCATACCCAAAATTAGTGAACGAATTAGAGATGTTGATTACCATGTACGAATAGCAGCATATACACGTTGTGCAGATATTGGACCAAAATTATTTAAGATAATCGTAAGACAGCAAATCTTGAAGTGTGGTTTTCATGATAGTAACAAACATGTGAAATCGGTTTTTATGGAAAATTTACTTCCAAAATGGTTAAGTGCCTATAATGGCGACTTTCTTGCTTTTCTCAGTGCCTTAAAATTGGATGCTGATGAGAATGATATTGTAAATACTGAGGAAATTAGTAAACAAGTTATGGAGGTGTTCTTTAGGTAAGTTGGTACTGTATTTTTCGATAATGCGCTGACTGGCCATTATATTTGTTGCATTTAGAGCCCATGGGTTCTTTATTAGAATGGTTATTGTATAAAGTTTAAATAAGAACAAAAAACTAGAGATGCAGCGGATAGTGTTTTGGTCGGATACCGGATATCCGGCGTACTTATTGTACCAGATACCAGATATCCGGCTAACTATCCGGCCAACTATCCGGCTTACCTTGAAAGTTGGATTAAACACACGTTTTAAAAACCTCGACGACAAAAAATACTTACCGGCAACTCTTCAGATTTGAAACAAGTTTTTTCGATAAAAATCAGGTTGAAAAATCCCATCAAATTACTTTGCTATAGGCTTTAAAAAATAGTTGTGATAATTCATATTCAAGCAGTGATAGTGGTTCTTCTCCTTCTAGTAAACAACGGAAGAGATATGTTGATATTCACAACATTTTTTGGAACTGCTTTGACGAAGTGGGTACAGAAAATAATAGCGTTAAGGATAGAATTTTGCAGAGTGAGAGGGAAATATGCGTTTATTTTCGGATTATTATAAATATTTAAAAAGTCATGAATGATATAATCTTTAAAATTGCTCTAAAGAATACAATTGTCTAGAGTTTTTATCATACATTTTTTATATAGTCAAATACCATGCTCTAATAATGGAATTAGGAACTATTTTCATTGACAAACTGTAATATTCAAATACAACAGAAATTTACAATAAAAAAATATATGTAGTTGTATTCGTTAGAACAATAGCAAGTATTTAAAATAGTTTTAAAGATTATACTTTTTAGGTTTGGTTAAATATTTATAATAAATCGAAAATAAACGCACATTTCCCTCTCATTTTGCAAAATCCCATCTTTAATGACAACGTTTCGGAGAAAACTTCAATGGCCAAGAAGATTGACTATTATTTGAAAGGAGCACAGATTCAAACTTCAAAGTAATAGTGACCCTTAGACACGATGGTATACTAACTCCAGTATAATAAAACTGTTTCATTTTTTATACCACTTTTTATTTTTTAACTATCCGGTTTTGGCCGGATATCAGGTCACTATCCGGTGTCCAGCCGAATAATAATAAAGTGGCCGGATACCTGATAGTAACCGGATATCCGTTGCACCTCTACCAAAAACTGCTTATTTTAATATAAATAAAATGATAATAATAATAATAATAATAATCATTTATTCATGTCACTATGCGCAAAGCATTTACATATAATCTGTCACCAATATTTAATGTAACCAAGATCCTATGTATCCAACTCATAACTACACTGTATGTGTAAAAATTAGTAGTTGTACATTTCACAAATCCCAGTAATTTAAATACCTTGTTTGTTATAGCAGATAAGTATAGGTGCCTGAAAACCAAGGATGGGTCAAGTAGGCACCCAAATCTTTAATTACTTGTACAACATCTAAAAGATTACCGTTAATTTGGTAGTTAAAGATAATAGGATCTCTATTACAATAAAATCTCATTGCATGACACTTATCGATATTTAATGTCATACCATTAACCGAGCGCCATTTATCCACAATATCTAAAAACTAACAGAGCAATACGTTTTAGAGCCCCGACGTTTAAAAACATGGGAATGAGGAAGTTTCCTATTTTAAAAATATCATGTGTACATTGAACCTCATTTAGTAGTCTTTCAGTTAACTAGTGAAACAAAAAAAATATCTCGATATCTTAAAAACTCACTAACTTATTTAATTGCTTATTTGTGACGCCACAGTACACAACTCGCTGAAATTGCCATACCGGCGGCGTTACGTATATTCCCTTTATTTAGTGTGTGCACTCGCTCATGTTCATTTAGTGAAGTTAAAATTTCTCGTCCGGTAAGAATAACACTGAATGAACTAAACTGAAGGTGTCCGCGCCCGCTCGCTGTTGACGGAAATATGTACTGTGATCCAGTCTCAGACCAGATGAGTGCGGCATTTTAAACTTTGAAGGACGATAACTTTTTTATTTATAGCGATAATTAAAAAAAAATTACATATATTTTTTAGATTTTTACGAATATTTATTACGAGAAAATGAGAAAAATGGAAACTTCCTCATTAACATAGTGAATGCTACAAGATTTATAAATCTATATGTACACCACTGATAGGATACAGGCATCCACTATTCTTCAAAGAAAGCAGTCGAAACCTCCTCACTCAGAATCCTTACTAAAATTCGCCGTACAAACAACCCACTATACAATCCTTCCAACACACTATTGTACAACTTGGTTAAAGTGCTTCCAGTTAAAGACAGACTCAAAAATCTTACAAAAAAATTTGCACTCATCCAACTTGAAACTTTTAATGTTACGAAGAAACAATAGGGCCACAAACTACAAATTTCCAGAAAAAACTATCAAAAAATTGTTACTAGAAATAGCAGAAGTTCAACCTAACCTAACCTAACCACTTGATTCCAGCCTCAGATAAACAAAGAAATATGGATAAATAATCCCATTTGAAGTATACAGAAGTTGTGTGTAAGGAGAATTACCTTCTGAGGGGCAGAGTGGAGAGGAATGTTTATGTTTATCGAGCCACCCTAATCAGAGGTCCAGACAGATCAGGGGGATGAAATTCTTAAAATAATCGACTAATGTTCTCGACTATTAAGTACTTAATACTATCTGACAATATGATAGTACCTCGACTCTATTGAGACAAAAAGGATACTGTTTGGTTAGAATTTTTACAAAATGTGTTATTGAATAGAAATGAGAGCATTGAACTGTCAATTCTAAAAGTTAAGTGGTTCTTAAACAGTAAGTTACTCTACATTTTCTAAGTCAAAAAAAAAATGAACTCTTAGGATATAAAATTAACTTGATGCAGGTATATCCTGGGTTTATCGGTCTATAATAAAATTACTCTTTTCTTACATTTTGGTTTATTCAACCATCGTCAGAGAACTATAATTAAGTGAAGACAAATATTTTTTTAAATGTTATTTTTTTATAGACATGGATTTAAATTACATGTGTATAAAAAATAGCATTTAAAAAATATGTCTTCACTTAATTGTAGCTCTCTGACGATGGCTGAATAAACCGAAACATAAGAAGAGTAATACAATATATTAAAATCTGAGAGGGCTGTACCCCTTACTCTTTCCAAATTTACTGCAGCAAAGGCTTTTTTCGCGCTCAATTCTCTGGGCGCGAAACGGTATTGACGGACACACAATAAAATGCTTACTGGATTAGGATATATTTCGTCGAATCCATTTAACGATTAACTTCTTAATTAACTGATTAAATTCGTCCGTCTCTTTCTGGACGAATTTTTGAAATCCTCAATTTTTATTCACGATGCTCCTTTTGTCGTGTCGTTGCATTTTGCAATTTTGTTGAAATGTCAAAAAATGTCACTTTTCATACGTTCGTGCCTGGCCGAATTTTCTATTTGCCCTATGAAATTTACGATGCGGTTCAACTAGAACTCTTCCACTTTCCATCGCGACATCGTACGGTCGTTCCGCTGGTGTATTTCGACAAATATGAACATTTTTAGATTGCATGTTTATGCACTTTTTTCGGCTCCAAAACGCTACTTTTTTTTCCGCCGTTTTTCGTTTATATCTCGGAAACGGCTGCAGCTAGCTCAAAAATAAATTTTCACAAGGGTCCAGATAATTTCTTGGGAAATCGCCCAGTTCCATCAGAATTGTCCTAAATACTTTCGTTTCGGAGAAATCGACCCAAATGTATGGCGATGCACGACTCAAAATGGTACATTTTTCACTTAAAACCTCCATAACTCCTAAACGGTGGCCCCTAGGCCAAAAAACTTCGCCCTAACGAATTTGCACAGAATTAAATTATCTAAAAGTCTTTTTTTTTTTAATTGTCCTGCTTCAAGAATTAATTAACTGCGGACGGCCAAAGTGGAGGCTCCTTTTAATTTTTTTTCGTCCCGACCGTGCCTATGTCATAGCTAAATATCGAAACGTCCAATCAGATTCGTCCACTGCTGTCAATCTGCGAGGCGATAAAAAGTCATATACAGATACAGATTTGTCTACATTGACATTTGTTTCGTGTTTTTGTGCGATGCAGATTGAAACCAAGGACAATTTTATAAACCGTCGATCTGCATAAGCGCCCTCAGTCTTAGAGATATCGACTTCATATTTGAAACGTAGGTGGAACTATTGAAGAAAAACGAAATTCGAGAGAATCAAAAATACAACTACGTCACAAAAAAGAAAATCTCTTACTACACACGAACGGATGGAGATAATGACTTCATATTTGAAATGTAGGTGACACTATTGAAGAAAAAACGAAATTCGATTGAATCAAAAATACACCTACGTCACAAAAAAGAAAAACCCATACTATGCACGAACGGATGGAGATAATGACTTCGTATTTGAAATATGGGTGGCACTATTGAAGAAAAAACTAAATCCGGGTGAATCAAAAATACACCTACGTCACAAAAAAGACAATCTCTTACCACGCACGAACGGATAGAGATAATGACTTCATATTTGAAATGTAGATGACACTATTGAAGAAAAAACGAAATTCGATTGAATCAAAAATACACCTACGTCACAAAAAAGAAAAACCCATACTACGCACGAACGGATGGAGATAATGACTTTGTATTTGAAATATGGGTGGCACTATTGAAGAAAAAACTAAATCCGGGTGAATCAAAAATACACCTACGTCACAAAAAAGACAATCTCTTACCACGCACGAACGAATAGAGATAATGACTTCATATTTGAAATGTAGGTGACACTATTGAAGAAAAAATGAAATTCGAGTGAATCAAGAATACACCTACGTCACAAAAAAGAAAATCTGTTACTATGCACGAACGGATAGAGATAATGGCTTCATATTTGAAATATAGGTAACACTATTGAAGAAAAAACGAAATCCGGGTGAATCAAGAATATGCCTACGTCACAAAAAAGACAATCTCTTACCCCGCACGAACGAATAGAGATAATTACTTCATATTTGAAATTTTGGTAACACTATTGAAGAAAAAACGAAATCCGAGTGAATCAAGAATAAACCTACGTCACAAAAAAGACAATCTCTTACCACGCACGAACGAATAGAGATAATTACTTCATATTTGAAATTTTGGTAACACTATTGAAGAAAAAACGAAATCCGAGTGAATCAAGAATACACCTACGTCACGAAAAAGACAATCTCTTACCACGCACGAACGAATCGAGATAATGACTTCGTATTTGAAACATAGGTAACACTATTGAAGAAAAAAACGAAATTCGTGTGAATCAAGAATACACCTACGTCACAAAAAAGAAAATCTATTACTACGCACGAACAGATAGAGATAATGACTTCATATTTGAAATATGGGTAACACTATTGAAGAAAAACCGAAATCCGAGTGAATCAGGAATACATCTACGTCACAAAGAAGACAATCTCTTACCACGTACGAACGAATAGAGATAATGATTTCATATTTGAAATGTTGGTAACACTATTGAAGAAAAAACGAAATCCGAGTGAATCAAGAATACACCTACGTCACGAAAAAGACAATCTCTTACCACGCACGAACGAATAGAGATAATGACTTCATATTTGAAATATGGGTAACACTATTGATGAAAAAACGAAATCCGAGTGAATCAAGAATACACCTACGTCACGAAAAAGAACATTTGTTACTATGCACGAACGGATAAAAATTATGACTTCATATTTAAAATATAGGGAACACTATTGAAGAAAAAACGAAATCCGAGTGAATCAAGAATACACCCAGGTCACAAAAAAGACAATATTTTACCACGCACGAACGAATAGAGATAATGACTTCATATTTAAAACGTTGGTAACACTATTGAAGAAAAACCGAAATCCGAGTGAATCAGGAATACACCTACGTCACAAAAAAGACAATCTCTTACCACGCACGTATGAATAGAGATAATGACTTCAAATTTGAAATATGGGTAACACTATTGAAGGAAAAACGAAATTCGAGTGAATCAAGAATACACCTACGTCACAAAAAAGACAATCTCTTACCACGCACGAACGAATAGAGATAATGACTTCATATTTAAAACGTTGGTAACACTATTGAAGAAAAACCGAAATCCGAGTGAATCAGGAATACACCTACGTCATAAAAAAGACAATCTCTTACCACGCACGTATGAATAGAGATAATGACTTCATATTTGAAATATGTGACACTATTGAAGAAAAAACGAAATCCGAGTGAATCAAGAATACACCTACGTCACGAAAAAGAACATTTGTTACTATACACGTACGGATAAAAATTATGACTTCATATTTGAAATATAGGTAACACTATTGAAGAAAAACCGAAATCCGAGTGAATCAAGAATGCACCCACGTCACAAAAAAGAAAATATCTTACCACGCACGAACGAATAGAGATAATGACTTCATATTTAAAATGTTGGTAACACTATTGAAGAAAAAACGAAATCCGAGTGGATCAATAATACACCTACGTCACGAAAAAGAACATTTGTTAGTATGCACGAACGGATAAAAATTATGACTTCATATTTGAAATATAGGTAACACTATTGAAGAAAAAACGAAATCCGAGTGAATCAAGAATACACCCACGTCACAAAAAAGACAATATCTTACCACGCACGAACGAATAGAGATAATGACTTCATATTTAAAATGTTGGTAACACTATTGAAGAAAAAACGAAATCCGAGTGGATCAATAATACACCTACGTCACAAAAAAGAGAATCTCTTACCACGCACGAACGAATAGAGATAATGACTTCATATTTGAAATATAGGTAACACTATTGAAGAAAAAACGAAATTCAAGTGAACCAAGAATATACCTACGTCACAAAAAAGAAAATCTGTTACTACGCACGAACGGATAGAGATAATGACTTCATATTTGAAATATATTGAAGAAAAAACGAAATTTAAATGAATGAAAAATACACCTACGTCATAAAAAAGAAAAACCCATACTACGCACGAACGGATCGAGATATTGATTTCATATTTGAAATGTATTTGGCCCTATTGAAGAGAACATGAAATCGGAGTGAAGAAAAAACGAAATCCGAGTAAATCAAAAATACGCCTACGTCACAAAAAATAAAATTTCTTACTACGCACGAACGGATAGAGATAATGACTTCATATTTGAAAAGTAGATAACACTATTGAAGAAAAAACGAAATTCGAGAGAATCAAAAGTACACCTACTATTTAAATGCAATCGACGAAAATTAGGAAAATAATGTGTACTCTTCACCAATCCTCTGAGTTTTTTATAACTGTTACACATTCTATAGGATACTTTTCAGTTTTTTTTTTTTTGTAAATGTTATTTTTTGGGCATCCTAAATTTTGTGATACCAATTCTATTGTGAAAAAAATATATAATTAATAACTTCCTTATTTACTGACTGACTTTCCTCAAAAACAATAAGGTTCTTCCTCTAGCTAACACTAACTTCATTACTTAATCAGTAAGCAACCAATAGAGATTAATTATTTCAAAAATAACTCAATTTGATTGGTTCTTTGGTCATTGCAGTCAGTTCATTCTGGACGAAACAAACACAGTTAATGTCACACTAATTAATTCATATTTCACGTTCACGAGAGTCACTTATACGTAACATTTATAGCTGAGTCTTTCATACGTAAAATTGTATATACAAGTATAACGTGTTTCTTATTATAATTTGTGAAGACATATTTACACTTTCACTAAATTTATAGTGTATTAAATCAGCAATGTACCCCAAATCATTACACCAAATGCTTATTTATCTAATGAAATATATAAATGAGGGTTACTTTCAAATCACGGAAATTGTACAGACGTTCAACACACACAAGCAAGCTTCACAACGCCATCTATCGATTCACATGTCAAATTAAAAAAATAAAGTTGAGCGCGAAGCGCTCAATTGAGTGCGAAGCACTCAAGCCCTCCGCTAGGAGCTAGAACGGGCTTCAGCCCGTTCTAGTTTTATTATAAAAACCGTTAACCCAGGATATACCTGCATCAAGTTAATTTGATATCAAAATGGTCAAGAAAATAAAAACATCTATATTTAGGATATAAATGAAACCAACTAATATTTTTTTCATATTACACCATAACTTATTCAACTATAAAAGTTTACATATTTATCACTCTATTATGAATCTGGTCATACGCTACCCGTACCATATACATAAAACAAAAATAACATTATATTACTTTTAACCCTCAAAAATTGTAAACAAATATAGTATACATAATGCACTACATTTTACTTCCAGTTTTTAATTATATTATTGATGAACCATATAGATTACATATGCAACAAGGCGCTGAAGACACTTGGTTTTATCAAGAGAAGTACAAAAGACTTCACTAATATATGTGCAATTAAAGCCCTATATATTAGTTATGTTAGATCATGCGTAGAAAATTGTAGCAGTGTATGGGCACCTTATTTTCAAACACATGTAAATAAAGTAGAAAGGGTCCAAAAACGTTTTTTACGTTTTATATCTTTTAAAATGGGTATACCAAGTGAAATGATGGCATATGACTTTATATTGTCTAAGTTAAATATCCAAAGTCTTGAAAAACGTAGATACAATGCCGATGTTATCCTGGTCTATAAATTGTGTAATAATTGTATTGACTGCCCTGATTTGTTAGCATTAATAAACTTTCATACTCCACAAAGACAACTTCGCATGGTCTATAGCTTTGTTCTGGAACATCACAGAACACTTTATGGGATGAATAATTCTATTAATAGAATGATGTGTAACTGTAATAAAATTAATTTGGGATTTTTTTAATACTAGTCTTAATGTTCTTAAAAAATATTTGTGCAATAGTTAATGTGATGTAATCTTATATTTGTAGTATTGTTGTTATATTTAATTGTTTATACATTTTTTGTATGTTTATTTCAGTATTTTTGTACTATTAGGGGCATCCCGTTAAATAAATAAATAAATAAATAAATGAATATAGTTACGATAAAGATTTTTTTTTTTTAACTATTTAACGTCGGCCGATTTCCGCTACCAGGGCCTATCACCGACGCCAGGAGACGAGCTACCCCCAACCTGGAAATTTTGCCGAACCTCTTCCCTTAAGAAGGGTAGGGATCTTTTACTTGCCTAACATTTAATAGACAAGGAACCGCCTGCTTTACATCCCCTCCGAAGGATGGTATATCCACTACGTAATCCTCGTCTGAAATTACGTAACTTCCGCGTATACACTGATATACAAGCCGCTAGAAGGTGGGACGAAAACGCTGTATTTCCCATCCAAGTACTAACCGCGTTCGACGTTGCTTCAGCGGAATATCGACTGACATTCACATTGAAGTCGCCTCTACGCTCGCCCCCCTACGATAAAGATTCAAATACAAATTCCTTATCAAATCTCTTTTCGATACAACTTTCATCAAATTATTTCAAACTGATATAAAAGAATATAATAAATTGCAGTTAATTTTCTAGCTCGGTAAATTTACTTTATATTGGTATCTCGCATATGTACTGGACAGGTATCGATTCTGAATTAATTCCAGTAAAAGCAAAGATAAGCAGAGTACCCTCGATTTGACTTTATTGGAATGAATAAAACAAAATTTTAGGCTTTATTTCTTCTCCCTGCTGATTAGAAAATAAAACAGTTTTAGTTCTCACTCTACTATTTACCTTACTTTTATGTAATACATGCTGTATTCTTAAATTAATTTAATGAGCGTCTCTGAACCCTGACAGTAGAAAACTGAAACCACATGACATTTCAACAGCAGTGAACATATTTCAAATGATATATTTAAATCCAGTAGCGGCTGGTGAAATTTCAATATATTTTTTCCCGTCTATGGCGCATGGGACCCATACGAAATTTGGGAAATAACATCTAGAGGAGCACTTCTCTAATGACCCCTAAAAAATTTTGAAAAGCAGTTTGCGAAAATATTTTTGAAAATTCGTTAGCCTCCCCTGGGTCTAAAAGCTCCTGTTTATTTTTATTTTTTTTTTGTCATATGCATTTGACTTTTCATAAAAATACAACAACAGATTTTGGAGTGTATGAAAATATTTTCATTACTAACTGAAATACAGTGAACTGAAATTTTGTAATTTACAATTTAACAAATTACAATATTTCAATTCGTTGTATCTCAGTTAGTAATGAAAATATTTTCATAAACTCCTAAATCTGTTGTTGTATTTTTATGAAAAGTCAAATGCATATGACAAAAAAAAATAAAAATAAACAGGAGCTCCTAAACCCAGGGGAGGCTAACGAATTTTCAAAAATTTTTTCGCAAACTGCTTTTTCAAAATTTTTTAGGGGTCATTAGAGAAGTGCTTCTCTAGATGTTATTTCCCAAATTTCATATGGGTCCCATGCGCCATAGACGAGAAAAAAAATATTGAAATTTCACCAGCCGCCGCTGTTTAAATCTAAAATTGAGTACTTTCATTGGTAAAAATACATTTTTGGTCAGGTTACAATTTTTAATTGATAGCAAATAGATTCAACAGAGTATTGATCAGTAAAGCAATTATATAGCGCATACTGCATATAAGTGGTCAATTGGAAAGATGCCCCAGATGTACTTCCCATAAAAAAAAAGAACGAGAAGTGTTGTGTAATTCCTTAGAGGCAAACAATGAAGAAGATTAAATAAAACTCAAATTTCTCTTGTCAATATTAAAAAACAAATTATATGACACCCTTGATACGATAACGGAAGTGAAACGACTCTCTTGGTAAAAATACTAGGAAACGAACATTTTTTAAACATCTTTTTCCTGTTGGGGTTACATGAAATTCATCAAGCTTGAAATGATTAAAGCATACGTAATTGTAAATGCTTCAGATTTTGGTCAGTTACCTGTAGGACATCGAGTCACTTTTTTCTAAGCGTAATATTTTCTGGGAATCTACGGAATAAGAACATAACGTAGCACATATATTAGGCAACAATTTCAAAGTCAAGACTCCATAAGGGGGTTACACATTTGAAAAAACGCAGATGTACCTACATCCATTACCTATCAACGTTGTCAATTTTGAAGTTGGGGATCGGACCCAGTGCATTATTATTTTGATAAGTATAGGTATACCTAATGCAGTATATTATTATATAATAATGTAAATATTCTGTAAGGTTTTAAATATTTGTACCAAAATCTAAATAGAAGATATAACCTATATTTATATACTTATCTAACATTTAAATTTAGAGAAACAAATTTAAATCTATTTATCTATGGATCTGATGATCACATAACTGTCTTTTTAAGTTTTTTACTTGAGTATAAAGGAGAGACACAAGGAAAACATTATTTATTGCTAAATCAGACAATAAGCCTAACCTACGACTATGTACAGATCTATGCTTGCATATAAAACGAACGAGATTACTCCTTTTTGTAGGTTTTTGGGTAAATTAAACAATCCTTAGTCATTTCTGAACTGTATAAAATGTGATAAAACTGCAAAATCAACAGAAAATTGTTTATAACTGAATAAAAACAGCGTTAGAACCAACAAATTAATATGGCGGCACAAGAAAATGTAAACAATGTTCAACGCCCTTCGAAAGAGAGCCAATGAACGCCTCGATAGACATGTAAACAATAAACAAGTTGTGTACTTTACGCGGAGACGGAGAGTATTGTTTATCCATATTTCTTTATTTATCTGAGATTCCAGCTATGGTATATAATGTTACAATATATTATTATTATTATTTTTATATATACAAGGTACCTAGTCAAAACAAATTCTATTATATATACAATTGTTAATATAAATTTCAACTCTGAAAAATAACACTGGCTGAAGGACCTCGGTCGATGGCCGTTTGATTATACATGTACAGGGTGTCTCATAGTGGATTTTAGTTTTTAAATCAATAAAACTCGGTTGTAGAACCTCTTAGTATATTATTACATAATAATGTAAAAATAGAATGACAAGACATGCGGATTTTAGTGTTTAAACAAAATGTCGTCCAAATGTTGACCATCTCGTTCGTAGCACTCCTGCAGTCTGGATCGCACACTGTGAAAGGCTCATTCACACATGGCCACAGGAATATTGACAATAGCGGCGTGAATGTTTTGCTTTAGTTCTTCGGTGTTGGCTGGAGGAACAGTGTATGCTATGCTCTTTAGATACCCCCACAGAAAAAATCTGAAGGAGTAAAGTCCGGAGATCGTGGAGGGAAACGGATATCACCGTTCTTTGAAATTAGGGTGCCTGCAAACAATGGCGTTGATTGAAATGGCTGCTGTGTGTGGTGTACGTTGCGCACCGGACCACTGCTCCATGGTTACTGGAATCCGCAGCTACCAGCTACATGCCTGATGTACTCTGTTCACGGAATCTCGTACAGGGTCGGCATGAGATCAGTTTTAAAACTAAAATCCATTATGAGACACCCTGTATTTGATATTATATTTATATTATGATATTATTATTATTATTTTTATAATGTACCGATACTTTTGTCATTTCAGAAATGTCCCCATTAAGGACATTATTGATGCATTACCTATAGACAATGATAAATTAATGCCCTTGAATAATTTAACTAGTGAAGTTATAACTTATTGGAACATTGTTACAAATTTTTTAAGAAGCTCTGATGAAACAGAAGAATATCTAAATAATATATTACCTGAGTTGACTCCATTTTCTAATTATATACAAAGGTAAGTGATAAAATATGTGGTTAATCTCTTAGTGATTAGATTAGTACTCATAGTAGAAACTACTGTTTTAATAAATTGCCTTTAGCGATAATTGTATGATGGTGTAGATAAATTAGACATTACTTTTTGTAAAAATTCCCGGAAATCTGGATTTTGGTATGAACCTTGATATTGTGATTTTAAATAAAATGTCAAAAGTCCCCATCGATCCGAGTGCCACTAAAAATTTTACACGGAGTCAAATGTCACCAAATACGGTTTTTCATGAATATCTCGTTAACGGTCACTTTTACAGAAAAAATATTAATTATCAAATTTGTAGCTTAGCAAAAAAGATATTATGACTGTTATTCTTAGGTTTTGGAGATAATTCGATTTACAGAGTTTTAACGAACAGTATGCACTTATGCACTCCTCAACGGCATGTATATCTCATTGGACTTTGAATACGACCTGAAATATATTCTTATTGTTTCAAAGCCCATAACAATAGAAACAAACACGTAACATACTACACTGTAGTGTAGAATCTAAATCTAATCTGAATGAAAAGTTATTGGCATAAAAAAAAAAAGAGAGGAGCTGGTACATGAGTCCACCTCATAGTAGAATGCGTTCGAGTGCACCAATCTTTGCTTTCAAAGAACTTTGTATTGTATGTAAAGAATGAGGAAAAATAAAAGAAAAAAAGACAAAATATTCACCATAAATTGTAATATCTTCAAATTATTTGAAGAAAATAAGGAATTAATAAATTATGCAAATATTTTTACTACAATAGAATTGATGATGATTTTTCAACAATGGAATTCGTTTTCTCCTAGCTATGTATAAAGCCCCAGTAAAAGAAGTATCTATTGATACTCACAGATATTCAATTCTTGTAAAATTTACACGGCTCAAAAAACCTGTTCAGTTATCTATTTTTCTACCAACATTATATCAGGTCTATTACCAAATTTAAATATGGCTAGGCAACGAACTTACTCCTGAAGACTGGGGATGGACGTTAAGTGATATAGCATTTGGGAGCCAATTCAAACTTTGCTTCCGCCTGCTCCAGACATTCTGCTGAATACAATTTTTTGTAATTGCACTAAGGGCTGCAGAAAAGTTGGTTTATATTCACCTGTTTGTGATAATTGCCAAGGTCAGCTTTGCTTGAGTGTAACACCCGATATAAATGATTTTGATAATTGCGACTCCACTGAAGATGTTGATCCATCGCATTTCCTGACTGAATCTATGGAAGTACAGGAAACAGCAGAAGAAGAACAAGAAGAAGAAGATGATGAAGAGAAAAGCATACCGACTGAAATAGAGTCTGTACATGAATATTAATTACTTAGATTAATAACTCCTGTTTTGAATAAGAAATTAATTAATAAACGAATTAGTAATACTTTTTTAAAAAATAAACATTTTTCAAACCAAAACAAACATGGATGAGGCCTATTGGGGACACCACATGAAAAAAAAACGCACCTTATACTCTACCTCGAAGGTGGTGTGGAAAGGAGTGCACGTTTCATGAGAAGCATAAATCGAATTATCGCCAAAACGGTTACTCTTACGAATAAAAGTGATCTTTTCTTGTAGGAAATTTCCTAAGCTACATATTTGACAATTAATATTTTTTTCTGTAAAAGTGGCTGTTAATGACATATTCATAAAAAACCGATTTGGTGACTTTTGACCCTGTGTAAAATTTTTAGCGTCACTTGGATCTATGGGGACTTTTGACATTTTGTTTAGAAACACAATATCAAAGTTCATACCAAAATCGAGCTTTCCGGAAATTTTTCCGAAGTTGGACTTTTATTTTGTTTAATTTTAACAAACAAACAAATTATTTTGTAATACTAAGATTTTCTGATATTTTCCTTATTATCTCTGGTGCTAGTCATTCTGGATGGTTTTCAATTAGCCGAGACAAAAATATATGCCCAAATTTCAAGGAGAAATATCAATTATTTGTTTATTTATAATCGGACAGAACTCAAAAACTAACATATCTCGGCTCTAAATGCAAATAGACCATTATTATTTTTTTATATTGTTTTATTGTTTTTTTTATTTATTTTCATAATGGGCCTTTTCCACGTTTTTTTTTTTATTGAATATTTGAGAAGTTCTCTTTAAAAAAACACCCGTATTTTTTCTTTTTTGCGAAATTTGCTTCTTTTCTACAGAAAAAATTATTATGTTATATGAATTTAAAATTGGCGGCAATATTTCTCCACTGATGACGCATTGGGCGGAAGGACCAATCAGTATACTCTAGCACCCTTAGTAGAGGCTACATATGAGCAGATTGTACTTATAAGTGATTGTCTCTTTCTACCTTTACCGAATTGACAGACAAATACAAGAGGAAAATACACAGGCTACATTGAGATATCTGATGAAGTGCATAAATTAAGAAAATTCAAAGCACCGCTGTCATTGCTTGATCTGGCAACTAAACGTCCTTTTAAAGTATATTGTGTGGTGTTTGAAAACCCAATTTTGGATTGTTTAACATTCAAAAACTATGAAACTAAGACAGAAAGTGATCTAAAGTCAGTGAACACATAAATAAAGTCCGAATGGGCTTTAAAAGTATCAAATTGTAGCTATAAATGTTCTCTGAATTATGTAATTACAAATATTACTTACCGACTACTTAGATATTAGTATGAGTATAATATAATCATTTATTTTCTATTTCAATATAGATTTTTCTTTCTCCTATAAGTTTCTTGTTGATTCTTAGGAGTATTAATGAAACCTTCGATAATAAATAATTTGATATTTAGTAAGTATATTTTGTTTTACTTTCAGTTAGATGCAAAGATGCATGTATATCTAGAGTAAGATCCCAGAGCCGCCAGACCTACGTCATTTTAGCAAAGCTAATATTTTGACAAAAAATAGTGTAATATGTAATCAAGAACGTATGCGTATTTTCTAGCTTGAAAGCGGGGTCCTTTTACAGAAAACAGGTACAAAAGCTTGTAATATGTTGCAACCTTAAAATTTAAGGTTATGTTGGTTACTAAAAAGTAGGCACAGACTTCAACAGATCGAATGTCTGAATGTAGTGTATTTGCACCTACTCGAGAAAGAACCTACCAGAAGTTAGTTCTGGTGACATCTGGAATTATCTAGAGAATAGTGGCGTCATCACAGAAAAATCGAGATCTGTCATTTTTAGGTATAAAAGACCGACCGCATTCTCAGCGAGGAGTTCAGAAAGTATAGAAAGTGAGGTTAAGACTCCAAAGAGAAACAAAGTGATAAACATTGTGATTTTTAGTCAGTAAAGTGTATTTAAATTAATAATAGTATTGTGAAGTATCCAGTAAATATTTAATAGTGTGTTAGTGGACATCTCTTGTTATAATTTTTGGAACCCACGGAATCTGCAAGGGGTAGTTTCCTAAGGGTGGAAACACGTGACAAATTGGTGTCAGAAAGCGGAATTTTATGACAAGAGGAGCTCTGAAGTTGTGTTGGAGTGTTCGAGAAGTATTCTCGAGAGTTAGTGCTAACACAGGACTAATTTACTAGACATTGTTCGAGGGTTATTTTCGAACAGGAAAATAGTGTTTAAGTGCATTTTTGAGACATTGTAGAACATTTTATTAGGACATTAGTGTGATAATTAAATCCTTTGAACTGAGAAGTGATAGAGACACTGAAAAAGACTCATTTGTGTTAGTGCGTGAAAAATTACTAGGACTTCTATTTGGACATTAGTGAAGATTATTAAATTCTCTGGACTGGATAGTGACAAAAAAAACTCTGGATAAGACTTTTTCGTACTGGTTTGAGATTTTTCTGGAAAGTGCCAATACCGATATTGACGTGGCAGTTAAATTTATTTTAACATAATCGTATGCCCATTACAACAAGAAGCATGGCTACGGAGAAACAAATGAAGGACCTACTTGCGGAATTTACGAGGATGATGGCACAGCAGCGCCAGGAGGAGGAAAAGCGGCGTCAAGAAGAAAAAGTCGAACAAGAAAAGCGACGTCAGGAAGAAAAAGAAGAACAAGAAAAACGACGTCAAGAAGAAAGGGAGAAAGGGACGAATTAAAGAAAATGATGGAAGATCAGGAAATAAGACGTCAGAAAGAAAAAGAGGATGAAGAAAGAAGACGTCAGAAAGAAAAAGAGGATGAAGAAACAAGACGTCAGAAAGAAAAAAAGGATGAAAAAACAAGACGTCAGAAAGAAAAAGAGAACGAAGAAACAAGACGCCATGAAGAAAAAGCCGAATTGAGAGAAATAATGGAAGACTTGGAAGAAAGACGCCAGGAGGAATTAAGGAAAATTCTGAACGATCAAATAAAAATACAACAGGACGCAATCATTTCTGTCAAGAGTGAAGTCAAAGAAGAGATAAACAAGGTCGAAGATAAAGTAGGTGAAGTCAAGACCGAAGTCGGTCAAGTTAAAGAAAAAGTAAACAAGTTCGAAGAAGATGTCAAAGGAGAAATAGACCGGCTTAAACGACAGTTGAGAGATAGAAGAAGCCAGCAGGTGGTATCATCAGGTCAGCGACTAAAACCTCCTTCTTTTGATGGCCAAGGTTCCTGGACGACGTACAAGAGGCAGTTTGAGGCGGCAGCATGTGCGAACAACTGGGATAATGAGGAAAAGGCCATGGCATTAGTTCTGGCGTTAAGGGGCCAGGCCTCAGAGTTACTCCAAACCATCCCAGTTGAGAAACAAAGGGACTTCACAGTCTTGGAAGCTGCATTAGACTTGAGGTATGGCGATCAACACCTTGCCCAATTATACCAGGCTCAGCTGAAATCCCGGATGCAAAAAGTTGTGGAAAGTTTACAAGAATTTGAAGCTGCGATAGAGAGACTGGCACACCTGGCGTATCCAAGTGCACCTAAAGAATTCCAGGAACAATTAGCCGTGGGGGCCTTTTTAGATGGTATAAGGGACGAAGAGGTCAGGCGAGTTCTGAGGCTGACGAGACACCAAAGTAGTAGCGAAGCTTTGGTGCGTGCACTGGAAGTAGAAGCCGCATATAGGGATACTCCAAGGTCGAGAGTGCGAGCTGTGACTCTCGAAGAATCGCAACCAGAAATGAATCAGCACTCTATGTTGACTGAGATGCAGAAAATGTTCACCAAATTATTCAACAAAGGGGATGATCTCGGGGAGCAGAGAAAACAACAAAATAAAGGAAAGCCGAGCGGAGGTATTAAATGTTACAACTGCGGCAAGGTAGGACACATGAAACGAGACTGTCGACAGCAGAACTCGGAGAGTCGAGTAAATGCTGTGAATGTTGAAGAGAAGCAGGAAAACTATACCAGGGGAGTTGTGCTGGCCAGGGAATGCAGTGACCCCAGAGAAATAAAGATTTCCCAGCTTCGAGAAATTTCGAATAGTCTGCTGTTACAAGGCTATGTGAATGGAAGAAAATGTTTGTTTACCATCGACATAGGTACTACGTCATCAATAGTACATCCAGGATTTATATCGGGTATAAAGATTACCAAGAGGCAAAATGAAGTGATCGTCCGGACAGCTACGGAAGACAGGGCTACTGTTCATGGAGAAGTAGACCTGGGTTTGCAGATTGGACAATTAAGGTTCGACCATGGATTTATTCTTGACGTGGGAAAGCGAGTCTTAAGGATTGGGAACGAACAATTTATTCTGTCAAATGTGAACGAGCAATGCGAGAAAACCAGACTGTTGACAACGCAGGCAGTCAAAACTCCTGCATTATCCAGAAAATCATGCAAGGAAGATTGCAAGCGCTGCCGCCACGTTGAGAAATTGCAGGGTACGGTGGCCGTCAACACTATTAAAATAGAGGTTCCGGACGATTGAACAACCGAAGCCCCGAGACAAGAACAACTGAATGACACAGAAATTGGGGCTATATTGAGAGCAAAGGAGTAAGGAATTTGACCAGCGTGGAAGGATGTTTCGGATAAGGCAGTTGGATTGAAGGCTTTGTGGGCCCAATGGGATTCACTTAAAGTCATGAACGGGCTGCTAAAGAGAGCTTGGGAAAGCCCGGATGGCAGGGAAGTTGTTATGCGTCTAGTGATTCCCAGGTGTCGAGTACCGAAAGTACTTCAGGAAGTGCATAATGGAGCATCCGGTGGGCACTTCGGCGTTAATAAGACCCTGAATAAAGTACGAGAACGATTTTATTGGGTAAATAGTCGTCAAGATGTGGAAGCTTGGTGTCGCAATTGCAAAATTTGTGCAGCCAGTAAGGGACCACAGACTAGAAGTAGGGGTGCAATGAAGCAATATAACGTCGGAGCTCCTTTCGAGAGGATCGCGATCGATATAGCCAGCCCATTCCCAGTAACCAAGGATGGGAACAAGTACATACTGGTTGCCATGAACTATTTTAGTAAGTGGCCAGAGGCCTATGCAATTCCAAACCAAGAAGCAGTCACTGTCGCCAAAGTCTTGGTAGATAATTTGATATGTCGGTTTGGTGTACCCCTGGAGCTGCACTCAGATCAAGGTAGGAACTTTGAGTCAGGGGTGTTTCAGCAAATCTGCAAGTTATTGGGGATACACAAAACACGGACAACAGCCCTTCACCCGCAATCAGATGGAATGGTGGAACGACATAACAAGACCATGAAAGAACATCTCTCTAAAGTGGTTCATAAGAATCAACGTGATTGGGATCTCCACATACCGTTCTTCCTCATGGCATACAGAGCTGCTATCCACGAGTCTACGAAACAAACACCAGTCCGTGTAGTATTTGGACATGAGATCAGACTGCCGTGTGATTTGATTTTCGGAACACCAGGCGGAGAACAGCTTCCTGTGAACAGCTATGTGGATGAAATGAGTGAACGGCTAAGAAATGTTCATGAGCTGGTTAGAGACCAAATCACCATAACCAGTGACCGAATGAAGGCTCGATACGACCGTAAGGGTAGTTCAGAAGGGTTCAAGGCAGGAGATCTGGTTTGGCTGTATAACCCACAGCGGAAGAAAGGGAAGTCACTGAAACTTCAATCTCCTTGGAAAGGACCTTATACTGTTATTACCCGAATTAATGATGTCGTCTATCGGATTCAACGAAACAAAAAGTCCAAGATGAAGATCGTACACTTGGATAGACTGGCGAAGTATGTGAAAGAGGCTGAATTGCCTGACCGGGACGTTCAGGCTTAAGGAGGGGGCAGTGTAATATGTTGCAACCCCTTAAAATTTAATTTGGTTACTAAAAAGTAGGCACAGACTTCAACAGATCGAATGTCTGAATGTAGTGTATTTGCACCTACTCGAGAAAGAACCTACCAGAAGTTAGTTCTGGTGACATCTGGAATTATCTAGAGAATAGTGGCGTCATCACAGAAAAGTTGAGATCTTTCATTTTTAGGTATAAAAGACCGACCGAATTCTCAGCGAGGAGTTCAGAAAGTATAGAAAGTGAGGTTAAGACTCCAAAGAGAAACAAAGTGATAAACATTGTGATTTTTAGTCAGTAAAGTGTATTTAAATTAATAATAGTATTGTGAAGTATCCAGTAAATATTTAATAAAGTGTGTTAGTGGACATCTCTTGTTATAATTTTTGGAACCCACGGAATCTACAAGGGGTAGTTTCCTAAGGGTGGAAACACGTGACAAGGTACATACAAATTTTACTCACTACGTTAAAGTATGATAGCTGGTTTATATATATATGCCACTTTTCAAGTGACACGCTAACGACATGGTGTAAGCGAGTTTAGTTATTTAGTGTAATATTAATTAGTTTTAGGCCCATGTGGACACATATTATTACTTTTAATTTAGTTTTAAGTCTTCCTAAGTCAGGCAGGAGCTCTAACGACAAACCATTGTCGTTAAGCCAACCCAGAACTGCCCCGCCCAACCTTACACTCACCATGACGCTGCGCACCGTGGTTGTCCGGCTGGCTCCGGGCCAGGTTCCGGCGAGGCACATTACATGTACACTTAATTACTAATAAATTGTTTTCGTTGTTGTTGTTGTCAACCTACGAATCTTGGTTCACGGTTCGATCCCTGAGCTTTCTCAACTTTTTTTTTTTTCAACAAATATTAACTTAAGGTGGCGATTACCAAGAAAGAGACAACCGATAGGGAAGTATTTATTATTTTTGGCCATAACTTTTTTTCCTAGTACGTATATTTAAAAAAACTGAGACTACCTAAGTAGAACCATAACAAGACTATTGCTAAGAATTTTCACTCAATAATTCCAGTCAAGTCCAAAATAATGAGATTTAGAACTACGAAATAGGAAGATTAGTGGGTCCCAGGGTTTGACTTAACGGAAATGGTTTGTCGTTAGAGCTCCTGCCTGCCTTAGGAAGACTTAAATCTAAATTAAAGTAATAATACGTGCCCACATGGACCTAAAACTAATTAATATTACACTAAATAACTAAACTCGCTTACACAATGTCGTTAGCGTGTCACTTGAAAAGTGACATATATATATAAACCAGCTATCGTACTTTAACGTAGGTGAGTAAAATTTTTATGTACCTTTTGTACCTGTTTTCTGTAAAAAGGCCCCGCTTTCAAGCTAGCAAATACGCATATGTTCTTAACTACATATTTCACTATTTGTTGTCAAAATATTAGCTTTGCTAAAATGACGTAAGTCTGGGATCTTGAACTAATATATAAGTTCAACATAATCGACTATTTCAATTTACTGTTGACAACAATAATAAGAGTGATAAATAAAATAATAAAAAGTGAATGTATACGTATTTAATAAAACACAAGGGATATTTAACAATTGACCTACTTACTTGAAATAATAAAATACATGTTAGACATGTTATATAACATTAATAAGACACGATGAGAAAAAGTTCTTGCACAAATTACAATGGTTTGTATAGTTCAATCTATAGGTATATCATAGGCAAGGGGTCAACCACTGGAAGAAATTGTGTACACCTTTTTACATATTTCAAGTAGTTCACAGTACTTCAATCCTTCATTGTTTACTTTATATGGCATTTTTCACACAATTCGTAACAGTTAACCCTTCGACCACTGCAAAAAAATTGAAAGGAAAGACTGGGTAGTAGGGTGGAGTGAAAAAAGACACTTTTCCACTTTTTTTGGAAATCAGAAATGCTTGGGGTTGCAAAAGTTACTAAACCAGATAAGCAATACCAGGATAAAATATTATTAAAATCTAATGTTATTTTGAGGTGCCACAAAGACCTTAAAGTTTTGGAAAAACCCACTTCCAAATAATCTTTTTATTTTTTTGTATAAAAATTTAGCTTGAGTATAAAAAGCCATTCAAATACTTTTGTCAATTCATAAAAAAAAAACTCAGTTTTGTATTAAAAAAGCTATGAGTTGCTGCAAGGTTGCTAAATATTCAAATTTTTAGCATTTTAACACATTAACATCTGGGTTTTGTTTTAGAAAGCAACCTACGCTTGTGCCGTGGGCATCAGTGTGTCAGTACAGTGTGCTGTGCAGTTTATGTACAGAGGCGACAAAAAGAAAAAAATGGCGTCATTCTTGAAAATTAAAAAAATGATGACCCTTGTGGCAGCTTAAAAAATAAATTAAATAAAAAAAAAATTATGATGTGTTTACGTATGCTAAGTGGCAACTTTTGCACACCCAAGCTTTTTGAAAACAAAAAAATTTTTTTTTTCACTCCACCCCTACTGGGTAGTGAACGAATTTTGTCTAGACTGGTAACACAGTTAAAATGAGTACTGAAGGATCATCTGGATCAGCAATAATCCAAGCAGTGAGAGGCTTTTGTTGAAGATGCCAAGCTAAGAGTTCATAACCTGAAAAATGAATTTGTATGTTAGCAATTATTCATTAAGAAACATTTAATTAGGTAAGCATATATTGAAAAAAAGGGTTGATCATCGACCACTAATTCCTACCTTTGCAAAAAGCTTTTATCCTGTAAGTTTCTTGGATAGTACTTCTTTCACTGAACCACAAATAGCTTCAAGATTTTTGAATGCCTTGAACTTATCCTTTTGTCTATGTATTTCTCACAAAAACCAAGTAATTTACAAATCTCAATGTGAAATATTATGAAATACACCAATATTTGTTGTGAAGTCAACATTTCTCAAAATATAAGCGATTTAATTCGATGACACCAACTTTTTCCATATACCTAACCTCTATATTATGAGACGATTTCGTAAAGTATAAACTTATCTCCATATTAACCCACACAAAATAATTAATGATAGTTGTGGATGTTAAGTTATCCAAACTTAAGTTCTTAAACATTACAAAAACAGCAAAATATACTTTAGAACGACACATTCAATCGGTACGTCACTCGATGACAGCAGTTTGTTTTCCTAAGGTCTGAGAATTTGTGACGTCGGCGCACGCGACCTATACCCATTTTATTTCCATCAGTGTTGCCAAGTGTCAGTTATTTGTTGACAGCCGACATGTAAAGTGTTTCTTCTGTTAATTATTATCATTTTTATTATAGTAGGTGGTATTATTCAATGGAAAGTCATTATTTTCAAAAGCAGAGATAAAATGTAGACCTTATTTAGTGAAATAAAGCATTTCCTCTAACGTTCATATACATTAGGCAACATGGAAGTAGTCTCATCGGCAGGTTTCCAGACGAGATGTAAAATTCAGAAATGTCAACAGGTTCGATTAATGTCTCTGTAGGGCATCTGCATCATGTAACCAACATAACCTTAAATTTTAAGTTTTTCAAGTTTATTCTCATTTTTAATGTTTGTATACACATTTAAAAATTCACGTAAATAATTTTTCAATATTGTTGATTAATAAAAATAGACTGCTGATTACAGGTTAGATTTCCAACCCACAAAAAGAGCCCTATTTTATTAGAACAAAGTATTTAGAACTTCATAAACATTCCACTGAACTAGATTTTAGTTGAAAATATGGGAACCAGGCAGAAATTTTAATAATAGCTGGGTAATACTCTTAAATCTTAAGAGACACATATTTTTGAGGTTAGCTGTGACGTCACGAGATGCCTTATGAAGCCGGAAATCATTTAATTTTGATTGGAGGATTCGTCCATGACGTAATTTGAGCGCGTTTACTTGTTTGAAATATGGATTAAATTAGACAATATTTTTATTTTTAAAATATCCATTTAAAATTAAAATATTATACGATATGACGTGTATATACAATGTTTATTAGGTGTTAATAAATTATTTATGACAAAATAAATATCAAGTTCAATTACGTGGGAAAGGCCCATTCTTATATCATTTTGATTTGATAAAAATCATTTAAATGTTTGAATAAATTTTTTGAGCAGAAATTTCTAGGAAAGTTTAGTTCAATAAAAGGCATAATTTCACCTGCTTTTGTTAAGATTTGTGCATTATTACATTATATTTTTTAAATTATCGAAAAAGGGCAATTTTTAATCATTTTTATTTTTTCACAATTTAGTAAATTATCAGAAAGTTGTTGATCTAGTTTTATTCAACATTTTTTTTTAAACAATTTGATATTTTTATTTTTGTGATATGGTTGCCACTCAGGCCCGTGGAGAGCCGGTACGGGCCCAGGGGTAAAATCAAATTAGCGGGCCCTCCCTTGTCTGGGACACATCAAAAATCCTAACTTTCAATACACGTAATATTACATTTGAAATACAAACAATACAAAAATATCTATATATTGTTTATCTTTCGAGTGCTTATTCTTTTGCTGGTATCATCCACCCCCCTATAAATTAGTGAACCCCCACATAATATTGAAACGTTTGTCTAATGCATTTAATATTGAATTACATATTAAAAAACGAAATTTAATTCATATGACTATATTTCCAAATTAAATCCTCTAGTTATTATAGGTACTATATTGTTTAAAAAAAAAAAAAAAATTTTGAGCGGTAATGTCCGTTGTTCACTTTTTAGCCCTTGGCAATAATTTATTTAATTTATCGAATTTACCACATTTTGTATTTTTTCGTTATAAAATTATTTAAGCTGACCCTGTGTATTTATGGTATATTGCAAGCATAAAATAGTTTTGAATCTTTCGCGCAGCATACAAGTTCCGTTTCCAATATAATAGAAGGCTATCGAACCATATAGAAGCTTTCTTGAGTCTGCATATTCATGCTCTCTCTCCAGTTTATTAGCGTGTAAACGAGAAGGTTGATCATTCTAGTTTCGGATCAGCTCTGATGAATTTGCCAGCCTGTCCAAATTAATTGCTCCCTTAGTTTCACAATTATTCCTTGACCACTGCTTATGTATGAATCTGTCTTATTTATAAGAAAAATAAATGAGTGCTACGTAGTTCCCGTACCTGCAAATTGTAAGTATAAAACTTAGTTAAAAGCCGTTGCTGGTCTCGTTGTCGTTTCAAGTTTATATTCTCGTTTATTACCAGGAGTTGGTAGTTTGTCAACCAATCTTTAGCGTACATTGCTCCGATTAAAGAACTTATATCTAGATACATAACAGGCTATCTTTTCACTATATACCTTGTTTGCTCCTAACATAGTCACATTATGTGTCCATTAAAATGGATAGATGAACATCACATCCCATAGGCAACAGTGGCGTTGTGTGTGTAGAAAATGTGTAGAATGGTAAATATTTTCATTAAAATGAATTATTGCAATTCCTGCATTACCGGCTCTTTATATAACGTGATGTAGGCATACGATATTACAGTAAGATAAAACAGTAAGATAAATATGTATTGAAAGGATATTAAAATTTAATTGCTATTTACTTTATAACTGTAAACTGAACTTCATCATGTTACGACTATGGAACGATCGATTTTCTTCTTTTCTAAACTGCTTTCTGCAAACGGCACAGCACTTCACTATTTATTTGCACAAAATATATTGTCACTAAACTGTGTAAATATGAATAGAGAATATTATTTAGGTATTAAGCAAATCACAACTTAAAATAAAATTACTTTTTCACCAGTTTTTGGTCGGAGAACACGAAAAACATTTATTGACATTAATGACCGAACTGTCAACTGAGATTATGATAATCGAACTGAAGCCAATCGTGTACGAGCGGCCGCGAATACGCCGATGGGCCAATCAGCAACTTGTGGGAAGAAGTGCCTTAGAATGGGAGTCTTTCGGGATCATAAAATTCATGCCATTATGTATCTAGATATAAGTTCTTTAATCGGAGGTACTTTGTAATGCAAGTGCATGATTGTTTGCCTTAGACAACTGTCCAACTCAGTTTCACCAGATATTTTAAAAACTGCTTATTTTGCTTTAATTCATTCCCGTATATTGTATGCCATCCTCGTCTGGGGGCATTCAGCTGGTACGTAGGATATTTCATTTACAGAGGAGGGCAATCAGAATAGTTGATGGCTTAGGATATCGAGATGAGACAAAAAATATTTTTGTAACACTTAAAATACCTATAGTGTCTAGCGTATATGCACTACAATGTATAACATATATTCATGATAAACTGAAGAAATTCCATTCACACACTAATGTGCATGAACATGAAACTAGATATAGAGAAAATATATGCACAGAATTTACACGACTCACCAGAGGACAAACTGGCACTAGATTTTATGGCATAAAGCTATACAATTTATTACCTAAAAGTGTTAAGATGCTGCCGCTGGTCAGATTTAGATCTACAATTAGAAAACTTTCTTGTAGAAAATGAATTTTTTTCAACTCAGGAAATTCATGATAATATAAAAAAAACCGCTGCCCAAGGAATCACTACTTCCACATCCGAATTTTCTATCCAAGTCACACAACGAAAAAATTTTGTATCTGTAAATAATTGTTTATGGAACTTTAATAATATAATATTTGAAATCCTCTACCCCAAAAACCCATAAAACGATACCCCACATCGGCAGTGGGGTGGGTGTGGTGACAGGGGGTGGGAGTGGGGGGTGGATAAAGTAAAAAAATATTTTGAGGTCTCTGGTTCTTGTACACACACTAAATCACTTTTTTTTTCATCCCCTTTAATAATGGGGTGGGGGTGGTAATGGGGGTGGCTAATGCCAAATTTTTTTTGAGACCTTAGCTTCTCTTGTCTATAATAAATATCAATTTTATGAACTCTTACCTGCTTGATTTACCTATTTACTCCAAATTTACCCCAATTTACCCCCCAACCCTTCGACGGAACAAGATGAAAATATAATCTAGTTCTAGATCTCGTTAAAGTACATACGTGTACCAAATTTCAAGTCAATATCTCAAACGGTTCCAGAGTAAACGTGCGCACAAAAAAAGTTACGGACCGACAGACAGAAAATTTTTTTTCGCTCAAACTTGAAATCTCGACGTTTCATGACATTCTAAGCCTATTTGAACAATAAAAATTTTTAAAATTTTTTTTGTCGTTACTATACTTCCACTGGATGTGGAAGTAATAGTGCTTGCTAACAGAGCCTCATCTTGTTTCAATTAATTTTAACATGTTTGTATTGTAAAATTTAAGTGATTGACTGACTGTTTCTTTTATTTTATTGTAATTAATAGCTTATTTTAATTGTCATTTTACAATAAAGCTAATGTATAATACTATAACTATTTTTAATAGTTTGTCATACGATTTGTAACAACAAACTATGTATTTTGTTAACTTCTATTTTTTTGACCTGTGTAAAAATTTTGTAATTTGTGACACCAATAAATACTTACTTACTAAATAATTTTCGGTTCGTAGTTAGTTTACCTGTAGGGAATTAAAGATTACCACAATCGAATTAGTAGAAATTAAAAGTAATCGTGCATATCATTTTATCTTTTGTTTTTTTTTAACAAATCAGTTTCTGACGGTTTTTATGTATTTTAATGATTTTTGTTCATATCCTATATTTTTTTTGTTGTAGTAACTTTTAATGTCTGGTACTATTACAAGTAATCTATTTGTTTGACAATTTCGCGCTGGAGAGCTGAACGTCTTTATTTTATTTTATATTTTCTTGTGAATGTATGTACATTTATTATTGTTTATTTGACAAAAGCATTATTGTTGATCATTTCCTCTTTACTATTTTCTTGTAATATATTTTTTATTGATTATTTGTTTATTTTATTTATCAAGCCTTCCTAAAAGGTAATGAAGATGGTAAATTGGAGTAATTATCAAATATTAAAGCTTAACTAGAATTTGGTTTAAAGCAAAATTAATTTAAATATTTATTATAGTTTACTCCCACTTAAAATCTTTTAGCTACAGTAAATATAAAGCCTATTAAACATTTAATTAAAAAATTGTACATGATGAAGAGGGTTACAATCTTTTATAAGATTCTACAAAAACAAAATGCTGCATAATGTACTGGCAAGAGTTTACCCACCCATCATGAAATGATTAAAAATAAAAATATAGCATTTGCACCTGAGGATTTAACTTATTTTCAACAAATTACAAAAAATATCGTATAGAATGTTTGACAATTATATTATACAAATATAACAAACTTGTGACGAGTATTTATAGTTGTATTTAATTATTAATATAAATATATTTTTTTATTTTCTAGTATAATCGATTTGAAAACTTCCAAGAAGATGGAAGAATGGGAATACTTAGACTACCAATATATTTTATACAATTTATTCGATATGGCAGAACAATATGACCTTGCAGATGAAGTAAGTTATTTTAATTGGTCCATTTTAGAGTTATATTTAGAGAACAATCATTTTATTTTGAAGGTTGGGAGAAGAACGTTTCTAAAATTGGTTATGTCAATTTTGCAAAATCACAAATTACAGTTTAAACTGGCGAAAAAAGTTGTTGGTATAGCGGATAAATTAATATCTAACGTCGATAGTCTTAGCAATGAAATATGTCAAATTATATCTGATATCAGAGAACCCCTAGTTGATCAACCAGCAACTCAAGAAGAAAATACAAACGACACTTTTCAAGTTAGTACCAAACTTTTTAAAATTTATTTTATAAGAATATAATTTAATACACGGGAATATGATTTTTCGTGATTTCCGGCTTTTTCGTTGAATTTACGCCAAAAATGGTTATGTACGAAATTGAAACATAAAGTTTTCTACAAAACAAGCTGTATACAATTTTATCGTGAGATGCATATTTCTACTAGTAATTAGCGCCCAAAGTTGGGTTAAGTTACACGGCTTTCAAATTTTCCAAGTTTCGTCCATGAGATTAAGTTTAATACAATCTATAATAAGGTAAAATAGGACTGGAAATTAAAAAACTAAAAATTAATATTTATTAATTAACTTTGGCTTGTAAAAACTATTGTTCTTTGAATGTTGGATTACTTTGTAGCTAAATAATAACCGAGACTAACAAATTACCTATAAAATATGAGAAATTGAATCATTTTCATCGTTTTTATGTAAAAAGAAAAACTTTTTTTTAATATATCATTTCTAACTGTTGCATTCATTGTACAATCAACGGTAAAAGAACAATAATTGCATTATAATATTGCTTTTATTGGAACGTAGCCATAATTGCGCTCTAAAAGCATAAATTCGATAGTAAGAAAAAAATGAAATTAGTGTATACACCTACCTCTTTCTATCTTGAGGAAATCGAAATAAAATAATGTCTTTGTTTGTTATTCTACTTACAACCTCGAACTGCACAAAAAATTCCAACTTTTCCACTCATAGTCGGTCAAAGTAACAACACGTAACAAGTATTTATAGTTGAAAACCCAAAAACTTACTAGTTTAAGACACGAAAACACACTTAATAGCAGTTGCTGATAAGTTATAAAGTAACAAGAAGTTATAGCAAACACAAAAACTCACTTACTAGCTGCTGCTGATAGGTTATGTTATTTGTTATGACTTATGACAGGAAAACCTACAAAAGTATGGCGGCTTCGCAAATGCGCATCTAGATTTGAATTTGGCGGGAGACCAAAGAAGCGTCTCTGGGTAGTACTCTGTGTTATGACTATGTTTTATTTAATCAAGTCATTGTCTCTTCCACATTATATGATGTTTTGTACATAATTTATTTGAAGTTGTCGGTTCTAGGTTGCCCCGGTAAAAATAAAAGTAAGTTAAAATAAAAGAGGTATGTAGTGCAGTTGAATTGATTTTTTTCGGCGACAACATTCCACCTGAAATTTTATTGTTGATTTTTAAGTATTATGACCTCCTGATTACGAAAAAAATATTTGCTCCCAAAAATTCCTTGTGCATCAAAAGTTATATGTATTTTTTTATGCGCTTTCGCCGATTTTCAACTTATCTGCTTAATATATTTTGTACTAGTAATCGGATGGGAATTTGAAAAATACTGACTTATTTGAAATAAATTTTTAAAAAAATATAGACCTGTCCGATATGTATGGATCAATCCACGATCTTGGAAAAAAATAGAAAACACTAAAAATGGCCGTAAATATGAAAATTGAATATCTTTTCTATAAAAAGGAGTAATTTCACCAAAGTTTGCAAAAATAAAACTCATTTATGTTTAAATATAATGCACCAATCACTTCGTATGTCAAATGGTGGAAGAAATAAAATTTTTAATTCTTCTTCAATTATCAAGGAAGGATTGTACATAACTTTTTTCTTTTTCGATTGTACGTTATTTTATGTACTTTTAGGGGATAGAGTTCATTTTTTTTTTTAGTTTTCAAAAAATTCATTTCTTAATTTAAAAAAAAGTGCATTTTTACAATTTTCAAAATTCATTTTCTTTGACCCTCCTTTTTTTCACCCAATTTTCACCGAAACAAAATGAAATATAATATAGAAAGTCTCATATAACTTCAAAAATTTTACAAATATATAATCTGCCTCTTATATAATATTAAAGATGGATGATACTATATTCTTTAATTGAAGGTGAATTGATTTGCATTATTTTTCAGTAAATATTATTAATTCGAGGGCTTCATGGAAGAAGGGCGTACTGACCATATACCATTTTGTAGGATGTATATATAGCATTTCCGTCCTTCTTCCATGACATCTGAAAGCAAATAATGGTTTTTACGGCTATTGTTATCAGTAAATACCGGAGAAGAACAAGAATCTGAGAAGGCCCTTTCACTACACAACGAATACCGCAAATACGAACACATATGCCTAAAAATATAAAATTTGATAAAAACGAAGCAATAATAATCAAATCATTTATGTGTCTTTTGTATCTTATTGCATTATTGTAAAAATCAAAAAAAAAAAAAATAGTAAATTTATGATCTAATAAATTTTCCTTTTATCCACATTTTAAAAATTATTAAAGTTAAAGTAAAGGTAAAAAATAAAAGTTAACTTAAAATGAAAGTAAATATATATCGCTGCTTGTTTGAGGTTGAGAGGCAAGCAAACTCCTGGCCGTGGCATTGGGGTTTATTTTGAAGAAGGAATTAATCCCAGTATATTCGGATATATATTATAATGATGATTCCATATGCTAGTTGAGTTATTATAACCAAAAGATCAATATCTTCACCAACTATTATAACTTGATTGTCTTCGGTTTTCAAATCAATAGCAGCTCTAACGATTGTAGTATCGGTGTCTTCTCTGCATATTTTATCGTTAAAATCATTATTTATTAACTCTTTGCTCAATAATTTTATATTAATCCTTATTTTTACTATTAGCTAGATTTTTTTTTCTTTCTTTATATTTTTCTATATTTTTTATAAACGACGACGGACAGAAACCACCTCTCACTCACCGTTTGAGGGATGAGGAGGGGTTGGAGTTAAAAATGAGTATTTTTCCCGTGATCAGCGACCCCGAAAATGAGGCGGATACGCGTTTGAACCGAATCATTTGAAAAAAAAATTATTTTCCACCCCTCGGGAGATTTTAATCAAACCCTAGGCCTGCTGTCTGGATTCCACTTACTCTAAAACCCTCCCTCCATATTATTTCAAATATAACCCGTTGATAAATCACTCCCCAGATCCGTTTATATATAAAAACATAAGGGGGTCCATAAAAGGGGTGGCCGTTTCAGGGGGCTGTGGTGGTCAAAAACTTCTCCCACCACTTGCATTGTGTTCAGCAACCTGGAAAATGGGCGGAAGGTAATCTCGTCTTTGCCCGAAATATTTACAATATTTCTGTCTTCATTACATAGACTAAGAGCAAATTATACTTTCATGCAGGTACCCTCGATTACCACCAATTTTCCATATGAAAATTTCTGGAACGAAGTTTCGATAAAAATGAAAGTTTCCTAAGGAAACTTTTCCGGAATTTTAGAATCTCTCAAATATTCCAATATTTTATTTTTATCAAAATTTCGTTCTGGAAAATTTCAAATGGAAAGTTAGGCTTTCTTACAAGGTGCTTCGGTGAAGAGATGGTTGGTGCCAAGGGATCCTCTTAAGTTTTAAGTAAGAGATATTCTGCAGTTAGACTGCGGGGGTGCTATTCTCAAATTCATTCGTGTACGGAACTAGGCAACTTCCGTACAATTTTAACGTGTTCATATTCTTGAACAATCGGATCGTGTTCGTATACGAATTTTTCCATGTGCATTATATTGGATGGTCTAGAGGTAATTGAATTTGATTCCCGTACACGAAATCAAATCATATCAAATATTTTATTCGTGTCAGATATACATTGTATATTTACACAAGTCAGTTCGTTTAGCTCACATAGACGTAAGAACCAATATAAATGTTAAAGTTCAATTATAAAATTGTATATACAGCGTGTCGCACTTTTCATGAAGCCACCTCTCATATCTAGCTTATCTGATATCCGGATTTTTTGAAATTTTGGTGGTATATGTATATACCAATAAAGTGAGTCTTTAGACTTAACCGCATTTGATTTTAGTCAGTGGCGTCCGATTCTAGCATGTAAAAAGGGGGTCGATTTTCAAAAAAAAAGTATTAGCGATTTTTTTAGAAAAAAAACTAGTAAAATATTCTTAATCAGCACCTTTAGAAACTTTGTACAAGATTACATCGTAGTGGGTTCAAAGGTGTTTGAGATAGGGGCCGTAAAAACAATTTTTTGAACTAAAAATAATTTTTATCTGCAAAACGGATTCTCAAATGAAAAAAAATTATTCTTCATTTTTTCTGTTCAGAATTGTACTAGTTTCAATTGATTTTACAACAAAATAATTATTTATTTATATAAGGCAAAAATTAAAAAATAAAATAAATGAAACTAAAATAAATAAATGAATAAAACCAATTGACATTTGCAATAACTTTTGATTTCATGGCTTACTTAGGTCTTTATTGAAGATTATTCGTTAGAAAAATGTTAAGCATCTACGAATTAGAATTCTTGCTTTATTAAATAAATAATTATTTTATTGTAAAATCAATTCAGACTAGTACAATACATTATTATGAACAAAAAATTAAGAATACATTTTTTCATTTGAGAATCCGTTTTACAGGTAAAAATTATTTTTAGTTGAAAAAATTATTTTTTTGACGGCCCCCATCTTAGAACCCACTATGATGTAATCTTGTACAAAGGAGTTTCTAAAAGTGCTGATTAAGAATATCTCACTAGTTTTTAACTGAAAAAATCGCTAATATATTTTTTCGAAAATCGACCCCCTTTTTCCATTCTAGAATCGAACGCCTCTGACTAAAATCAGATGTGGTTACTTCTAAAGACTCATTTTAAAGGTATATAGTCACCACCAAAATTTCAAAATATTCGGATATCAGATGAGCGAGATATGAGGGTGGCTCCATGAAAAGTGCGACACACTGTATGTTCAGAAAAAAGAAAGTTAAAATTCACACATAACATATTAAAATTCTAAAGTACTACTATTCAGAGTAGAGATGCCGCAAGACCAAAACAAGACAAGACTAAGCAAGTCTTGTCTTGGTCTCGAGATAGTCTTGGCTTAACTAATCTTGTCTTGGTCTTGAAGCTTTTTTAAACTAGTGAGTCTCGTCTTGTCTTGGTCTTGCCTTGGCATAGTATTGAGCCTTGACATTTAATTCTTAATTCAGAAACAAGGTCATATGAACTATAAAATAATATAACCTGTCGGGATGGGTAAACAGAAAAAACAATTTTTGTGTAACAAGACAGATTTATTTAAATTGCAATTGAACAGAACTGAATTGTTTTAAATCAATTTCTTAACTAACTATTTCATATTTTACAAAGTATCACAGACTCCTGATATATTTAATAAATACTTAGATCAGCATTTTGTACTTCAGAAAAAAGTTATATAAACAATATTTAGAAATATTAAAGTCAGGGCCAGTATCGAAAGACAAAACTCAAGACTCTTGATAAGACTCTCAGCAAGAGTCTTGGTCTTGATGTGTCAGGTCTTGTCTTGGTCTCGTAATTTCAGAAATGGTCTTGTCTTGAAATTCAACACAAGACCAAGACAAGACCGACACTAGTCTCGGTCTTGCGGCATCCTAATTCAGAGATGGGTAGAGGAAACTTTCCAATAAACTTCCACGAAATTTTAGGGAGTTTCCGGAACGAAATTTTGATAAAAATCAGTGATAGGTAAAGGAAACTTTCCTGCAGTTTTGATAAAAATGAAAGTTTTCAATAAAATATTCAAATATTCCGAAAGTTCCCAAAGGAAACTTTCCCGGAATATTGGAAACTTTCAAATATTCAAATATTTTATCGAAAACATTAATTTTCATCAAAATTTCGTTCTGGGAAGTTTCTTTTACCTGTCTCTGCTACTATTATAGTTAAGGAACTCTTGTACACTTCTGTGCAATAAAATCCTGTACACCCATTTTTCGCTATATTAATTCATTCTTTATTTGTTTGTCAGTATTAGTGTCATATTTTCGAAATGCCGAAATTAACTGAACATGAAAAAATTCTAATTCTTTCTAAAATTGAAGAGGGATGGTCTATCAGAGCAGTGCTAACCATTATTACTTCAATAAAAGTACCGTTATGAGTGTGAAGAAAAGGTGGGAGTAGGAAGGTATCATAAAGAGAAAAGACGATTCAGGCCGACTGATAAGTTCAAATCTCGCTCAGGATGAAGCGCTCCTTGGCTATTTGAGGGAAAATCCGTTTCAAACAGCAGTAGACGCTGTGTCCATGACAAATTTTCCAGCATCGAATCAACAGCTAGCCGAAGGATAAGAAAATCGAAATTAAAAAACTGTGTAAGTGCCAAGAAGACCATGTTAACAGAAGAACATAAGCAAGCCTGCATTCTGTTTTGTTTAAATTATGTCTATCGCCTGTTGGAGTTTTGGAACAATGTTGTGTTTACTGATGAAAAAGTTTTTCAGTCTTGTAATGACGGACATATTTGGGTATACCGTCCTGCAAATACCAGACACGTGCAGAACAGCCATGCAGAAAACCGCTTTTTAATGTTTTGAGCTTTCAGAATCTGGCCTTATCTCGAACACAATTTTTCAACGTCAATTTTTACATTTGTTATAAATCGGAATCATTAAGTTATTAACATTTTTCCAAATACCTTACTTACGACATTTCACAATCAATGTCACTTTTTTATAACCTATATAGTAATAAAAAATCTAAATTCCAAAAAGACTGATTCACATCACTTAATATTAGTAAAAACTGGATTACTTGATTTTTCAAGTGTACGCGATTTTATTGCACAGAAGTGAACATCATAGAAAATTTCTTTTATGAGAAATCTTTTCACTGTTTCTTTAAATTTTTTTGGTGGTAGTTCTTTTATTTGTGGTGCCAATTTGTTAAAAAGTTTCCCAGCCATAAGTTCCAGTCTACTTTGACACTTCTTCAGTCGACAATATCGAATTTTCTCTTTTTCTGGTATTGTACTTGTGAAAATCTCTGATATCTACCATCACTGTTTTTTATGTACACTTCTGTGCAATAAAAAAATCAAGTAATCCAGTTTTTACTAATATTGAGTGATGTGAATCAGTCTTTTTGCAATTTAGATTTTTTATTATCATATAGGTTATAAAAAACTGACATTGATTGTGAAACGTCATAAGTAAGGTATTTGAATAATGTTAATCCAGAAGAAAGACATACGCTACCTTCCTCCTCCCACCTTTTCTCCACACTCATAACAGTACTTTTATTCAATTGATAATGGTTAGCAACTGCTCTAATAGATTAGAGAGAATTAATTTTTTTTCATGTTCAGTTAATTTTGACATTGCGAAAATATGACACTGACTGACAAATAAATAAAGAACGATTTAATATAGCGAAAAATGTACGGGATTTTATTGTGCAGAAGTGTACATTAAATTTTCTAGTATGTAAATTACTTGACAGGTATTTTTGTTGACATTAATATAACTTCACAAACTATTCAGTTTTTATTAAACAATATTTTGTGGTAATTTAGCAAATAGTGATTATAGTTATAGATGAAATAATTTATTTTGGTGGGCTTGAACCTTTGGAGGCCGAGATAGGAATACAGGATTTAATAAAATTCCATATTTATAATGCAGGAATATTTGTTATTTCATCCAAAGCGTCTGCGTCCGATCGTTTTTAAATGTAAAATTGGCGCCGTACTTTACATTTTTCAAGCATGGATGTACTTCTACGAATAATACTACTATTACTATACTACTATTAATCGTTTATCGCAAGCAGAGACCTCTCCCAATACCAATTCACACACATTTTCTTTTGCTCAATCAAATCGAAATAAATTGAATCTTGACAATGTATGCTGAAGTTCAATTTCAATTGGCCTATCATAGTCAAGCGAGTCCTGTTCTTCAATATTAATATTAGTACACGATTCTCGATAACTTCTGCAGACTATGAAGCAGTAATTCCATCTTTCCAACAGCTGCAAACTTTTTGACAGCCTTTTGTGCATTTGCAGAAAATTTGGAATAAAGTCTCTTGTGAAGCAGAATCATTTGGTGTTGTTACGGGTGCTGAGGACTGGTTTTCCAACGCCATTCCAATTGATTTTTGAAGTTACCGCATCATTCTTGAACCTGGTGATAGGTTCGCAAGCAATAGTGATATGCTGCTGCGGCTTCAGTTGGTGGCAGTAATGCATGATCGCAAGGTTTCCTCTTCAGAGATTTTGAGAAAATTTCTGATCTGCTATCATTAAGTGAAGTGTTATCTGATGTACTCTGTACACAGCTTTCATGAAAGATGTTCTTGCTGCAGAGATTAAGACTGGTGAAGTATTTGCATTTGATTTAAAAATTTTAAGTTTCTTACATTGTCGCATTTTTTCCAAGCCCTTTTATACATATTTGTTTCCCTTTTTTTAGGGGCTGTGGTTGTATCGCAGCCGCTGAAGGCCTAAGGGAATAATATATGTTCTGCAATTGTTGAATGTTTGAAACTTTTAGGTGAATACATTTTCTCTTGAACTTTGCTTTACTAGGCTTTACCAAGTTTATGAATATCTACCAACATATTCTTATTATAATCAACAGTATACGTGCTTCAAAAGGACCGTTACATAGTAAATACTTAGAGAATTTGAAGGCCGCACAACTTAGCTCAACTTTGCAAACTAATGGTAGAAATATGCATCTGGCGATAAAATTGTATACATCCTGCTTTGTAGAGAATTTTATAAGATTTAATTTTGTACATAACCATGTTAATCGCAAATTCAATGGGAAAGCCAGAAATCACGAAAAACCATATTTTCGTGACGTCCCCTGGAGAGGATATCATTCGATATTTATGTGTGATTTTTCTATCAGAATCAGAGTGCATTCATATATTTTATGAAAATTACAATAATAACTTTATTGGAAATAGGACACCCTAATATAAATGTAATATAAAATATAATATAAACTGGTTGATTTTATAAAAACTTAAAACTATGTTAAAAAACACATATAAATCTAAATTAGACATATCATATACATTGAGAAACATAAACCCCCCTAAATAGCACTCCCAAAGAATTATAGTGAATTTAATCGTAACCATCCCAACGAGAAGATAAACAAAAGAAAGAACTGTATTACAGGACTAGGACCTCAGATAAGCCAGCAAATTATGTTTAAAGTTGTTAAGATTGCTACTATTTTTAACAATGCTAGGTAGGTTGTTGTATTCATTAAGACCCTTGAAAAATAATGTGTTCATTGATTTTTTAAAATTTGTTTTGGCAATATAAAAATCATTATGGTTTCTAGTGAAATGGTTATGGTTACACACAAATTTATCTTATCACTTATCTACATTACTTTTTATGTGTGACATTAAAACTATGTTTGGTAGTTGAAAAATATTTTTTTGAGCGATAACCAAAATGACGAAAACTGGGTGTAAATTTGAATTTTATTTTAGATAGCAGAATTAAAGGTAAAAATAAATATACTCCAAGGTGATATTGAGGATGCTCTAGATACTCAAGACTTCCAAAAGGCCTCTGTAATAAAAAACGAGCTTATGGAGTACAAAAAAAAATTGGAGGACCTCAGCAAGCCAGCTCAAGTTGTTAAGGTTAAAGTGTCGAAAGATGATCCAGAAACCATCTGCCGGTGCTTAGATTTGCTTAGCGCTTTGCTTGAATTGCCAAGTGTAAATTCTTTATCACCCGCCTTGGCAACTTGTAAAACTGAATTTGTACTTCCATTGTTGACTAGTGACATTGTAGAAGTCAATTGGAGAGTATTGAAGTGTCTAACGCTATTTTGTATATATGATAAGAGTCTGGCTGAAGAACATTCGAAGGTCCTGTGTATTCCAGTAAGTAGAGAGATTTATAATTAATCGTAAGTTAAATATACTCGTTTAAGTAATATACAACAATTTAATATTTGTACAAGGCTATCGTAAATGATTGCAAAACTCGACTGCCAGTGTAGGTAACCGATGACTACATTATTTTTGTGGAAATTTGAACGTATTTTGGTCAGTTTTTTGGCTTCTAAATGGCTCAATCTTAGCGGAAGATTTAGTCTACGTTTATCTTGCATGATATGTAAAATTTTGAAAGATCATAAACCTGAGTATTTGGAAAAAAAATTAGTGCAAAATAGTGATTTGCATACATGTTCTACTCGTCAGCGTGATCTATTTAGTGTTTCTAAACATAGAACAGCCCAGTTTCAGCGTTCTTTTAGTTATAATAATAATAAATATAATGCTGAAACATTTTTCAATGCTTTACCCAATAGTGTCAAGGCACTTTCTTCTGTAAACTCTTTCAAAAAACGTGTGATAGGTCTAATAATTACTATGAGAGAATAATTGTGTAATGCATGGTATAACCTAATATCTTTATTTATCGTATAGTTTAGTTTTGTTTTTCATATTTGCATATGATCTAGATGATTATTATTTAATATTTTTGGATTTGTATTTTATTTTAAGTTATTTTCTTGAAATATTGTCTGTAAGCGGATGATTGTATGGAAGAGCATATAACATATGAATACTGTCATCCTTCTCTAATTTTTCTTTTTCTTTTATGTACCTTTCATCGCAACAAAGACATTGTTATTATTGGTATTACGGAAGGAAAATCTATACTAATTAGCGTTGTAGTTAAAGGTTAAATAATAGTATTAATAACACAGGCCCACAAAAAAAGTGATCTGCGCCGAGGTACTGACCATACCTATCTCCTGTAGTTTGAGCCGCTGAACATGAATCTGACCTTAGTTTTTCCCAGGGTGTATTAAATAGGTGGTCCGACGTACGGCACTTTCCTGTTACGATAATGGCTTCATAAGTGCATGGTTACTATTTACTTTAGTAGATGGCGCGAGCAATAAGGTCCTACAGTTACCTGGGCATGTGCATAGTATAACTAACATAACCTCAAATTTTAAAGTTTTTTCGTTTATTCTGATTTTTAATGTTTGTATAGGCATTTTTAGTTTGGAGCCATACTGGCTCCAAGCAAATATTTAAAAATTCACGCAAATAATTTTTCAATATTGTTGATTAATAAAAATAGACTTTGTGGGACTGTGCCACACTCAGTGTAGCACAGTGGCCACCAAAGAAAAGTGGTCTGCGCGGGGGTACTGACCACACCTATCCCTTGTATTTTGAGCCGCTGAACACAAATCTGATCTTAGTTTTTCACCAGCACGTCAGGTTTTTCTTTTAACGCAAATAAATATATAAATATGAACAGACTTTTTTTGCTTTAAAAAAAAAACCTGACGTGCTGGGGAAAAACTAAGGTCAGATTCGTGTTCAGAGGGATAGGTATGGTCATTACCCCGGCGCAGACCACTTTTTTTTTGTGGGCCTGTGTAATTTATTGTCCAAAATATCAAATACATTTGAACAAAAGGATTAGATACAGAGACTGATATTAAACCTAACCAGAGGCTAGTAATATAATATATAAAGACTCCAAGCAATCCCATTCATAAATGTCCCTTAAGAAATTTGACCTCGGGCATTTAAATCTGGCAACTGCAAGGTAGACCCCAAACCGCTGTGGTGAAGGATATCAAAACCAGTGTTGGCTCTAAGTGATGTGTAATTGAGTAAAAATTTTCAAGCATATAACAAATATATACAAATAACACTTTATGTATTGTACAAGGAAACATGGACAAGATGACGCAAGACGATGAAACGTTAACAATACGTCATAATTTCGTGGTTTTTATATTGTTTGGGAATGTCCAAGGGGCAAACCGCGAAGGAAATATGGTGTACATTCAGAGGGAAATCCGAGGAAATCTTAGGCAGTCTGAGGAAATCTGGGGGAAATCTGTGTAATCTTCGTCAAAGAGGAAATCTGGTGTACAAAATTTTGGGCGAGGTTGTCTCATTCAGTTTTTACAATACAATACATCTACGTTAAAGCCGTCTCTGGAATTTATGACACAGATTCGGGAAAGCTAACCTGCTGAAGCATGCGTAATGAAACTATGGGAGGTTTAATTTGGCATCTTGATTTATAAATGACAGTTCCTCATTTAGAAGTAGGAACTTCAGAATAGATTTCAATTTAGTAAATGTAAGGAAAATATGTTTATAAGAAGATGGGGCTATAGCATTAATAGCTATTATAATTATTTAAGAAATTAAATTGTAAAGGATTTATTTGTAATGTGCACATTTGTAAAAATATAAATTAATTATTGTTTTTGTTATTTTTGATATCCATAAAGATGGTTATATATTAATATGTAGGTGAGTACGCTACATATACTTCCCCCCTGCAAAAGAGAAACCAACTTACCAAGGTATCAATATTAAAAATGAAATTAAAAAAGAAAAGTCATATTTTACTTATAAATGACATAGTGGTGAAACAATTTATCTATAACAATAATCTATATATTCAATCATAGATAACTAATTCATTTACCAACTTACGGAATTAATCCATTTAATAAATTCAATTAAAGAATATTTTGGAAATTAAAATTAAAATGAAAGTTCAAAATCGGGTGTAAATAGCATCGCGATTGAGCATCTTTCGTTAATTAAAAATTTAATGTTGAAATAACAAATGTTAAAATTAATACGTTGATAGGATGGTTTAATAATACAGGGAGTTAATATAAATAGAGCACTCACCCATACATGCACAAGGGTGTTCGGTAAGGCGATGCCGACCCTGAATAAGGAAGTAGAGGGGGTCATTTGGCATCTATAAGACCAAACATATCAAAAGAAAAAGGAAGCTTAAACGCTCCCTCACGACACAATGCGGTAACGCATCTCACAAATACCTACACCTCCCATCCCACATTCCTTTACCATCTGCCATGTGGCACTCGCTGCTGGCAACAAGCATGACCCTAGTCCAACCTAGCCTGGACGTAGCAAGCCCAGCTGTATAATCCTTGGGAGTAGCAGAAATGCCTGGTAATTAAAAGTGTCGATTTTCGAAGTCTTAAATTTAAAAAAAAAAGTCATCTAGATATTACAATTACCTTTAAAACTTCTCTATTGTATCCTCTTTAAGTGGCAATATCATACATACCATCAAGTTTTACCAGTCACTAAAAATAGACAAAAGACTATCAATCGGCAATAATTTTTCATTTAATCAAAAATTAAATATGCACGTTCTTTCAACAAAAACAAAGCTATCATTTCAAAAAACTTTATTCAAAACAAAAAGAATTATTTGAGAACAAATTTATTATTTTTGGTGATCAAAATGAATTCCATTATTTCTAATGCTTTTCCTCGCCCGTCTTCTAATTTCAACAGTAGTTGTTCTTAATCTTATTTCTTATCGCAGTTGTAGAGCGGCTCGCTCTATTTTTGGTACTAGTTGAACACGGCTTTGTATTTCCTCATTGTACACAAGTTCCTTCATCATACCCCATACGTAATAGTCCAATGGCGTTAAATCTGGGACCTTGCAAGCCACAGAATAGGTCTACTACGCCCAATTCACCGATCGAGATATGTTCGATCTAAGAATTGTCAAGCGGTAGTGAGCTGGTCATCCGCCGTGGTGGAAAATGAGATGGTGGCGAAGGTTAATTGGCAAATTTTTCAGGAGCGGAGAAAGGTCGTTCTGCAAGAAGTCGAGGTAAGCGTCTCCGTTCAGATTTTCTGATAGGTAATGAGGCCCAATGACATGTCCAGCAATTACACCCATCCAAACATTGACACTAAACTTATTCTGAAAGGTAGTTTGTTTCTTCATTTGCGGGTTGTCGCCCTTATCCGCCCAATAATCGAGATTGTGAAAATTGGGAGAATTTTGATTCATCCGTCCGTAGAACAGATTTTAAGTAATAGCAATATCAGCATTCAGTAGAAAGCAACAAAATGCTATTCTTCGTACAGGGTCGCCCTCAACGAGCCACTGTATTGAATTTTAATGGCAAGGATGTTTCTTTTCTAACACTTGTGGGATCTGCAGCAAATGCGGCTAGAATATTTTCGTCATCTTTGCCATTCGGCGATACGTGTTGCCGAATACACGTGGATCTGAAGTCTTTCTACGTGGATGAAATCGTTCATGATACAATCTTGCAGCAAGGTAAGCATTTCCATCTGTTTTGCCATAGTAAAAGAGTATGTCAGCTACTACTAAAAGTAGCCATTGAAATAAATTTTACTCAATATGTCAGAAATTTAAAACAAATTATCAGTACAAAACAACACAACACTGAGGATAGCTATAAACTTAGCTAAAAACACAAGAAAGACAAAAGTGTGTGCGCTGACAGCTGTTAGTGATATTTATTTATTTTTTTTAATGCCTTATTTATATTAACGTCCTGGCGAAGTTTAGCCAATGCTACTCTACCACTTAACCAGGACGGCGAGATGAGATACGGTCACCAATCCAAGTGACGGACTCGCCCGACATGCTTAACTTCACCGATCGAGGTCCAGTCACTGAAACCGGTACTGTACCTCATCTCACCTTACCTTACTAACAAACAAATGACTGGTTCTGACTCTTTTTGAAACGATAGCTTTGTTTTTGTTGAAAGAACGCGCATATATAATTTTTGATTAAATGAAAAATTATTTCCGATTGATAGTCTTTTGTCTAATTTTTAGTTACTGGTAAAACTTAATGGTATGTATGATATTGCCACTTAAAGAGGATACAATAGAGAAGTTTTAAAAGTAATTGTAATACCTAGATGACTTTTTTAAAAAATCTTGTAAGATTTCGAAAATCGACACTTTTAATTACCATTACAATTTTCTTCTAATAAAGGTCTTTTTTTTTTTTGTATTTCAGATAAAGAGAAAGAATATTTCAGAATATGAAAATTTAAATATAGTACGTAATACTTAAATAAATGATGGAGATTTTTTAAAAAAGAACAAAATCGGCAATATAAAAAAAACCGTAGCATTTTTCATATAGGTATGTTTGATCATATAGATACCAAATGACCCCCTCTATCTCCCGGCATCGCCTTACCAAACACTCTGTATAATAATCTCTTAGTACAGTCAAAGTATATCGGAATCTTATCCGTTTTCTTCAACCATATAATAATCTCTTAGTAAAGTTGAAGTACGTCGGAATCTTATCCGCTTTCTTCAACCATACTCAAGCTGGGAAATCAGGATGACGATAAATTGAACTGTTTAACATGGCATTTCTGATCCATCAATATAATATTAAATAATAATATGTGCTTCATTTGCATTTTTCTTTACGGGTAAAACATCAGGTGGTATACAGCACCTTTAGAAAATTCTTTAAGTCTTGGTTTTTGGAATTCAGGTTCAGCTATTGTTCGTTTGTCAGGGTCGCCAATTATAGCATTAATAGCTATTGTAATAATTTAAGAAATCGAATTGTAAAGGATTTATTTGTAATGTGCACATTTATGAAAATATAAATTAATTATTCTTTTTGTTATTTTTGATATCCATTGAGATCTATTTTAATACGTAAATGAGAACGCTACAGGGGCTATTTTTTTCATCTCACATTAAATTAATTCAACAGATAATTTCCTTGTATCTATATTTATATATTTTGTTAATTGCTTTTTTTTCACTTTTTTTGTATGTAATGTTTTTCTATTCTATCACTATTTCAGATTGCCACATATCGAGCAATACCAAATTACAATAAGTTTGCTTTAATGCAGTCAGTAACTGCCATCTGTGACTTAATGCGTGTTCATGGTTCAGAACTGTTTGGCACTGAGGAAGACACTAATAATACAGGGTCACAACACAATACGACTAGAAGAAGATTGTATAGAAATGAAGATATGGATGATGTAACCGTCATGGATCATAATAGAATGAATGTAGAATTTATAATTGAAATTATTCTGGATATGTTAGATGATGAGGTATGTATTTCTGTTAACTTATTTTTAATTAGGTAATCATTACTGACACTCCTTAAAAATTAAACGAAGAAAATCTATATTACAACTGAATGTTGAACCAAAATTTGTAATTTAATTCTCAAAATAATTTTTGTTTTTTACATAATAGCTTCAAAGATTAGCTGACTAGTCTGTTTCATGCATCATAAAGCTAACCTCGTGGACACTAAAGGCGAGAATACATTTACCATTTGCAAATCGCGGCTGAGTTGAGATGGTCCCATTGCGGTCTTTAAATTCTCTGTGCACTCTGCCAAATGTAAGGTATGAAAAAAATGACACCAAAAATGAGTTGCATGGTTTAATAGATAAGTATCAGTAGTTTCTAAATCCGTTTTAATTGAAGTCCTATTCGATCATGTAGTTGAAATATTGCAAAATCAATTTTTTACAGAGAAAAACGTGCTAAAACTATGTATAATATTTTCTTTTTAATTTTTGTGGAAATGTTTTTCATTCTAAAGAGTTATAATTCACTGTATAATTCAAAGAAGAAAAAACATCTAACTTGAATTCCTTGAAGGAAGCATTATGGTTTGGCAACGCGTTGTTCGAGGTAGTGTTCCGCATTTGGTTTCAATTGAACCTTGGATCTTCCAGTCGATAGCGAATAAAACAGTTGCACGTATTTCCATTAGCTCTTGTTCTGGCAGTAAAACTATAAATGTGCCATGCTGCAGGTAAACAAAACTGAAAACTCAAAACACAGGGTGGCGGTTTATCGTTTACATTTTAGTACACATTTTTCTTCTCCCGAGTATACACGTGCGCCGTGTGATTAATCATTCATTGTATTTTTTATTGTTACAAATTATATTTAATGAAAGTTCAGTAGTTGATTTAATTGTTTATTGTTATATATACACACATAATTATCAAGTTCCTTCGAAATCTGGAAAAGATAGAAAACGCTGCTTGTTTTTATATCATGAATTGAAATATTATATATGCACATATGTATAACAATAAACATTGAAATGCGCATACATAGTTTTACTTCAAAATCAAATCAATTTATTTTGTTTTGGGACAATTACAAAATTGTATAACAATAGTCAGAAGTGGTAAAGGAGAAAATAATATAATATAATATAAACTAATCTAACTTAATCTAAGTATTAAAAAATTCGTCTAAAGAATAAAAACACTTATCTACCAGGAACAATTTCAATTTTTTCTTGAATTGGTGTAATTCAGTATTTTGTTTAAAATCATTTGGCAATTTATTAAAAAGTTTTAGTCCTAAATAATTGGGTGATTTATTGGTAACTGACAGTTTTGAAAAGGGTACATAAATATTCTTATGCCGTGTATATCTTTATTGAGATTAAACTTATGTCTATTTTTAAAAATATATATACATATTTCAAATATAAACAAAGACGTTAAAGTTAAAATTTTATACTGCACAAAAATGGTTCTGCAGGTATGTTTGTTAGGCGCATTCGCTATGTTACGTAAGATACGTTTTTGCGATATAAAAACAGTTTGAGATAGTGTGGACACACCCCAGAAACAGACACCATAGCGTAGTCGTGACTCTACCTTTGCATAATATAAATTAATTAATTGTTGTTTATTTAAAATTTCCTTCATATTTGTAAGTAAGAAATTAATTGAATTCATATAGGAAACAAGAAAATTACAATGAGCTTTCCAGTTGAGACATTCATCTATATGAATTCCTAAAAAACTAATACTAGCAGTACCATCGTTTTTAATTTTACAGTTATTGATATTAACCGCTACAGTGTCACACTTTTTTTGCCTATTGTGAAATCTAATTATTTGTGTTTTATTTATATTGAAATGTAAATAATTCTGACTGAACCAACTGCAGACATGTTCCAAAGTTTTGTTTATGTCTAAATGTAAATTATCAAGCGATTTGTTTGAGATAATTAAAGACAAATCATCAGCATACATAGTGAAAAAAGTTTTACCTAATACGGACTCTAATGAGTTTACATATAAGATAAATAGTACAGGGCCCAGGACGGAGCCTTGCGGTACGCCCATATCTACTAAAGAAAAATCAGAATTGACCCTATTTACGGAATCGTGATCACTATATTGTATTGAAACATATTGTTTCCGAGAATGTATAAAAGAAGATATCCAATTCAAAGGAACACCCCGTATGCCGTAATCGTAAAGTTTATTGAGTAAACTGTCATGATCTACGCAATCAAACGCCCTACTGAGGTCACAGAAGACTCCAACAGGGCATTCGCCTGCATCAATACATCGAATAACTTCTTCGTAAAAGGAATGTGTAGCCGTTATGGTAGACATTCCAGAGCGAAAACCGTGTTGGTTATTAGATAAAATTTTTAATTTGTTTACAAATATTGTTAAACGATTTAAGTACGCATACTCAAAAACCTTTGAAAAGCTTAAAGGGACGGTACAAGAGCTAATGGACACACGTGCAACTGTTTTATTTGTTATTGACTGGAAAATCCAAGATACAATTAAAACCAAATGCGGAAGACTACCTTGATCAATACGTTGCCAACCATAACGTGCTTTCTTCAAGGAATTTAAGTTAGAAACTAATGTTTTTTCTGCTTTGAATTATAATAATAAATTGTAACTCCTTAGAATGAAAAACATTTCCATAAAATGAAAAATAAAGTATTAAACCTACATAGTTTTATCATGTTTTTCTGTGTAAAAACTTGATTTTGTGACATTTCAACTACAGGAACGAGTAGGATTTCAATTAAAACAGATTTAGAAACTACTGATACTTACCTATTGTAATATGTTGCACCCCTTAAAATTTAAGGTTATGTTACTAAAAAGTAGACAGACTTCAACAGATCGAATGTCTGAATGAATGTAGTGTATTTGCACCTACTCGAAAAAGAACCTACCAGAAGATTCCAAAGTGACATCTGGAATTCTCTAGAGAATGGTGGCGTCATCACAGAACAATCGAGATCTATCATTTTTAGGTATAAAAGACCAACCGCATTCTCGGCGAGTAGTTCAGAGAGTTCAGAAAGTTCAGAAAGTGGAGAAAGTATAGAAAGTGAGGTTAAGAGTTCAAAGATAAACAAAGTAATAAACATTGTGATTTTAGTCAGTAAAGTGTATTTAAATTAATAATAGTATTGTGAAGTATCCAGTAAATATTTAATAAAGTGTGTTAGTGGACAATCTCTTGTTATAATTTTTGGAACCCACGGATTTTGCAAGGGGTAGTTTCCTAAGGGTGGAAACACGCGACAATTGGTGTCAGAAGCGGAATTTTATGACAAGAGGAGCTCTGAAGTTGTGCTGGAGTGTTCGAGAAGGATTCTCGAGGGTTAGTGCTAACACAGGACTAATTTACTGGACATTGTTCGAGGGTTGTTTTCGAACAGGAAAATAGTGTTTAAGTGCATTTTTGAGACATTGTAGAACATTTTATTAGGACATTAGTGTGATAATTAAATCCTTTGAACTGAGAAGTGATAGAGACACTGAAAAAGACTCATTTAGTGCGTGAAAATTTCTAGAACTTTTCTATTTGGACATTAGTGGAGATTATTAAATTCTCTGAACTGGATAGTGACAAAAGACTCTGGATAAGACTTTTTCGTGCTATTTCGAGATTTGTCTAGAAAGTTCCATTACCGATATTGACGTGACAGTTAAATTTATTTTATTTTCATCGTATGCCCGTAACAACAAGAAGTATGGCATCCGATAAACAAATACAGGACTTATTCGAACAATTCCAAAAAATGATGGCGCAGCAACGGCAGGAAGACAAAGAAGAAAAAGTAGGTGTAGTTGAGACCGAAGTCAGTCAGATCAAAGGAAAGATGAGTGAGTTCGAAGGAGAAGTGGAGCGACTTAAACGACAGTTGAGAGATAGAGGAAGTCAGCAGGTGGTATCATCAGGTCAGCGACTAAAACCTCCTTCTTTTGACGGCCAAAGTTCCTGGACGACGTACAAGAGGCAGTTTGAGGCAGCAGCATGTGCGAACAACTGGGATAACGAGGAAAAGGCCATGGCATTAGTTCTGGCATTAAGGGGCCAGGCCTCAGAGTTGCTTCAGACTATCCCAGTGGATAAACAAAGGGACTTCAAAGTCTTGGAAGCTGCATTGGACTTGAGATATGGCGACCAACATCTCGCCCAAGTATACCAAGCCCAGCTAAAATCACGAACACAAAAGGCTGGAGAGAGTTTACAGGAATTCGAAGCTGCGATAGAGAGACTGGCACACCTGGCGTATCCGAGTGCACCTAGAGAATTTCAGGAACAATTAGCCGTAGGGGCCTTTTTAGATGGCATAAGGGACGAAGAGGTCAGGCGAGTTCTGAGGCTGACAAGACACCAAAGTAGTAGCGAAGCTTTGGTGCGTGCACTTGAAGTAGAAGCCGCCTACAGAGATACTCCAAGGTCGAGAGTGCGAGCTGTGACTCTCGAAGAATCGCAACCAGAAATGAATCAGAACCCTATGTTGACTGAGATGCAGAAAATGTTTACCAAACTATTCGATAAATTGGATGGCCTAGGAAAGCAGGCAGCAGACAGCAAAATAAAGGAAAGCCGAGTGGTGGTATTAAATGTTACAACTGCGGCAAGGTGGGCCATATGAAACGAGACTGTCGACAGCAGAACTCGGAGAGTCGAGTAAATGCTGTGAATGTTGAAGAAAAGCAGGAAAACCAAGGGGGCTGTGCTGGCTAGGGAATGCGGTGCCCCCAGAGAAATAAAGATTTCCCAGCTCCAAAGAATACCAAGTAGTCTGTTGTTGCAAGGATATGTGAATGGAAGAAAATGTGTGTTTACGATTGACACCGGTGCTACGTCATCAATAGTGCGGCCAGGGTTTATATCAGGCTTGCAGATTGACAAGAAGCAAAATGGAGTCATCATTCGGACAGCCACGGGGGACAGGGCTGCGGTCCATGGAGAAATCAACTTGGAACTGCAGGTTGGACGGTTGAGGTTCAATTACAAGGTCATTGTGGCTGACATTATGGATGATTTCATTTTGGGTCTAGACATCATGGGAGAGCAGGGATTTATTGTTGACGTAGGGGAGCGAGTCTTAAAAATTGGAAATGAGGAATTTATTCTGGCAACCGCAGACGACCAATTCCATAAAGCGAGATTGTTAACAACACAGACGATCAAGATTCCTGCTCATTCAGAACAAATGATCGATGCTGCCTTAGAAGGAAATCCTGGAGGGTACCGTGTTGGCCTAGTGGAAGATGACGAATCGATTAAGTCCCTATCCAATATTATTGTGGCGAGAACTTTAACCCGGACTAAAGACAAAATCCCAATTAGAGTTGTTAATTTAAATTCCCACTCGGTGACAATTAAGGAAGGCAAACCGATTGGCTCCTATGAACCGGTCACATGGGTAGCGAGGTGCGAGGAACAAACAGAGGGAAGTTCGTCTACGAAAATAGACCAGGAAGTTTTGACCTTGCTGAGTACCCAGTTGGAGCATTTATCTGAGGATGAGCGAAGGGAGGCAATCAAGTTCCTAGAAAAGGAAAGTTCAGTATTTGCCAAGAATACAGAGGCCCTTACAAAAACAGACATAGTCCAGCATCGGATAAATACTGGCAACTCACCCGCTATTCGACAACCACCTAGGAGGCTGCCATTAGCAAAACAAGAAGATGCCTCGGCAATGATAGACAAGATGCTACAAGATGGAGTCATTGAGGAGTCGACGAGTCCCTGGTCATCGCCAGTAGTTTTGGTTGCCAAGAAGGATGGAACATTAAGATTTTGTGTCGATTATCGAAAATTAAACAATGTCACGAAGAAAGACAGTTACCCATTACCACGAATTGACGACACGTTAAGCACGTTGGCAGGCTCACGATGGTTTTCTACGTTAGACCTTAGGAGTGGATACTGGCAAGTGGGGCTTCATCCTGATGATAAGGAGAAGACAGCGTTTTCAGCAGGCAGTGGTCTTTATCAATTTACCGTGATGCCTTTTGGACTTTGCAATGCGCCAGCTACCTTTGAAAGATTGATGGAATTCGTACTGCGAGGGCTAACCTGGAGGACGTGCCTGGTTTACCTTGACGACGTGCTTGTTATGGGACAGGACTTTACGGAACATTTGAAAAATCTTCAAGAAGTATTTGGGCGAGTCAGGAATGCCCATCTGAAGTTGAACCCGAAGAAGTGCCTGCTATTCCAGAAAGAAGTCAAATTTCTTGGTCACGTGGTGTCTTCGGATGGAATACAAACAGACCCCGACAAAATTTCTGCTGTACGAGATTGGCCAAGACCATCTAACGTTCATGAAGTACGGAGCTTCCTTGGCCTCTGCACTTATTATAGGCACTTTGTGGAAGGGTTTGCAGAAATTGCGAAGCCATTACACCGGCTGACAGAAGAGAAAGTGCAGTACCAATGGACACCGGAATGTGAAACAGCATGGAGAAAATTGAAGGCAGCTCTATGCACTGGTCCTGTGCTAGCGTACCCACAACGGGAAGGACTTTTTATTTTAGACACGGATGCCAGCAATTCTTCTGTCGGTTGTGTACTGTCTCAAATCCAGAATGGGCAGGAAAGAGTGATCGAGTACTTCAGCAAGGTGCTGTCCAAACCGGAAAGAAACTATTGTGTAACCCGAAAAGAGTTACTGGCCATCGTTAAATCAGTGGACCATTTTCATAAATATCTTTATGGACGACATTTCAAGATCCGGACCGATCATGCTGCATTAAAATGGCTGTTGCAGTTGAAAACCCCTGAAGGTCAACTGGCTCGTTGGATAGAAAGGTTGCAACAGTATGATTTCAAAATAGAACATCGACCTGGAAGATCTCATAAGAACGCAGACGCTTTATCTAGAAGACCATGCAAGGAAGATTGCAAGCACTGCCGCCACGTTGAGAAATTGCAGGGTACGGTGGCTGTCAACACTATTAAAATAGAGGTTCCGGACGATTGGACGACCGAAGCCCCGAGACAAGAACAACTGAATGACACAGAAATTGGGGCTATATTGAGAGCAAAGGAGAAAGGAATTCGACCAGCGTGGAAGGATGTTTCGGATAAGGCAGTTGGATTGAAGGCTTTGTGGGCCCAATGGGATTCACTTAAAGTCATGAACGGGCTGCTAAAGAGAGCTTGGGAAAGCCCGGATGGCAGGGAAGTTGTTATGCGTCTAGTGATTCCCAGGTGTCGAGTACCGAAAGTACTTCAGGAAGTGCATAATGGAGCATCCGGTGGGCACTTCGGCGTTAATAAGACCCTGAATAAAGTACGAGAACGATTTTATTGGGTAAATAGTCGTCAAGATGTGGAAGCTTGGTGTCGCAATTGCAAAATTTGTGCAGCCAGTAAGGGACCACAGACTAGAAGTAGAGGTGCAATGAAGCAATATAACGTCGGAGCTCCTTTCGAGAGGATCGCGATCGATATAGCCGGCCCATTCCCAGTAACCAAGGATGGGAACAAGTACATACTGGTTGCCATGGACTATTTTAGTAAGTGGCCAGAGGCCTATGCAATTCCAAACCAAGAAGCAGTCACTGTAGCCAAAGTCTTGGTAGATAATTTGATATGTCGGTTTGGTGTACCCCTGGAGCTGCACTCAGATCAAGGGAGGAACTTTGAGTCAGAGGTGTTTCAGCAAATCTGCAAGTTATTGGGGATACACAAAACACGGACAACAGCCCTTCACCCGCAATCAGATGGAATGGTGGAACGACATAACAAGACCATGAAAGAACATCTCTCTAATGTGGTTCATAAGAATCAACGTGATTGGGATCTCCACATACCGTTCTTCCTCATGGCATACAGAGCTGCTATCCATGAGTCCACGAAACAAACACCAGCTCGTGTAGTATTTGGACATGAGATCAGACTGCCGTGTGATTTGATTTTCGGAACACCAGGCGGAGAACAGCTTCCTGTGAACAGCTATGTGGATGAAATGAGTGAACGGCTAAGAAATGTTCATGAGCTGGTTAGAGACCAAATCACCATAGCCAGTGACCGAATGAAGGCTCGATACGACCGTAAGGGTAGTTCAGAAGGGTTCAAGGCAGGAGATCTGGTTTGGCTGTACAACCCACAGCGAAAGAAAGGAAAGTCACCGAAACTTCAACCTCCTTGGGAAGGACCTTATACTGTTATTACCCGAATTAATGATGTCATCTATCGTATTCAACGAAACAAAAAGTCCAAGATGAAGATCGTACACTTGGATAGACTGGCGAAGTATGTGAAAGAGGCTGAATTGCCTGACCGGGACGTTCAGGCTTAAGGAGGGGGCAGTGTAATATGTTGCACCTCTTAAAATTTAAGGTTATGTTACTAAAAAGTAGACAGACTTCAACAGATCGAATGTCTGAATGAATGTAGTGTATTTGCACCTACTCGAAAAAGAACCTACCAGAAGATTCCAAAGTGACATCTGGAATTCTCTAGAGAATGGTGGCGTCATCACAGAACAATCGAGATCTATCATTTTTAGGTATAAAAGACCAACCGCATTCTCGGCGAGTAGTTCAGAGAGTTCAGAAAGTTCAGAAAGTGGAGAAAGTATAGAAAGTGAGGTTAAGAGTTCAAAGATAAACAAAGTAATAAACATTGTGATTTTAGTCAGTAAAGTGTATTTAAATTAATAATAGTATTGTGAAGTATCCAGTAAATATTTAATAAAGTGTGTTAGTGGACAATCTCTTGTTATAATTTTTGGAACCCACGGATTTTGCAAGGGGTAGTTTTCTAAGGGTGGAAACACGCGACACTATTAAACTACACCACTCGTTTTAGTGTAATTTTACTTCCACATCCAGTGGAAGTATAGTAACGACAAAAAAAATTTTTAAAATTTTTATTGTTCAAATAGGCTTAGAATGTCATGATACGTCGAGATTTTAAGTTTGAGCGAAAAAAAAATTTCTGTCTGTCTGCCTGTCTGTCTGCCTGCCTGTCTGCCTGCCTGTCTGCCTGCCTGCCTGCCTGTCCGTCTGTCTGTCTGTCTGTCTGTCTGTCTGTCTGTCTGTCTGTCTGTCTGTCTGTCTGTCTGTGTCTGTCTGTCTGTCTGTCTGTAACTTCTTTTGTGCGCACGTTTACTCTGAAACCGTTTGAGATATTGACATGAAATTTGGTACACATATGTACTTTAACGAGATCTAGAACCAGATTATATTTTCATCTTGTTCCGTCGAAGGGTTGGGGGGTAAATTGGGGTAAATTTGGGGTAAATAGGTAGATCAAGCAGGTAAGAGTCCATAAAATTGGTATTTAGTATATACAAGAGAAGCTAAGGTCTCAAAAAAATTTTTGGCATTAGCCACCCCCACCACATTATTAAAGGGGATGAAAAAAAAATGTGATTTAGTGTGTGTACAAGAATCAGAAACCTCAAAATATTCTTCATCCTCCATACTTCATCCACCCCCACTACCACCCCCATCACCACCCCCATCACCACCCCCACCCCACTACCGATGTGGGGTATCATTTTATGGGTTTTGGGGGTAGAGGATTTCAATTATTAAAGTTCCATAAACAATTATTTCCACATACGAAATTTTTTCGTTATAAGTGACTTGGATAGAAAATGTGGATGTGGAAGTAGTGATTCCTTGGGCAGCGGTTTTTTTCATACCTATCGTTGCTTTAAGCATACCGTGTAGGCAAGGTCCACTTTTTTGTTTTGATTACAATCGATTGTACTTGCAATAAAAACAACTGTGCCAAATTTGATATACAATTTTTAAGAAACAATGCCGTTTTTAGTGACTTGAAAAACGGCAATCAATGCGAGGCTACAAAACATACCTGTGCACGAGGTTAGCTATGGAGTAGACGCTTCTCTATCTATCGTAAAATGTACATCCACTGTAAATGTTTGTTTATGTTTACACGGTAAAGTTGGGCGGTTCATGCACGAAGCAAAATGTCAACAAAAAAGTCAGTGTCTAGACTAGTACATAATTTACATATTTTTACATACATATTTTTCGATCTCTTACATAAAACCGTATCTTTTTAACAAAAATGCAAGTTTTTACATATTTTTTACATATATTTGAAAAATAAAGTAAATTCGAAAAATGTCTCGCTCCCCTCTGGATGGCTAGCCAAATCTTCACCATGAAGAGAGAAGAACTTATACATCGTATTTAAGTAAGAGTAAGTAAAAGTATCGGACACTGATTTTCTTAACATCGGATTAACTGTAAAATGAAATAGAAGTATATGAATCCTTTGTTGACAAGAGAGGTACTCAAATTTTTACCTGTTTGACTAGACAAGGCTAGCGTGCATATATCATATTCATTCTTTAGTCACAGGATGCGTAATTAATTCACATAGTTTTCTTTTCATGTATGGTTGTGTGATTGTTATGTTTCAAAACTTTGAAGGCTATTTAATATGTCAATTTAATGTTTTACAGTCCTCAGTGTAGATAACAAACAGCTAGTAAAATTTTCCTTATGCGAGTCTGACAGTCTTGGTGTTTCATTACTTTAATTTCACAATAATTAATGACTAAAATTTTTTATTTTAAACATTTTGTAATTGCCGATGTAGGAAACAGGTGCATTTTTTTACACATAACCTAAAACTCTACACATTTTTGAAAATAAATTTACTTACGTTGTTGCAGGGGCCTAGGCCCACTTTAAAAGGGGGCCCCAAAGGCTGCTAAACCTCGAACGCAGGGTAGGGTGGTCACCCTGTGCCCTGAACAAAATTTTAATATTTTACGTCTAGTACCCCCTCTGCAATAAGCTAGTGAGGAGGAAGTCTCACACGGCCGACTACTCAGGTCCTTGGGGGTGGCTTCGATAATTGGGGTGGTGTAGGTGGTCAGATATAAAAGGCAACGTCGTTCTAATTTAACATTTAATACAATATCAGGGTACGTAGTACAAAATCTTTCACAATTATCACCGATAACTCGGTACGCAGTACAAGTGTCACAATATATTCTAATAAGTGGGGCCCACACGCTTAACCTAATATACACAATATATCTTACAAAATAATAAATCCTTTAAAAATGTACAAAAGGTCATATGCCAGAAGCGTGACAAAAACTACAATTGACCCAAGGTACGTTAAAACATAAAATTACTTAAAATTATTGACATCTATTTGTGAAATAAGGCAATGCTATTAAGTGAGTGAAGTAACGATATACAAAATGTACCAAATATTACTGAAATCTAATGTGTTACTGAGATTTACGTTACAAGCAAAATATTATCAATATTCCTTGAAAATGGACGTGGACGTTGAGTAGATGTACCAGATCCCTCGTTATAGAGAATATGATTCCGCTTACCTTTGGTAGTGTCTGAATACCTTTTCTCGTCCTACCAGGGTAGCGTAATTCAGGGTGATAACAGCCGCAGGTGGTAGACCATCTACGTAGAGTCTAAGGTAACGTGCCGAGATCCCCAGTACCATACATACCCAACATGTCAGTCAATCATCCACCATCTAGACACCAAAATCTGGACTAGAAGTTGAAACTAAGGTCAGGCTGGAAGTCCCTCGTAAAGTGTAGGATGTGACATAAAAGCTCAAGTGGAATACCAGTAACAGGTCCAAGTAAAATCATAAGGTATCCATCCAGATAGCCATAAACCAACAAATAGATCCCAATACTTGTAATATACTCAACAATGAACAACTAACGAACGAACAAATCAACAGACAAACAAACAAACAAACAGCCCTGCAATAAAATAAATAACCTAAATTACAAATCTATTTCAACCTTAAGTGGGTTTTCAGAGACGTACCTGAGATGTGATGTGGGCTGAAAGAGGTCCTTTGCCGTCAAAATGGCACTCCAAAATCTTACATTCAGACGATGCCACGTGCTTTGAAAATTGACTTTATCCGGAAAATCCGTAGCTGCATTTCCCAAAACGATACTCCAAACCAAATGAAAATACAACTAATCTTGTCGTGATGAATACTTAATCCCATAAATGGAGCAAAACTTACAATATTGCTAAAACTCGTATTCAGACGACTCAATCTTCAAGCAGCAAAAGGAAAAATGACCAAGAAGAAAATGTCCTCTATCAAAATGTCAAGTTCTTGTCTTCCGTCTCGGTACGTTCAGAATTTCTACTCCACGGCGCACCCTACAACTAGAATAGATTTTCCTAACTTCGTTTATATCCACAAATATTATCATAATATACTCTGAAAGCCGTCCCCTCATAAATCTACCCACCCAAGAAGGTTTAATCAACAATACTGGCCATTGTAGAAGCTTTACAAGGGCGTTTTTGCAATGCACTCTCTTAATGAATATCTGAACGCACTCACCCATACTACCTGTATCAAAGTATATTAAATGACCAGGGTAAGCCATTAGGTACTGCTATTATGCAACCAGTTATACTCTAATAATTCGCGAGAGACGGTATCAATAGGCTCAAATGTACAATAAAATTTGGGAAAATAACGAAAATTAGTACATAAATTTCTGGCCATTATTAAATGTGAAAATCGACCGTAACAACGTATTATTATGGTATGGCCTGGCCTCACTCTGAACGCTGGAAAGTGGTGTTTTATATCAAAATGAATAAAATCGAATACGAATTTCGAAAATCGAATTTATTCATCACATATAGTTTACAATACTTATTAGATTATGTACTAATACATCCACTAAAACTCCTTTAAAGCTGTTCCGATAGCGCTGAAGAGCAGCAGCTCATAGGAATGTTAAAGAAGTATCGCCTATATCCGCCGTATATTTATAACTAAACGTATTGCTAGATTTAGAATACAATGACAGAACGAGTGACAAAATGTATTCGAGATTTTTAATTTTCAAGTCCCCTTGCAGTAATCAACACAGAAGTAGTTCAAAAACTTGACAGCATAATGAAAATCACATGCGCTGTAATAAATCTACAGCAACCAATAACACAGGTCTCCAATAACACAGGTCTACAAAAAGAAGTTTTGTCCTAAGTTCTGATATAACTTTTCTGAAGTACTTTGACCCGCTGAAGCCAATTTTGGACAAAAAAATATTTCTATTGTGTCAGTTTTGTTCTACCACCCCCTTTTATCCCCTAAAAAGGGCAGAAAAGGTCTTGTCTTAAGGTTCTCATTTGACTTTTCTGAAGTATTTTGACGTGCTGAAGCCAATTTTGGACAAAAAAAATTCTCTAGTTTTCCTCTTATCCTAAGGTTCTGATATAACTTTTCTGAGGTACTTTGACACGCTGAAGCTAATTTTGGACAAAAAAATATTTCTATTGTGTCAGTTTTGCTCTACCACCCCCTTTTACCCCCTAAAAAGGGCAGAAAAGGTCTTGTGTCTTGAGGTTCTCATTTGACTTTTCTGAAGTATTTTGACGTGCTGAAGCCAGTTGTGGACAAAAAAAATTTCTATAGTTTTCCTCTTGTCCTAAGGTTCTGATATAACTTTTCCGAGGTACTTTGACACGCTGAAGCTAATTTTAGAAAAAAAAAAAAAATTCTATTGTGTCAGTTTTCCTCTACCAAGCCCTTTTATTCCTTAAAAATGGCAGAAAGAGGCCTTGTCCTAATGTTCTGATCTAACTTTTCTGAAGTACTTTGACATGCTGAAGCCAATTTTGGACAAAAAAAAGTTTCCATTGTGTCAGTTTCCCCCCTAAAAAGAGCCAAAAAAAAAAAAAAAGAAAGGTCTTGTTCTAAGGTTCTGATCTATTCTATTGTGTCACTTTCCCTTTGTAAGGGATAAAAGGAGATCCTGAATTACTTGAAAACTATAGATCTATAACTGGCTTAATGACGTTCTCAAAAATTCGTGAGAAAATTGTAACCAACGGTAACGGTAACCAACTTGAATCCTTTTTAATTAAAAATAAAATATTGTCAGTAAACCAACATGGTTTTAGAAGACATCATTCAACAAACACAGCACCTTTCGAACTTGTTGAATTCGTCTATAAATCATTAGACAGACATGAGTTTCAAAGTGTGCAACGCGATTTTTGCCAATCATAGCATCCATAAAAATGTAAATCCAGTTAGGTTCTCTCTGTTTTTCCAGCATCCTACGGATATAGGTATAGTATAGTATCTCGCAACCCCGTCGGGGTGGTTTTCAAGCACAGCGTCGAACATAGTCTAGTTTCTTCTCTCTTCCACACAACGCAGGTGTTTCGAATTTTTATAGAAGTCACTGTAACTTTTTATAGTCAAACCTTACATAGGTGGTAGTTTTCACACCCTCTGAGGGTTGACACTGTAGAATGTTGATGGTACGTAAGTTTCTAATTTTATTTTAGAGTACTACGCAATTTCAGCCAATCATAGTATCCATGAAAATAGAAATCCTGTTGCATTTTACGTTTTTTCTTGTTTTTCTCGTGTCCTTTAAACTTGGGGGTGGTTGTTCTCAACTCTATAGGGACAGTTTATGAAGACTACATCGGACCTGATGCAGTTTCTTATCACTTTAACAAAACTTAGACATTTTGAGCTTTTTCAGCAGTCATTGCTGTTTTGGATCGATTTTTTTATATATGGGGGCTAGTTTTCGCCACTCCCTGGGGTGTGTTTCATATCTATTGTATGTACGCTGCTGTTTAACCTTGATTTGTATAATTCGATTGATTAAGCTGTAACAACGATTCTCGTAACTTAATATTCTTTTTACCCCATTTCAGGGGTGTTTTTTGGCTCTAGCTAATGATTTTGGGGGTGTACGATTTTTTTTGACCTCGGATTCGGATTCAGCGACCGAAAATACATAGGAATACATGGGTCTAGTTCGCTGCTTTGAACTTTTTTTTTTTTGGGGGGCTGTATTATTCTTAATCCATCAAAAACGCATTATATTGTTGTCTCAAAAAGACCTAAAATTCCAGAACTTACACTAAAACTCAATGACACTTTGCTAAATTGCAAACTTTTGGGTCTATACATCGACTACGACTATCAATTAACTTGGGATGAACATATTGGCTTTGTGGTCAGTAAATTAAATAATGGCTACTTTGCTATTAGTCCAATCAATGAATGCCCAAAAGGGGATTATAGAGAACATTTAGGAGGGGAGAATTTTCCTCTTCAGGGATGTGTTGAGGGTAGTTAGGAGGTAAAAATACTTAAAGCCCCCGCCTCTAGTCCCGCCGCTTCTGGGGGAAAGGGAGGTGGAAAGGTTCCTTTTTTCGATTCTTGGCTTATAACTCGGAAACGATGCGTTATACGGAAAAAGGTAATCTATGTAAAATTAAACGTAATTAAATTTCCCACAAGAATGTTTATATTCTTTTTCTTTCTATGTGTTATAGTTTACGAGATATTCGCCAGCGAAAATTGATAATAAAAAAAAAATCAATTGCGTACCTTGAATATTTCTATGAAAGCGGTTTACCATGGTCTGTTAATAAATCACAGTCACAAAACAATCTTTATTTTACAACACTGGACGTATTTACTAACGTAACATTTTGTCGAAATCTATACATTTCCTTCTATACCACTACAGTATATATGTGTGTATTTTATTACACTATATAATGCATCGACCTCTGTATTTTATACACCATCCATACCATTTACGCAATATAAAAGTACCAAGTAATTAGCCACTTTTACCTTCAGATTTATACAAAAAGGATTAAATACTGATATATAATGTGCAAGCGATAAAATAGAAATTAAAACAAAATAATTTATGACATGAAATTAAAATTTATTATATGTCAAAATTTAAGACTATTGCCCTGTGTAAAACTGGCGAAGGCGGATCCAATCACAGATGTATGATTTAGCGCGGAAAATGTGAAACGGTCCTCCTGGTTTAAACACAGACTATTATAGTAAAGTAGTATTACTATGAGATGACAGCAAAAAGTATGTGCAGAAACGAGTTTGTGCGCTCCATCATTCTAAGCCAATGAGAAAGAATTAAGTGACATTCAATGTCAACACCAGTGGCGGCGGTGCCCTACAGTAGAGCGGCGGCGACGGTAATAATAATAATAAAACAACTTTATTAGGCAAAGTTTAGTACAACTTACTATTCTTACACTTCTCCTGAACAAAGGTTACTCGTAACAGTTGGCAAGTTTTAATCTACTCCATTTTCACAGTTCCTTGACTGCGAAACTTTTATTGCAATTACACATCCCTATACCCCAGATAAAGCTATGCCACTGGTAAAAATATTCGCACATTTTGGCTCCGCCCTGTCATCTTCTCATAGTAATACTAGTCTACTTATGCCTATTAAGAAACAAAAGAGAGAACCAAAAGGCTGTTATTCATAAAAAGGTAGTTATTCATATTCCATTATTAGACATATAATTTTTGCAAAGGTAACTACGTTAAAGTTCAAGAAAAATTATATTGAAAGTGATTTTTTATTTTTAAATAAATTCAATGAAATAGAAAAACAAGTAGCATAGATTTGAAATGGATATCAATGAAATCAGAAAAAAATCTATAATTTATTGAACAGTATGTGCCACCACCTTCCCATTTGAAAAAAAAAGTTTTCGATAAAAAAGTGATTTGTTTAATTTTGAAGGCTTCATAAATAGTTATTAATGAAATTGAACGAAAAATTACATTTTTTCCTTAGACTTTACCTGTGGTAGAACAAATTTTGGTATTCCAAAGCACTCTAAACAAATGTCTTAAAATGCTTTAAAAAAACTGAACATCGACTCAAAATTTCGCAAAAATTTCAGGGTATACTCAAAATGTTGTTTTGAATCCAAATATTTAAAAATATATAGGGTGTTCCATTTAAAAATCGAAAGTTGCGGTCATTTCCGAGTAAACCAGAAATGGTCTCATAAAGTTTTTTATGTCCAAAAATCCAATTTTACAGGTAGTTTATGCCAAATTTCAAATGGATAAGGTAAAAAATAAAGGAAATATAGGGGGGGAGCCACTAGCCTGTGGCACCCGGTGTATAATCACCTACCTAACTTTTTTAAACACATTAATTCGATAAGCAAATTTAAAAACATATGAGGGGGCTACCTTCTCCACAACTGTTTTTGCTCTATTCAAGAATACTACAAGTAATTTAAACTGCATTATGTTTTTACATTTTTAACTGTGTACCTTGAATACTTTTTATCACTGTTTTATTTATTTATTTTAATCATTTAATTCATAAGATTTACATTAAGTGTTTATTATTGTTATGCTTGTCTATTAATTATTGCTGTTTTGTTTTGTTTACCTGATCAATGACGTCAATATCTTTATAAGGTGATACGGCAATAAAGTTATTATTATTATTATTAAAACAACAACTGTCAATATTCTATTATTCCTAAAGACTTCATTTCATGCTGTACATGAGTCTTAAGACTTTAGAAACTTTAATTTGGCGATTACACATGTTATAAATTTTTGTTTTAAAGAATTCTTTACATATATGTTGTATGAATCCTTAACTTTTAATCTGACAAAGAAAATTGAAAATTAATTTTTACTTTTATGTCCGAACACGCGTATTACAGCAAGTAAATATTTTATATATATTTTTTTAAGGCTGATTGATAATTTGCTAATACAGAATTGTAATATTACAGGGGTATAGCGGTACAGAATATCTTACATTATTTATCGAAATATGGCAATGTAGCACTCGTTTCTCTGTTCAAGCTCAAATTAGAATCTGGTGATTACGCTATTATGTCATAGCCAATAGAATAGCTCGAAAATTGGCGGCAATATCTAACCGTTTAAATACAGTTTAAACTTCATGATTTTTTTTTACTATAAGGCATTATTTAAAAAATAAAATAAAAAATATGGGACAACTGTTTTTATGTGTAGATGTTATTAAAATTATTTAAAAAAAATTGTATACTTGCCCATTAGTGATAAGCGAATAAACTGGTGTTTTTTTTATTTAAATTTTTTTTTTAGAATGATGATATCCGTGAAACTGCAATAACGGGGATATCCAAATTAATTCTCACTGACTTTCCTGTAAGCCCACTGTTAATATCTCGAATTATATTAAAATGGTTTAACCCCCTTACAGGTAAGGTATTGAAAATTTCTTTATATTGTCTATTAAAATATAAGTGCATGTTAGAAGATAAGAAGCATGTACGATGATTTATGATTTTAACATCTTAAGTGGAATGCAATTATGTCAATCACATTTCATATACATAGAACAAATAATACCAAGTATTTTCAAAAAAAGTGTTAAGTGTTAAGTTAAATTTTTAACTTGTTTGTAACCAGATTAAAAAAAATTGTTTAAAAGAATGTTTAAAATGATATTTGTCCTTCTTAACTTTAATAGTCAAACACAAGGCACTGCCCGAAAAATTTGGAAAATTCATAAAAAAAAAATTATCTACCAAAAAAAGATAAATAAGGAAAAGTGCTCAAAGTTTGTGCAATTTGTGCAAGTTTCTATACATTGATGAAAAAGTCTTTTCATCCTCTATTACATCTTCAAGTTTCCACTTAATCCTGTATGCATGTAACTCGGCATCTTGAAAGAATGGTATAAACAGGATCGTCATAACAAGCCATATCTGATGACCCACCTAACCATTTTAATTGTTTTTATTTTTAATCAAAAGTTCATAAAATGCTGAAGGAAAGGCTGAGTTTTCTGTGAATTGAATCATTTGCATCTGTTTTTCAACAATTGTGTTTAAGCCGCAACAAGGATAAAGAAATAAGGTTGAACACTATAAACAAACTATAATAATTCTTAATTTAGTGCCAAACATTTTCCACTAATAGTTCATTCAAATTAGGAAAAAATCGGAAAAAAATTTTGAACAGCAGTTTCCCTGCATAGGAAGTAAGTATTCAACATTTAGAACAAGGTTTTGCTTATGCGCAGAAAAAAAAGACATATTTTTGAGATATATACATATATATACGTTTTTTCGTATTTCTCTTCATTTGGACGTATATATCTCGAAAAGTACACGTTTTTAAGCCTAAACGAACATAGCTAAACGTGTTCAGAAAAAAGGTTCTATACATTTTTCCGATTATCCCATTGGTTTTTACGGAAAAGCGACTAGAAAAATTTATATGTATTTGTTTTTTCGTGTTTTTTTAATTTTGAATGCAAATATCTCGAAAAGTACGCGATTTTAGGGCTAAATGAACATAAATGAATTTGTTCAAAATACTATTTCCTACAGGAAAGGTCCTATACATTTTTCAGATTATCCCATTGGTTTTTTCGGGAAAGCTTTTTGAAAAATCCGGAAAAACCAATGAGATACTCGGAAAAGTATATAGAACATTTTTTGTAGAAAATCACATTCTGAACAAGTTTACTAATGTTCATCGAGCCTTAAAAACGCGTACTTTCCGAGATATATGCGTCCAAATGAAAAAAAAAAATTCGAAAAAGCAAATATATGTATTCTTCAAGAAGCTTTTTCGGAAAAACCAATGGGATAATCGGAAAAATGTATAAGACCCTCCGATTAAAGAACTTATATCTAGATACATAACAGGCTATCTTTTCACTATATACCTTGTTTGCTCCTAACATAGTCACATTATATGTCCATTAAAATGGATAGATGAACATCACATCCCATAGGCAACAGTGGCGTTGTGTGTGTAGAAAATGTGTAGAATGGTAAATATTTTCATTAAAATGAATTATTGCAATTCCTGCATTACCGGCTCTTTATATAACGTGATGTAGGCATACGATATTACAGTAAGATAAAACAGTAAGATAAATATGTATTGAAAGGATATTCAAATTTAATTGCTATTTATTTTATAACTGATAACTGAACTTCATTATGTTACGACTATGGAACGATCGATTTTCTTCTTTTCTAAACTGCTTTCTGCAAAGGGCACAGCACTTCACTATTTATTTGCACAAAATATATTGTCACTAAACTGTGTAAATATGAATAGAGAATATTATTTAGGTATTAAGCAAATCACAACTTAAAATAAAATTAATTTTTCACCAGTTTTTGGTCGGAGAACACGAAAAACATTTATTGACATTAATGGCCGAACTGTCAACTGATATTATGATAATCGAACTGAAGCCGATCGTGTACGAGCGGCCGCGAATACGCCGATGGGCCAATCAGCAACTTATGGGAAGAAGTGCCTTAGAATGGGAGTCTTTCGGGATCATAAAATTCATGCCATTATGTATCTAGATATAAGTTCTTTAATCGGAGGAAAAGACGGTTCAGGCCTATCGAGAAGTTCAAATCTCGTTCAAGATGAAGCACTCCTTGGCTATTTGAGGCAAAATCCGTTTTAAACAGCAGGAGACGCTGTGTTCATGACACATTTTCTAGTGTCGAGGTTAGCAGCTAGCCGAAGGATAGGAAAATCGAAAATAAAAAACTGTACAAGTGCCAAGAAGACCATATTAACAGAACAAGCAAGCCCGCATTATGTTTTGTTTAAATTGTGTCTATCGCCCGTTGGAGTTTTGGACCAATGTTGTGTTTACCGATGAAAAAGTTTTTCAGTCTTGTAATGAAGGACATGTACAAAATATTAGGTTACATTATTTACATAATAAATACAATCGCAGCTATGTGCAGTTGCTGTGAATTTTTCTAGATATAAGTTCTTTAATCGGAGATGAGACCTTTTTTGTAGGAAATCATATTTTGAACGAGTTCACTTATGTTCATTTCACCCTAAAATCGCGTACTTTTCGAGATTTCCATTCAAAGTAAATAAAACACGAAAAAACATGTATAAATTTTTCAAGTCGCTTTTCCGGAAAAACCAATGGATAATCGGAAAAATGTATAGAGCCTTTTTTGTAGGAAATCGTATTCTGAACATGTTCACCTATGTTCGTTTAGCCTTAAAAACGCGTACTTTTCGAGATATATACGTCCAAATAAAGAAAAACACAAAAAAACTTATATATATATATATATATATATATATATATATATATATATATATATATATATATATATATATATATATATATATATATATATATATATATATATATATATATATATATATATATATATATATATATATATGTATATATCTCAAAAATCATGTTTTTTTTTTCTGCTCATAAGCAAAAAATTGTTCTAAAAGTTGAGTACTTACTTTCTATGCAGAGAAACTGCTGTTCAGAATTTTTCTCTAAAACTGTGTTTTTTTCCCTAATTTGAGTGGACTATAATACAGTAGGTAAATTGTTTCCTAGCCAGGCTTGAACCTGATCGTAAGTCCTAGAAACTGAAACAAAATAATGAGTACACACCCAAGCAGCACAATTAGTTTATTTTACTTTACTGATCTGTATGTTCTAATTTCTACCATTTTAAAAAAATACTCTTGAACTATTACACAGCGTTTCAGGAAGCATTAATTGTCAGACGTCGATCTCTTAAGTACATGTTGTCCCTCGAAACACGTAGTGGCTTATCTCAGAAACTGCAAAATTGAGATATTCCACGTACTGACTAAACTTTACATTCTCCATCGATATTACGTATAAGCATAATCCGAAGCAGCATTATTTTACGAATATTTCCTATTACTTGCTTGACGTATCTCAATTGTAATGAATTTTGTTCATCACGAATAGACTATGTCGACCTTTTGTGCCCTCACAAGTGCATACTGTTTTCAAATTTGCCAGGTGTCAAAATCCATAAGATGTGTGTGAATCCCTTAAAAGTAACTTCGTTTGATTTCTATTATGCAGTTTATGTTATGTTTTCACAAATAAAGGTTTTTATTCGATTTTTATTCGATTCAGAACATTTTTTTTGTACTTAATTGAAAATTATCCACATGGTGTAAGTGGTCTTTTGTATCCTAAAATGAAAAAACACAAATTTCACAAACTGACGTAGCTCATTTAACATAACTTTTTTCAAAATCTGAGAGGCAGCCGTCTTGCAATCATTAGCTCATATCAATTGATTATGCCACAAGTATTTGTTTACAAAGGAAAAATTACACTAATTGCTCTAGCTATTACCCTAAAAGACTTGCAAGCTCACTCTAAAACTTTAAATGCTTCTCCTGAAAAATCAGAAAACTGAGATAATCCACTACGTGTTTCGAGGGACGATGTGCGCGTTTTGTAATGCTGTCACGGACATTTTGTAGATAAAAGATCTTTTTATGGGTTGTTTACTATTTTTTCGTTGCCGATGCATCACATAAATTAGTTTTGGTTTAAATTTGGTTTGTAAGTTTGAAATAAGTTAGTTATAATATAGACTCAAGACAAGAGACAGTTACCATTAAGAATTAAGGTACACATAAACCTTCTAGAATACAGATGTAAATATCCTTGTAAATACTGTGTTAGCAATTTTGTATGTGTCCAGAGTTACCCTCAGATGTGGTGCGGCAGCACAACTGAGTGATTTATGCGGCAGAAATAAACCATATTTATTCGTTGTTGCTACATGAAAACCATGAACTAATAGCACTACAGTACTAAACTATGTAGATAATGTCTGCAGATCAATTATTATTTTTACATGGAAATATTGCAGTTTTACTCCAAAATAGAAAACCTACAAACCTAACCTAGAAACCTAAAATGTCTCTTTTAGAATACAAACAGCATAACATTTTTTTGATGTTATCATCTTAGCAACTGCGAATCCTTCAAATATTTATTTGCAAAATTTTCCTACTAATTTTGCTGTTATTTGGCTAAGGACATTATGCAAATCCATATAATAAGATCCATACTTAAAAATGACGATACTATAATGCATGTATTGATGATAGCATGTATGGCAATATCATGAAATTCTTAACACATGCCTGTAATGAAGATCAGCATCTGACATTTAATGCTTCCTAGCATTTTCAGCACTATTTCCATGATTTTAAATATCTATCCTCAATAGTGTCAAAGTTTTGTCCTTTCAACTATAAACTCAAAATTCATCACCAAGTATCACTTTGGGGATTTAATTTGACCCTGAGCTCCTACAGTAACACGACAATCTTTGCGGCCATAGCTCAACACATCTTAAGTTAACTCTTCGTATCGAGATACGAGTATAATCAAGGCATTAAATCAATGCTTGTACATTATTATACACCCTGTTAAGTATACATGTCCTTGTACACGGTTTTTGAAAATATAATACATGGTAAAAATGTGGTAATTTGGATAATAATTAATTTAAAAATAAATATCTTTTATTTCTGCTCATACAATTATTGGGTATTCAGCAGATAACTTTCAAAGAAACCATTCATTCTTGCCATATACTTGGATCAATAGTATGTGAAAAACGAATGGTTTTTTTGAAGGTTACCTGTTGAATACCCAAAATAGTATTTTTCAATAATTGGGTGATTTTATGTAGTTTTTACTGGTTTTAAGGTTTTGCATGATTGTGATTATTAATCTAAAGTTGTCCTTAATTTTTTAAAATTTGCTTTGAGACTATATTAGTAAATCTGAGTTCACTAATTTTTTTCTAAATTTTATTAAGCTTCTTAAGTTGGTGGTGGAATTCTAAAGCATTGTGATATCACAAGCATCCGACCTTTACATAGACACATTGGGATAAGTTGGAGCACGTTGGATTTTGAACTAAACCAAACCCAAATCACGCTAGCTCGAACCTTTCTAGTAAAATAAATCAGGCCCCCACAGAGCCGACTAAAAAATGGCTTTGTGGGGCCGAACTAAGAAGGCGCAAAGCTCGGCAGCAGGTGGAGGCATCTGCAACCACATTCGCTGGCTCCAGAATTTCGCCTCTAAAAAGAGTTCCTGAGGGTTCTTCTCCTGCTCGGAGCTGGCAAGTAGCATTGTCGAAGCCGGTGTGGGGGCTCGGAAGCCCTCGGCAACTAGTGGGATTCTCGCAGCCCCTCGAGGGGAAAGAAGGCCTCCCCCTCCTCCAACCGTGGGCTGGAAACTCACGCTACTACTGGAAGGTGTCAAACCCCAACAGTCTGGTAACCCCAGACAAAATCCTCAGGTAGGAGGAAGGGGCCCTCGCCATAAACTAATACCGGTAGGAAGGCCTTCTCCTCGAAAAAACCCAGGTACAAGGAGGCTGCGACTTCGCACCTCCGGGGTGTATTGTAGATAGATCGAACCCGCTTGACAAAATAAAATAGAACAGAATCACTTTATTGATCAATTTTACACACCTTAGTGATTGATAAGTCAGTTACAAAATGTACATATAAAAAGAAACAACAGATGATTATTAATCTAGCCCTAATATCGTCCAATTTAAAAACTACAACATAGACACAATATATTATGATATATCAGTAATTTTACACATAATTAAAATCCGAAATAGCACTGGCTAACAAGTGATTTTTTAATTTGGTTTTGAAATGTTTTAGAGCCAGTTCTTTCTGAGAATGTGGGAGGGACTTGAACAGTGCTATTCCCAAATTATTTCTTTTAGTTAATTCCCTGCCGTGCCTTTGATTAGGTATTCATATATCGTTCCTTGTGCGAGTGTTATAGTCATGTGTATTACCATTTTTTGTAAAGTTATGTGTATCAAGTTACATTAAATTATTGCCGATGGTAATGTTAGAATGTTATGTTTTCTGAACCAAAGCTTACAACCGGGTGGACAAATAAAACAATTCCAAGAACTTGAAGAGATAATTTCATTTTTTTTTACTCGCCCTCATTATAAAATCGCTACCAATTTAACTGTTATAGATTTTGTTGTTTATTTGTTTAATAATAATTCAGTTTACATAGCTGAAGGAAATTATTTCTAAGCTTACTGTCCATGTAGTTGATCAGATTTGGCTGGATTAATGATTCCTCGTTAAATAATAAATAATAATAAATATCAAGTGTTAATCAGTGATAACCAGCACATTGTTATTAGTTCTGTTTTTATTACACATTTTGCTTTTACATGTTTTTGTAAAGGGCTTCTAATAGCATTTCCAGAATATTTAAAAACTCATTGAATTGTTTGCTTTTAAGGCATTGCAGATGCTTGTTCTTCATCGCGACCTGCAAAACTAAGGAAGCTGGACAATGGTATATTTTAATAGTTAGTAGTTGTAGTATTAGTAGTAGTAGTTAGATGCAGCTTGGTTTTGAATAAATTGACAGTTCTGCTACATTTTATTAAACCAGCTGTAGGTCTTAGTGATTGACATATTTTACTTTGTACTCTCTAACACCTATACTTAAGGTAATTTAATCTTTTGTTAAGATGGTCTTAAAAAATAATTTTTCACTGCCTAGTACGAAAAAAATTCAGAAATGAAGTTTCAATATTTGAGAGATAAAACGGTTATTATTATATTTATATTTTATGTTCAGTTCTTACATAATGTGAAAAAGGAATATTCTTTGATTCAAATTATACTTAAAAAAGGCGAAGAGAAAAAAAATTTTTGGGTAGAAACTTCAGAGGAGGATACAAATCCGAAGAGTTCTCGCCATTTTGGTGCATCAAACATTTTGTGCAAAAAAACTACCCTCAGTGGGGACCTGGTTTAACTTCTTCATGCATATAAAGTTGACACCAATCTTATACTGCACATAAAAAACTCAAAGCTATCGACCAAGCTAATGTAACGGAAGACCGGGGCATGGTTTATTTTCCTACACACTATATTAAATCATAAATAGAATGTATTACTTAATAGATAAAACATTACTCTTATGTAAAGTATGTTTTGGCATGATTAAGAAGGAGCAACGCGATCAAATGAGAGGAGTGGGCGGAAATGAGCCAATAAAGTACAGAGAGCTGTTGTGTTGGTTTTCTAGTTCTGGCATTCGTACTTTCTTTACTATTGCTCTACCTACTTACAATCACGCCTGAAAGGTCAAGAACATATCGAGACCAAGCTTCAAATACACGAAATGAGTGTATCGGTTATAAATGTAATTATTTTTGCAATCATTTTTAATTATATCAAAGTGACTCCATCTACTAGAACAGCATTGCCCTAAAACTTGTTTATTAGCCAATGTGAAGAGAGATCTTCTTAATAAACAAGTTTTAGCTAAAAATGTTCTTCAAGAGAAGTGTAGTATTCATTTACTTACAAGAATATCTTTTTTTCATTTTAATAACGCCAGCCGATTGGCTAAAAACTGCTTTTTCCCCAGTCAAGATTTTTAGTACTGTACTTTTTAATAGATGATGCCACCTACAGCTCTACAATAGATCATTTTCGGTCGCATGACTTTGATGCAGCTGTCTGGAGGGCACACGAAACCTCATCCAATAACAGGCAGTGCAAATGAAAGTTGAGTTGCTATTTAACAAAACCTATTATTTTATAACTGTTATTTGTAAATAGCATTAACAGACTGTTATTTCTGTTTGAAAATAACAGATAGGGTCGATACCGTTGATTATTGCCACTTTTTCGTTGTAACGACACTTGACATCAGCTTGTAACGTTGAATAATACTCACTACGAGACATTATTGTCAAAATAAACACTTCAGTTGAAACACTAAAGTAAACCCGAAACACACTCTGAAAATCTTGTGCAGACACATGAGGTATAATAATAATAATAATGAGGTCTTGTCAGACAGCTGCGTCAAATTCACGTGATCGAAAAATTTGCATACTACAAACTGCGCACTGCGATATGCGAATGCCAGTACTTCTCAGCGATCTGTTATTTTTAAACTGATATTTCAAAACAGCAGAAACAGTTAAACCTGTTATTAAAAAATAACAGCTTGTACCCATCTCTAGAAAACAAAATAATTAATTGTGTGCCACGCCGATAGCTTGACGTCAACCGAAAATGATCTATAGGGCATCTGCATCATGTAACCAACATAACCTTAAATTTTAAATTTTTCAAATTTATTCTCATTTTTAATGTTTGTATACGCATTTTTAGCTTGAAACCGTACTGGCTCCAAGCAAATATTTGAAAATTCACGTAAATAATTTTTCAATATTGTTGATTAATGAAAACAGACTGCTAATTACACGTTAGATTGCCAACCTACAAATATTTCTAACAGGCAGTTTTACAATCGCAAGTTAACTTTCATGTTAGTTGACTCTTACTTGCAGGTTAACTACAACTTTACCGACACTTGTGTTTTTCAATATAAAGTTAAATCATTATTTGTAAACGAGCGGTTGTGAATAACATTTATAATGTTCGTAGTAGAAAAATGGGTAATATACATAAAAAGTATGAATTTTTGTCAAATATAAATTCAGAAGCAATTTATGAGTTAGTGGTTTATTATTAAGTAAGTATCTAGTATTTAATGTTTACAATTTCTATAAATAACATATACAATTTATTCTATATCCTACTACAAAATATAGAAACGTTTATTTTAACAATAAAAATGTGTTTTAGTATTACATCATGGATAATAAAAGATGCACAAATTCTTCTGCCGATGAGGAGGATATTCTCGTAAATTTAATAGAAAAATATATAAATATTTAGAGAATAAAAAATGTGTTCTTCAAAAAAGTACCTTGGGCCTTCTTGGCTCCTCATCACTACTATATGCATTTACTTCGTATGTATCCATTTTTAAACGAAATATCAAAATATTATTTTGTACCAGGTATTTTATAGGTTATAAATTGCTAGTAAACTGCCAACTTCTAGTTTATTCACACCTCATCTGCTAGTAAAGTTAACTACTAGATAACTACGACCTTGAAATTGACCAGCTATTGTGAAACCCAATTTCTGTAATAACCTGAAAGTTAACTCTGACTGGCAGTTAACCAGCGATTGTAAAACCGGATGTTACTATTGTAATGTGTTACAACCCTTAGAATGAATGTAGTTTATTTGCACCTACTCGAAAAAGAACCTACCAGAAGATTCCAAAGTGACATCTGGAATTATCGAGAGAATGGTGGCGTCATCACAGAACAATCGAGATCTGTCATTTTTAGGTATAAAAGAACCGACCGCATTCTCGGCGAGTAGTTCAGAAGTTCAGAAAGTTCAAAAAGTATAGAAAGTGAGGTTAAGACTTCAAGGATAAACAAAGTGATAAACATTGTGATTTTAGTCAGTAAAAGTGTATTTAAATTAATAATAGTATTGTGAAGTATCCAGTAAATATTTAATAAAGTGTGTTAGTGGACATCTCTTGTTATAATTTTTGGAACCCACGGAATTTGCGAGGGTGGTTTCCTAAGGGTGGAAACACGTCACAATTGGTGTCAGAAAGCGGAATTTTATGACAAGAGGGACTCTGAAGTTGTGCTGGAGTGTTCGAGACGTATTCTCGAGGTTTAGTGCTAACACAGTGGACTAATTTACTGGACATTGTTCGAGGGTTATTTTCGGACAGGAAAATAGTGTTAAGTGCATTTTTGAGACATTGTAGAACATTTTATTAGGACATTAGTGTGATAATTAAATCCTTTGAACTGAGAAGTGATAGAGACACTGAAAAAGACTCATTTAGTGCGTGAAAATTTCTAGAACTTTTCTATTTGGACATTAGTGGAGATTATTAAATTCTCTGAACTGGATAGTAACAAGAGACTCTGGATAAGACTTTTTCGTGCTATTTCGAGATTTGTCTGGAAAGTTCTGATATTGACGTGACAGTTAAATTTATTTTATTTTAATTTCATCGTATGCCCGTAACAACAAGAAGTATGGCATCCGATAAACAAATACAGGACTTATTCGAACAATTCCAAAAAATGATGGCGCAGCAACGGCAGGAAGACAAAGAAGAACAGGAGAGAAAACGTCAAGAAGAGCGAGATGAATTAAAGAAAATTATGGAAGACCAGGAAATAAGACGCCAAGAAGAAAAGGAAGAGCGAGAAAAACGACGTCAGGATGAAGAGAGAAGACGCCAAGAAGAAAAGGAAGAGCAAGAAAAACGACGTCAGGATGAAGAGAGAAGACGCCAAGAAGAAAAGGAAGAGCAAGAAAAACGACGTCAGGATGAAGAGAGAAGACGCCAGGAAGAAAAGGAAGAGCAAGAAAGAAGACGTCAAGAAGAAAAAGATGAATTGAAGAAAATGATGGAGGACCTGAAGATACGACAGCAAGAGGAGAAAGAAGAGCAAGAAAGACGACGTCAAGAGGAGAAAGAGGAACAAGAAAGACGCCAAGAAGAATTAAGGAAAATTCTGAATGAACAAATGAAAATACAACAAGACACTATCATTTCTGCCAATGAAGTACTAAAATGTGAAGTTAAAGAAGAGATAAACAAGGTAGAAGAAAAAGTAGATAAGGTAGAAGACAAAGTAGATGTAGTTGAGACCGAAGTCAGTCAGATCAAAGGAAAGATGAGTGAGTTCGAAGGAGAAGTGGAGCGACTTAAACGACAGTTGAGAGATAGAGGAAGCCAGCAGGTGGTATCATCAGGTCACCGGTTAAAACCTCCCTCCTTTGACGGCCAAAGCTCATGGACAACGTACAAGAGGCAGTTTGAGGCAGCAGCATGTGCGAACAACTGGGATAACGAGGAAAAGGCCATGGCATTAGTTCTGGCGTTAAGGGGCCAGGCCTCAGAATTACTTCAGACTATCCCGGTGGAGAAACAAAGGGACTTCAAAGTCTTGGAAGCTGCATTAGACTTGAGGTATGGCGATCAACACCTTGCCCAATTATACCAGGCTCAGCTGAAATCCCGGATGCAAAAAGCTGGGGAAAGTTTACAAGAATTTGAAGCTGCGATAGAGAGACTGGCACACCTGGCGTATCCAAATGCACCTAAAGAATTCCAGGAACAATTAGCCGTGGGGGCCTTTTTAGATGGCATAAGGGACGAAGAGGTCAGGCGAGTTTTGAGGCTGACGAGACACCAAAGTAGTAGCGAAGCTTTGGTGCATGCACTTGAAGTAGAAGCCGCCTACAGAGATACTCCAAGGTCGAGAGTGCGAGCTGTGACTCTCGAAGAATCGCAACCAGAAATGAATCAGAACCCTATGTTGACTGAGATGCAGAAAATATTCACCAAATTATGCGATAAATTGGATGGCCTCGGAAATCAGGAAAAACAACAAAATAAAGGAAAGCCGAGTGGTGGTATTAAATGTTACAACTGCGGCAAGATGGGACACATGAAGCGAGACTGTCGACAGCAGAATTCGGAGAGTCGAGTAAATGCTGTGAATGTTGAAGAGAAGCAGGAAAACAGTACCAGGGGGGTTATGCTGGCTAGGGAATGCGGTGCCCCCAGAGAAATAAAGATTTCCCAGCTTCGAAGAATTGCAAGCAGTCTGTTGTTGCATGGATATGTGAACGGAAGAAAATGTTTGTTTACCATCGACACAGGTACTACGTCATCAATAGTACGGCCAGGATTTATATCGGGCATAAAGATTACCAAGAGGCAAAATGAAGAAGTGATCGTCCGGACAGCTACGGGGGACAGGGCTACGGTTCATGGAGAAGTAGACCTGGGTTTGCAGATTGGGCATTTGAGGTTCGACCACAGGGTCATCGTGGCTGACATTACGGATGACTTCATTTTGGGACTGGACATTATGGAACAGTATGGATTTATTGTTGACGTAGGAAAGCGAATGTTAAGGATTGGGAACGAACAATTTATTTTGTCAAAAGTGAACGACCAATGTGAGAAAACCAGGCTGTTGACAACGCAGGCAGTCAAAACTCCTGCATTATCCAGAAAACCAGACAAGGAAGATTGCAAGCGCTACCCTCAGGTGGGAAAATTGCCGAACATGGTTGAAGTCAACATTGTCAAGGCCGATCTTCCAGACAGTTGGACAAAGAAAACTCTGAGGCAAGAGCAATTGCGCGATGTAGAAATCGGACCCATGTTGAGAGCAAAAGAAGAGGGAACGCGTCCAGCATGGAAGGATGTTTCCAACAAAGAAGTGGGGCTGAAGGCTTTATGGTCACAATGGGATTCACTTATGGTCGTAGATGGGCTTTTGAGGAGAGCATGGGAAAGCCCAGATGGGAAGCAGGTTGCCATGCGTCTAGTGATTCCCAGGTGTCGTGTACCAGAAGTACTCCAGGAAGCACATAATGAAACATCCAGCAGACACTTCGGCATAAACAAGACATTGAGTAGAGCACGGGAACAATTCTATTGGGTTAATAGTCGCCAGGATGTGGAGGCCTGGTGTCGCACGTGTAAGAATTATGCTGCCCGTGGGGAACCATTTTCCATGAGCAATTATAGAAATGGAAGCCGAAAACAGCCGAAGAATGACCGAGAGCAGATAAACAAAACTAGTAACCGATTAAAGGCTCGTTATGATCAGAATGCCAGTACAGGGGGATTCAAGGTGGGGGATCTGGTTTGGCTGTACAACCCACAGCGGAAGGAATGGAGATCCCCGAAACTTCAACCTCCTTGGGATGGACCTTATACTGTTATTACCCGTTAATGATGTCGTCTATCGTATTCAACGAAACAAAAAGTCCAAGATGAAGATCGTACACTTGGATAGACTGGCGAAGTATGTGAAAGAGGCTGAATTGCCTGACCGGGACGTTCAGGCTTAAGGAGGGGGCAGTGTAATGTGTTACAACCCTTAGAATGAATGTAGTGTATTTGCACCTACTCGAAAAAGAACCTACCAGAAGATTCCAAAGTGACATCTGGAATTATCGAGAGAATGGTGGCGTCATCACAGAACAATCGAGATCTGTCATTTTTAGGTATAAAAGAACCGACCGCATTCTCGGCGAGTAGTTCAGAAGTTCAGAAAGTTCAAAAAGTATAGAAAGTGAGGTTAAGACTTCAAGGATAAACAAAGTGATAAACATTGTGATTTTAGTCAGTAAAAGTGTATTTAAATTAATAATAGTATTGTGAAGTATCCAGTAAATATTTAATAAAGTGTGTTAGTGGACATCTCTTGTTATAATTTTTGGAACCCACGGAATTTGCGAGGGTGGTTTCCTAAGGGTGGAAACACGTCACACTATTGTGATATTAAGGAAAAAGTACACGATAGGCTCATTTTGTAATGGTTCGTTTTTAAATGATAATTAAAATAAGACAAAATAGACTAGTAAAAGTGTAATCCGTGCTTGACCAATTCGGAATAGGTAACTCTCGTGTCTTTCGTCCAGTTATGCTTTACATTCGTTAGAGAACAGTTAAGCATTTGATAGTGTCGTCCTGATCCTGACTAGCACGGATGAGAAATATGCAAAGTGGGACGGTTGTTGTGACCATTTCAGCCTGAAGAATAAAATGTAGTATGTAGAATACCATTCCTTTTTTTTTATTGATGTGTAATGAAACCGAAGTACACGGTAAGGCATGAAACAGTGTCCAATCTTTTGATTGTGACTCGTAATTGACACCATTGATGTGTAAATTTCGTAAACAATTTAAATAAGTTCATGATACCATGCAAGGTGCAAGTTTTTTACATTAATTTCTGTATTCTTGTTTGCATGTATGTCGAGATTGTGTTTATTTGCTAAAACTATGCTTTTTTGGTTACCGCCAACAGAAATGCATTTGCCCTCACTTTATTTGAGCATATTGTGATATTGTTTATTTCTCCATTTATTTTTAAAATTAAGCTGATATGCATATTTGCTTGAATAATGTTTATTATTCACCAACAATATGACCAGGGGTGCCGCTAGGGTTTTTTTTTTGGGGGGTAATAATTCCCAACTCTCATTACAGAAATTGTCCCAACCTCTTAAAAAAATTTTCTCCAAAATGAAAATTGATGAGCGTGGAGGTGAAATTTTTCTCGAATTCTCCCAAGCTTGAATTTCCTAACTCAACCACAATATTGGCGGGGTCCCCCCATAGCGACACCTCTAAATATGACAAAAGTTGGTGCTGCACCAGTTGAGGTAGATGGAATTATTTTAAGTAGCCGTTGTTTGTGCCTAGATCACAGCCTAGACCTCACCCCTAGAGATCTCGTGCTAGCCTAACTTTTAGGAATTTGAATTTTTTTTAGAACGTTATAATTTTGGAAGTGTGTAGAATAGTACAGTACCTAGTAAAGAATATGTAAAATTTCGGAATAATATTCATATGTAATGATAATTTTTCTTTATGGGTTATTATTGTAGTAAAAGGTATCGTCTCCAGTTTCTAAATGGTCCGGATACTTGGTCTTACTTGGTGAAATTTGAATATTGTATATTTGAAAAAGTGTTATTAATTTATTTTTGAAACATAGAATAGTTGTTTTTGGGATCGCTGATTCTGAATCTGAAGCCAAAATTCAAAAATTTTTGAATTTGCCGTCAATTCTAACCAAACTAACAATTTCTTTCCGTATTTTTTAATTACTATTTATTACCATTAGCATTATTAGCACTATTAGGTATTTGGAGAAAATTCACTCCCACGCCAAATGATGAACAAGGAAATTTTGAGAACTAAAAAAGTTATGTTAGAATTGGCCACAAATTCAAAAATGGGTTTTAACCTTCAGGAAAAAATCCATTTTTGGGAAAATTGCCGTCTCTAATTTTTTGTGATGCAGAAACAAACAAAAAATCGTTTTAAAGATTGATTAATTATCTTTAATTTTGTTCCTTAGAATTTTTTATGGAGTGTCGCGGTTTCTAAGATATTCAATATTTAAACTAAATACTTCATCATAGAAACGGTCGGATGCCATCTATAAATATCTCCTAAACTACCAACCCTACACAGGTATATAAAGAAAAACAAAAACGTTTTTTTCTAAAATTCCTTTACAGTTTAAAATGCATTTTTTTTTTTTCTAAAGCAAGCGCTGTAAGCGGATGAACAAATTTGAGCGTCTAAGTCATACTATATATTAACGAAAACAGTATATGGGAATATATTTTTTTATTTGCTGACTACTTACATTAACAAAATGGCAAAATTTGGAAAATTATTGTTTCTGGAATAATTTCTTTGTTTAGAAATAGACAAAAATCATTTGAAAGCCTAATTAATAGTCTTTCATTTTGGTTCTTACCGCTTTTGACGTAAGTGCTATAGTTTCTGAGATATTTAACATTTAAACTAAATACGTCGTCTTACAGTCGTTCGGATGCCACCTTTATACTTCCAGATCTCCGAAACCATTAACTCTACAGAAATTAGAAAAAAACTAAATTTATCCTCAACTTAGTAGCATGTTTTCACTCAATATAACACTTTTCGAGCTATTTGACAAAAACCTAGACAGAAATTAGAAAAAAAAAACGAAATTCATTCTCAATTTAGTAGCTTTCTTATTTGTCTCTAGCATGTTTTCACTCAATATAATACTTTTCGAGTTATTTGATGAATATTGTTTTGAAGTACTTTTTTTTTAAGCTGAAATCCCAATTTTCAAGTCGTTATAACTTAAAGACTTATCAGTTTTTATGAAAAGTTGCCATAGAGCTTTTTCTCCTTGAAATTTTATTTTCTTTCAGCTGCAATGTTTTTAATTTTTTCTTAGTTGGCAACTAAGAAAAAAATTGAGGGTTGGCATCCACCCTCTATAAATTAGCAAGCCGCGTAATATAGAAACTTTTTTTTGATAAATTTACTATTAAGTTACCAAAAATGAACGAAATCCATTTCATGACATTATTCCGAAGTTAAAACCTCTAGGTACTGTACTAGAAGTGTCCCCACTGACAGTTTGTACCCAAAATTAAAAAACTGATCTTTTCTTCTAAAAACATTAACTCATGTGCACTATTTGTACTAGTAAAAGGAAAAATTATTTTGATCTTTATATTGTACATTTTATCATATAAAATATTATTTATTTTATACAGAGAAAGCTGGCGATAGAATTCAACAAAAACTGGGAACTTTGATAAGCAATTACACTAAGTTAATTAAAGGAGCCAGAGAAATTATAGCGAAAGCAGTAATACCTACTTTAACAAGTATCGCAAGTGCTCCTAGAACAAGTCCTTTGGCAGATGTTGATATTGAAAATGCTGTACGGTTTCTTGCTGCAATAACTAATTCAAATGAAACAATGGTGGGTTAATTGAAAGTTACCTTTGTTTAGAGTAATTCTTTTTTATTTACTTGAATTATCTTGATTTTTAGTCTAAGAAAAGTAATAAATTTACATATAATTTTCTTGTAGGATATTGTGCATATACATACCAACTTGGCGCATACACTTTATTATAAAATTGCAAGTAAACCCAAAGATCCTGTTGTTCCGTATTTAACTAAAATGTTATTGTATTTGGAAATACCTGCAGAAAACTCTGCCGCAATGAAGGAGTTAATTACTGAATTTGAACTTCTCCTGAGAGAAGAGGTGAGTTCTGCTAATTTTATATTATATCTTTAGGAATTTTTGAAAATTCCATTACTTTATATTTAGTAATATTAAAAATGTTTTGCCTTGGAATGACTTGTTTTTCATATAAAAATTGGTTTCAATGCAATAATATTGTACAGCTGGGAGATGAAGGTACACTATCACCCAACCCATTTTTCTTCTCGTTAAAAATATTTGATTGCTGTTAAACCTTTTTTAACAAGAAACTTTACGTCTGTATGTCTAATAATATAGTGTGACAAAAATTTTAGAACAGTACTGATGCCTATAGATCAACTTTTTTAAATTGCCATATATGAAAATTGATATTTGTTGGTTAGATAGATAGATTAATACCATATCATTAGACATACTACAAACAAGCTAAAGACGTACTCTTCACCCTGAGTTTTTTATATAATTGTTATACATTCTATGGGATACTCTTCGCAGTTTTCTTGTAAATAGTGTTAGTTTTGGGACATCCTAAATTTTGTGATACCAACTTTGTTGTGAATAAAAATATGAAAAAAAAAAAAATTGAAAAAAAAAAACATCCAATCTGTGTGGAATTTGAACACACGATCTTTGGATTGTAAGGCAAAACTTTAGCCACTAGACCAACTCATATTGCTACGAAAATTGAATGTCTGTGATATACAGTGTGTACCACTTTTCACGGTAACACCTACTTATTGGTCATCCAGATTCAACCAAATTTGGATCTTTATCAAAGATCTTTAATATTTCTTTTTTGAGTAAGACAAAACTTATTTCAGTGAGTGGCGTGCATTTTTATTAAGAAAAAAAAAGGGTCGATTTTTCGAGAAATCATATTAGGCATTTTTTGTGGAAGAACTAATGCAATATTATTGATCAGCATGCTGTAGAACCGCTATATCCAGAATTTAACAACATTTTGATTTTTGGTTTTCGAATTACGATCCACTTAAAAATACTTATTTTAAACATTAAATAATCAATAAATTGGTAACGAAATTTTTTTCGAAAAAAAGTCATTCTTCATTTTCTCTTTAAATTCACTTCCACAGCATGCCGATCAATAATATTGCATTCGTTTTTCAACAAAATAATGCCTAGTATTTCTCAAAAAATCGGCCCTTCTTTTCTTAATAAAAATGCACGCACTGACTGAAATAAGTTTTGTCTTACTCAAAAAGGATATAGTAATGGTCTTGATACCGGTCCAAATTTGGTTGAAATTGGATGACTAATAACTGAGCTAAGTAGGTGTTACCGTGGAAAGTGGGACACACTGTATATCTTTCGAGAATCATATTTCAACTTATTAGATATAGAATATAGAATAGAATTAAGAAAATACTATTTTTTAAATTAAATGATTAATAACTTTCTTATTTACTGATCGATTTTCTTCAAAAACAATAGGGTTCTTCCTCTAGCTGACACTAACTTACTTTCCAAATTTCAATACAATCGGATTTTTCTATCTTAAGTTATTGTGCTTACAAGAAACGTGGACGGATGGACAGACGGACATTTTGAAAGTTGTTCAGAATTTGTTCACTAACACAATGATATGAAAATTTTTTCTCTACGAGCGATATTTACGGTTTTAGAAATGTGCCGATCAAATTAATGCAATATACTCTTCGATTTTGCGAAGAGTATAACACAGCCCCACAAAAAAAAAATTTAGAACTGCTATCGAGACAACTGTATCCCTATGTAATTTTCGACGCTGAATCCGAATTCGAGGTCAAAAAAAATCGTACACCCCCAAAATCAACCCCTAGCGCTAAAAAACACTCCCTAAACATGATAAAAATGACTTAACGCTCCACGAATAGTCTTAAATCTCAATAAATCGAATTAAATATAAACATTCAAGTATATAACACATAAACACGGAGTTAACACTACATCCCATCGAAAATCACCCCCAAGAGTGGGTGAAAACTACCCCTCATACAACAGGAAACTTGGGGAAAAAAAAGGTAATAACAGACACAATGAAGGCCCCAATAAAGAGCCCAACTTGACGTATACTTAATCCGCATTTAACACTCGTATGCGGTTGTCAATGCGCCATCTACCGGCTGGTCAAAAAACTATATAGTTAGAAAATTATATAGATGTTTTTTCTGAATTTTTAGACGATTCTCTTTAGGAGTCATCCAATCAACTGCAATTTAAATTTAAGGGTGGTTTCCACCACTCTATGGGGGTAGTTTTTGAGCATCGCATCGAGACTAATGCAGTTACATTTGTTTCTAAAATAACTGGGCATCGTAAGCTTTTTTGCAATCACTGCAGTTTTTTTAAGTTTCCTGTTGTGTGAGGGGTAGTTTTCACCCACTCATGGGGGTGATTTTTAATGGAAAGAAGTGTTAACTCTGTATTTATGCGTTATATACTTGAATGTTTATATTTAATTCGATTTATTGAGATTCAAGACTTCATGGAGTGTTAAGTCATTTTTACCCTGTTTAGGGAGTGTTTTTTAGCGCTCGGGGTTGATTTTGAGGGTGTACGATTTTTTTTAACCTCGGATAGTGCATAATCAACATCGAAAATTACATGGGGATACAGTTGTCTGGACAGCAGTTCCAATTTTTTTTTTTTTTTTTTGTGGGCTGTGTAATACAATATGTATAAAACAAGTCATATTAGATACCACAAACCAGGGTGTATTAAATAGGTGATGCGACAAGAGCCCACACAGTGGCTTCATAAGTGCTTTTTTTTTTTTTTTTGGCAAGGGGGGAAACCCACACGGGCTGCCTATCCCAACTAGGAATAGGTCTGAGTGTCAAGCTCCAACTGACTAAAACCCCTCCTCTTAAGGCTTGTCTGTATGGAATACTCTGAATGCACTGCAGCCTCCTGGGCTTATTGTGCTTTTCATAAGTGCTTACTTTGTACATATTAAATATAGACGGCAGGAGCAATAGCGTCCGTCATTACTTACGCATAGAAAGATAATTTTGCAGGTTCTGTGTATACGTGCATACATTGTTGCGTACATTTCAGGCCTTTCGTTTGTGTTTGGTGAAACAAGAGTCCAGTGACATCTGACATTAAATAGCTAAATTAAAAACCAAATGGTGCACGGGCTCCATATATGCAACACTACATGCAGCATGGCAATTCGTCTATAGTGCATCTGCACGTGACGTCACAGCTAACCTCAAAAATATATATTTCTTAAGATTGACATGTATTACGTAGCTATTATTAAAATTTCTGCCTGGTCCCTGTACTTTCAACCAAAATCTAGCTCAACGTAATGTTTCTGAAGTTTTAAATAGTTTGTCACAATAAAATAAAACGCATCTTGCAGGTTAGGAATCTAATCTATAATTAGCAGTCTATTTTTATTAAGCAACAATATTGAAAAAATATTTGCGTGAATTTTTAAATATTTGCTTGGAGCCACTAAGGCTCCTTGCTAAAAATGCGTATACAAACATTAAAAACACGGTGTATTAAATAGGTGGTCCGACGTACGGCACTTTCCTATTATAATAATGGCTTCATAAGTGCATGGTTACTATTTACTTTAGTAGATGGCGCGAGCAATAAGGTCCTACAATCACCTGGGCATGTGCATCGTATAACTAACATAACCTCAAATTTTAAGGTTTTTTCGTTTATTCTCATTTTTAATGTTTGTATAGGCATTTTTAGCATGGAGCTATACTGGCTCCAAGCAAATATTTAAAAATTCACGCAAATAATTTTTCAATATTGTTGATTAATAAAAATAGACTGCTAATTATAGGTTAGATTCCTAACCTGCAAAAAGTGTCTTATTTTATTGTGACAAACTATTTAAAACTTCATACACATTGCGTTGAACTTGATTTTGGTTGAAAGTACAGGAACCAGGCAGAAATTTTAATAATAGCTACGTAATACTTGTAAATCTTAAGAAATATATATTTTGAGGTTAGCTGTGGCGACACGTGCAATGCTGCATGTAGTGTTGCATATATTCTTTCAATGTTTTAATTTAGCTACTTAATATCAGATGTCACTGGACTCTTGTTTCACTAAACAAAAACAAAAGGCCGAGAATGTATGCAACACTGTATGCACGTATGCACAGAAACTGTAAAATTATCTATCTATGCGTAAGTAATGAGAGAACTTATTGGTTCTGCCATCTATTACATTATGTACGAAGTAAGCACTTATGAAGCCACTGTGAGGGTTGTCGTCGCACCACCTATTTAATACACCCTGATTAAAAATGAAAATAAACTTAAAAAACTTAAAATTTGAAGTTATGTTAGTTATTGATGCCCTATTTATACAGAGGTAATTGTAGGACGTTAAAGCTCGTGCCATCTATTAAAGTAAATAGAAACCATGCACTTATAAAGCCATTATTTTCAACATGCAGAATTTTATCCTAATACACAGTATGGTCTGGGCACATAACCTGATGGGATGTTGAGGGACCTTTGGTCAATTTGTATAAGGAAATAGTTTCGATTGGATATATAATAATGTTTTATTAAATTATTTTGACATACAAATTATTAATTAAATCTGACAATAGCATACTTATATTACAAAACAATAATATAATATAGTAAGCACAACTAGTGCATATTACTATTCACCAACACCTTTTACATTACAACTTACTCAATGATGGTTAAAACCTAAAACTATCAATATTAAAAGCCAAGAATTCTTGAACAGAATTATGGTTCCATATCGCAAATCTATTGAAAATTGTGTTTTTTGAAGACCTTTGGAGAAGTAATATCTTTGAGGGCAGAAGTGCTCCAAGGACACTGCCTTGAGGTACTCCATAATTTTGACTAATAGTGTCAGAGTCATATTTATTGCCATTAAAAAATGATGCCACTGTCCTTTGCTTTCTATTTTGCAGATATGAATTGAACCAATGGAAACCTGTGAAGGTAAATCGAAACACCATAATCTTCAAATTCCCATTGCACATTATCCTTATCCGGTCCTGTATTATTTTACTTGGGTTCTGCTAATTTTACCCAATTTTTTCCTCAATTTTAATGATAGGAATAACAAGCTAAAAACATACTCTTCAGCAGTTTATTGAACCTTTTATATAATTGTTACACAATAATGTTAGTTTTAGACATTTTTAATTTTATAATACGAACTTAGTTGGTAAAACAAAGAACTATACACAAAACCTATGTGAGTTTTGAACGCGGGAGCCTTGGATTCCGAGTCAAAAACATAACTACACCACCACCTGCCACAAGAAATAATCTAAATTTTTACATTATAAGCAACGGGTTGAAATCATATTTCCTTGGTTGTATATTATATGAAATGTATGTTACTGAAATATATAAATACATATTAAAAGGAAATATTTTACAAGATTTCTGTTCAATTACACTTTTTTTACCGATCGATTTTGTTCAATAGGGTTCTTCCTCTAGCTAACATTAACTTACTGTCCAATTTTCAATACAATCGAACTTTTCTTTCTTAAATTATATCTAGACTAGTTCACAAGTTCAAAGCCGTGTTAATGCTTGATAAAGCTCGTAAAAATATGAGTGAGGGCTCATTGGATTCGGAATGACATCTAAAAAAATGTGCAAAGTTTCAAACCCGCACATAAACAATTGCAAAAGTTATAAACAAATGAAGATTGAAAAAATAACGAGTTTCGTTTTTTGCAAATAACTTGAAAACTTTAAGAAATTTTAAAGAATGATTCTTAAAGAGGAAGAAATTTCCAATAAGAAAGTCCCAACTCCCGAAACAAATAGAGCTCCGCGTGGCAAACACTAAGCCGTTACGATGCTCTGAAACCGCCCGTAATAAGTAAAAATAATTTTTTATGTTATTAAATATTTTAATTTAAAAATTTTTAAAAATCATTGTATTATTTAGACATTTAAAGGAACAATATCCCGTTGGAAGAAGATGTTTCATCCATTTTTCATAAAATGAGCATATTAAAAAAAAAGCTCTTTTATGTTTTTATACATTCACTGTTTTCTATTTTATGTTTTTATAATAAATACTTCATTCTAAAACTAGTAACATTTTGAATACAACAAGCGCACCAATGCTGGAAACGTACACATCCGCGAACGTGATCCATCTGTAGTTACGGGAGACGTACAGATCCGCAAAACCTTACGGCGGTCGCAGTGAAAGGGTTAACAAATTTTTTTAGAGTTTGCGTTTATATTTCAAGTCGGATAATTGTTAAACAAAAGCCACTAAAATTATTTCTATTCATGGAGACCTTATGTCAACTAATCTTTATGGGATTATGACATTGCGATGTTTTTAATTGTCATAATCTATTAGTTATTAATTATTTAACCTATCAAAAAACTAAAAAATGAAAAAGAGACGTTGAAAAATTTTTTTAATTAATTTTAATTATTACTGTTTTTGTATTCAAAAAGATTACATAAACTTTAAATTTTTGTTGCTATTTATTTAAATAAATTTTATAAACAAATAGATAAATTACGTATTTAAAAAAAAAAACAAATTTTTCTTACAAATTTTTTTTAATTGTTTATAATCATTTTTTTTCCTTTTTTCATTATTTAAACAAATTATTAAGAAAAAATTTTATTCTTGAAATTTATTATTTGCAATTCTCTACAAGGTGGAAAAAAGAAAAAAAAATTTTGTTGTTAATTTATTTGTCAACTGTTAATAAACAATTTTTTGTTTTAATAAACAATTTGTTATTAACAATCTCCGAATGTGTTTTTTTTTTAGGTAGAAGAAGAAATAACAAAAACAACCGTGTCATGTCAAAAAAAATTTTTTAATATTTTTTAGAGAATTTTAAATTTAATTTTTTTTTTTTTGACGTGTTTATGTATACGGTTGTTTTTGTTTTTTTTTTCTATCTAAAAAGAATATAAACACATTCGGTGATTGTTAATAACAAATTGTTTATTAAATAAACAAATAAATTAACAACAATTTTTTTTTCTGTTTTCCACCTTGTAGAGAATTGCAAATAATAAATTTTAAGAATAGAATTTATTCTTAATAATTTGTTTAAATAATGAAAAAAGGAAAAAAATGATTATAAACAATTTAAAAAAATTTATAAGAGAAAAACAAATTTTTAATCAATATTTTATAACAAATATAATGGCAAAATTTTTTTTTCAAAAATACGTAATTTATCTATTTGTTTATAAAATTTATTAAAACAAATAGTAATAAAAATTTAAAGTTTATATAATCTTATAGTATTTTTGAATACAAAAACAGTAATAATAATAAAAATTAATAAAAAAAATTTTTCAACCTCTCTTTTTCATTTTTTACTTTTTTGTTAGATTAAATAATTAATAACTAATACACTGTAGAGTGAAATTACTTAGAGAAGATAACATCCGCACAAACCGATATCGCTAGCGCGATTGTCTAGGTCGTGTTCGGTATTTATTATATATTTATAGTGAATTTATAGTGAATATTCAACCGTTTCTATGAATAAAACAGATGAAATGAAATTTATTTTAATTGCGACTGTCCAATATTATTAATAAACGGAAATAGTAAACTTAGTAGTTTTAGTATGTTATCTTCTCTAAGTAATTTCACTCTAACAATTAAAAGCATCATAATATTTTTGAATACAAAAACAGTAATAATAATAAAAATTAATAAAAAAAATTTTTCAACCTCTCTTTTTCATTTTTTACTTTTTTGTTAGATTAAATAATTAATAACTAATACACTGTAACAATTAAAAGCATTGCAATGTCATAATCCCATAAAGTATAGTTGACATAAGGTCTCCAAGAAGCGAAATAATTTTAGTGGTTTTTGTTTAACAATTATCCGACTTGAAATATAAACGCAAACTCTAAAAAAATTTGTTAATAATTAACAATAGGCTCATTTTATGAAAAATGGGTGAAACATTTTTTTTTTTCAACAGTATATTGTTCCTTTAAGTATCTAAATAATACCATAATTTAAAAAAAAAATTTAAATTAATATTTAATAACATGAAAAAATATTTTTACTTATTACGGCCGGTTTTAGAGCATCGTAACGGCTTAGTGTTCGCCACGTGGAATTCTATTTTCAACATTAAATTAAAATTATTAATATTAGAGATAGAGCTTCGGGAGTTGGGACTTTTTTATTGGAAATTTCTTCCTCTTTAAGAATCATTCTTTAAAATTTCTTATATATTAATAGTTTTCGAGTTATTTGCAAAAAACGGAATTTGTTATTTTTTTTATCTTTATTTGTTTTTAACTTTTGCAATTGTTGCATTTTTCTAGACGTCATTCCGAATCCAATGAGCCCTCACTCATATTTTTACGAGCTTTACCAAGCATTAACACGGCTTTGAACTTGTGAACTAGTCTAATCGTGCTTACAAGAAATGTGACGGACGGATGGACAGACGGGCATTTTGAAAGTTGTTCCGAATTCGTTCACTAACACAATGATATGAAAATGTTTTTCTACTAGCGATATTTCCGGTTTTGGAAATGTATTCAATATAGACCCTTTGTTTAAGTATTTGCAAAGAGTACCTATAATAATAAATATAAAGGAACATGATTCTACTATTGAAATAATACTAATTTTCATTTCATTTTTAGGAAGATGGCTTAGATAAAGGACCTAGGAAGGTTGTAATGAAATTTGTGGAAAAATTAAAAGCCTCTCTAAGAAATGATACAGTTATTGAAGAAACATTAGGTGAACGTGAAACTACCGTCCAACAAACAGATAATACGAGTAATAGAACAGATGTGGATAAAACTGTAGAAACTACTGAAAATAATTCAGTTCAGCCAGACATCAGGAGAAAGACAACAGAGAGAAGTGAAAATGATACGTCCGAAGAAAGCAATGAGAGTATCCGTGAAGTAATCCAAGAAAAATTAATGGAAAATGAGAAAGAAAATTCACAAAAGGCGACAGATAACAGAAATGGAGGAGCTGATGAAGAGGAAATTAATGTAGGAACACTTAATGGTACGAAGGAAGATACAGATTCAGATTCAGAAGTTATAAGACCAAAAAGAACAAGGACAAATAAAAATGAGATGCCAAAAGATAAAGCAAATAAAAAACAAACAAGAGAAGAAGAAACTAACTTGTCTGTAACAGACAGCAATAGCAGTTATGAGGGAGGGAGGCCTAAGAGGCGGAAGACGCATTCAGCTAGATTGGATCCAACAGAGAAATTGGCAGGTAGAGGAGATAACGGAGCAAATAGGAAAAATGTTGCTACAGATGACAGTTCTACAGAAGCAGATACCGATAGCACCGCAGGGGAGAAAACACCACACAGAAGAATATTGAGGCAAGCGAGTCCATTTGGAAATAAAAGTGAGGATACAAATGCGAGAGAGAAAACAAATCTTAACTCCTTAGATAAGGTAAACAAAGGTACAGGAGACAATACTGCAGAAGCAGATAGTGATAGCACTGGAGGAGAAAAAACACCACAACGACAGAGAAGAGTATTGAGGCAATCTGGTCCATGTGAGAATAAAAGTAAGGAGACAAATGTCAGAAAGAATAAAAATCTTAAGTCTGTCGATAAGGTAAATAATACTCCGGGGAATAAAAGTATTGAAGCAGATAGTGATACCTCTGCAGAAGAAAAATCACCACGATGGAGAAGAGTATTGAGGCAAGCAGGTCCTGTTGAAAATAAAATTAAGGAGATGAATACCAGAAAGAATAAAAATCTCAAGTCTGTCAATAAGGTAATCAATGCTGCGAGGGGTAAAACTATCGAAGCAGATAGTGACAACACTTCAGGAGAAAAATCACCACAACAGAGAAGAGTATTGAGGCAAGCAGGTCCTGTTGAAAATAAAATTAAGGAGATAAATGCCAGAAAGAATAAAAATCTTAACTCTGTAGATAAGGTGAACAATGTTACAGGTGACAATACCACAGAAACAGATAGTGATAGTTCCGAAGGAGAAAAATCACCACAACAAAGAAGAGTATTGCGGCAACTAGGTCCTGTTGAAAATAAAATTAAGAAGATAAATGTCGGAAAAAATAAAAACCTGAAGTCTGTAGATAAGGTAAACAATGCTACAGATGATCACACTACAGAAGCAGACAGTGATAGCACCGCAGGAGGAAAGACACCACGACCACAGAGAAGAGTATTGAGGCAAGTAGATCCTGTTGAAAATAAAATTAAGGATATAAATGTCAGAAAGAATAAAAACCTGAGGTCTGTAGATAAGGTAAACAATGCTACAGGTGATCACACTACAGAAGCAGACAGTGATAGCACCACTGGGGAAAAGACACCACAACCACAGAGAAGAGTGTTGAGACAAGTAGTTCCTGTTGAAAATAAAATTAAGGAGAAAAATGTTAGAAAGAATAAAAACCTGAAGTCTGTAGATAAGGTAAACAATGCAACAGATGACCACACTACAGAAGCAGACAGTGATAGCACCGTAGGGGAAAAAACACCACAACCTATGAGAAGAGTATTGAGGCAAGCAGGTCCTGTTGAAAATAAAGTTGAGATAAATGCCAGAAAGGATAAAAATGATAAGGTAAACAATGCCTTAGGTGAGAAAGCTACGGAAGCAGATAGTGATAGCACTGCTGGAGAAAATACGCCACAAAGACAGAGAAGAGTATCGAAGCAACCTTGTTCATGTGAAAGTAGTACCACCAGGGCGAATAAAACTCTTAACTCTGTAAATAAGGTAACCAATGCTGCGGGTGACAAAACTATAGAAGCAGATAGTCCTAGCACTGCCGGAGAAAATACGCCACAACGACAGAAGATGGTATTGAGACAATCTGGTCGATGTGAAAATAAAAATAAGCTGATATCTAGTGCAAATCTCAGAAAGCATAAAGATCTTAACTCTGTAGATACGGTAACCAATGCCAAAAACAAAAGTGTACCTGAACAAAAAAGGAGATTATTAAATAGGAGGAGGAAACTTGAGAAGAATTCGAATAAAAACATAAATAACGAGAGTGATTCAGATACAGAAGAATCAGAAGACAGAAATAAAACGAAAAGAACTTTGAAAAGAACGAGAAGAGGCACAAACAAACCTGTTGATGCCAGAAATAACAAGAAAGTACAAAATAACAATCATGCGACCAATAGAAAGAATAAAGTCAGTGATGTTGAAAGCGATACTGGAACAGATAGTGAGAATGATAGGCAACTGAGGAGATCAAAAAGACCAAGAAAAAGTTTGGAAATATCGGATTCTAGTGAGGGGAATAAACGAAGTGAGAAAGAAAATAAATCAAAAAATGTTCAAAACCGATCGGTTTCAAATGTTGGTACTAGTGAAAATAACAATAGATATGAAATTCAGACAAGGAGATCAACGGGGCATGGAATGACACATACAAGTTTGACAATAAATGACAGTAGTTTACGACGACCTGTAGCTGAGAGTGCAAAAAATGGTGTAAAACTGACATGTGAGTATACGTAGATTAGATTAGATTAGATTAGATTGAAACAGGAGCTGGCCACCTTGAATCTATTGTGGCTCTCCTTGTCTAATTTTACTTTGAGCTCCTTATCCAGCTTTGTCTTTTGTATCAGACTCCACAGCCTTTTTAAAGGTTCCTTAGTGCTATACTAAGGAACCCTTATCAAGGCTGTGGAGTCAGTGGCGCACAGGCAAGCAAGCCTTTGTACTCCACTTAATAGCCTTATTGCTCCAAGCTGCAGTGTCTTGGTCCACCATACCACTGATCCATAGGTTATCATGGATCTTACATGGGGTCATCATTTTTTTTTCACACATCTGCCTGCACCTTCCCAGGGCAATTGTTGCTTTCTGTGTGACTTTTTGGATGTGGGATTTCCATGTCAGCTTTTGGTCGAAAATGGATCCTAGGTATTTAACCTCGCTGGCAATGGAATTTCCACTCCATTGAGCCTCAGGGGTTTTAGGCCTCCCAAGGGTCCTTTCCGTGTAATAAGTATACGTATCAAATAGGTAAACTAGAAAATAATTTTTATAGTCTAACCTTTTTGATTAATTAGAAAAGAAAAAATCTAATCAACATTGAAATTTATCTAAACTATTAATTTCCATTTTCATTTGCTCAAAAATGAAGGGATCTATAGTCAGACTATTTACAAATTACCTATTTAATTTTTTTTTAGTCTAAAACTACATAAACATCTGGAAATCATACTTTTATGTTCAAATTTAAATAATTATGGGGCCAGTGCAAATGACCCCGCACCAAATCCATGGGTAATTTGTTGTCGACGGAATCGTTGCAAATTCAAGGCATAGAATCCTCAGGTCAGTCTCAATGAAAACTGTTATGGATAAAGTTCCAAAGTGTCTATTTTAAAAATACAGCAGGTCGAAGCTCCAAAATTCAAAATTTTAAAAACACAATTTTATGTATGGGTCACGTGCGCGTGACGTCACAGGTCCCAGACCTTAGGAAAAACAAACCGCTGTCATTAGCTGTCAAATGGCGACTGGCTGAACCTCAGAATTAAATTTTTTGTAATCCTAGAGTTTTTATCGATATTTTATCATACAAAATGGCTAGTTTTTATTGTATTATTAATTATGGAAGTGTGGCAATCCGAGACAACATCAGTTTTTGTAAAATCACGATGATTTACAGCCAGAAGAGGTTAGGTTAAACAATTCCAGGCATTTAAAAGAAATGCTTTAAGTTAATGCAAGAATTATTGTGATAGTAATAACTGCTGCTCAAACAAGCAATAAACAATCCATGGTAAAGAAAATTAACATTTTATATTGGTTTGTCTCTATTTTTAATAACTATTTCTTATTTAAATTTTAGTTGAGCGAAGCATGAACTGCATGGAGGGAGAGTATATTTAAGAGAATACAAGTCATAATTAACAATTGACCTACATAAAATAGTAAAATACATGTTAAACATTTTATATAATATATTATAATAAAAAATTTACAAAAATTACAACGGTTTGTGTAGTCCAATCTATAGGCATATAAGATATAGACGAGGGGTTAACCGCTGGAAGAAATTGTGTACATCTTATTACATACTTCAAACAGTTTGCAGTAGGTACGTCAGTCTTTCATTGTTTATTTTATAAAGTGTCTTTTTCACAAAATTTACAGCGGTTAATCTCCAACCGTAGCCATGTTCATTGCTAAAAAACTAAAAGGAAAGATTTCCTGTTAAGTAGTGAACATGTTTTGTCTAGACTGGCAACACAATCCCAGTGAGCATTAAGGAACTATCTGAATCTGCAATAGTCCAAGGAGTCGATGGCTTTTATTCATGATGCCTAAGAGTTCATATCCTGAAAAATTAATTTCTGCATTAGTAATTATTTATAAAACAACATTTAATTAGGCAAGCATATATGAAAAAAATAATTCTTACCGTTGTAAAAAGCTTTTATCTGGCAAAATTCTTGCAGAGTACTTCTTTCACCTAACCACAAACAGCATCAAGACTTCTCAATGCCTTGAATTCGTCCTTCTGTCTACGTAATTCTTTCAAAAATCAAGTCATTTGCAACATCCCTATGTGTAACATTTGGAAATACATCAATATTTGTACTAAAGTATTTTTTTCTCAAAATATAAGGATTTAATTCGATGGCAGCCGTATACCTAACCTCTACATCAAGAGACAATTCTGCAAAATACGAACTAACCGTCATCCTGACGAACAAAATTGTTTATATAACAGTATTAAGAATAGTTGTAGATGTTAAATAATCCAACAACAAATTCTTAAATGGCACAAGCACTGCAAAATTCACTTTAAAGAAACACGTTTAATCGGCGGGTTTCTCAATGACAGCTGTTTGTTTTTCCTAAGGTCTCAAAATCTGTGACGTCGGCGCACGCGACCCATTCTTTATCGAAACGGTAAATACTTTTAATATTTAATTTGCTTTACGAATATAATACTGATGTACAGTACAGTGATGTAACATAGGAAAATACATTATTCTAATATTCATATAAACAAATAAGAGGTTCTTACGCAAATAAGAAGAATCCTATTTTTATTCCAATAGAAATCAGCAAAACAAACAAAATACAAACGAAATCGTATGATTCGTTTTCCTAATAATATATCTATAAAAATTACTGTGTAGACAATTATATCCAAACGCGAATACTTATAGTTCCATCTATATATATTTTGCAATGTCTAACACACGTAAAGCAAAATTTACATAATTATAATTCTCACATTGAAATACATGATTATAATACACGTAATAGAACAAATATATATCGATTATCACAGGTTAACAAGATCAAAATTGGGAATAACTTATTATGGTCCTAAGATGTTTAATCATTTGCAGGAATTGTCACAAATAAAATTTAAAACTGATGAAAAATTATTTAATTGATAAGTGTTTTTATTCTATTCATGATTATTTTAATAACAATTTTAGTAATATATGTATATAAACTTGTTTTTAATTTGTATTGTATAAACTTATGTTTTTTTAATCTGTCCTGTATTGACTTGTGCAAACCAATGGTAATAGCACTAATAAACTTACTTACTTACTTACTAAAATTTAAAAAAGTTTGCGTGCATAATAGAAAAAAGTGTATTTTTGTTGGACCTCAGAAAGTAAATACCTTTTTTCTTCCGTGTTAATGATTCTAGGCCACAAAAATTCTTTAGCTTAAAAAATGTGATTTCGGCATTTTAAAGTAAAATTGACATTTTCATTGCATAATATTTAAAAAACAGGACAAATTCACAGCACATTGCTATAGTAATAGCATAATAATATTATTTAATTTATATATTTATTTACATAAGTACACAATATATTATTCATGTAACTGCTTCATATAAATCAATACATAAGTCCGTTTCAATAAAAAATACGTAAAATCGCTTTTTTCAAATTTTGGAGTTTCGACCTGCTGTATTTTTAAAATAAAGACATTTTGGAACTTTATCCATAACAGTTTTCATTGAGAATGACCTAAGGATTCTATGCCTTGAATTTGCAACGATTCCGTCGACAACAAATTACCCATGCATTTGGTGCGGAGTCCTTTGACTTGATTAAATTAGTAGTATATTATTCAACGAGCGGTAATGAAAGTTTACAGCACAGATGAAAGTTTACAGCATAAGCCGTAGGCGAGTGCTGTAATTCATCAAGTGAGTTATTACCATTACCGCAAGTTGAATACTATACTTTATCTACGATTATAACAATAAATATTAAATTGAGAAAATTTTGTTTAAATTACTCAGTTTGTTTATTAATAAAATTAACTGTAAAATTTAATTTTTGTTCATCCTTTTATATTTGTTGTCTTCAACGATTTAGCCACCTTTAAGTGAAGGTAAAATGTGATTTTCAATTGAAATAGTGCATAAACTGCTTGTAGCTTTGTAGATCAATATTCTGCAGCGGAAAATACAAAACTTCTCCACGAACTGCAATAGCCTGGAGCGCATATTCGGTCAAAAGTCTTGTTTTTTATGTTAGAGAAAAAATTAAAAAAGCGTCGGAAAGCTCAATCAATTCTCTTTACATAAGCTGTCTATAAATTTTTCGAAAAAAAAAACGATAATTATCGAGATATTAGAGGAAATGTAAGAAATTACACGTTTTTCTATAGAGTGTATGTAAATCTTAAATCTATATTCTTATCACCAATTACCTCCATGGAAATGAGTACAATTATAAAAACTGTGTCACTAAAGAATTCATCAGGAGATGACGGGATACCATACTCCTTATTAAATAATATTATGGATTATATAACAGAACCCCTTACCTGTTTAGTAAACCTATCATTCCAAGAAGGTATTTTTCCCTCGATATTGAAAAAGGCACTGGTCATTCCTATTCATAAGAAGTCTGATAAATCCATTTTATCTAATTATAGAGGCATAGTACTATTGTCAATTTGTTCTAAAGTTTATGAAAAATCATATTACATTCGTCTTAGTAACTTTTTAAATAAAGAAAAAATATTAATAAACAACCAGTTTGGCTTTCGCAGTGGTTGCTCTACACAAGATGCTATCTTATCTCTATATAACTTCATACTTAAAGGATTTGAAAATAAAGAAAAATGTACATGTGTATTCTTTGATTTGGCACGCGCTTTTGAAACTGTCGATCATAACCTACTGGTCGTCAAGTTGGAAAAATATGGTATAAGGGGACCAGCTTTGAGTTTGATAAAAACCTATTTATCAAATAGGAGCCAAAAAGTATCTTTAACATCAAATAATAAAGTTTACAACTCTGATTTTAAACATGTATCCAGTGGGGTGTCTCAGGGGAGTGTTTTAGGACCATTACTATTCATTATTTTCTTTAATGACATTGAAGAATACTTGAAACCATCTTTTACATCAATTTTTGCCGATGATACAGCTACTGCTAATTCGGACAATGACATATGTAGGTTAATATCCAAAACAAATAACACAGTATCGGTGATACATCAATACTGTTCTCTTAATGGTCTAAATATAAATGTTCAAAAACCAATGCATTAACCTTTTCAACTAAGCCTCTCAATCTTAGTCCTCTAATAAAAATTGAGAATAAATCTATTGTTCAATGCAACACTGTCAAATACCTTGGACTCCAGATTGATTCTTGTCTCTCTTGCAATAATCAAATTGATGTACTCATAGGAAAATTATCTACTCAGTGTTTTATATTATGGCAAATGCGAGTACACGTCAGTTTAAATATATTAAAAATGTACTACTATGCATATGTACAGTCCTGTCTTGGTTACTGCATAATTTGTTGGGGGAACTGTTCCAGAATAGGAGAAGTTCTTATGATGCAGAAACAAATAATTCGTACTATTATATTTAAATCTCCACGTGAGTCTTGTAGAAATATATTTAAAGAACTGGACATATTAACTGTTACTTCATTATATATTTTTAATTGTGTATCTTATGTAAAATCTCATATCAACAACTATGTTCCAAGAGATAATAATCCAAATCATCATATACATTTTAATTGTTCAAGAATTTTTAAACTGTTATGTAAATTTTATTTCCTTTTGTCTTTTTTTAACATACCGTATTAATGATATATTAATGTTTAATCGTAACATCATGTGTTGACAGTATTTCTATACTTTTTTGTAAAGTCTGTGAAAATAAATACTATTATTATTATTATTAAAAAAATAATTCTTCTCGGAAACCTTTGTTTCGAAGGGCCAAGATTAACGGAGCGTCAAAGTAGTACATGATATTAAGTGAACATCGTATATGAGATCGATTTCAGTTAATTACCGATTAATTACGGTGACAAAATGGAGACATTTTACCGAAAAAAAAAAGTCCCAAATCCCATCCCCTCTAATTCCTTCATTTTTGTCGGAATTCAAAAAATAAAAAAAGGAGTTTTAGCAAATTTAATTCTATCTAAATCAACTAGAGTAGTCTTTTGGCGTAGGAGCCAAGATTAAAAAGTTGCCAACTGTAGAAGCTCAAAATTTGCGATTTTTTGCCGTACATGGCCAACATTTCAGTAGTTATCTCCGAAACGAAAAAAAAAAATCAAAATTCTGATAGTAGCAAAAGATTCGTAATGGAAAATACTCGTTTGATCTTGTTTTTTATTTCGAGCTAACTCCCACTGTTTCGGAGATATCTGCGAAAAATAACAAAAAACAGCTTACATTTCGGAGTCGAAAAAATTGCAAAAACATGCTATCTTGACACGTTCATATTTTTCGAAAAGAGGAAGTCTTCCAGATAAACCTGATCGTAAATTGCACGGCGAAATTCGAAAATTCGGCTCGGCACGAACGAATCAAAAGTAGCATTTTGTGACATTTCAGAAAATCTTTATAGATATTAACGTGAATAATCTGTCACTACCTCCCTGGCTCCACCTTGGTGTTTTGCGCGTTACGTCGATTGGACAGGCTAGGCATGAAGATACAGGTAATTGGCTCTGTACCTAGTGAGTTATAATAACTCACGCATTATAACCCATGCTGTTTGTTTATGGATACTATTAATTGATCAAAAGCAGTTCATTAATTAGTACATATCCTAATAAGAGTAGATAAATTAATTAAATTGAAAAAAAATCAAGGCTGATCAACTTTCAAGTAGTGCTGGAAAAAGTAGTGAAATAACCAGTGAAAATTAAGAAGCAAAACTAAATTGTTGTGGGAAAGAGTGTACAGTGATGGTGTGCATAAACTGCCACTCAGTATTTCACAACAGCTGCAGTGCAAGGTTAAATACACTCAAGAAATTAGATGAAACCAAAATAACTTGTTGTGAATTAAATCCATTGGAATAAAAAATTATAGATATAAACTACAAAAAACTTTAATTAGAACTTCAACTTACAAAAAACTTAAGGTTGAAATGGAAGATAAAAATAACATTTTAATATAAAGTAATAGATAACTGCTAAAAGAGATCAAATTAGTCAGGATGGGAATGGTTTCAGATTCCAAAGAAGAAACAGTAGAAACAATTACAACCAAAATCAAGATTACCACAGAGATGACAGGGGAAATATGCAGCAGAAAAGAAAACAAATTGGACAAGCTACACAGGAAGTAAACCAAGAGATGTACAACATAATTATATGAAGTTGGAAAGAGTGACATAAAAGAATGTACAGGATTACCGGTAATTCAATGTATTCCTGTCAATGGGTGTTAGAGGACCTAACTTGCCATCATTTCAACTCACATGTATTATATGCAAAAGTTTTTAGTTTTCATTTTAGAGATATTACATTACATTTTTTTTTCAAACATTAACATAACATAATAACATTAACTTCAAGGATTGTGGAAAAACAATTTATTCTACATAGCCTCCTCCAACCTCAACACATTTCTCCATCCTTTTAATAAATTCACCATAGACATTACGAATGAGGGTATATACAATAGCTGAAAATATTATTAAAGATTTTCCTGCCAGTGACCACATGCCATTAAAATTTCTGAAAAATATTGCTACTAAGTCTTATTCCTTTTTTCTTGAACCCGTTACACCATCTGAGGTATACAATGCCATAATGTCATTAAAAAATTCTAACAGCAATGACATATATGATCTAAACACCAAAATTATCAAAGATACTGTAGACTTCCTGGTCATACCGCTCACTCACCTTGCAAATGCATGTTTTAAGGAAGGTATATTTCCTGATGTATTCAAAGTTGCCAAGGTGGTGCCTATATTTAAAAAAGGGGATGTGGACGAGATGGACAACTTCCACCCTATTTTAATCATACCAATCTTTGGAAAAATTCTAGAAATATTAATTAAAACCAGATTAGAAAAATTCTTTGAAAAAAATTTCCTCCTCAATAGCAGTCAATATGGTTTCCGTAGAAACCGCTCTACAACACAGGCGGTGTATAGTGTCGTGCGGGACGTTGTCGGGGGCCTTGATGAGGGTAGACACACTGCCGTAACTCTTTGTGACCTCAGCAAGGCTTTTGACTGTGTCTCGCATGATACTCTGCTGGAGAAGATGTCCTATTACGGGGTACGGGGAATTACTCTTTGAATCCTACCTTAAAAATAGAAAACAATGTGTAAACTTTAACAACAATATGTCTGATTTAGAATTTATTAAATATGGTGTGCCCCAGGGCTCTGTCCTGGGTCCACTACTATTTATAATCTACATTAACGATCTTTATTATCACCTGCTCCCTGAGAAATGTGTCTTCTTCGCTGACGATACAACTTTAATATGTTCTGAAAAAAACAAGGATGACTTATTGCAAAGTGCAAAAAATATTGAACTTATAGCTGAATCCTGGTTCTCCTCCAATAATTTGAAATTAAATAAAGAAAAGACGCAAAGGATCACTTTCTCCAGCAGTACTCCGCATGTGGTGGGGAGTGTGAAACTACTTGGGATAACTCTGGATAGCTCTCTGAATTGGACATGTCATGTTGACCTTCTCTGTAAAAAACTATCAAGTCATATATTTCTCTTAAGACAATTGAAAAATATCCTAAGTAATACCATGTTATTAAATGCTTATTACTCTATATATCACTCATATTTGAGTTATGGGGTAATCTTATGGGGTAACTCATCTGCTGCTATACGTGTATTCAGGCTACAAAAAAAAAGCAGATCGCATAATTGCAAATGTGGGTTTCAGAGACCATTGTAAACCTTTATTCAAAAAGTATGGCATTGTGCCAGTGCCTACTCTTTATATATATTACTCCCTGTTAGAAATCCATAAAAATGTATCAACTTTTAACAAAAACTCTGATATACATAAACACCAAACTAGATCCTCCAACTTACTTAGAGCTCCTAAACATAGACTACATAGATCGGAGAATAATTCCTTGAATCTAAAACTATATAATAAGCTATCTCTCAAACTAAAAATACTCAACAACCAACAATTCAAATGTCACGTAAAAGCTTTAATGATAAAACATTGTTATTATTCTATCCAGGAATATATGGACACCCTTACCATTGAAATGTAAAATGTATAAATTTTCCTGTGCTATGTATATTAATAATAATTAATATCTAACAAATTTTTTTTTTTTTTACCTCACACAATATAGCGAATTATCATTTCGTTCTCCGTGTTCTTGTAATATGCCTACCCCCATAAGCTCACTTATTGTGATATACATGTCTAAATGTAAATGGAAATGTTTTTAATATGTCTATCCTTTGTCTTGTTTTCTTTTTATTGACTTGCTACAAACACATATGCTGTAAAGTAGTAAATAAAGATATTCTATTCACTTCATTCATCGCATCTTGTATTCGTGCTTTTAGTGTTTCTCGATCATGCGGCAGGTCATCTGCATAAACTTTCTGTTTTGAAAAAAATCCATCTTGCAGAAAAATTAATTGGAGCATATCTTCCCATCCATCTGGCCCCGAAGTGATCTGTCAAACACTGCCGTACCAAAACTGAGGAATGAGCTGGGCAACCGTCTTGCTGTCAAAAAATGTTACGCCTTACTTCCTCTTGCAGAGTGTTTATAAATAGCAATACAAAGTGTTCCAAAAGGTCCAAATAAATATGCTGATTTAAATTTTCTTCTAGGAAATATGGACCAACAATTCAATCATAAAAATCCCACACCATTCATTCACTTTTTTATAACGTTGACTTCGTTTGTGAATGACATTGTTTGGATTTTCAAAAGCCCAATAATGACTGTTTTGTGATGAAACGTGACCACAGGTACAAAATGTTGCTTCGTCAGTAAAAAAAAAATTCTGTGAAAACTTCTATCTATGAGGTAATTCTCACCGACTCATAAACAAAAATTCAATCGCTTCTCTTCATCTCCATTTTCAAGTGTATGTCTAAACCTTGGCTTAAACGGTCGAACTTTGTTTTCCATATAAATTCTCTGTAAATGACTTTTACTTACTTCCAGTCTTTGTGAGCGTTTCCGTAAAGATAATTTCGGGTTTTCTATTACTGAATTTATTGCCAAAAGTGTTGCCGCATCGTCTTCATTGTACTTTTTCTTGGGTTTTTTGACATCCAATACAGATCCAGTTTCATTGAATTTTTTTACAAGTTTGCACAATGATTGGGGCGATATCGCTGTGTTAGGGAACTTTTGGTGGAAAAGGTTAATTGCATATCGATAAGAGACGTCTCCAATCCCATAACATCTGATCAAATAAATTCTTTCTTGTTTGGTAAACATTTTTTAAATAATCAACAGAACATTAATAAATGCAGATGTAAGATAGTAATATTCTACAGAATGTCACAATGACGTTTTTCAGTTCAATATTATCGACAGCACACTCTGTTTCTTAATTTGAATTCTTATTCATATTAATAAATTCAACGTAAAAAGATAAACACAATAAAAACATAAAAGTCAAAATACAGACTTCATAATTTGTATTTAGGCTTTATTTTGGATTATAAACAACTTTGTTTTATAAACATTTTGTCCAAAATAATAAATGAAGGTACTTCTCTCTTGAGGCATTTTGATGTTTTCTTAATTTATTAACACCCGGTACATCTGATCTAAGATTTTTATATGGTAAATTCATTTTTTCGACAAGCAGAATTTTTTATAAAGAATGACTTTTCGTCGTAAAACCATAATAGAGATGTTTTTCCTCTTGTCAACTCCATCCGGGGACACACTGTATATTCCAAAAAATGCGTAACTGCCATTCTCCCATTCAAGAAAATGAATAAGGAAATAAAAACAAAGAACAAAATAAAAAGACAACTTTATGATGAAATGCTAAAGGGAAATGTAACAAAAGAATATTATTGTAGAGATTTTAAGAAGTTAATTAATATGAGGCCAAAAAAACATCACAGTCAAACTACAATCTATATGCAAACACTAAAGTCAAAGCAACCTGAGACCTAGTAAAAGTAATGACTGGTAAGGAGATAGATGCAAAATTTGAAATTGGAAACTTAGAACAAAATCAAAAAGAAATTTTGGATGCAATAAATAATTATTTTTAGTCCAGTCACCTCTGACTTGAGTGCTAATGAATGGATTTTGATGAAACCTTGTGCAATGTGTTTGTAATGACCAGAGATGGGTCAAGGAAACTTTCCAAAGGAAAGTTTCCAGGAAATTTTCGGAAGTTTCCGGAATGCAGTTTTGATAAAAATGAAAGTTCCCTTTAAAATATTTGAATATTCCGAAAGTTTCCAAAATTCCGGGAAACTTTCCAAAACTCCGGGAAACTTTCCAAATTTTTCACGAATATTTACAGTTGTTCTCATAAATTTGAAATTGCCGCCACGATGATCTAACATAACCTCAAACGCCAGAAATCCAGTTTTAATTTGTTGATATTCTTTGGAAATTAACAAAAATTAATCGGATGTTTGATAACGTAGAGTTTCATATGGTCACCGCTCGGATTATTACTATTGTCACAGAATTTCTCGAATTTCATGCTATTGGCTATGATCAAGGATGAGTTGACTTAACAGACATACGATAAGTTATGTTTATTTGTTTACCCGCACTATCGCTTCTCGATGAATAATATCTAGTATTTTTTTCTGTTACATTAAAAACGAAAATGATAAAAAAGAAATCTACTTTTATTTTTTTACAAATTATAAGATATTTAATAGTTTTAATTTCATTTTAATAAAATTATGATGAATATGTTATGTTGTGTTATAGTGGATGGTTTGATATATCTTTTTAAGTGTTAAAATTTAAAATTAAATAAATATTTATTTATTTTATTTGTTTTACACTTTTAATTCAATATAACTATAATATGAGATTTAGATGTTATTTCTGTCTTGCTTCTACATTTCTGTTTCTGCACAAAATAGGAGTTACGACTTACATATGACATTTACATACATTTTTAATTTTATAATCCACATATTTATCACATTATTTAAATTATTTTATTTATATTTAAATATTTCATAATTCAAACAAAACAAATTACTGGGTAACCACCCAATTGCTCCATATTCTTCATATAGCACAGGGCACATATAGCGAGTGTCATATAATATCAATTATTTGTTAAAAGTCTGTAAAAGTAATGTAAATAATATATTTATATGCACTTATTTGGTATCAAAATGAAGCTTAGATCATCACAAATCAGATTTCACCATAAAATAGACTCTGAATATTCCCAACGGAAAGTTTCCAGGAAAGCTTCCTGGAAACTTTCGGAGTAATCAAAACTCCGGGAGTTTACCCATCTCTGGTAATGACTCACCTGTCTCTCACTTAAAACAACCTGAAATTCTAGCAATAATGTTAACATCGTTCCAGCCTAAATCAGTAGCCATCTCAGAAATTTCTTCCACCAATTCTTGGCACCGTGTTAAAAGAGGGTTAAGAACAATACGCTAACCTTGAGTTTTAAGGTTATTGGGTGCACTTAAAGTGGGCGGTGCCGTGAACGTAATTCGACAATTTCTTCTACATCCCTGAACCAATTCAAAAAATTTTTTGATAGGCTCTTAGAGACAACTTTATAGAATGGTACTAGAAGCTACCGGAAACTAAAGAAAAAAAAATTTTTTTACTTGAGCGAAAATCAAAAAAAAAAAAAATTAAACTATTTAAAACATAAACTAGGTCATGGGGTGGTTTAAATCGGGGTTAGTAAAAATGCTATTTCAAATTTTGACATTTCTGTCTTGAGTATATAGTGTACATTGTAATTACTTAATAATAGTTTTATCAGCCTTTATTCCTTTCTCCAACTCAAAGTTGTCCATTTTCCTTGTAGGTATAACCTACGACCCGTGTGATATCGTTGATTGAACAGTCCTGTAAGATGTGCAACTATATGGATAGATCCGTGTCATATTTCCATCTCACTCATCACGATTACCCGCTCGTCCCTATCCCCATATTGTTCGTTAAATTGTGGTACCATCATCGTCATGTAGCATAAGCAGTCATAAACTCGCAAATATAAACATGATACAAACGCTGAACCATGAGCTGAACGTTGACGTCCAGCAACATAATATATTTATTAAAAGTTCTAATTCTTTACGCAGGCGCAGGTTGTAGACGAGTGCAATTAGACGGTCTGTGTTATAACCACTTACATTTATTTCCGGATAAGCGATAAAAATATATTATTGTGTCATTCGATTCAGCTCCAGGAATAGTACCTATTTGTGAGAACCTCCCAATTGTGTTTAAACAATTAGAAAAAAGAATATGTAAATGTCAAGAATGGTGTTTGACCTTTCAGCGCTTACGTAGCGAGAAAGGTAATAATTACGAGGAAAATGCACTGCACTTTTTTTGTACAACATCGGATTTTCTACAAGCATGTCGGCGAGGGCATATTTTTATCTGTTATAGTTTTCGAGCCACAGGTGCTCAGTGTAAGTTATAAAAATGACTTTTTTATGCTACTCTGCAAGCGGCACGGGCGCGAACCTACTTAATTAACAAAAAGAAATTAAGAAAACGTCAGAAAAATTTGAAAGAATTCAGGGAGCTTCTAAATCAGAGAAATTTGAATCGGTTTCTGATATTTTTCTAATTTTAGTGATGCTAATAGTCAAATTTAAATTACACAAAATATATTGAGTAACTTCTGTTTAAATCTGTTTTTTGTACAATGCATAATAATAATGGAGTTACAAGCATTAAAAAAATGTTGAAATAGAATAAAAAATTAGTTAAACATTTTTTGTGTTATTGAAATGTATTTACAGAAAAAAAAACACTATTTAATAAAAATATGAGGCAAGTTCCAGTTTAAAAATCGATGAAAATGAAAAATTACACTTTTTGTGTCTTTAAGCCTCATCGACTGTTGAAAAAATACTTTAAAACAATTAATTATTTATGAATTGTTTATAACAAGTTTTAAATAATTTTTTTTAAATCGATTTCTTTGCTGGCATATTAAAAGAGCATTTTTTAAAATCAATTGATTACATTCCAAGAGGGGTGGAAGAGTCCAAATTTACAATTTTTTAATATTTTTTGCATTAAAAAAATCATATTTAAGAAAAATAAAGGACGCCATCGTATAGAGCGATCAAAAATTCGTAAGTAAAAAAATCGACCACAAATTCTCATAGGACAGCTAATATTTAACTGCTTTAACGGGCTGCTTGAAGGATAGCATGAAAAACGGTTATTTTGAGGTTTGCGCGCCGGCACCTTTAGCCTGTGAGCTATAATAGATAAAAATATGCTCTCAGGGACTTTTTTGTACAAAGTTCGATGCTTTATAATTATAAAAAAGGTGAAGTGAATTTTCTTTATACTTATTATTGCTGCGTAAGCTGTGAAAAGTCAAAAAGTACCTTTTTCGAAATTTCAATATATTTTTTTATAATCGTGTAAACAAATTGGGAGGTCTTAAAATATATTCACAAATACTGTTACCATCGAACTCAATGAAATCGCACCAAAACATTTTTTTTGCTAGTACCCGAAAATAAATGCAAGCGATTTCAGAATTGTACCATTCGTGCAGTGCGATACTTTATTGCATCGAAAACTTTGCTCTCGAAAGAGTAATACTTGTAATTAAAAAAAGAAAATTAAGCACTCTTTCCGCAGATATTTAAATTAAATTAATGAAATTTTATTGTTTACTAATCATTATTCTTTTTCTCAATAAAATCGCGTTTTCGTTTTAATTATAAAAAAAATGTAATTACAGAGACAATTATAGCCCAGTAGAATTAAAGAAAGGAAAGGTGTAAATCCAAAAAAAATTGAAAAAGTAATATTTTTGCAGCAGTAGTAATGGAAAAGGTCATCTAAAACATATTCAAAATGTAGGTACCAGGGTGAAGATGGTTAAGAAAGAGGCAAAATGGGTAATTTTGTGATATCTTAAAAATAACAGTTTTATCATAAAATGCCAATATGCCTTTTACTTCCACATTCAGTGAAAGTATAACGACAAAAAAAAAAAAATGAAATTTTTATTGTTCAAATAGGCTTAGAATGTCATGAAACTTCGAGATTTTAAGTGTGAGCAAAAAAAATTCTGTCTGTCGGCCTGTCTAATTTATTTTTATGCGCACGATTACTCTGGAACCGTTTAATAAGATATTGACTTGGAATTTGGCACACGAATGTATTTTAATGAGATCTTGAACTAGATTATATTTTCATCTTATTCCGGTAAGAGTACATAAAATTGTTATTTAGTATATACAAGAGAATTTAAGGTGTCAAAATTTTTTTTGGCATTAGCCACCCCCATTACCAGTCTCACCCCATTAAAAGGGGGTGAAAAAAAATAACATTGTGATTTAGTGTGTGTACAAGAACCAAAGGATTCAAAAATTTTTTTCCCAAGTCTTTCACAACGAAAATACCATATTTGCACTCCACCATGTGGAAATAATTGTTTATGGAATTTTATATTTGAAATCGTCTACCCAAAAACCCATAAAATGATACCACATTGATAGTGGGGGTTGGGGTGGTACCCAAGCAGCACAATTAGTTTATATTACCAGTTTAAAGCCACATTAACCTAAGATAGTTGATATAACGTAATTGCAACCATTGCTGTCAACTTTGAAGGTATATGGACTTAATAGTAATTTAGTAAGCAATATTTAGGTAATATTTTCTTATGAAATGCCTGATAAAGTCACATTGACTTTAGTGTAATTTACAAGAAATATTTACGTTACTGTTCCTTAAAATTTAACTCTAAAGTTAAAGTGCATATTGAGGTCTGTGTGTAAGAAAATATTATATAATTTTAGACTAAATTATTAACTTTGGAGTCGCTATCTTTTGTCTGAATAAAAACAAGGAAATTTTACCAATTTTTTACGTAAGTATAACCTGAGTTTTGTCTAGTCCTTGTAGTCAGATTTAGGTTATAACTTTAACCTCATGGTCACAACTAGTTCCAATTTTAGGAAAAATTTACCCTAATTTTACTTCTCCACTAACCTAGCATATGTGTTTAACCTAAAGGCAAATATTACTTCATAAAATGTCCTGAAAGTTGTTTTTACCTAAAAAATAGAATTAGGTCCTTTCCCTGGAAAGCAAAATTACGTTTTCATTGTCTAAATTACTTCAAAGGACTATAATGATTGTTTTATGTTGATGCTCTTCCCAGTGTCAACTGTACTTTATTAGAGGCATAATGTCCTAATTTGTAGCAATTTGTAGCAATTTATTTTGTTGTTGTTTGGGTTTTCTGTTTTCGTGTTTTTAAAAATAAAATTGGAGGTGTTTTGTTTTAAATGCGAGAAAGTATTCTACAGCCAGTCAACCTTTAGTCGGCACAGCTGAAAAGTGCATAAGCACATAGAACATAATTATAATTATATCGAATATGCGGTGTACTTAAAGATACTTATAATTGTATTTCAACTTTTCTATTACTGACTGGTTTGCATTCGAAGTAATGACTACATTATATCAGGTAAAACAGCTGTTAATTTTTCAGAGAGTTTAGTACAATATAACTATTTTTTTTCTCTAGATTTCAGTACTTAGTTTGCAGAATGAAAAGCTAAGTGAAGTTCAGTAGTGTTAATAGTGTAACTGAGTGACTTTATTTGGATTGTATTCAGTGTTCCTGAATGTACTCACTGAAGAGAAGTTGTAAAAATGGTTTATGGCCCTATAGAAGGTTTAAACCTATACCTATGAACAAATTTAAGTTGATAGATGGGGAAGTAGTAATTAAGAATTAAAAAACAAGTTTGATATGATGTGTTTTCTGTTAATACATTTATTCAAATAAAAAATAAAGTATTAAACTAACCAACAAAAGATTAATTATTTTACCTGAAATATTTTTAAATTCCAAATTCACCGAATCCGTGATGTGATCATGTTTTTCTATCAAATGCAAACGCAAGTCGTTATTAAAGTTAAAACACAATTTGCACTCTAAGCACAGATATCTTTTGGGCACTGTAGATTTGATATAAATACGTTGGATTTGTTTATTTATACACAATTCTGTTGTGCCGATTTAACGCTGACTGGCTGGAGAATACTTTCTCACATTCAAAACAAAACACATCCATTTTTATTGACAAAATACAAGAGTAAATTGAAGGAATAAACTACAAACTCAAAACAACAATTGCAGCCAAAGAAGTTTGAGGTTAGAAACAGAAGTGACGTCACTCAATTTACCGCCTTCTCTAACCTAATTTGAGAAATATGACCAATTTAGTTCTGCATGAACTTTAAAGACTTTACAATTTTGAAGACTACAAAATTATTTTAACCTATATTGGTCCCATTTAACTTTAAAGTAAATAATATAAGTTTTAACACTTCGTCTCAAGGAAAAACGTCAATGAGGCCTAAAATATTGGGAGAGAATACTTCGAAGTCGCATGGCACTATGTTCGCCATATTTTTCAACCAGCTGTAAGAGGCCATTTTACAATGAAATTTTGATGAGTATTTAATTGAAAAAATCATTAATATAAGGTTATTTAACAGATACAAAGTACAATATTGTAATATTTTATGCCCCACGAAAGTCCTGCTGGGCAATTGAATAGGCTTTTACAAATATTTTTAAAATACATTTAAGCTAAAAAAAAATTTTTTTTCTTTAAAAACGTAAAATACTTGAGGCCCCTTTAATATTCCAAGGTAGAATGGATATATTTACAATGAAAATTGATTGGCAGTAAAAAACACACACAGAGGGGAAGTGGACACATTATTTCACAACTACGTATGACATTATATGATGCACTCTCCATCATTATAATAGAGATGTCTGATGGTTTCTAGTTATGTCTTTGCTGCTTATGCCTCGTGACTTATAAGTAAATCATTATTGTTGTAAATAAAATCTTATTAGTTATTTCTGAGAAAGAAAGATTGCAGTTGAAAGAGGATAACTGGTTTGGTAAGTATTACCTATCAACGACCACAATTAAACAAAATGTTTACGTTTAAATTACCTGTTCAGGGAAATATGTTCAATAACCAATAGGTCATTATAACTGAGCAGCCTTATTTAAGAGGTATTCATGACGTCGTCTCATTTACTTATATTTTACGTAAATTTTACGTTAATTAGGTTAGGTTAAACGGGAAAACGGGACCAAAACGAGGGCTACATTACGTAATTCTGACTTAAGGTGCTACTTGGGTACATCGAGTAGTTTGGATGCGCAGTGGGGTATCTGCGCATCCAAACTACTCGAGGTAACCCACTGCTTGAGGTAGTCTACTGCGTACCAATAGTACTCGAGGAAAGCCACTGCGCAACCATTTTACTCATGAATAGCCTCTGTGCATCCATACTACTCGAGGTAACCCACTGCGCATCCATATTACTTGGCATACTACGCATTTATAGTACTCGAGGAAAGCCACTGCGCATCCATATATTACTCGAGGTAACCCACTTATTAAAGAGTAAAGAAAATAATAAAAGATCTATAAACACTGTAGGTTGTATGGTATTCTAATTGGAAATCGTAGAAGCTAGACACACACGCAAGGACGCATCAACGTTGCTATCTCTTCATCTATCCTTGAAATATTGGTATCAATTTAGCAATCTGTAGGATGTTTATAAACCTTAAAATTCCACATCCACATTTTCTATCCAAGTCTCTCACAACGAAAAAAATGTTGAAACTATATTTGCACTCCACTACGTGAAAATTCTTGTTTATGGAACTTTAATAACATAATATTTCAAATCGCCTACCCCAAAAACCTATAAAATGATATGCCACGTCGGTAGTGGGAGGTGGGGGTGGTGGAAGGGAGTGGTAGAGGGAGCGAATGAAGTAAAAAAAAATTGAGGCCCTTGGTTCTTGTACACACACTAACTCACAGTTTTATTTTTTCCACCCCCCTTTTAATAGTGGGGTGTTGATTTTCCTATTTATCCCAATTTACCCCCAACCCTTCAACGGAATAAGATGAAAATATAATCTATTTCCAGATCTCATTAAAATACGTGTACCAATTTTCAAGTCAATATCTTTAACGATTCCAGAGTAATCGTGTGCACCAAAAAAGTTACAGACAGATCGATAGACAGAATTTTTTTTTGCTCAAACTTAAAATCTCGACGTTTCATGACATTCTAAGCCTATTTGAACAATAAAAATTTTTAAAAAATTTTTTGTCATTGCCATACTGGATGTGAAAGTAATAAAATTCATTTTATCACATTGTGCGCATTTGTGATGCACACGGTACATGGTAGTTTTATGCCATTAATCCTTAACTTTCTTTGTTATATATGATTTAATATTATATAACAAGTCAAATTGAAAATTTTTGAAAACCCCCGATCAATGTATCTAATCGTGCCAGTTTCATATCTCCGAATCAAAATGAGGCCTAAATCACGTTCGGCAACCATAATTGTCTGCACATTTTCAATTTTACTTCAATCAGACAATTTCTAGAGAAGTTCAACATGGCGAATTCAAGATGGCGACCAAACATCAAAATCTAATATGGCCTATAACGACAAAATACTCTTTCAAATAAAAAAAACTACATCAAAACCGGATCACCCGTTGAAGAGATATGAAGCTACAGACAGACAGACAAACATACAAACATACTCGTCAAACTTATAACACTCTCTTTGAGATCGGGTGTTAAATAGTATATTACATACCGAGGTGGAAAGTGTTTCATTGTTGCCGAGAGATAAGATAGTTGATCGAGGCGTGCAGCGGCGAGGTCAACTAATTCTCGAGACAGCAATGAAACTTTTCACCAAGGTTTGTATACTATTTTATTCTCAATCATCTCCCTTAATAAACAAAAGGCCAAAAAAATCGTTTACTAAATTTTTAAATTGCATAAATACAGGTTGGCAAAAGCTCTTGCCGACCCGAAAACGGGTAAGAAAGTGGCTACTTTTCAACCCGAAATGTTAAAATGTCACTTTCCAACCTGCAAATGTCACATTTCAGTTCAATCGTCGAATCAAGTAGAAATGTTAAACTTTCCAACTTTTGACATGTAAGACAATTTGATTATTTTTGTATGATTGTGAATAAAATGGTTTATTTTACTGGGAAAAAAATGTTTTATGTTGTCAGCAGCTCATTGGGTTTTTATATTTAATTATTGTTATGAAAATAAATATAATAAACAAGAGAACAGGAAGGTATAAGGTATGTGTTTGATTCAAAATTGTTTTTTATTTGCTAGATATGCATTACATGTTTTTGTAAGAATCATTACCATTTTTAGGTTAAATTTAAAAATACATTGTAGCTGGCAATGATAAATATTTCACCATTTCGTCGTTTTTCTGAATGTTTCAGTAGGTGTGTGCAGTATATGTCTATATGAGAGCCGTTTCTGGCGCAGAGACAAATCTCCCGAGCCTTGTTTATCAAAAGCGATGATTCAGTTAACGATGCCAACACGCGACCAGAGAACTTATATGTGGTATAGTAACGTATTATACTGAATTGCTTTCAGTGTACATCAAACTTTAAAGTTCTCTCAGAGTAAGAGGTTGTGTTTCACTCATGTTCAATGCCATTAGAACCGGGCCAGAAAATATCAAAGGAACCACCGATATTGTCGTTTCTCTGTGGTGTAACTTCTCTGACGCGACGTGAACCATACGAGTGCCATCAACAACTAACGTTTGTGCAACTGACTAAGGGTGGCGCCGTACTATATATCAGACCTTGCGCTGGCTATGAATATCAGGACACGGTTGCATTTCTTATAGAACTTTTCACTCAATGGTGATATTAATATTTATAATGCATTTGACACAACTTGACAAGTTTTTTATATTTTATGTAACTCGACTGTCAATACTCTCGCTTGCAACTTGCACTTATACCAGAAAAAAGAGAACTACCAGAAGTGACACTTAAGCTTTCCGCTCAAATTCCGTTAACGCCATCTTTTTGTAGGTATTTCGTCAGTTTGTTTATTGAAAAATATAGTTGAACATTAGGTCACAGAATGTTAGGTTAAAACAATGAATGAACTGATGGAAATACTTACAAAAAGATGGTGAAGGTCACAAAAATGTATCAAGAAACATCAAATGCGGTGCGGAGAGTGTCCCTTCTGGTAGTTCTTTATTCTGTGCTTATATTTAGTTATTTCTGTGTTTGTTAACCCCGGGATTAATTCGGATGGTACAGCAAGCGAAATTTTTAAACTAGTATTAAATTTTAATACGGGATTAGCTTAACACCGGGTTAAGGTAATTTGGTACAACTCCCCCTATATGTTGTGGATTGCGGAGCGCTAAACACTGACAATTTATTAGCAATGATTCTAATTCGTACGTACCTGCCATTTTTCTAACAAATAATCTTCAATAAAAACAAAATTTATTGCAAGTGTCGATTTATTGTTGAATGTAAATAAGTTAATCAGTTAAAAATTCATGTGAATGCTGGTTTAATGTTAAATAATAAGTGAAGTGTAATATGATTTGGCATTTAACAATGCGAGAAAAAGTGAAGTTGATTCATTTAGTCTAAGATAATGGTAGATCATTTAGACAAGCTGCTGTTGAATTTCAGTTTATGGCATCCTGACCGTCAGCCTCCCCTTCGCCATAAATTCATAGCACCATCAATAACAGTGTTAACAATACAGGAAACATATACCGGGTGTAAACAAATAGTGGGCCACCCCTGTAACTTCCTTGTTTTTAAAAATATCGGGATGAAATTTGGTATGGTGAAATTAGGTAAGATTTCCAACTTTTTGAGACCTATCCGTCATATTTATCACTTCCGGTTTCACCGGAAATGGCCCTAATAGTCTTTTCTAAATGTACGTTTTTACATTTTTGAAATAAAGATCACATTTTGGATACATTCATACTATTTTGAACAATTTATACAGTGTTGTACGAAAAATAATTCGAATTTTAGTTGTCAATTTAGATGGCTGCGAATATGTTAAAATTATTTTTGTTCCAATGTAATTCATATAAAAAATACGAAAACGTCAATATGTTCAATAATATATCATACAAGGTCCTGTAAACTCATTAAAATCACATTTTTCAAAATGACTCATTTTTTTTTAAACATGATATGGGCCACCCGGATATTCAGAAAGCTCTATTTAGTAGGAGTTAAACGGTACCAAAAGTTCCGTAATGTGTAATCATTACCGGCAGGAATGACAATTCCTGCCGGTAACGATACGTAAAAGAAATTTATGATTTATATCTAACTTCAATTAAATTTTGATCAACCCTGTATATTTGTGTTAATATTTTATGATATGCAACACGAATGAAAAAGAGGGCCCATTCTATCTCCTGCGGAGGGTGGCGTTCTTAGAATTTATTCTATTTATTTTATAAATTTTAGAATTAATATGAATTTCCTCCGATGTTTTTTAATTAATTTTTCAGTAATAAATTCCAGAAGAACTCGCATGATGTAGTTTTTAAATATTATATGGACATGGACTCTTCATTACCTACTTTTTATATCTTAGTAAGAAAAGTCCTTTCACCAGTATGTTTTTTGTTTATTAGTCAAGCCATTATCATCGCAGAAATGCAGAAACAAAAAAAGTTAATCCTAATAAAAAATTGCTATGTGTCAATTTTCTAAATTATTCGAATTATAATTATTCGTATTTTAAGTGTTTAGCATCTAAAGTGATTTTGATTCGTATACACCCGGTATAGTTAAGACCAAAGAATTATAATTTACAAAATCTGCAAATTGAAAACAAAGAACGCATTTTACAATATTTTAGAGAAAATCCAAGATATAGCATAAGGCAAGTAGCATTAAGTCTAAATATTAGTAAGAGCATGGGTTTGGCGTTGCTTGAAAAAAAATTTTTAGAAGATGGTGATACAGGCAGAAGATTGGATTTCTGTTTTTAGGCCCAGGGTCAATTTTTAAACATTTTCTTTTCATTTCATTTTATAAATTTTCTGAAAAACGTCATATTTATTGATAAGGCAACATTTATCACCAATGGTATAGTATTCTGCCAGAATTGCCATTTTTAGGCTGGCGAAAATCCCCACTGGTTTATCAGTACCAGGATGTATTAAGAAGGTGATGCGACGATAAGTCTCACAGTGGCTCCTTAAGTGCTTACTTTGTACATCTAATAGATGGCAGGACCAATAAGATCTCTCATTACTTAAGCATAGATAGATAATTTTACAGGTTCTTGGCATACTTCCATACAGTGTTGCATATATTCCCGGCCTTTTGTTTGTGTTTAGTGAAACAAGAGTCCAGTGACATCTGACATTAAGTAGCTAAATTAAAAACATTGAAAGAATATATGCAACATGTCAAGTAAATCTGCACGTGACGTCACAGCTAACCTCAAAAATATATATTTCTTAAGATTTATGAGTATTGCGGTAGCTATTAAAATTTTTGCCTGGTTCCCGTACTTTCAACTAAAATCTAATTCAGTGTAATGTTTATGAAGTTCTAAATACTTTCTCCTAATAAAATAGGACTCTTTTTGTAGGTTGGAAATCTAACCTGTAATTAGCAGTCTATTTTTATTAATAAAAAATATTGAAAAATCATTAGCCTGAATTTTTAAATATTTGCTTGGAGCCAATACGGTTCCAAACTAAAATTTTTAAACATTAAAAATGAGAATAAACCTGAAAAACTTAAAATTTGAGGTTATGTTAGTTACATGATCCAGATGCCTTCGGACCTTAAAGCTCGCGCCATCTATTAAAGTAAATAGAAACACTATGCACTTATGAAACCATTATTATAATAGGAAAGTGCCGTATGTCAGACCACCTATTTAATACATCGTGATCAGTAATAAAAGGCAATATGTGTCAAAAGTTAACGTTAAAACATCAAAAATGTGATTTAAAAAAAAAAAAAATGTATTACGGAAAACCAAGCATTTTTCGTAATACATTTTTTTTTGAAATCGCATTTTTGATGTTTAGTTTTATTCACCAATCATGTTGCATCTGAGGAACATACTAGATAGTGCCGACCCACGAATGTTCCTCATTTCAACAAAATTCCCAAATTAAATTCTGAAATAATTTAAGACTATAGCCAAACCAAATAATGAAAATGTTTATCTCAAATTATTTTAATTCTAGTGAGGAATGGCGCAACAAAGAGTCCAACTGGAAAAAAATTGGAATTAAACGGAATAAAAAGAAGAAAGTCAAGAGGTAAGAAATCTCAAGATTTGGACTCTTCTGGAGACACTACTTTACATACCATTATAGAACCAAGTGAAAGGGTTAGTTTTTTTAATGATTTTTCTATAATTTAATAGCATTTTCCAGTGACTGAGTGCAACTTTTATATTCCACTGGGGACTTTGGCAGTTTCTTATGTTCTACTGGCATAATTATTTTGTGTAGTGTGCACCTAGTGTAGATTTTTGGCACAAGCTCTGGTAGTTTGTGCGATCGTGGCATGTATGATTGACCTTTTTTTTTGTGGGAGGGAAAGTCATCATGGACACCTTTCGCTTAGAGTCTATCGTAGACCAGCTAAAATCTCTCCCTCTATTTTATGATTAAGATGGGCGGTGCCGTGAACGTAATTTCTCCTACATACCTGAACTGATTGAAAAAATTTTTTGGTAGGCTTTTAGAGAATTTTATAAAATGATACTAAGCTATTGAAAAGTAAAGAAAGAAAAAAATTTTTTACCTGCGAAAATCAAAAAAAAATTTTTTTTGACTTCAGTGTTCTAGTACCATTTATAATGTGGCCTACATCCAAATTTAAATCAAAGTTTCTGCCTCTCGGAATTTTCTTTTTTTTTTGCACATTCTTGGATGTATATAGAAGTTTCCATGATATTTAAAATCATTCATTGCAGAAATTTTTTTTTACAAGTATTTTACTTTCTTTGTTTAATAACAGCCACACAAAAAAAAGTGGTCTGGTCTGCGAACCGAAAAATGGTCTGTCTGGGGGACCATACCAGTGTATCCTTATGTATTTGGACCCTCTGAAGCAGAATCCGAAGTCAGAATTGTTAGATTCGCTCGTTTTTAACCCCCAATCCCAAAAAACACCCCAAACCAAAAAAAAAACTGGTCTGGCCTGCGGACCAGAGCAGTATATCCTTATGTATTTGGTCCCGCTGAAACCAAATCCGGAGTCAAAATTGTCAGATTGGTTCGTTTTTCAGTTCAAATACATAAGGATACACTGGTACGGTCCGCCGGGGCTAGACCACTTTCTTTCTGCGTTGCTGTCATTTAACAAAAAAATTTCTGCGATGAATGATTTTAAATATCGTGGAAATTGGTTCTATATACATCCAAAAATGTGTAAAAAAAAAAAATCTGAGTGGCAGCAACTTTGATTTAAATTTGGTTGTAGGCCACCGTGGTTGTCTCTAAAAGCCTATCAAAAAATTTTTTGAATCAGTTCAGGAATATGGGAGAAATTGTCGAATTACGAAATCATTTTCTTAAGCACAGCACCGCCATTTTAAATTGTATGATTAACCTAGAAAGAGAAATTTTTCAACAGTTCATCAGATAGTAGTGAGGATGAGATTATAGTAACTAACATAATGAAAAAAAAAGTGGTAGTATAATATAATAAAAATTCAGAATTTTATTAGTAATGTGGTCATAACCTATTTACAGATAGTGAACCAGTCCTACTATGTCACTACTGTAAAAATCATTTGCAAGCGCATGATGTAAACTCAGTGTTGTTCAATGGAAAACGTTATTATTGTTTAGATACTGTTTATTCTGTCATATTTGTCATAAGTCAAGTAGGTACGCTAGATGAATTTTGATCAGAATATTTATCTTCAAAAACAACTGTAGTTGCTACTGTCTTCAAAACGGCATCAGATGTTTTAAAGCAACATTTGCAGTGAGAGTAATATATTTTAAATTAATTTAGTAAAGATGTAGGTAATTTATTTCCACCAATTCGCTTGGAAATGTAGTGATTTGCAGAAAAATACATTTTTTAGACTTTTGACTTTGGACTTTAGAAATTTTGCTGTCATATTTAAAACAGTTATTATAGTCTAAGATCCGGCATAGGAAGTTAATACCCTCATCTGTTATTCAGATAAGAAATAGTTTATATATAAGATAACATGTAGGCTAATAGATCGCGACTAGGTTGCCTAGCCATATCTTGACCCCATGACATTTAATTTGAAAAAAAATGTCAGGCGAAATCGAAATTTTGTCTTTAAACGTCTATAGCAGCGAAACCATTAATCCAACAGGAATTTATCAACGAAGCAAATTCATCATCATTTTATAATCTTTCTAATAGATCCCTACCAGTTTTTTTCCTAGAACCAACATTTATCTAGATATTCACAAGATATGAGAAAAAAACACGTATCCTTGGAAAATGTAAATTTCGAGTTGTATCGCTCCTAGCGTCTTTGTCCTTGTCCTTGTCTTATTACTATTGTAATATGTGCCTTGTTCCACACCGGTTTGGTATTAAGAAATAAAGTGATTATTATTACTATTATTATTATGGTAAAAAATAAAAGATAGTTCGACTGTTGTAACGGATTTTTGAAGTAAAATTCTACACGTCTGTACCTCTTACTCTTTGCGAATTTGCATTAACAAAGGCTTTTTTTAAATATATCTGACGGGATCGGACAGGTGCAGGTCAATTTAGAATTAAATTAGGTGGTTATCTTTCGTTGTTGTATTATTTATGGTTGATTAGTTATTAACAGGGGAAGGTCTTTTTTTTGCGACGGAAAGAGATGGGCGAAAGACACTCTTCTAACACAAAATTGTGATTGAGAAACGTCAAACGAAAAACCCCAAAAATGTCAATTTTGATTCATTCGTGTCGGGCCGAATTTTCGAATTGCGGCATGCGATTTATGATGTGGATCAACTACAAGTCTTCCTCTTTCCGTATCGACATGGTACAAGCGTCGCAGTATCGTATTTTTGAAAATATGAGTATATTCAGATGTCGGGTTTTCGACGAAAATTTCCCTTTGGATTCCGCATCTCTGAAAACGGTTTTTCGCCCCAAAACTCGGAATCCGCGAGAGATAGCTCAAAAATAAAAACTCCCAAAGGGAAACATAATGTGAGGAACATTTTGTGTCGTTCCAAATTTTACTGTGGCTCTTGGTTTGGGTCCGGCGGGTCTTTTAAGATGGCGGGTCTTGCACTTTTTTGCTTAACACGTCCATAACTCCTATGGCAAAAAACTACGACCTAACGAATTTGTAGAGAATTTATTAAGCCACAAGTCTCTTTTATTTTTTGCCCTACGACAAAAAATAAGAGCGCTAGGAGCGATACAACTGGAAATTTTTTTCTCATCTCGCGAATATCTAGATAAACATTGGTTCTAGGAAAAAACTGGTAGGGATCTATTAGAAAGATTATAAAATGATGAATTTATTTTCTTGAAAAATTCCTGTAGGATTAATGGTTTCGCTGCTATAACTTTAAAAGACAAAATTTCGATTTCGCCTGACAGAAAAAAGTAAAAATTAATTAAATTTTTTCAAATTAAATGTCATGGGGTCAAGATATGGCTGGGCAACCTAGTCGCGATCTATTAGCATACATGTTATCTTTCATAAAAACTATTTCTTATATGAATAACAGATGAGGGTATTAACTTCTTATGCCGGATCTTGTACTATTACATCATCGACGTTTTTTTTTAATGGCAGCCCATATATTTTTTGATTTTCTTTTAATCTTCATTCCAATAATAAAGGGTGACATAAAAGTCAGTACCTTATAGGATGACATCCCCATTTTCCATCCATATCCACTTGTACTGTGAAAAAAGTAAACTTGTTCTGAGGCAGCGCATCAATGTCTGGTAGAGAAAACTGTAGTGACTGCTCACAAAAAAACATACAAGTCGATACAAAATTGATGATTGGCCCTTTTTAATTTTTCAAAGACATCAACTGTGCTACTGTGTTGATTGATTGATTGATTAATTGACCAGCATACGTTAGGCATTGTTGCCACTCCCGGGAAACGTACTGCCATGTCGGCTACATCTGTGCTGGGTTGGATTTGTATCATGCATGTAGCTAGCAGCGAGAGCCACATGATGCACGGTACAGGAATGTGGGATGGAAAGTGTACATATTTATAAAATGAGTTACCGCATTGTGTCATGATACAGAGTGTTTATATTCCTCTCTTTGTGTTTTTGCTTCTAGAGTTCCTCTTCTTCTGAGTCTTCTGTTTCCTCTGTTTCTGATTCTGGGAGAGCATATATCCCAGTACTTTATTGCATATGTTTCTGTCCTTTTTAAAAGCTTTTATTTAACTTGCAATGTTTGCTTGTATGTTAGTTTGTTTGTTTAGGTCAAATCTTGCAAGCTGAATTTCGATTAGTTCTAATTAAGCTAGAGCTTTGAAATTTGGCACACGTGACAATGCAACATAGTATAGCCATTATCGGTCTAAATCCAATATGGCGGACCTCTTAAGATGGTGGAGTATCATTTTGTTTCTTCAGAACCCCCTTGATATGGGTATCAAGGGGTTAAGTGGAAGAGCGCATTACAAGCGAACTTCGCCCTAAATAAAGACCTGTTATTATTAAATGATAAACTATGTGACGTCATTTTAAATTCAATATGGCGGACGTGAGCGAGATGGGAAGAGGTGGGGACGAGGTGGGGAAGGGGTGTGAAGAGATGGGGATAGGGATGGGGTGGGAAGAGGTGGGAAAAGGGTGAGAAGGGGTGGGAATGAGGTGGGGAGAGATGGGAAAGGGGTGGGAAGTAGTGTTAGAGGGTGAGAAGACGGGAGAGGGAAGGGGTGGATGGCAGTGGCAAATGAAAGGGTTTTGTCTGTCTGTTTGTCTGTAAAATAAGTAGACTAAAAAGTAAATATATTTTTTTTAAAATTCATACACCTGGAAACCAAAAGCTTTGGGGGCGGTCGATCGAGCAAAGTAACTATGCAATAGCGCGCTATGACCGTCCCCAAAGCTATTGGTTTCCAGGTATATGAATTTAAAAAAAATTATTTTTACTTTTTAGTAGTTTTTTCAAATAAAAGCTTTTTCTTAAAAATATTTTTTTTATGTAATTTTATTGTGATTGTTTTCCCTCTTATTTGACGTTTTATGTAGTTGCTTTATTCTTGTTGTTTTTGCTAGTAGCTCTTCTCAACCTTATAGAGATCTATTGTAACTATGTGCTGCTTTGCCCTTTTCTCTAAATTTTTCTTCCAAGATACCTCTGGTAGTATACATATGGTCATCCGTTGACATACCTTTGATGAATGCTCTTTGGTAGGTCTTCCAATGTGTTTGAACAGGAATTGTGCATAGTATTTGTATCCTATGCTGCAGAGAGTTATTCTTCTGTAATCATCTATGTCCTGTGGCGGAGAGTTCAAAATTTATTTTTAAAAAAGGGTCTTAGAAGAACTAATGTATCTAATATTCCGTCCCCTAGTCTGGACCGGATCTTTGTACAGAGCCCACCAGTATTAGAAAAGGCCCTCTCCGACTCTACACTTGTGGGAGGTATAACTGTTAAATTCTGATATGCAATTTTTAAATTTTTTTCTAAAAAAACCCATTTTCAAATAATGCCATTTCTTGTTTTACAACTGTTTGTAGGCTTAATGGTCCTGTCACCGTTCTTTCTTTCAGCTTCATACTGCTTTGAATTTCTTCGTTTATTTTATGAGTTTTTGTTTATACGTTTTTGTGAAATTATTTTTTTACGTTTATTAGTATTATACGAATGTATGATGTATGTGAAATTTATATTTGCTAGGTTGGTTATATATTATGTTATATAATAGCATGAGGCAAACAAATCAGTAGAGCCGCTTATATAAAATTTTGATTGAAAACAATATTTCCGAGAATTCCGAGCATACTCAAGTCCTGAAGAATGCGCGGGATTGATTTTTGAAATCCCGGGATTTTCGGGACCACAAATTCGTCCGGGATCCCGGGATTGGTGATACTGGGATTGAAAACCCTACTAGTGATAATTTCTAAGGTTTGTTCTTTTAGTCTTTCCATTCCATAGTGCATTAACTCGTTTATTTTCTCTACTGCAAATGTAGTATTTCTAGTTCTAACCATTATTTCTAACAGTTGATCTTTGATGATGGCTTATCCAAGGGCCAGTGGTCCATTTCTTGTATTAATTTTGTTCCCTTTATTTTCTTTTCGTTCCCTTTTTCCTTCAGTTTCTTCGTCCAATGTTGCCATGGCATAAGGGTTTCCATGTTTTCGAAGAATGCCTGTTTTAAATTTTTTCGTTCATGTTCCACGTCCAGTGTTATTTGTACATTAGGTTCATTGTTTTTACCTGCTCATATTTGTTGTTTTTCCTTTCTTGTTGAGCTCATAGGTGACTTCTCCGTATTTTAACATTTTTCTTTCTGCGATTTTTATTTTTGAACTTATTATTGTCTAGTTCTTCTTCTGTCAGCTGTACTACTAATTCCTCGAGGTATTTCTTCTGGAAGTCTTCATGCTGGAGTAGGAATATATTCCAGGTATGGTATATTGTATAGTGTTTTTCTATTTCCTTTACCTCTTTTCGCATTTGCAGTTTCCCATGTATTAGTAGTAGTCTGTAGTGTGTGGTCTTGACTTCTGCTGTCCTTTTTGCTTTAATGTTCTTGATCCTTTCTATTATCTTCCTACATAGCAAGTTATAGTCTATTTGTGAAATTAAGCTTCCATTGCTTCAAGTACTGAGACAATTTTAGACTTTGCTTCACGTGTTTCTTATTGTTAGGTCGTCTCCTAACATAATGATGGGGCACTTTCCTTTTTTACTTTTTTGAGTCGGCTACCTGAATACCCTAATTATTCGAAATAATTTATTCCTATTTACTATTTTATTTCTAATTTTTGCAAATTTTTTTTTTATATTGTTTCGATTATAATTAGATTTTCGTGTTAAATAATTTCTTATTTGAAATGGTTATAGTTTCCAAATCGAAATGGATAATCCAAACTGTTGAAGAGGCAGTTCGATAAATTGACCGGTTTTCATGAGCAAAATAGGACGCAAAACTATTAATGACATTTGACCATTTTGGAATCAACATTTACTCTGTTCTTACCATATGTTTTGTTTTATAAATATTTCTTTTTTTATTTTCAGTTGAGCATTTAAAATGTAAATTATAATTTAAAGTACTATACTTGAAACAATTGTGTTATTTGGAATAATCATTAAAAATTATTTATTTTAAATCAAACTTTAAAGGTTAAAGATTTTTCGTCTGCAGGGCTATTTTTTATTTACTGTTTCAAATACAGATATATACATCTCATTATTTTGTGACTATTACACTTTTATTTTGTATTTCAAATAGTGCCATTAATTATTTCACTCAAATGTTATATGAGGCCGGCGTTAAAAAAACCTATTACTCTGATCCTAATTTATACCGTTATACCTCTCCAGCTGGGGAAGGCCCTTTGAAAGCATGGTCAGTAATGGGCCTTTCCCGCTATTTTTTTTTATTGTGTTATTGGAAAGATCCTATCAAAATATTACTAAAAATGAATTTTAATTTTTTTTCTGAACGCATAAAATACTACAGAAAATATTCAAATATTACCTAAATCAACAGCAGATTTAAACGATACCATTCGGGCGGCAATGTGACATCATCATAACCACACCAATCAAATATGATCTTAAACCGCTGCCAGAATTAGCTATAAAGGTGCATTCTCAAACCAAGTTCCCAAACAATCTCACTTGCGTTCTGTTTTCCATATCTTGCAATTCTATTGGTGGCTGAAGTACATTTATGAGGAACCACCAATAGAATCTCGTAAAGTGCTAACGTTTAATTGAGAACATCCGTTTATAATCCCGATTGACATTGCGTAAACGTAAATGTTGTGATTTCAATCTAAAGAGACAAATAAAGTATAAAATCAAGCCCACTAAAAGGAAGTTAGTAACAATATACACATACGTTAAAACGATCTTCACAACAGAAAAATCCAGGAGCAGTATTTATAAACAACACCAGGAACTTTTGCAACTTTCCACCACAATTTTCGAATTTTCAAATTTGTTGGGACGCGCAAAAATAACTTGGTAGTATTTTCACTAGTGATTGGACACACTGGTACAAAACAAACCCTTGTAAGCGGCATTTTCTAATTATAAAATAAAATTACGTAAATATCGTATCAAACATAAACAATAGAAAGTGAGGTTATCGAATATGATCCGAGAGTTTCGCATCTCACCAGATGATCCATCAGATGGTATTAGAGATGGTACTTTTCGCAACATTTCGGACCTGTTGCGAAGAAAATCCATGCAGCACCATCTCTAATGCCATCTGGATGGCTCATCTGGTGAGATCCGAAACTCTCGGGATTTGAGCATTTCAGTACAGCGTTGCCAGATGATACTGATATTATACCATATGTGAACCAAAACGATCAAAAATAGAGAATATAAACATGATATATGGATTTTAGGCTCAGACAGTGAAAGGTTGACAGAATTTTTGCTTTTATTTAGCATCAGGTTACCGAAGAGTATGTTGTAATGAAAAAAAAATGTACTATTCAAAGTAGACAGTTGATATCGGAAATACGATGTTCACATAAAAAGACATACACCTGGCAATAGACAACTCCCTTTAAAAATACGACTTTTTATTGGTCTAATCAGACTGACGTTGCAAGCTCGCGCCTTAGAACTCATGTTTCAAATTAAGTGAAATAAAACTGATTTTGTAAAGTAAATATTTGGTAGAACATACAAAATTGCAAGAAACTAAATTAATATAAAATTATATTACAGTTTATTATATGGTTTGGTCGTGGTGAAATAGTAAAATTCAGTCATGCGGGAAAGGCCCATTCTAAGAAAGGACCTCGCACTTTTCATATGAAAAAGTGGTTTCAGTTCAATTTTTAATACGTTGTAGATTTCGACTTTCTGATCAAAAGCTCTCATGGGCCCAACTCGATCCTACATCTAGTTTCCGAGATACAGCTCTAAATTCTTTTAAAATTTTGTATCTTCTGGATCTTTTAATTCATTGATAGGGTATTAGTACGGTCGATAGTTGATCACACCTTGCATTTTTTGATGCAAGCATGAAACTTGGCAGAGTCGTAGGGTAGACCCCAAAGAGTGATTTAAGAGTTGTAGACAAATCCGGAACCCGCGACGAGCCCACGTATTGCGGGTTGTCTACTGGGGATACGAATTTTTCTCAACATCGCTGTATTAAGGGCATTTTGATGGGGATTTCAATGGGAAATACTTACACAGTTCTTATTTAGTCTTTCTGTTGGTTCAGAGATCCCACCGGACCATAAATAGACACGTTTATGAATTTTGCCTACCTTCCAGGGGCGTTTTCTTTAAATAAACATCCAGTATATTTGGCCTGCATAGGGTTTCTTTGCCGGTTTTAGTAAACAAAATAAATAAAAACAATTAGAACGCTTTCGAAATGGCTTATTAAACTTAGGTTTCAGAGAGGAAGCCCTTAGAAGGGAGTCTTACAATCAGATGTAAACACTACCATGCTCTGTGCGCGACCGCCATGCACTAGCTTAGGCTGAACAGACGTAATTGTTATTTTAAGGGTCGATGCAGGAGCATCAGCATAAAGCTGAAGTCATGAGTTTGAACGGAGCTCAGATGTAATATTTTCTAATGTAATTCTCAATTAAGAACGACAAAATCGTGAACAATTATATTAAGAACAAAAGAAGAAAAATAAAATTTTTACACAAACATATATTTCTTTAAATCTATATACACTCGCCTTGACAAAGACATAAACTTGAACATTTGATTTCCCTTTTGTGACAAGCAATAGGTTGGGTTGTACACACAGCTACCCACTCGTCATTTTTCTCCCATCCATAGTTTGATGGACTTGGCAGATCTGGCATAAGTTCCAAACTGTGCCCCCAAACATGTGCCCCCTGATAAAGGGCCCTCATTGTGTGCAGTTTTAAGTCGTAGGTGGGAGGAAGGTTTTCTATCTGCCGCTTTGTATGTGTAAATAGTTTTTTTCGGCACTCATGGACACAGGCCATAGATCTGTAACAAACCAGATTATTTATGTTAAGAAAATTTTTATTTTGGAAGCCAAAATTTACTTACATTTATTTTGGAACTTTCTTGTCATAGAGTGTGACAACAAATTTTTCTATGCGATCCATAGCATTTTCTAAATCTCCGCTTGCCGCCACAAGGAAACCGTTAGTGATTTCTGGATACATTTTCCAGGCTTGGAGAGCCGTTTTCTTTCTTCTACCCGCAAAGATGAGACTGAATCGCATCCGGTGAACGCATGGAAGACCGGAAGGATACAGGATTTTTGTGGACCTGAAAAGAATAAAGCATAATATTCAGCAACTGGTCACTAGCAGAGATCTTTTATCATTCGCTAATGTTTTCCTCACCTAGGCTTTCTGCTAGAACATGTGCAGCAATAGATTGGTGGCTCGAGTTGTTAATATGAACCCAGAGCTCTTCGAGTTGTGGGATTTTGCGGACACAACTGATAGCTATTATCAGGACGTCAGTGTCTACAGTCCAAAGCGGCACCTTTGTGTGTTCTTGCTGAACGGCATCTAAGACATGTACCATGATCCTGGTGTCTGCCTCTTCATGGCTACAGGGATACAAAACGCCGTTCGTGTCTCGGTTTGAGTTTGAAACGACCAAGTCTTCGATAGTCGAGTAAACCTCCTTTCTATCTTGATTTATTTCAGTGCAACTTGTTGCAAGAAGTTTGAATAGTTCCTCCTTTTTAGTGGCGTCGCGAAGAAACAAAGGCCAACTTTTCGGGATTCTCGTGGACAAACTAACACGGGTACATTCACCGATGCCTCTTTTTTCCCGGGTGTGGTTCTTCAAGCTGTTCCGATAGTACCTATCCCAAACAAGATCTATTCGAGAAACGGCTGACGACTCTTTTTCTATATGTGAAACAAATATGTTCTGGATATAATCATGAAGAATTTTCAAAATGTGTTTCATTGTAATCTGATACCAAATAAGTTCTAGTGGATGAAGGGACTATGTACTTGGTGAGTATTCTAAAAATAGCTGCACTTTTTGTCTGAATGATTACGAGAATCAGCAAAACTCATTGAAGGGCGACCAGATGATGATAACGATCTTCGGGATTGTGAAATATTATCAAATCTTTCATTCACCCAGTTCCTATTTTTTTCTATAAAATTTCTTTCGAAATGCTTACAAGAAAGTTTTTAAAAAAGTTTTTAAACGTCTGCAAATATCACTTTTTTTGTCTTGCCGTTTTCGTTTCATTTTTTATATGAAGTGTACTTTTACCAAGTATCTATTATTTACACATAACCTGACTTAGACAGAGAACAGTAGTTATGTCAATAGCTTCTTGTGGAAGTTTATTATACTTACAGTTCAAACAAAGAAAAGCCAATTTAACAGTTATCACTTATATATCACTATACAGACGTGTTCTATACAGTGTGTCCCAGGATAGATGTAACAAGAGGTGTAATGGACCAAAAATTTTGGAATTTTGGAATGGTATTTGATGATTGAGTCCTGCTTGGTGTAGTACTAAAGTATACCAAAAATAACTTGATTTGGTGTTCTACAGGGTGTTTTATAAGCAAAGTTGTAAAAATCACCACTAATAAAGTACCTTTATTTTTCAAAATATGAAAAAATTTCACTAAGAAAAGTTATTTAGAATGCAATTTTATAATTCTATACCAAATTTCAGGAATATAAAACTATTTTTTTGAAACTTCCCATTTTTTGCGAATTAAGAGTTGAATTCATATTTAAAGTTGTGTGGGAGCAAATGTTAATCATCTCAAAAAGTAGGCTATTGGTAAATAAAAAATAACTTTTCTCATAACCTACTTTTAGCTTTTACATAATTTTAAATATTAATTCACAAAAAATAATTTCTATGCAGTTTTAATTGAATGGTTCAAAATAAAATACTAATTTATTGAAAAAATGGGAAGTTTCAAAAAAATAATTTTATATTCCTGAACACCATTCCAAAATTCCAAAATTTTTGTTCCATTACACCTCTTGTTACATATATCCTGGGACACATTGTATAATGCATTAAAACTCGAGAACACAATATAGAACGATATTTACATTCTCTTCACAACAACAATGAAGCAGACCATTTACGTGCCCATCAGCGCATCACTGTCAACTTAACACTCGCAACAGTAGCCAACTATATCTTCCACCACATATTTTGAAAAGAAACGGATATTCATTGTACTTTTGGAGTTTTTTTGGAGCACATGGGCCATCAAAGTGAAAAATAAAACAAAAAGCATAAAACGTTTTCTCAAAACGATAACTTTCTTTAATTTTTTTTAAGTTAAATGCCCCTGGAAAGTAGGCAAAATACATTATGGTCCGAAGGGATCTCTGTACCGACAGAGAGACTAAATAAGAACTGTGTAAGTATTTCCCATTGAAATCCCCATCAAAATAGCCTTAATACAGCGATGTTGAGAAAAATTCGTATCCCCAGTAGGCAATTCGCAATAAGTGGCTCGTCGCGGGTTCCAGATTTGTCTACAACTCTTAAATCACTCTTTAGAGTCTACCCTACGACTCTGCCAAGTTTCATGCTTGCATCAAAAAAGGCAAGCAAATATTGCAACTAACGACGCTACTATATTAGAGGTCAAAGGAGCCATTTCCGAAAGTTTTTCAATTAAAGTTTTTTGATCAGTAAACCACATACTTGATATAAAACATGTTTTAGCCAATTTGACCGAACATTTTTTTCACTTGTTATTTTTATATTGATTTCCTGGCGCCTTCGCCAACTTTTTTCAAACTTTATTTTTTTTCTGCACTATTTTTACTAAAAAAACAAATCTTTTTAGTGCACTATATTATAAAGGGCTCTTGTTATGTGTCACAATATAAAATATATGAAAAGAAATCTTGAATTCGGTAATTTTTGAAATGTACAAAAGGGGCCATTCTTGTACATTTCTTAAGCTGTATCTCGGAAACTAGACAAAGGATCGTGTTGGGCCCATGAGAGCTTTTGATCAGAAAGTCGAAATCTACAACATATTAAAAATTCAGCCAATTTAACTGAAACCACTTTTTCATAAGAAAAATGCGGCGTCCTTTGGCATTCCAACACGAACTTTACCGCGTTAATAGTTTATTAAATATTGGGGACTATTCTATGCGGTATCCATTTACTGTTGAAAAACTTTTAAATTTTCGGCTGTTGCGTCCACCATTCCAAAGTGGGTAAAACGTCATCATAGATCCACATCCTGTTGGACCAAGCAACATTATGTAAAAGAACTTCTAAATTTTTTTAGAAAATTGCTTTTTTTTTCTTCAAACATCAGAAAAATATGACATTCTGACGCTGTGAGCGGCAGAAAAAGTAATATCCATAGCAACACATATTTTACTTAATACGCCGGCCATGCGTTTTTGGTGGTGAAATTCGAGATTTTTTATCTTTATTTTCTTTTATAGCTAATCGATGTTTGAAGAAAAAATAGCATGTTTTATTCGGAGTAAAAGCCACTTGTTGTGACTCGTCTGTAATTGCTGGCCGAACGAAGTGAAATGTCTACAGACTTGTCACGAAAGTATCACTTTTACTCTTAATAAAACATAACACTATTTAAATTATATGCAAGGTGTTCGGCAGAGGGTATGCCAAACGGGAATGGTGGATAGGTGGGGCCATTTAGAAGTTAGTTAGCCCTAATGACCTCTATCCAAAGTATCATCGTTTTTGAGATATTATTTTCTTTTTTTTTTTTGAAAATTTCCCTTAAATCAGCCTTTTAGCATGTATAACAATTTTTTTATGGTTGTAACAGTTCAAAATAATTTTTATTATTTTCTGCAATGTATCTGTGTTCTAACAAAATCATATGGGATGCTGATAATTAAAGAAAAAAATTATTATGAGCTAACAGAGTCCCCAGAATTGATAGAAAGGATCATAAAGTTCAACTTTCCATTGCATTTGCAGAAAAACGAAAAGCTGTCAAGATAAGGAAGGAAAATCGCACCATACACCCTAAAGAAGGAACACCACAATAATTCCGAAACACGTGTCCGTAGCTGCTTGGTGTTTCTTCTTTAGGGTATATGGTGCGATTTTCCTTCCTTATTTGTTTTTGACCCTACTAATTCCTTTTTATTTCATTTAACTCGCCAGGTTGAAATGGGCAGTCCACATAGGCTCTACGTGCCGAGTGTCGGTGAAGGCCTAAAATTAGGCCAATCTAGATATGAATGCATAAATAAGAGTATTGTATACTGTACTTTCAACCTTCAATATTGTTCCTCTCTATCTTTTCCAGATCCTTTTGATGCTACGCTACGCAGATGAGTAACAATAATTCCGAAACACGTGTCCGTAGCTGCTTGGTGTTTCTTCTTTAGGGTATATGGTGCGATTTTCCTTCCTTATTTGTTTTTGACCCTACTAATTCCTTTTTATTTCATTTAACTCGCCAACTGTCAGGATGTTCAAATGCTTTCAAAAACTTCTTCCTTCAATGCAATTTTTAACCGTATGCCACATGCAATAAAAACTTTTTAAATAACATAAGAAAATTGGTGGTAATTTGTTTACAAGGATACGGGGCACGCTAACAATAACAAATAACAATGGAAGTTACAGGGATCTCAGCGAAGTCATTAAAGTCATGAAAAGTCATTATTTTTTTTGTCAGTCAATAAAAGTAATTTTTTTCGTCAAATTATCATTATTGGCATTATTTTACTTTATTTACATTATTTTACCCTAACAAAATACAGGAAGCGAGCTCCAAATATTTAATTACGATTGCACAAAAACTTCTATTTGAAATAGATATTGGAGAAATTAGGGAATGAATGGTGCCTCTTAAAATCAGAGCCACGGCACCGGCATACACAAAAAAAAATCTAAACTGATCACCAGACATACCATTTTGTTACATGTATTATGGTACGCTGAATCAAAATGTGATGATAAAAGGCTCCAAGTCATCAAGATTTTTCCATACTGTCATTTTGTCAAATATCCCATTATTTGAGGAATAAATTGACAGTAGGAAAAAGTCTTGTAGACTTAGACTTTTTTTTTTATCATCAGATTTGGATTCAGCGCACCAAAATATATATAATAAAATTATATTTTTTGTCATAACAAATAACATATTCATAACAAATATAGATTTTTGTTGTTTTGTTGTTCTGAACTGATCACCTAACATATCATTTTATATGTATTTTGGTGCGATGAATCCAAAATTGATGATAAAAAAGCTCTGAATCATCAAAAAATTTTCCTTCTGTCAATTTTTTGCCCAATTAATGAGATATTTGAGGAATAAATTGACAGTAGGAAAAAATCTTGAAGACTTAGAGCTTTTTTACCATCAGATTTGGATTCAGCGCACCAAAATACGTATAAAATGATGTCTGGTCATCAGTTCACAATTTTTTTTGTGTGTGTCGGTTATTGGTTATTGTATTATTCTGGGAATTGTTTTTATAATTTGTTTCATTTATGAAGTATTATTATATTCTTCGCAAATACGAAAACGAAGGGTATATTGCATTTGATCGGCACATTTCTAAAACCGTAAATATCGCTCGCAGACAAAAAATTTTCATATCATTGTGTTAGTGAACGAATTCTGAGCAACTTTCAAAATGTCCGTCCGCCCGTCCGTCCGTCCGTCCGCCCGTCCGTCCGTCCGTCACGTTTCTTGTAAGCACGATAACTCAAGAAAGAAAAATCCGATTGTACTGAAATTTGGACAGTAAGTTAGTGTTAGCTAGAGGAAGAACTCTATTGTTTTTTAACAAAATCGATCAGTAAATAAAAATATTAACGATTTAAATTTGAAAAAAATTTTTTTAATTTTTTATGTTTTTGTAATTGAAATCTGGTGAAATGATAATTCATTTTAACATTTAAATATTTATATGTTTTACAAATATACATTTCATAATGTAATATACAACCGTGGAAATATAATTTTAGCTCATCTCTTATAATGTAAAAATGTACGTTTTTTTATGTGGTGGTGTAGTTCTTACGCTTTTGACTCGGAATCCAAGGGTCCCGGGTTCGAAACCCATTTTTATTATTTTTGTCAATTTTTGTTCTTTTGTCCCTTTTTGTTCTTCTTCCAAATTCCCTTTAGACCAATAACTGCTAGTAAATCCCAACTTTTAAAATCATAATCTCCCCTCACCCCATCCTTCCAGAGGCAGGTAGACCACTGGATAAATCCGTGACTCTCGAACGGGTTTTTTCACTAAGTTTTTCCCGTATGGAGAACAAGATTTTCTTCATAAATTTAGTGCGCGTGTGCGACAGTGCGCGTGTGTTAAAAATGCAATTGTTTCTTCGTAGTTCTAGCTATTTCTAAGTATTTTAATATCTTCCCGGATTATTGTTCAACGAAATTGTTAGGTTTAAGTTTTTTATATATGTTAAACAGGAGCCTTAACGCCCCAATTTCATCTGTTACAGCCGAAGCTAAACCCCTCCACCCGATCACCTACCTACCGCGACGTTGCACGCCGCGGTAGGGTGATTGGCTCTAGACTGGACCCAGCTGAGGCGCATTCATGTCTTTAAACATTAATAAACATCTTTGATTTCATTTGATTTGGTTCAAAACCCAAATGGGGTACGGTTTAGTTTTTTAATTTTTACTTTATTTTACACTGAGTCTTTTACCAACTAAGTACGCACTATAAAATTAAAAACTAACATTATTTACAAACAACTGCGAAGAGTATCCTATAGAATGTGTAACAATTATATGAAAAGTTCAGTGAACAGGCGAAGAGTACGTTTTTAGCTTGTTTTCTTCTTGTTTTTTTTTTTATTAAAAAAACCAATAGATATCAATCATTTGGACTTAGTAAAAGGTAATTTTTTAGTCATTATTTTCAAAAAGATAGTCATTATTTTGAAAAATTTGGGTCATTAAGTCATTATTTTTTAGTAAGGTCTACGCTGAGATCCCTGAAGTTAACTCGGTAGAAATCCGAAGAGATGTTGTGCATGTACAAGAAATGGAGAGCACAATTTGAGCAAAATTAATTAATAAAAAATTTACAACAAATTTTTTGTTTGGTTTTACTTTATTTTCCCCTAATGTAACTCAAACAAATATCCTTTTAAACAAATTATCACCAATTTTCTCATGTTATTTAAAAAGTTCTTATTGCATGTGGCATACGGTTAAAAATGGCATTAAAGGGAGAAGTTTTTGAAAGCATTTGAACATCTTGACAGCTTTTCGTTTTTTTGCAAATGCAAGGGAACTTTATGATCCTTTCTACCAATTCTGGTGACTGTTTAAAAAAAAAAATATCTCAAAAACGGTGATACTTTGGATAAAGGGTCATTAGGGCTAACTAACTTCTAAATAGCCCTACCTATCCACCATTCCCGTTTGACACACCCTCTGCCGAACACCCTGTGTACACTTCTTTAATGTATAGCAAGTTTTGAAACATTTATAGCACAGAAGAGATATCAATCGGAACACAATCTCCTATTGGCGGGAAAAGTTCACTTATCTACATCTCACATTGTCGGTCCTGCTTGTTCTCAAACCGAATTGTAACAAATTGTGCCAGTGCTGAATTGTATGCAGTTTTAGCCATATTATTATAAGCTTGCTACAGTTAACTATACTGCCCCCATAAGGAAGAACCCCGTATGTCAAAAAAACATAGAATGTAGATATTTGAGTAGTAGTAGTACCGTGTTTTTGCTTAGCATTCTTATCTCAATATCACAGAAATATGTCATGTTTTGCATGGGAAAGATTGTAATTATGATCATCAGAATACTTGGCATAGCTTGGGATTTCATAAGATTTTGAATATTATTTGTAAACGTATGTGTCTCAAAATGATAGCTGATGGTTTTTATCCAGACTACCCAACCCTTCTAGTAAGCCCTCCCTGTGACTAACTATAACACCTCCGCTGAGAGATAGACTACCATTTATTTTCTATGCTGTTCTTATACTAATTCCTACCAAAGAATATTTTGCATGTCTCATCCACTGTAAGAAAATATTCACAACTTCCATAATATTTCTAGAATCAAGTTATTTAATAAGTATATCTTTTATACCAGTTTTTAAATCTTCCAGTTGGTTACAACTAGCTCCTGTTCTAACGTATAATTTCTTGCATTCAACTCTTTTGCCCACATTTTCTGCTATTTGCCACATGTACAGGATGATCATACGAACGTTAGAACCTCATTTAACTTCGTTATTTTTGGAGTTAGGTAAAAAAGTTCAAAAATAAGATTTCTAAGAAATCGCATGTATTTTTTAAAAATTATTTCAGAAAAACAATTGAAAGTCGAATTTCGGAGATATGAACTTTACTTTGGTTTTTTTAAATAGAACACCTCATTATTTTTACACCATCTGAAAGGCCATAAAAAAAACTTTTTAATGATATACAAAACAGTAGTTTTCTTAAAAATCGTACTAGATATTAAATTTTATAATTTTTTACCATTGTCGTGGTAGTCTGAAAAATATATCCCAAGCAGCATTCAAAGTGATGGGAACTGGCATCTGAGGCATCGGAACTTTAATATAGTAGGAATGACATAACTGTTACTAAATTTGCGACTTGAGAGTAATATTCACTTTGTGGTATGCATTTGTAGTGACAATTATGTAGATTCTACTGAATTCAGGCATTGTATAGTTATAACACTTTCAAGTAACTGCTGCAGAATCTGCAACGTCGCGGATACTACTCTGCATTACTTTGAAGCATCCTCAACTGCAAAGTGAAAATTGGTAGTAATGCTGACCGCACACCGTTACCAAAGGACCACTTCAAAGCAACGATAACTTCAGATGTGCAATTTTAAGCCCCCGGTACGTTGTTGGGAAATTTTTTGGAACTTCAAAGTTGTCTAACTTATTAGTGACATCTCGAGTAAAAATGAGGTTATTTCTACGAACATGAAAGCTTGAAACTTTGAAGTTATTTTTTCTACTACCCACTAATTGAAAATGACTACAAAGTTACATATACCTTAAAAATCTACTATAAAGTAATATTAACTTTTAAGACAATTTATATAATTATTGGCATTGAATAAAATGGCGACATCTGAAATGCTCAGTAAAAGCGAAATAAAATTTATCGGCACTCATCCACGTTTTATAGAAAACTGAAGAAACAGTTAAACAGTAGTAGAAATAGTGATTCTTCAGAATATAATGCAAACATGAAAGATTATTTCGCCACAGCAAAATGATCATCTTTGGTAACAAGTGCAAAAGTGTTCCCATCAACACAAGGAAAAAAGTAATCGAAAACTATAACAGTTTGCAGTGATATTAGTGATACTGTGTACTGCGCGAAAGTTACAACTTGTCTTTAAAACACAGATTGACCCATAGTTCAGTTAGTGATCAACTAAGCATATTAAATGAATTTGCCGATTAAAAACTCCAAATTTAATAAATATTGTGTCGATGGGGAACGGACAATATCGGTATAAACGGCATAAGACATTGTGTGTGTACAATAAATTAAACTGAATATATATATATATATATATTGGTTTGGCTATACTTTCCAGACCCGGTCGACTTTACAGGCGACCTCAGACCCACAAGAAATATTGGTTCTACCGACCTAAAACTTAGCGTTGTATGCTTATTTCTCTTTGGACATATCGAGCACACCGAGAGGGGAAACAAATTTTTATAAAAAAAAAAATATATTGTTTCTTATACGTTTCCAGGACCGTGTCATTTTGCCGCATTTACAAACCATTTTATACAAATTGTGTTAAAATTCCGACCATTACAGACCCTACAGTGTTGCCATATTTAACTAACCAATAAGATACTTGTTTAACCCACCTCTCCTTGAATTCTATGTGATTCCCGCGCAAATTTGTAACATTTCATTGCCTTAGTGTTAGAGTAGCGGTGTGCTGCTATTTTAAAATGTTGAAAAGAACTTCTAAACAAAAAACTTAGAATAATGGAGATGTTAGAGCCACCTGAGTGAAGATGTGGTTTAATGGATTATAAGACAATGCAATATTATCAGATATATAAGTAGTGAAACTAATTCTTTTATAGCATATAATATTCGCTGTGTACCAAATTAAAGGTTAAAGTTATTAAAGGGTAAAAATTAATATATTACTTCCACATCCAGTGGAAGTATAGTAACGACAAAAAAAAATTTAAAAATTTTTATTGTTCAAATAGGCTTAGAATGTCATGAAACGTCGAGATTTTAAGTTTGAGCGAAAAAAAAATTTCTGTCTGTCGGTCTGTCGTAACTTTTTTTTGTGCGCACGTTTACTCTGGAACCATTTAAGATATTGACTTGAAATTTGGTACTCATATGTACTTTAACGAGATCTGGAACTAGATTATATTTTCATCTTCTTCCGTCGAAGGGTTGGGGGGTAAATTTGGGGTAAATAGACAAATCAAGCAGGTAATTGGTATTTAGTATATACAAGAGAAGCTAAGGTCTCAAAAAAATTTTTGGCATTAGCCACCCCCATTACCACCCCCTCTCTCCGAGTTTTTTCCGGATTTTCACGTTTCAGAGTACGTGGTTTGCGAAAATTAAAACCATTTAATTCGGTCAGTCAGTCTGTCTGTTGGAGCCATATCTACAAAACTGCTTGACGGAGACGGATAATATTTGGTAGATAGTTGACGCTACTGCCAACGAAGAATTGAGTTCCGTTGAAAGATATACAGACAATAATATTTCACATGCAGTTACTACAACCGCCAAAGAAGCAAAATATGAAAAAAATATATTCAGGGCGGTCACCAAAAAAAATTTTGAAAATGTGCCAGGGACGATAATATTTTGCATGCAGTTAATACAATTGTCAAAGAAGAAAAATATAAAAAAATATATTCAGGGTGGTCATCAAAAAAAAAATATTAAAAAGCGACGGAAGACGATAATATTTCGCATGAGTGGTCACTCAATTTTTTTTTATAATAATGTGAAGGGTGGTCATCCTAAAAAAATCTATGAAAAAATGTGAGTAATAATATTTTGCACGCAGTTAACAATTGTCAAAGAAGAAAAATATGAAAAATATACAGTGTGGTCACACTAAAAAAATCAATGAAAAAATGTGACTGACGGATGACAATAATATTTCGGATGCAGTATAAGACATTCAAGAAGAAGTTGCTAAAGAAAACAGGATGAAGTTGACAAACAATAACTGTCGGGTTAGATGAGAGCGCCACATCAAAAAAATATAGTGCTAAAAGCATTTAAAAACCACATGAAAAATAGGATTCCTCCTAAGAAATCTGAATGCCTTAAATTTCTTAGTGAAAATCCCAACTTTTCCTCAGACTGGCTAAGAATTATAACATTAGGGTTTAATACTACTTGCAGAGATAAGATGTTTTAGTTAGTTTGCTTATAGTTATTTATGTCCCAAGGGTTGTAAGTGCACTGTACGACCCGCGGTGCATATTATATTTTTCTTCATACCCATGAATCATTAAACTAGAAAAAAACTTTAGAAAACTAGTAGTAAGATATACCAAGTAAGGCTTGTCTGGATTTACATCCAAAAAAGTTAAAACATTTAATTTAACACTTAGCCCAGTCAATGAATGGTTTCTAGAGGGAAATGCCGAGATCACAATTTTTGACTTCAGGACTGTGTTTGGACTATTTAGGAGGTAAACATACCAAAAGTCCCCGACCGTAGGAGGTGGGGGTAAAGGGGTGCACGAAGAAGGTCCCAGTTTTTGGTTTTTCGCTCATATCTCGACAACGGGTAGACATAATCAAAAAGTGGCTATATACAAAATTAAAGCTGACTAAATTTTCTACAATAAAGTTGCTATTAATTTTTTTCGTATCTGTTATGGTTCAGTAATGGATTGTGTATCTTCTAAGTGTATTCTAACTTTATTATAATTTGAAAAATATTTTTAATAATCATCGTAGAAAAAAAATTCTTGTACAGATATCCGCTTCACAGTAGACTGAACTCAAATATCGAATAAAAAATGTCTTTGCGTCTGTAAGTGTGTGTGTGCGTGTATATGTATGTGTGCGTGTATACCGTTTCTTGTAAATACAATAACTTCTGTTAAACTTAGAATTTGGAACATATGTAAAACAGCATATTACAATAACCCCTATTGAAATTGGGCTATATCTGTAATACATGGTGATAACCAGAGGCCTACATACTCTCATATGTAAAATAGGTTTTATTTTAATTTCAGGGCAAAATATTACAAAGCATACAAAAATAAGATGTATAAGATTTATAAACCACAAAATACCAAGTGTATGTTAGGCAAACCAACTTTATTTAAATTAGATGATATATCAATGTTATCCTAAAGTATGGAACATGGTATTTTTAATAAGATTATTATGATGTGAGAGTTTGTAGGCCTCTAGTTATCACCGTGTATTACAGATATGGCCCAATTTCAATAGGGATTATTGTAATATGCTGTTTTACATATGTTTCAAATTGTAATTAAATATTTTAAGTCTAACAGAAGTTCTCGTACTTACAAGAAACGGTATTCACGCACACATACATATACACGCGCACACACACACTTACAGACGCAAAGACATTTTTTATTCAATATTTGAGTTCAGTCTGCTGTGAAACGGATATCTGTATAAGAAATTTTTTTCTACGATTATTATTAAATAAAATTTTAATAAAGTTAGAATACAGTTAGAAGATATACAATCCATTACTGAACCATAACAGATACGAAAAAAATTAATAGGAACATTATTGTAGAAAATTTAGTCAGCTTTAATTTTGCATATAGCCACTTTTTGATTAGGGCTAACCGTTGTCGAGATATGAGAGAAAACCAAAAACCGGGTCCTTCTCCTCCTACGTTTGGGGACTTGGTATGTTTACCTCCTAAATAGTCCAACATACCTGAAATCAAAAATTGTGATCTTGGCATTTCCCTCTAGACTCCCTTATTGAACGTTCATTGACTGGGCTAACTTGTTATATAAAATTTTTCCCAAATTTACTTTATTTCCCTAGGGACCTTATGGAAAATAATGACCCGTTGCCAATGGCAACAAGTATTTAGTACATAAGGAGTCACTTACGATCGACAAAACAAAGGAATTAGAGCATACTTACGAGGGAGGTATGACGAGAAATACTTTTTAGACCGTCTTTACCAGCCCACCTGAAGTTTTGATATGTTAATCTCTCAAACCCACTGGTGTTCAGACGTTCACAAGCCCGAACCCGGGACTGCAGACGTTTGTATAGTCGGCAGTTTGTTACGAAGTGGGCTTGTATAGTTGGCAAAGTAAATGTCGAATATTTTTATGAGTTAAATACTTCCTCGTCATCAGATACATGGCCATCAGATACACTTGAGCAACCCTTTGTATCTGAAAATTCTCAAGACTCGAAACGAGACCGAATACCAGGCCGTTTCAACGCTAAAAAAACTGTCAATTCGAACATTAATTTAGCAAACATTTCCGCTTGCCACGACCATCGAAAACTACTCCTTGAGCAACCCTTTGCATTTTAAATTTATCCACATTCAAAATCACGTCGAATACCATGCTGATTTCACCACTAAACACTTTATTAATTAAAACATTAATTTTGAATCTCGGAGAGGTAGTTTCTGATGGCCATGGGCGGTGACCCTTTTTTTTTAATATTGTTTTAATCAATAAATTATTTTACTGTATTATCTTTGAAACCAGAGTGGTATTCGGCCTAGTTTTGATTCTTGAAAATTTTAAAATACCAAGGCTCAAGGGCAAGGGGTAGTTTCCGATGGCACTGAAAGTCGCAAATATTTTGCTAAATTAATATTTTAATTAATAAAGTGATTCAGCGTTGAACTTTTTTTCATTTCGTTGATTGATCAAAACTTCTAACAGCTGTAACTGAAAAACTATAATTTTCAGAAAATTTAGCCGAGAGTAATTTTCCATAAGGATTCTGAGGGGTCCTTTGTTAAAAGCTCCTTTGTGTTTAAGAAGCTCCTTTTAGAAAAATAATTACAACTGGATTAAGTTTAAAAATTGACTACTAACGTCAACAAAATAATAAATAATTTAATTTGCAGCTCAGCAGCCTGCCGCGAATAGAAAAGACCACAAACTTAGTAGTTCGTTGCAAAAGCGTTGTTGCCAAATTTAGGGTCTGTGAAAGTTATAAAAGTAGTACAGATTATATACAATATACGAGCCCAACAAGAGCGCCCCCTACCCAGTCAGACCCGAAACTAAATCAGTATATAAATTGTGATAAAACCGTCTTTACACGCCCACCTGAAATTGTGTTTATGTTAATCTCCCAAGGTCACTGATGCCAAAAACATAGTCAGACGTTCACAAGCCCGAAGCCGGGTCTGGAACTGTCATTTTTGGTCTGTATAGTCGGCAATTTATTACGAAGTGGGCTTGTATAGTCGGTAAAGTAAATATATATATATATATATATATATATATATATATATATATATATATATATATATATATATATATATATATGTTAGATCACGATTTACATTAAAGACTTTTTAAAAATTTTTATTAAAATTAAGAAGAGTCAACGTTGACTCTTGAAATGAAATTATGATATTATAGTGAAGTGTTTATTACGACATGAGTATATGAACTATATACAAAATGTAATCTATCTTTTTTATATCCTCGGTTGGCTGTACTTAGTCAGCATTTACATTATTCCCAAGAGAAAGCAAAGAGGAAATATGATATTTACATATCAGCGATAAATAATATGAGGGAATTCGTTATCAACACGTAGCTGAAATATGATATGCTGAGATAGTTTAAAAAGGAATAAAAGTCACGTACAAGTTTTATACAGTGTACCGAATATTATATAACATATATACAAAAAAACTATATATCTTTTTTAGAATATCTCAAAAGTTATCAGTGACGACAAAAATAACAGTTTACAACACCATTATCCAACCTCATTTCGATTACTGTGCCAGTCTATTATATTCCTTCGATTTAAATAAAATAACTTCCCTTCAAAAACTAGAGAATAGAGGAATGAGAGTGATTTTGAAATGCAGCAAATATACCTCAATCCAACATATGCTTTCTTCTCTTCAGTGGCTGTCTGTAAAAGATAGATTGCTTTTCATGGCTATGGTATTTATTTTCAAAATTTTAAATGACTTAATACCCTAGTAATTAAATAAGTTTATATTTTATGCAAACTAAATACATCAACACCACACAAGAAATAACAATAAATTTTATATACCAAGGCAAAATCTAAGTCAAACTAGGAAAATTTTCTTATATAAATGCCTCGATCAATATAACAAGTTACCAGAGGATGTAAAGGAATCTATCTCTCTACCTGTATTCAAACGTAAAATTGTAAGCTATATAAAGTCGATTGATTAACTCCACTTGTTTTATATAAGTATTTTTTCCTCGTTATTTTTTAATTTATTTGTATATGTATTAGTCTGAGTGTGTAAGTGCGTGTATTATTTATTTATGTATAAATTATGATTCTTTGTAATTACATTAGAAAAGTGAATTTGTATATTAGGATTTTTCTATTCAAATAAATACTTACTTACTATTTTTTGAATGAAATTAAATGTAAACTGATCACTAACATATGGAAAGTCTTATGTATTTTTTCCATTATTACACACCTTACATTAATAAATATATTTACAAGACATACATTGTACATTGTTTTCAGTAAATAAACAAATATTTTATTTGCACAAGTTTATTAACAACTTAATTAATAATATCAGATAATAAAAAGTACTTGGTAAAAGTATAATAATTGTTATTTTTAGTCCACATCACACACAGTGACACTTTACAGTTATTACCGTGTTGCCCATTCAAAAAAAAAAATTAGTTGGTAGCAATAGTTACCAAGATTTTATAGCGTCATTGGTCCCATTTGCTACATCTACGTAAATATAACTACACAGTGAAATTGTTGTAGTTCCCGTTACCACTTTTAAAGTCTCAACAACTATAACGTTGGTGGCATTTGCTACTTTATGGGAAATGTAACTTGTAGGGAAATAATTTTGGTTTTTGTCACCTCTAATATGTGACAAATACTTTGCTGACATATATACCACTACAAAGTGACTGGAATTAAAATCGCCATTTTTCTGTTGTTGAATGAAGACGCCATATTGGCAGATAAAAATATAATTCAATAAATTTTTTTTTTATTATGGTCATTTGCAAATGTTTTATAAATAGATTATTACTTCGTAATATATAAAATTAAAAAAAAAAAAACGTTTTCCATAAAAAATTTTGCAGTTTTGCTTGTACACATAATTTTTGTAAAAAAAAAAATTTCCGAAAAAACCATTTTCTCGAGGGGGCGTCTTTTTTATCAAAGCATCATGATAACATTTTACAGAAAACCAGTGGTGGTTTTAATATCCACACCCAGGGAAAATGCAAACATCATGATTTATAATATATGCTTATGCATGTTGTATATAATCACCTTAAATTGGACCTTGGACATATTGTGCTCAAACTCAATAAGTCATTAATTTGCTATTCGAATAACAGAGAGCCAAATATATAGTTTGCCTTCTCATTCCGGTCAGCTGAGCTGTTCCAAAAGTTAGTCATTTCTACTACTTGGTTACATCCCGTTTACGTAATAACCTAGTCCTCGACACGGTAACGGTAGAAGTACCGGAATAGTAACTTGCTACGTAATTATTATTCCCCATTCTGGTGAATGCTTAGTAGAAGGATGGTTCCCATTACGTAACAATCCTTAGTTCCGGAAACCTTTAAAGTTCCACTAATGGTAACTACTACGTAGAAACTACTAAAATTGCTGCTTGGGATATCAATCATTGAAATTCTCCATTTTATTTAAAACAAGGCCAAATTAGTTATCAACAAATATCTTCACAGAACTAACTTATTGTTTACTTTAAATTACATACTTTTGTTTTGCACGGCTAATTTGATAAATTGTAAATTTTTAGTAAAATAGACATTTTTTAAAAAAAATATTATGTTCGTTAAAAATCTTTTTTATGGCCCTTCAGTTTGTGTAAAAATATACAGAATGTTCCATTTAAAAAAGTCAAAGTAAAGTTCATATCTCAGGAATGGGACTTTCAATTGTTTTTCTGATTTCTGATTTTTTGAAAATACATGTGATTTTAAGTAAAAAAGTCTCAAAAATAAAAGTTATAAATTATTTTTGAGATTTTTTTACTTAACTTCAAAAATAATGAAGTTAAATAAGGTTCTAACGTTCGCGCGACCACCCTGTGCAACATTCTCATTGTTCGATCTTGCAGTGAGTCCTACGTCTCCTTCAATTGTACTGACCATAAAGTATGGATTCTCTGTCATGTGGTCAATTTGTCTGTGTGAATATAGAGTCTTTATTTCCTATTCACTTTTACTCGATAAATTCATGAGATATTGAATTTCTTCTGTAGAATTATATCTGAAAGCTTCACTTGCAGCACAATTAACCTATTTCACGTTAGAAAGTTTGGCAAAAAGTATCATGGCGAAAAGTAGATTGAGATCATTAAAAGTATACCTAACCTCTAAACTGACAGCTCTGATAGGTGATAAATTGTATAATTTTAGTTTTTTAAATATTGTAGACTACAAAACAAACCAATGAAGATGATTTCTAATCAATCAGAGTAGCCACAACATTAAAGATAATGAAAATAATGATATAATTATTGTGTTATGGGTATTTCATTTTTACAAAGTTTAAAAATTAGATGAGTTAACATGTGCACTGAGTTTTTACTATTTTTAGTGATGCCAATCTAGTTTTCGCCATGGCACTTTTTACCAAACTTTCTAATGTGAAATAGGTGAATAGCCTTGACTAATCCATTCATTGTATTCAATCTTTTATATTCTCTGCTAACTACCACTTCCTGTTATTGGTATTCATCTTGTATTTAGACTATGCCGTAGCCGGGAAAGGAGGATAGTAGAGCACTTATCACTACTTATCTGTGTGAGGGACAAGATACTATTGTCATTTAAATTTGGAAGGGATGTAATTCAAAATAATTTTTACATTATCAAATCAACGTCACTCAATGACATGTGCCGCTTGACACTGTTGACAATTAAATTCATCGTTATCCTCCTTTCCCGGCCAAGGTATAAGTATTTCATTCCCATTTGAGAACATCATTCTTGGCTTTGTGATTGTATTTCCTGTGATAGATATTTAATGTTGTAAGAAGCGTTGTGTGCTGAGAAAAATTTTGAATTTTTATATACTAAACCTCTGCCATTTATTTTATTTGGTTATTATTTCCTAACTTTCTACGTTGACTATCATATTTTCTGTAATAGGAAATAAATTCAGTGCAAAAATGGCACAATTTAAGAAATGTTGAAAAACAAAAGAAAATATTGCTCGTCTCCATGTAATGTTTTCATAGGTTTTCTTACTTTATTTTCTCCAGAAATATCTCTATTAGACCGTTCCTAAAAGGGGTAAAAAATATTAAAGTATGGTCCTGAACTTTCAGTGAAACAATATGGTGGACGCCTCTTGGAGTTTTCACATTTTGCTATAAAAGATATAAGGTTTTTTGCCCAAGATTCTATTCTGATTGTTATTTCTTGTGTGCCAAAAGCATCGGCCATATAGATTTTTTTTAACAGTTTCAAATTATTGGACAGAGATAATCAAGATTATGTGTTTTATACAATTTGCTGTTGTTCTAATTAAAGATAAAAATCAAGCAACTTTGGGAAAATAATTTGATGTTGATCAATTTTATTTTTAGATGAGCGTTTTGGATGATAGTTTTCAGACTCCATACTCTAATAGTTCTTCACAAAAGAGTTTGAGATCTCAAAATTCTACTATATTTTCAACACCTTCCAGTAGGATATCTCGAAGAAGTAAATTGATTATCTCAGAGACCTCTTCAGATTCAGAGTAGGTTACATTAATAGTTTAAAGCACTATAGTACAGTATATAGAGGTAAACAATATGTAAAATTCAGGAATAATCTCATATGTAATGATAATTTTCCTCTATGGGTTATTATTGTAGTAAAAGATATTTTCTTTAGTTTTTATATGGTCCGGACACTTGCTCTTATTCTCTATGGGTGAAAACTACCTCTAAATTTAGATATTTAATACTTGAAATAGTATTGCTGTTTATTGATTAAAACTTAAGATGTTTTTGGAATCGCTGATTATAAATCTAAACTCAAAATTAAAAAATTGAAAATGGCGGCTCCAATATGGCGGACGGAATTTTTTTCTGTGTTTTAAACGGACGTGTTTAGGGCAAGTGTTTTAAACGGACAAAAAAAAATCAGCATCTAGGTGATGCTGTACATTAACGAAAAAGAGAATTTTTGAAAAAAAAAAAAGGATACTGGACAACTACAAAAACCAAATGGCGACATCAAAAACGTTTGGATGTCATCTATAAACTTAAATATCTTCGAAACTATTAATCTTACATAAATATAAAATGAATGCTCAGTTTATAAGCCTTATTTTTGATGTCCGCCATTTTTTCACTAAAACTAATATTTATTGAGATATTTGCAAAAAAACAGAAATTCCCTTTATAGTTTATCACGTTCCCTGCTTATCCGATTCTAGTATAGCCTACCGATATGCTGATATCCGTATATCGGATGAGCTCTTTTTTCAAACTAAAATCCCAATTTTCAAGTCGTTATAACTTAAACACCATCAATTTATATGAAAAGTTGCATATAATCATTTGTTCTCAAAATTTAAGTCTCTTTCGGCTCCAATGATTTTTTTTTAAAGTGCCACTCCCTGAAAAAGGTGAACTAAATCTAATTCATATGACATTATTCCGAAGTTAAAACTTCTAGTTACTGTACTACATTCCACAAGCCTTCAGTTCTGGTTCTGTCCCATTAATTTTAATTTTATTTTAGATCTGGATCGACGATATCGTCAATTAGAAGATCAGCAAGGAAAATAAAAAAGAAAAATATGGAGAATTATGTTTTATAGTAATTAAAAATAAAAATTGTATATATTTTTAATATTTTCTTAAATTCCAATTTAAGAGAATATTGGGTATAACCATATAATACTTATACTTGTGTACATACAAATTTATAAAAACCAATCTATTATTGGTATGTTTGTGTTTAAAACATTTGATTCTATGTATTAGTATCAATTTTAAAAAATTGTCTATTGCGTTAATAAATTTATGTGATGTGGTACAAAGTCCTCTCTTAATATATGTTTTTATCATAGTAAGTTATAAAAAAATATTTTGATTATTAATGAATACTTATAGAGTAATATGTTATTAAGAAAACTAATTAAATATGAAGTACCTATTGTTAAAACGTATCAATTGTATAGTATGTGTGTTGTACATCGCTAGACAGTACTCGACATTTTTAATAAATAGTTTTAAGGAAAAATGTGTCATAATTACAGACCGGAAAAATGACATTCCCCTCAACTTCGTACCCAACTTAGGCCCAGTATTTTCACTTAACAAAGATTTATACAAGTTTTTAGTTTATTATCTTTCATTCCGAGGTTTACCCTTTTTTTACCTTATATGACTGGTAGGCCAGTAGGCTTAAAATCTAAATCGGAAATAATTGCTACAAAAGGTTTTATTGTTTTAATGGCTTCATTTGTTGCCTTAATATGACTATTAGGGTGGCCCATCTCTATAGGGGGTGAATTTTTTTTGCGTATTTTTTAAGTCTCACCCCACGAGAATATACTATTATACTAGGAATAATTTATGTCAAAGTTTCAGATAATTCGGTGAACGGTGAACAGGTAGAAATTTGTAGATAAGATTTTATTACGGTAATACACTTAAATTTTACTTAAAATACAAATATCTACCTCTTTTCTCATAATGTTTTATTGGTGTAATTATTTCCTAGAAATTATTTGTTTTGGAAGTTTGGAAATATAATGCACCTACGGTAGGTTTTTATGTCAATTTGCAATTGTGTTTTACAGTGGTGACATTATAAGTTCTAGCATACGTTCCTTTTTGAAAAAACATTTAACGATGGCTGATGTTAGATCCTTACGAAAGGATACTTTCATTTACTTAGTTGGACACTATTCGTCACAAATCATTGGCAATAAATTGCCGTCTAATAGACAAGTATTACAAGTGCTCTTTTATAACATTCGTGAAGTAAAGCTAAGTGTACATGAAAGTGCTAAATTAACAATAAAAGAGGTGTCAGTTTTTTGGGATAAAGCTCGCATTCCGACACGTCAGGATTTTCATTGTGTTAAACAACTAGATAAACTTTATGCAGAGTGGAGGAACTTACAAAAATCGGCTAAAAGGGCCAGTGCGGGAGTAAAGAAAAAAATTTTGTTGAAAAATTGGACGATCTCTTTGACATTTCTCATGCAAATGCATTGGAGTTGATGAAAATAGATGAAGATAAGCAGTTTTTAATTAACCAAAGAAAAAAGGGACGTCCTGGATTTATGCATGGTATTGATTACCAACTTGCTTCTCAAGAAAAATCAGCTGAGGATAAATTACAGAAATTATCCGAACGAATGCAACGAAGTCAACAAGAAAAAGCTAGATTAGAGGAAACAGTCATCTGTCCATCATCAAGTAGTAATTCAGCCGACCAACGAAAATGAAGATGAAATAATCGAAGCCCAAGAAGAGTTGTTACAAGACCAGCCTGGCCCGTCACAGCCAAAAAAGAGGAGATTGTATGGAACATGTAACATCATCACACCAAAAATAGCCGCTGCATTTGATACTTGCAAAATAAGCGACAGGTATGGAGTCCATATTTTGACGGCAGTAGCAGAAGCACTAGGACATGACACCACATCTTTGTCCATCAGCAAAACCACACTTCAGCGCTCTAGACAACGCATCCACGAAGAAAGAGCTGAAATATTAAAAACTGCCTTCGGTAATTCTGAATTGCCAACCCCAGTCATCCATTGGGATGGTAAACTTTTACCTTCTCTCACTGGAATGGGAAATATCGATAGACTTGCTATCTTAGTTACTAGTGGAGATATTGAACAACTACTTGGAGTACCAGCTTTGCCCAATTCAACTGGAAGAGAACAGACTGAAGCAGTTTATGATGTGCTTTGTGAATGGAATTTGGACGAAAAGGTAATAGCTTTGTGTTGTGATACAACAGCATCAAATATGGGGCAGCCACACTATTGCAACAAAAATTAGAAAGAGATATTCTATATTTTCCTTGTAGACATCATATTTTTGAAGTGGTTTTGAGAAGTGTGTTTGACACAAAAATGCCTTCCTCATCTGGTCCAAATGTGCCACTATTTAAACGTTTTAGGGAATTTTGGCCTAAAATAGATCAAAATAAACTAAAAACTGGATTTCAGGTATCAAAAATTAAACACATTTTACAACCAGTTAAAGCCGAAATTGTAAAGTTTCTAAATGTAGCTTTAACTTTGCAACAGCCTCGTGATGATTATAAAGAATTTTTAATGCTTTCTAAACTTTTTGCTGAAGAAGAGCCCACTCATACGACATTCTATCAACCAGGGGCATTTCATCATGCACGTTGGATGGCCAAAGCCATTTACTGTCTAAAAATATTTTTTTTCCAAGATCAGTTCCAACTAACTAAAAAAGAAAAAATAGGTATTGAAGATATATGTCTCTTTATTGTAAAGGTTTATGTAAAGGCCTGGTTTACAGCGTCATTTGCTAGTAAAGCACCGCTTCATGACGTAGACTTTTGTAAAGAACTCATTAATTATCAAAATATTGACAAAGAAATATCTCAAGCCGCAAGTAGGAAAATAGTGAACCATTTGTGGTACCTTAATTCAGTAAATGTTGGCTTATCTTTCTTTGATGACGATTATTTCAGTTACCACTAAAAGAGAAATGGTTAAAGCTTTGAATAGGAAAGCACCAAATCAAGAGGGTATTAAACGACTTATGATTAGTAACATTACTGACGTTGAAAACAAGGAAATTCAGGACTTCATATGCGAGAACACTAAACAGTTTTTTCAAAAATTAGGTTTGTCTATGGAATTTTTGGAAAATGATCCAACAACATGGAGGGAAAATGAAAGTTATACCCGATGTTTCAATATTGTAAACAAAATTAAAGTTGTAAATGATGCCGCTGAGAGAGGAATCAAACTTATTACTGACTATAATGACATTTTAACAAAAAATGAAGACCAAAAACAGTTTTTACTCCAAGTTGTAAATGATTATAAATCACAGTTTCCAAATGTAAAAAAAGAAACCCTGTCGCATGCTTTGGCCTAGTGCAAAAAATATTGTTTTTATTACTATATGTCTTGTAGATTTAGGATAATATTTGGTACTATGTATGAAAAATAATAATAAAATACACGATCGAGATAAAACGAGAGTTTTATTTCAAAAATTTCTAGTCTAGTTTTCTTAGACTACGAATTTACAGTAGTATGACACATGTCATAGTCACAACAGATAATGTCTTTGATATTTGTATGACTTGATTAGTCATTCTAAAGATAAATGTTGCTGACTAAAAAAAAAAAAAACAATGCATCAACCAAAGAATGTAAATAATTCCATTTACTTTTATTATTGCATAATAATGCATTCTGCGGCACCCCTTGCTTTCAATTTGTCTCAATAATATTTTGAGGGGACTGTTTTTTCTTCAAATGGACCCATTTGCAGGGGTGAGAAATAAAAAATTTCAATTTCGAAAAAGATGGGCCACCCTAATGACTATCCTAGGTTTTCCCCCCCGGTGGAGTTGTGCTTAAGTGGTGGGGGGTAAAAATGTACCCCCAAAAGAGGTGTTTTTGCTGTTTTACGGTTATATCTCGTAAAGGACACAATATCGAAAACATAGTTGTATTAAAAGTTGTAGCTCATTAAATTTTGCATTGAAGAGACCAGACGCATATTTTTTGGACCACCCGTTCCCATACTAGTGCTCATCAAAGTTGGACAAATTTTACATATTTATGAAAAATGTGTTATTTACACTATATTAAACATAGTGCTATTGTACTAGTCTTGGACTTAGTAAATATGTAAAATATTAAAATTGTACCATCCCTAGCTGTACGTGCTGATAAACAAATAATTTGAAAGTCAGTCGAGAAAGTAAGTTCGGCCTGGCCGTACCATTTATTTCATATGTAAGGGAACGTTGATAGAGATGTAATGCAGTGGTACAGAAGAATAGTAGAAATATTCTTTAATTGTACCTACAAGTATTATTGTAGTTTCCTTTTTTAAAAAACAAAATCTGAATTATCTGATTCATCTTCATCGACGGAGTTTTATTCACTGTCAATTTGAAAATCATCCTCACTTTCCGAAACATTGCTTACTTCGTTGTTGTCAATGTCTTCCGCTGTAACAAATGAATTTTTAAAGTCTGCTTCATGTTTCCATTTCTGAAATCATAAAACATTGTTTTCATCATCGTCAAGTTCGTCCTCAGTTTGTTTCAGTGTTATTTCAGAACAGTTGTTTGACACAAATTTGTGCATTTAATCCCTACTCTTTTACATGAACAAAGTTTTGTTTTGCAACCCGATTTACACATACAGCAAATAGTCTTCAATAAATTATCTGGCAAAGGATTTTTTGTTGTCACTGGCATTAATCCATTTATGGTATCTTTCCAACCTTACTCTTCAAGATTTTTATCTGCCTAACCATTTCTGTATTTGAAAATACACCCTCGATGAATGCTCGTTTGCAGCCTCTTCGGTTGGTGGGAGAACACAGATAATTTACATGATGTTTTTGAAGTGCATTTTTTAAAACATTCAAAACGCAAAATGTGTAAACATGTGTTTTTCATTGGATCTGAACCATACAGTGCTACGATACAACTTATGCCAGCAGCAAATATCCTTGCCTTTGTAGCTTGTCGATCATAAGAAACTTCACATCTTTTTGTAAGAATGGATATTTCAGAAGTATACTAATAATTTTTTTTTCCCAATTCTTGAAAAGGCAGAAGTTGTGTCACATCCGCAAAATGCGTATAGAAACATTACAGTTTCTAAACAACACCGTAAAGTACATGTAAAAACCTACATTTTATAAGAAAAATTGTCCCACGACGAGTCGATGCATTTAAACAAAATGTGATGGAAATTTCGAAATTATTGTTGATTTTCAGGTGTTTGAATAAATATTTTGATCTAAAATTTGGCACGGAGGTTTAGTTCAATAAAGCGCATGGTTACACCAACTTTCGTTAAAATTGATGGATTATTACATCATATTTCTTAAACTGTTTAAAAAAGGGAGTTTTTGGTGGTTTTTATTTTTTTGCAATTTACAAATTATCAAGAAGTTTCTTAATATGCCTAGTCTTGTTCATAATTTTATAGTGAACAGTTTGGTATTTTTATTATTGCGATATGATTACTATGACATGAGATAATAGGAAAAACCGCTGCCCAAGGAATCACTACTTCCACATCCAGATTTTCTATCCAAGTCACTCACAATGGATGGATTTTCGAAAAAGTTGCTCAGAGCACTTGTTATTATACCTACAACAATTCAAAACAATAAAATTGCTGTAGCTAGCTTTATTAACCTATTTTGATCCTTAATTTGACTCCACTATATACAATATTTTGATAGGAGTTACCATTTTCCAGATAAATGAGTCCAAAATTAAGAAAACATGGAAATTCATATATCGGTAAATCACTTAGAGGAAATAACTGTGACAATTATTGTAAGGCTTATAATATAACTTTATATTATTAACACAACAAAAGATAAACTGAAAAAAATTGAAAATAATAATATTATAATTTGCAGATATTTATCTCAAAAATGGTAACAATGGTATCTGAAAAATGGTAACTCATATCCAAATATTGTATAGGAGCAAAATGTAGAAAATTTTATGCACTTTCTTTTTTGTGCAGAAAGTTTTTCTCCAATGAAAAACATTGTCCTAAAGGATCGGGGGGGTGCACGGACACTTGGGCTCCCGTAGTATATAAAAAGATAATTAGTACAGTAAGCCAAGCAGTAAAAATGGTAAAATTCCCGGCCCAAAAACGATGAAAGGAATTTCCTTAATTTTTTTTGCAATATGCTTTATAAAATACGTACATCAAAATCTATATTGTTGCATTACCTGCTTTTTATTTTTAAGGGTGGAAACCATCCCTGACAACTGAAAAATTAGTAACTCTTCTAATTTTACGAATAAATTAACGAAAATCCATACACTTATGTTTTTTAGGTCGCTGAATTTGAATATGAGTTGAAAATACTGAAAAATTAATGTCTTCTAATTTTAGGAATAAAATCACAAAAATGAATATACTTATATCTTTGAGATCGCTAAATATGATTGAGGTCAAAACATAGGAAATACGAAAATAGGGTTGAACCAACCCTTAAATACTGAAAAATTAATAATTCTTCTGTTACAAATAAATTCACGAAAATCGATATACTTATGTTTTTCATGTCTAATTTATAAAAAATAAATGGTGGATTAAAAATGGTTACAAAAGAGTATAGAAATATGTCTAATTTTATTAAAAATACAGATAGCTCAGTCAGTAAAGGAGGTGTAGAGTGCGTAAGCAGGGACCTAAGCGATTCCTTCAGAAAGTTGTTCAGGGTTCTTAGGGAGTAAACATACTAAAAGTCCTGACGTCTAGGAGGTGAGCCGGAGGGGGGAAAGAATGTCCCACTTTTGGTTTTTTCGCTTATATCTCGAAAATTGTGCGTCGTAGGGAAAAATTCTCTTATACCGAATGAAAGCTCAAGAAATTCTCAGCAACTTTCATTTTATATATTTTTTTCGAATTCGCAACCGTTTTCGAGCTACACGCTCCGGAAAAGTAAAAATTTTCGAAAAACAGATTTTTACCTGAAAAATAGAAAATTGTATTTTAAAGATGATAAAAAAAGTCACATATAAGGTAAGTAATTTTATTAATTTAATTTTATACACACATCATATAAACTTAACGAAGATACCTCTATTTATAGTGCCGAGGCTATGGCCAACCTCAAAGCCTTAGAATATGTTGTCAGAAATAAACATGAACATTGCTCTATTTTATCGAATTCAATGTCTGTTCTTCAAAGTATTGCTAAGAGTCAAGACATTAACTACACTATTCATACGCGTATTGCTGAAATTAAAATGTTAGTAAATAAATTAAAAGAAAGAGGCAGGTTAATCAAATTTGTGTGGGTTAAAGCTCATACAGGCTTAGAACATAATGAAGAAGTAGACATCATAACAAAAAAAGTATTAACGATGGAGAAATTTTGAACAGTGGACTACACGTCCAAGAGTGTATAAGTATATTGAAAAAAAAAGTAAAAACGCGTGGTCAACCTTATGGAAAGAATATAGCATAACAAATCCTACTCGCTACACAACCATTCAGCCAGATATTCCTACTTGTTATTGGCATAAAGATTTAAAAGACTCAAGAAGAGAAGTAACTACAATAAACAGACTATAATTTAGCCACTGGTGCTACCCGGCGCACCTCAAGAAGATAGGAGTTGTGGGCACAGACTTGTGCGATACTGCAATGTCACTACAGATTTGGATCATATATTTTTTGACTGCTTAAGTAGAAAGCGATGTATTCCATAAAAAATAAAGTAGTCTGAATATTTACCTTCCTAATAATATCTGTCATTTATTATCTCTAAATAAAAAAATTTCTATGACGTATTACTCGAATTGCTCAAAGACATTAAAATCGACATTTAGAATAGGCTAGATATCCATTCCTTTGTTTTTTTCCTATTGTTATATATTCCTTTCCTTCACGTTTTCATCCTCTTTGGCCGCAAGGCTCCTGACAAAAAGTTCATCGTCCATGGCATCCGCATCCTTAATGGTGGGTGGTCCTTGCTAAAGGGGCTCTACGCCGTAAACAGGCACGCCATTGAGGCATTTCCCTTGGCAGTGGAGGCACGCCGCAGAACAGTTCAGCATTGCTTTCCGGCATCCATATTTGCCACTACCACAATCCTTGGTGCAGCGGCAAAACATCGTTTTCAGTAGGACCTCCGGTGCTGATGGATCTTCTGTTGTGATTGGCACCAGGGTGTCTCCTACATGTTTCCACCCCCACATGTTGGGTCAACTGCAACCTTTTCATCGTGAATTTTTATCGATGACAAGAAAGAGTAAATGCACGATCTTTATGGGACAACTTGAGATCTGAGAATGGCAAGTCCACTATCTTATTCATTGCCTCTTTACCAACTCGAACAGCATCGTAGCAATTTATTGTGGCTTCTCCCACCACCCCATTCGCAATTGACATAATGTCATTGGTTTGTGGGAAGGGAGGATGAGCAAAATAACTACGATAGTGGCCACAACCGGTGCATTTACCTTAGCTGTGGCGTAAATTTGAGGTAAAAATCTGTTTTTAGAAAATGTTTACTTTTCCGGAGCGTGTAGCTCGAAAAGGGTTGCGAATTCAAAAAAAGTATATAAAATGAAAGTTGTAGAGAATTTCATGAGCTTTCATTTGGTATAAGTAAAATTGTTCGCTACGACGCACCATTTTCGAGATATAAGCGAAAAAACCAAAAGTGGGACATTCTTTACCCCCCCCCCACCCCTCCTAGGCGTCAGGACTTTTAGTATGTTCACTTCCTAAGTACCCTGAACAACTTTCTAAAGGAATCGTTTAGGTCCCTGCTCACGCACTCTACACCACCCTTTGAGCTATTCGTTGACTGGACTAAGATTGTTATAAATAAATCAAATTAATGCAATTAAGTAAACTAACTAAATAACATTTTTATTCTGCACTCTAAACATGCTAAAGTGCAATGCAACTCGCTTTTTTATGAAAACTTTCATTATTGAAAATGGGTACAGAATGAAAAATAATTATTTTCAAAATTCTAAAAATTTGAGCATGTTAGTAGTAATATGCATTAACAATATCTAGAAGGATCTTTAAAAAATTTGAATAAGAAATTAGAGCAATAAGACTAAAAAAAAAAATGGCGCATAAATTTTTAAATGCGCTACTTTTTTGTTCGTAACTTTTTTAGTTTCCATTATAAAAGGTCGTAATAGATCTCAATCGAAAGAAAATTTTAATACCTTTAATTTTTACAAGAATAAAAATTTTTCACATAGTTGTAGTTTTTGAGTAATTTTATATTTTAACGTCGTACAGTGTGACCCACTTAAGATCGCAACACCCCTGTATACCCGTTAATTGATGCTTGATTAACTTCAAATTTTGGTGGTAAGAAAAGATCGATAAGGTGATTCTTTGAACTTGGAATGTGTGATATATGTCAGTAGCGTGCGATTTTAAGGGGGTTTCAAAAGCCGATTTTTCAAAAAAAAGTATTGGGGATTTTTTTAGAAAAAAAATACTAAGGTATTCTTAATCAGCACCTTTAGAAACTGCTTTGTACAAGATTGCATCGTAGTGGGTACAAAGGTGCTTGAGATAGTGGCTGTCAAAAATACAATTTTTTCAACCAAAACTAATTTTTATTTGTAAAACGGATTCCCAAATCAAAAAAATCTATTCTTCATTTTTTGTTCAGAATAATGCATTGTACTAGACTGAATTGATTTTATAACAAAATAAGAAAAAAAAAAAGTACACAGAGGTGTTGCGATCTTAAGTGGGTCACACTGTATACTTTTTTTCTTATTTTGTTATAAAATCAATTCAGTCTAGTACAATGCATTATTCTGAACAAAAAATGAATAGATTTTTTTGATTTGGGAATCCGTTTTAGAAATAAAAATTAGTTTTGGTTGAAAAAATTGTATTTTTGACAGCCACTATCTCAAACACCTTTGTACCCACTACGATGCAATTTTGTACAAAGGGGTTTCTAAAGGTGCTGATTAAGAATACCTCAGTATTTTTTTTCTAAAAAAATCCCTAATACTTTTTTTTGAAAAATCCGCTCTTGAAACCCCCTTAAAATCGCACGCTTCTGACATATATCACATATTACCAAGTTCAAAGAATCACCTTATCGATCTTTTCTTACCACCAAAATTTGAAGTGTTAAGGCCATAATGTTTTACTATGTCAAGTCATTTTAAGTTATATTTAACATCTATGTAATCTATATGGCAACGTTGATATTGTGAAACGACCACTTGAGGGAGGTTCGGGCCATATGGGTCGAAAAGAAATCATTCACCCACCACAGTTTGCTTTGTATATACATGTTTGTTAAGTTTATTAAATAAATAGTTTAGTTGGAAACAGACCTTTTCAATTAAATGCAATTAAGTGTTATACAGTCCACAAACATAGAAATAACATGGTCCAGTCGAGCGGATTTTAGAAATAAATAATTAGTGAAACCATTGAATTAAATCAAGTGACAATAATAAATCTGTGACGGCCGAGAGCAAGTGAGCAGAAAGTCATCCCAGGGGAAGTTCAGCATAGAGCAGTGGCGTCGCCAATATAAAAAGTGAGTCCGTTCCTTTATATTTTCAATTTCTATTTTCCATTTCCAATTTTCACTGAATCTGTTTATTGACATTTATCAATTTGGATCAATACAATTACAATGGCCGATGATTTAGCCAGTTTAAATAGTCGATGCGGACAAATGAAATCAGCTTTAACACGAGCAAGAAAATATTTCGATAACGCAGATTTTTCGAATGTTAACTCAAAAACAATTACAGAATTAAAAATGAGATTTAGTAAAATCGAACCACTGCTTGATACATTTGATGAGGTACAATTAGCAATAGAAAATATCAATAAAGCCAATGCCGGACATAATTATGATAATACTGCCGATGAAATTGAACATGTCACATTCGAGAAAAATTATTTTCCTTTAGTCACAGACATAAAGCATATCATTTCTGTATATGAGAGTGAAAATCAATTTAATAATAATTTAAATAATGGTCCCGTTCGACTGGCGGGCGGACCACGGTCGGACTGCTAAAAAGCGTTCTAATCAGCGGTCTGAAGTTGGTCGACATGGTCACGTTTTATGATACGACTGTGAAAGTGTTCGACCTCGTCCACTATGGGCGTGCCCACGGTGATCCCAGTCGAATATAGCCAATGTTTCTCCTTCTAATGAATCACTTGGTCAAGTTAAGTTACCATCAATATCTTTGCCTTCATTTAGTGGTCAATATTACGATTGGATTGAATTCAGAGACTGCTTCAATTCATTAATTAATGACAGTAAACATTTGTCGAATGTTCAAAAATTTCATTATTTAAGATCCTCTTTGCAGCCCGAAGCGTTAGAAATTATTGAAGCTATTAAAGTGTCATCAGAGAATTATTTAATTACTTGGAAAATGCTTACCGAACGATTCGAGGAGAAATCTCTCATAATTCACAGTCACATTCGTGCTATTTTCGAGTATACAAGTGTGAAAAAACAATCTCATGTAGAGTTACGGAAACTATTCGACACAGTAACAAAACATTTGCGGTCTTTGAAAGTATTAGGTAAACCTGTAGAACATTGGGATTCTCTAATAATTTATATCGTTGCGGCAAAAATGGATCAAGAAACTAGCAGGGAATGGGAGTGTTATTTGAGAAAAAAGGAGAACGTGCTACTATGGAAGATTTAAATAAATTTATGAGACAACGTTGTGCGGAATTGGAAAAAATTGCGGAAAAATTAGATAACACTCTATTCGAAAAAAGGGGAAATAGTAATTATAAAGGTAAAAATAGGGCGCACGCCTATGTCACAAATATCGACACATCTGGAAGCGATAATAGAAGTGATTGCTCTTGCTATTTCTGCCAAAGGGACCATACAATATACAAATGTTCAGAGTTTTTAAAACTTTCGCCTAATGAATGAATCAATGCAACTAAAAGGCAACGTTTATGTTATAATTGTTTACAACCAAGTCACAATCTACAAGCCTGCACAGCGGTTGGTTGTCGAAAACATGCGGTAAACAGCACAATTCTTTATTGCACATTGAAAGGAAATACGATCATTCGAATTCGACCTCTAGAAACAGTCAGGTACCCAATAATGACAGACAAGAAGCCTCAACATCTCAAAGCCTCGGAGCGACGCCGACGGCATCACTGCACGCGGTATCTGAAACGAACTATGTTGCTGCGTCACATGTGTTACTGTCGACAGCAATTGTCCAGGTAAAGGACTCGCGGGGAAATTTCCATCAATGCCGCGCATTATTAGATAGTGGTTCACAAAGCAATTATGTGGAAAATTAAATTTACAATTAAAAAATGCAAACATTCTGTGGTAGGTGTGGGTCAAGTAACGAAACGAGTCAATTCAATTACTGATTTAAAACTATATTCAAGAAATGATAAATACAATGCTTCAATTTTGTGTTTGGTGCTAGAGAAAATTACTAATAATTTGCCTACAATTTCATTTAACAAACGGACAATTAAAATTCCTAGCTATATTCAGTTGGCCGATCCTACTTTTTACAATTCGGATCCTGTCGATCTATTATTAGGATCTGCGATTTTTTGGGAACTATTGTGTGTTGGACAATTTCAATTAGAAAATTCTCATTTAACTATACAAAAAACACGATTAGGTTGGGTCATAGCAGGAGGTTTAAATATTACTCACACCAAACAAATACAATCTATCAATTGCTTAGCTATAGGCAATATAGACGACACTTTAGCTAATAATAGACTCGAGAGTCAAATTGTCAAATTTTGGCAGGTTGAAGAATTTGATAATACAATAAATCAATCTAAATCAGAGGAATATTGTGAACAACATTTTGTAGATAATTTGAAACGGGATAATGATGGACGATTTATAGTGAAACTATTAAAAGAAAATGTGTACAATTTAGGTCAATCAAAACAATTAGCGATAAATCGATTTTATTCACTAGAACGCAAACTAGCAAAAAACAATAATTTATACTTAGAATACTCAAAATTTATGCGAGACTATGAACAATTAGGTCATATGGAAAAAATTAAGTACAATATAGACGTTAACAATTTAGGTAATTATTATCTGCCGCACCACGCTGTTGTGAAAGAAGCGAGTGTCACTACCAAGGTGCTTGTAGTATTAGATGCAAGCATGAAAACCGATAGTGGTTTAAGCCTGAACGACGTTCAATATGTGGGACCTACAATTCAAAGTGATCTATATTCTATAATATTACGCTTTAGGCAATATAATTATGTCATGATGGCTGATATCTCAAAAATGTACCGCATGATTTGGGTAGAGCCGGAACAACGATCATTGCAAAGAATATTCTGGCGGTCAAGCCCATCCGATAATTTACAATGTTACAAATTAAAAACGGTGACCTACGGGACGGCTTCAGCACCCTATCTCGCTACAAGATGTCTCTACCAATTAGCCATTGACAATGAGAAAACTTATCCAGTGGCAAGTGACATCATAAAAAATAATTTCTATGTCGACGATTTATTAACAGGCAGTGACTCGAAGCAAGAACTATTAAACTTACAATACGATATAAGCAAATTTCTATCCAGCGCCGGCTTTGAGTTACGCAAATGGCTGTCAAACGATGAACATTTATGCAATCAATTTATTTTTAATGACAATCTAGAATCAAGTATATTATCAATCGGTGACAATGAGGCAAATAAAACATTAGGCATTTTGAGGAATGCAAAATTAGATTCTATACAATATACGACTTCAAATGTAGGCAACAATCAAATCGTAACCAAATGTACAATACTATCGGCTATTTCGCAGATTTACGATCCTCTTGGACTATTAGCTCCCATAATAATTGTAGGGAAATTATTAATACAAAAATTATGGCAAGCAAAAATTACTTGGGACAAAGCTATACCTCAAAATCTATATACAATGTGGATGCAATTTCGTAACGATTTACCAAGGCTAAATTAAATTAAAATATTGAGGCAAGTAACAATTTCAAACCATGAATATATAGAACTACACGCCTTTGCGGATTCAAGCGAGAAGGCATATGGTTCGTCCATCTATCTAAAAAGTAGAAATAAATCAGGGCAATTTATAACTCGACTATTAACTTCGAAATCGAGAGTAGCTCCTATTAAACAAATAAGCTTACCGTGGCTTGAACTATGTGGCGCGCTTTTGGCGGCACAACTCGCGCATAAAATTGTGAATTCGTTAAATGTTAAAATCGACAAAATTTATTTTTGGTCAGATTCAAAAATTACTCTTAGTTGACTTCAAGGTTGCCCTAGCAGGTGGAAAACTTTTGTCGCTAATCGCGTGAGCGAAATACGTTTAACTCAAATTGAGAGTTGGCATCACGTGTCGTCAAAGGACAATCCTGCGGACTTATTAACCCGAGGTTTGACCGTTCGAGATTTAAAGAGTTCAACTCTATGGTGGACAGGGCCAGACTGGCTTAACCAAGGCAATTTAATGTTAAATTTAGATAATATCGAGTACGACTCGGGCGGTATACCAGAACAGAGAACAATTACAAGTGTTGCAATAAAAAGAGATCTAGACATTTTTAACCGATTTTCGTCAATAAAGAAACTTCAGAGAGTTTTTGCATATGTCCTTAGATTCATTTCTAATTTAAAGTCAAAAATAAATTCAAAACTATCAGGTGTTTTAAATTGCGATGAATTAGACAATTCCTTACATACATTAATTAGACTTGCCCAAGAGGAATCTTTTCCAGATGATTACCAACAATTAATTAAAAATAAATCATTAAACAAAAAAGTACCTTCCATTTCTGGATGATAAATCTCTAATGCGTGTTGGCGGACGAATACAAAATTCCGATTGCGATTACAATAAGATACATCCTATTATTTTGACACCTAAACACTACTTAACGAAATTAATATTAAAGGGCGAACATGAACGATTGATGCATTGTGGTCCGACTATGTTGTTAGCGTCGGCAAGGGAAAGATTTTGGCCAATCCCAGGGCGTAATTTGTGTAGGGCTACCGTGTGACAATGTATTCAATGTTTTCGCGCAAGGCCTCACGACAAAAAATTATTTAATGGGCAATTTACCTTCATATAGAATCAATGAAAGTGTACCATTTTACAACACAGGTTGCGATTTTGCAGGCCCCTTCCTATTAAGGGACCGGAACACAAGAACAGCCAGAGGCGCAAAATTTATTAAAGGTTACGTGTGTCTATTCATATGTTTAGCCACAAAGGCTATTCATCTTGACGCCGTCTCTGAGCTAACGACAGAAAATTTCTTAGCTACTTTAAGCAGGAGTAAAAAGCGCAAAATTTCATTTAAAACGTGTTATAGGCGAAGCCCATCTAAACTTTGAGCAATTTAATACGGTATTGGTCCAAATTGAGGCCATACTCAATTCTCGTCCTTTATGTCCTTTGACTTCCGAATCCGATCAATTAAACCCACTTACCCCAGCCCACTTTTTATTGGGTAAACCAATCACCGCATTACCCGAACGACAATACATTAATGTACCGGAGAATAGACTTAAGAGATATGAAAGGCTGCAAAAATTAATCCAACATTTCTGGGCACGTTGGCATCGAGAATATCTCTCTGAGTTGCAGACGAGAAATAAATGGAAGGTCACACAAAGCCATATCAAAATTGGCACAATTGTTTTATTGAAGGAGAAGGATATTCCACCACTTAAATGGCACATGGGTCGTATCACTCAGCTTCACCCAGGACAAGATGATGTTGTACGAGTTGTGTCTGTGATAGTGAACGGACACGTATTAAAACGTGCTGTGTCTCGTTTGTGTGTTTTTCCTTTCGAAACTGAAAATGAACAATGAATACTACGAAAACGTTTATTAATTATAAGAATAAAAATAATGTTTATTTTCGCCTAATGATAATGTTTATGTTCAAATCTATTTACAATGTGTTGAAATATTTTACATTTTTTTCGGACATATTTCAAGGCGGCCGGCATGTTAAGGCCATAATGTCTATTTTACTATGTCAAGTCATTTTAAGTTATATTTAACTTCTATGTAATCTATATGGCAACGTTGATATTGTGAAACGACCACTTGAGGGAGGTTCGGGCCATATGGGTCGAAAAGAAATCATTCACCCACCACAGTTTGCTTTGTATATACATGTTTGTTAAGTTTATTAAATAAATAGTTTAGTTGGAAACAGACCTTTTCAATTAAATGCAATTAAGTGTTATACAGTCCACAAACATAGAAATAACATGAAGTTAATCAAGCATCAATTAACAGGGTGTTGCGATCTTAAGTGGGTCACACTGTATATTTTGAAAATGCCATATTTCCAAAAACTGAACATCGGAGAAAAAAAAGAAGGAACCATTCGATTTGTTTTCATAAAAGCTTGAATTTTGTGCCTTTGCATTTTTTTTATTAAAGTCCATATTTTTCGAGTAATTTAAAAAAGAATGTCTAGGAATACTGATTTTAGGGGGTGGAAACCCAAGCAGCAATTTTAGTAGTTTCTACGTAGTAGTTACCATTAGTGGAACTTTAAAGGTTTCCGGAACTAAGGATTGTTACGTAATGGGAAACATCCTTCTACTAAGCATTCACCAGAATGGGGAATAATAATTACATAGCAAGTTACTATTCCGGTACTTCTACCGTTACCGTGTCGAGGACTAGGTTATTATGTAAACGGGATGTAACCAAGTAGTAGAAATGACTAACTTTGGGAACAGCTCAGCTGACCGAAATGAGAGCGCAAACTATATATTTGGCTCTCTGTTATTCGAATAGCAAATTAATGACTTACTGAGTTTGAGCACATGATATGTCCAAGGTCCAAGTTAAGGTGCATGATTATATACAACATGCATAAGCATATATTATAAATCATGATGTTTTGCATTTACCCTGGATATTAAAACCACCACTTGTTTTCTGTAAAATGTTATCATGATGCTTCGATAAAAAAGACGCCTCCTCGAGAAAATGGTTTTTTCGGAAAATAATTTTTTTGCAAAAATTATGTGTACAAGTAATAATGTATTTAGAAAACATATTTGTAAATGACCATAATAAAAAGAAATTTTTTATTGAATTATATTTTTATCTGTGTCAATATGGCGTCTTCATTCAGCAACAGAAAAATGGCGATTTTAATTGCAGTAACTTAGAGGTTGCAAAAACTAAAATTATTTCCCTACAAGTTACATTTCCCATAAAGTAGCAGATGCCACCAACGTTATAGTTGTTGCTACTTTAAAAGTGGTGACGGGAACTACAACAATTTAACTGTGTAGTTATATTTACCTAGATGTAGCAAATGGAACCAATGGCAGTATAAGATCTTGGTAACTATTGCTAGCAACTTATTTTCATGTTGGTACAATTGGCAGATCCGAGGTAGGTAATTTTTTTTTTTTTTTAATTTGCAACACGGAGTGTCACTGTGCGTGATGTGGACAAGGACACGAATGTGGATTAAAAATAACAATTATTATATTTTTACCAAGTACTTTTTATTATCTGATATTAATTAAATTGTTAACACACATTTGTGCAAATAAAATATTTGTTTTTTTACTGAAAACGATGTACAATGTATGTCTTATAAATATATTTATTAACGTATAGTGTGTAATAATAATGGAAAAAATACATGAGTTTTCATATTTTAGTGATCAGTTTACATTTAATTTCATTCAAAAAATAGTAAGTAAGTATTTATTTGAATAGGATCCTAATATACAAATTCACTTTTCTAATGTAATTACAAAGAATCATAATTTATACATAAATAAATAATACACGCACTTACACACTCAGACTAATACATATACAAATAAATTAAAAAATAACGAGGAAGAAATACCTATATAAAACAAGTGGAGATAATCAATCGACTTTATGTAGCTTACAATTTTACGTTTGAATACAGGTAGAGAGATAGATTCCTTTCATCCTCTGGCAACTTGTTATATTGACAGAGGCCTTTATAATATAATTTTCCTAGTACTTAGATTTTGCCTTGGTATATAAAATTTGTTGTTATTTCTTGTGTGATGTTGATGTATTTGGTTTGCATAAAATATAAACTTATTTAAATACTTGGGTATTAAGTTATTTAAAATTTATTAATATTTAAAATTTGAAAATAAATACCATAGCCATGGAAAGCAATCTATCTTTTACAGACAGCCACTGAAGAGAAGAAAGCATATGTTGGATTGAGGTATATCGGCTGCATTTCAAAATCACTCTCATTCCTCTATTCTGTAGTTTTTGAAGGGAAGTTATTTTATTTAAATCGAAGGAATATAATAGACTGGCACAGTAATCGAAATGAGGTTGGATAATAGTGTTGTAAACTGTTATTTTTGTCCTCACTGATAACTTTTGAGATATTCTAGAAAAGAAATATTGTTTTTTTGCTATTTTTTTTTTTAAATATATGTTCAGTTCAATTTATTGTACACAAACAATGTCTTATGCCGTGTATTATACCGAAATTGTCCGTTCCCCATCGACACAATATTTATTAAATTTGGAGTTTTTAATCGGCAATTTCATTTAATATGCTCAGTGGATCACTAACTGAACTATGGATCAATCTGTGTTTTAAAGACAAGTTGTAACTTTCGTGCAGTACACAGTATCACTAATATCACTGCGCAGACTGTTATAGTTTTCGATTACTTTTCTCCTTGTGTTGATAGGAAGACTTTTGCACTTGTTTCCAAAGATGATGGTTTTGCTGTGGCGAAATAATCTTTCATGTTTGCATCATATTCTGAAGAATCACTATTTCTACTACTGTTTAACTGTTTCTTCAGTTTTCTATAAAACGTGGATGAGTGCCGATAAACTTTATTTCGTTCTTACTGAGCATTTCAGATGGCGCCATTTTATTCAATGCCAATAATTATATAAATTGTCTTAAAAGTTAATATTACTTCATAGTAATTTTCAAGGTATATGTAACTTTTAAGTCATTTTCAATTAGTGGGGAGTAGTAAAAATAACTTCAAAGCCCCTGTCTTCATAGAAATAACCTAATTTTTACTCGAGATGTCACTAATAAGTTAGAAAACTTTGAAGTGGTACTTTGGTAAAGCTGTGCAGTCGGCATTACTACCAATTTTCACTTAGCAGTTGAGGATGCTTCAAAGTAATGCAGAGTAGTATCCGCGACGTTGCAGATTCTCCAGCAGTTACTTGAAAGTGTTATAACTATACAATGCCTAAATTCAGTAGAATCTACATAATTGTCACTACAAATGCATACCACAAAGTGAATATTACCCTGAAGTCGCAAAATTAGTAACAGTTATGTCATTCCTACTATATTAAAGTTCCGATTCCTCAGATGTCAGTTTCCATCACTTTGAATGCTGCTTGGGAATTGCAATATTCAGTTCGCAATATCTCGAAAAATACGCATTTTAGCAAAAAAGTTTATAAGACCTTTCTTTCTTATAATTTGATTCTCTATCAGATTGTGTGTATTTTTTGTTTTTTTTTTTGCGACAACCTCTAAGAAGGGTGTGGGAACCACCCCTAACCAAACAGCGGGAGAAATGACAATATAGATTCTTATATACATACTTTATGAAATATGTTGAAGAAAAAAATTTGGAAATTCATTACATCGTTTTCGGGCTGGAATTTAAAAGCTTCACTTACTGTACTAAATATAAAAAAATGGTTTCATGTAGAAAATTTTTCATAAATATGTAACATTTGTCCAATTTTGATCAACACTAGTATGGGAACGGGTGGTCCAAAAAATATGCGTCTGGTGTCATTCAATGCAGAATTTAATGCCCTATAACTTTTAATAGGACTAGGTTTTCGATATTCTGAGTCCCTTACTAGATATAACCGTAAAACTGCAAAAATACCCCTTTTGGGGGAGAAAACCTAGGATAGTCATATTAGGCAACAAATGAAGCCATTAAAACAATAAAACCTCTTGTAGCAATTATTTCCGATTCGTCTAATTTTTTGATTTTACACTACTGGCCTATGGATTAAAAATTCTGATTCCAAATTCTATAAAATATCTTTTTCAGTAATGGTAGAGAGAGGAGTCCCTGTGGTAGTAATTAAAAAGATAAACAGAATTTTAATTTTTTATTTGACGATATAGGTACAGACAATAATTTTTTAAACTCCCGGTACTGCTATCTCATGGATTATAGGAAAATGACACCCTCACAGACTTTTTCAATTTTAATCTGACAGGACACAATTTATATGCTGCATGATGAGGCCCTTTACAGTTACAGCAAACTGCACTGTGTTTTGGTCGATCGCAGTTTTCTACGGAATGTTCTTCACCACATCTTACACATCTTATATTTTGTTTACATGTATTGGCGGTATGCCAAAATCCCTGGCATCTGAAAAAAAATATGAAATTAAATTTCAGATCCATACAGTGGCGGATCTACAGGAGTACCGCGGAACCCGGGCCCGGGAGCTTTAGGGGCCCGGAATGGACCAGCCCAGATACTTCACAAAACGAACTGATATTAAATGAATACCATTGACAAGTGTGGTTTTGTTCAAATATAAAGTTCCATAAAATACATATATTTAGTAGTCAAACAAGCAAAAAACATGTTTTACGGGGGTTCTTCAAAAGGCCCGCAAGAAAAGTTTGATTGGGGGTCCTCGGAAAACCATTCGAACCCAGGCTCGTAACAGCAACGCTGAGCGCCACTGGATCCATACAAATTAGAAAATCGTTGATAGTCTAAGAAATTTAAAATTGTGTGCACATTTGTGGTAACTGATTCAACAAATACGTTCGCAAAAAGGAGCTATTTTTAATTTCCTTCCCCCTTTTTACCACCTTATAACATTTGTAAAACTCCTCTTAACAGAACGTTCATTTGCAAACTCCTCCTTCCTTATACTTTTTTTTTTAATATTCTGTGGGTTGTAGTTTGTTAGGAAAGAATTAATTGACTTAAAGTGTTAAATATACTCAACTATTTTCCAATCAAATTTTTTTTTGTTAGAATTTCATTTTCCCACTTTCAGTTGTAGCATTTTAAACTGCCACATTATTTTTATTGATTGAATTACAAAAAAAAGGCCTTGTACTGTATGGCGTTTGTACAATTAGATTTGTATGCTTTCATAAATTCATTATTCAGCAACGTCGTACATATTTGGTGGTTACAGGTTGAGAAACCCTGGGCGCAACCCCCTACCAACATCAAATTCAATGATCTTGATGCTTTTTCATGAAATGAAGACATTTTTTGCCATGCCGTATGTTTTTCATGGAACACATGCTGCGTCAGGAAAATTTATTTCCCTCTGAAAAAAGCAATTTTAGGGTGAAAAATTTGTTTATGGCATTAGCATAGTTTGTTAATACTTAAAAACAATAATCAATAAAAACTAAATGCTGTACGAAAAGAATGGTTCCAGATGGCTGGAAAAGTATTTTGTCACCCCCAAGATTTTATTTTATTTTTGCAACTATTTTCTTCTTCATAAAGTGATACTGTACGGCGTTTGTACAATTCAATTTTTATGTTTTAATGGATCTGTTATTTAGCAATGCTGTACGTATTTGCTGGTTACAGCAGCTCTCTCGAAGAGGGTCAGTTCAGTCCCCCCCCCGCCCGCATCTGGCAACACCTCGCCAAACATCAAATTTTTTCTTGCTTCGTTCAGTCGCATGAAGCTTATCTACTAAGGCGTTCCTCTTGTTGTATTATTGGTAGCCTGTTATTATCGCTTTATATTTTTATTATTAATATGTCGGAGCCCGAGGAAAACTTGGAAAATTCAAATTTTCAAGCCCTGTTTATGAAAGATAAACTGCCCGTCACATTCAATGATTAATATATAATTGCCCTGTTCCATATAACAATAAGTCAATATGGCTGCCACATTGAATGGGCTAATATGAATGGCATCACAATTTTCAATTACTATTTGATATAGTCGATAACATTTTGTAAATGCCGTACATTAATTAATGACTCTAAAGGCCAGTGAAAATGTTATGGAAAATCTCATCAGTTGTGGAAAATCCTAAAAGTAAAAATGTACGGCATCTATTTTTCTTTATATTTCCGTCTTTAAAAAATTCAAAATAGCAATAATATTAGAAATATTACTCCTTTTATTAATACACAGCGCATTTTGAAAATCTTTTAAATTTTGAAAATTTTATTTATTTTTTTTAATTCATATTTTCATTTTGTTGCATTAATAATTATAACAGGCTATAATGTACAACGATAATATTTAGTTACATCATGTCAAAGAATCGGTTGCCATACAGGAATTTATGATCTTATTGCCAAAAAAATGAGATTCAATCCCCAAACACAGGTAATTGTTTATTTATATTTATAGTTACCATAATTTTTAGACGGCACAATTCTTAAAAATTATTGTAGGTGTTGAATAATATTTTAGAATCGATGCCGAACATTTTGCAGTGATCTTGCAACCTATGGGTCTAGGGAAGGGGTCGCGCCCGGGATTAATGAATCTATGAAAGCATACAAATCTAATTGTACAAACGTCCTACAGTATTAAATTACATAGATGTCTGGAAAATTTTTCAGAAAATCAAAAATTCTTCTGGCTTCTGGTTCAATTATTTTGGTACGGCAGTAGGTTCTATATGATTATTTTTTTATAAACTATCAACTTGAAAAATGTACAAGAATATTTTGTCTGAAGAGTGCATTTCCAGATGAAAAATTCAATTTGCCTGTGCATAGTGCCTAAAGTTCTGGTTTCATATACCAGAATCATATTGAAAATAATTCATGCTGGGTCACTTGACCCCTTAAAAATTATGATGGGCTTGTAGTCTATAATATTAATTTATATTTTTTTTATATAAGTATATATTATTTTATATGTTATATATTTTCGAGTAAAAAAATATGCCTTGGAGGTTTTCGGGGTTACTGATTATAAATACATTGTCAAAAAAAAAAAGATTTTCTGAAGTCAAAATAAAATAATTCAAAATGCGGCTAAAATAAGGAGGATGGAAATTTTTTCTAAAGCAAGTGTTTTAAAAGGATTTAAAAAATGAGCATCAGAAATGAATGAAATTTGATTAAAGTAAAGCTTATACCATGTGTGTAGTCGCGGGCTAGGCATGGGGAGTAGAATTGCAACATCGCGTGTGCCAGCTGGCTGAAATGAAATAACAGAGCTGGAATGCTCCACCGATGGACGAATTTACGGCTGCCGGTGTTGTCATATTTCTCGCGCTACGTGAATGTACATGCCTAATGGGAAATTACACGCACGGTAGATAGATATATAGATACACATTTATTTCAAAACGAATTTTGTGTTATAAAAGTTTGAAACAAGTCAAAAGGTGCAAATCTTAAAGCTAACATTAAAGTATTTTTAAAAAATTTTCACACATACACAAGCTAAAAACTGTAAATAAAATAAAATAATTTAAATATATAAAAGATGCAGGGAGAAACAGATAACAAGTAAATTGTTATATTGATCTTAAGTATTCATCAACAGTGTAGGGTTCAATGTTACAGATGTACTTAAAAACTTCTTTTCTAAACTTTGTGAAATATCAAATAATAATAATAATAATAATAATAAATTGACTTTATTTAAATAGTTTTTATATCTCTAGATAGATGGTTATAAAGATATATGCATGCATATTGTGGTCCTTTTTTAGTCATAAGTATGTGCGGGATAATTGTAATCATGAGCTCTTCTCATGAAATACTCATGGCAAATTAGGTTATGCTCAAATTTATCTGGATGTTTCTTAAAAAATAAAATACACTGAAATATATAAATTCCGGCTAAAGTTAGCAGGTTATTTTTCCGAAAAACTCCTCTACAACTGTCAATTAAATTCATCTTGAATATTATACAATTTCAATTTTCAATTTCAAAAAATATTTATTTATGTTAGGGTACATGTATGCGCCTCGGCTGGGGGCCCGGTCTAGAGCCGATCACCACACCGCGGCATGCAACGACGCGGTATGGGTGATCGGGTGGGTGGGTTCAACTTTGGCTATAGCAACAGATAAGATGGTGGAGTTAGGTCTCCTGTTCTTAAGATAAATTAAAACTTAAACCAGAGACTATACGTATAGAGCAGCCAAATGAATAGGGAAAAGTATTAATAAAATATTAACACTGCTGATACCACATAGATGCCATTGGTGTTCACTTATTTGCGTCCAGTAGCCTGTGATCTACCAAAACGTGTTGTACATTTTCACATTGTTGCCGAATCTCAACTGGGAACAAGTAGATGTGAAACGGTATTGTAGCATTATAGCAGTTTCGTTTATTCTGGCAGGCGACGCGGGTGAATTAGTCGATTCCGTTGATTGAAGAGTCTATAAGATATGCAACTATACGGCCAAAACCGTTCCTATATGTTCATCTCGCTCATCACGCTTCCCCCACACGTCCCTATCCACATATTGTTCGTTGACTTGTGGTGCCACCGCGCGGTGTTATTTTGCGCGAACCGCGAATAGAAATACTGGACGTTGATATCCAGCGAACGAGGGTACATAATATATTTATTAAGTTATAATTCTCCACGCAGGTTGTAGACCGGCGCAATCAGTGCCGGCGTCAGGGCATTTGGCACCTGTAGCAAACAGTTGCTTGCCGCCCTGATAAAAAACATTTACAAGTTGCTACTGTTAGGACAAATTTATTAATAAAAACTTACAAACAAAGATCTCAGATAAATAATTCTTTCACTAGTTTCACTTAAAATTCAAAAACAAGAGAAACCTTTAACTATCAATTATTGTCGCATTTCATCTTTTAAGTTGCCACGTTGTGCGCTGTAACAATCGTGTTTTGTTCGAAATTGCAATTGTTCCTTGTCCTCGAGAGCCATTTGGGGTTCAAAAAATGGTTTTTTTGAGATTTTTGTTCAATTTTGAATTTCTGAAATTTATAAAAATGTGATAAATTAAAAATATTTTATTTTGCTATTCGGTTCAGCTTCATGGAATAGTATTTATGAGTACGTTTAAGACCTCCCAATTTTTTAAAATAATTAGAAAAAAGAATATGCAAATGTCGAGGATGGTGTTTTTGATCTTTCAGCGCTTGCGTAGCGAGAACGGTAATAAATACGAAAATGCACCGCACTTTTTTTTGTACAACATGGAATTTTCTACAAACAAGTCCGTGAGGGCATATTCTTATCTACTATAGTTTTCGAGCTACAGGTGCTCACGTGTAAGCATAAAAATGACTGTTTTTTACGCTACTCTGCAAGTGGCACTGGCGACTTAATTAACAAACAAAAAATTAAGAAAACGGCGATGCTAATAGTCAAATTTAAATTACACAAAACATAATGAGTAACTTCTGCTTAAAACAGTTTTTTATACGATGCATAATATTAATAATGGAGTTACAAGTATTAAAAAAATGTTGAAATAAAATAAAAAAATAGTTAAATATTCTTTGTGTTATTGAAATGTATGTACAATTGTACAGAAAAAAACACTAATTAATAAAAATATGCGGCAAGTTCCAGTTATATAAAAATCGATGAAAATGAAAAATTACACTTTTCGGTCCTAATATTAATTGTTTATATGTGATAAATAAAAACAAAATGATATGTCAATAATAGATACATTTTTTTAAGAAAGAAAATTACTTCCTACAAGGTGGAAAAGTTCAAATGTACGATTTTTTTAATGTTTTTTGCATTAAAAAACGCATATTTAAGAAAAATGAAGGACGCCATCGTGCAGAGCGATCAGAAATTCATAAATAAAAAAATCGACCACAAATTCTCATTGGACAAATAATATTTAACTGCTTTAACGGGCTGCTTGGAGAACAGCGCGAAAAACAGTTACTTTGAGGTTTGCACGCGGGCGCCTTTGGCATGTGAGCTATAATAGATAAAAATATGCTCTCAGGGACTTTTTTGTACAAAATTCGATGCTTTATAAAAAGTGCATTACCGTTCTTGCTGTGTAAGTCAAAAAATACCTTCTTCGAAATTTCAATATACTTTTTTATAATCGTGTAAGCAAATTGGGAGGTCTTGAAATATTCACAAATACTGTTACCATCGAACTCAATGAAATCGCACTAAAATATTTTTTTTGCTAGTACCAGAAGAAAAATGCAAGCGATTTCAGAAGTGTACCATTTGTGCGATACTTTCTTTATCGCCTCGAAAACTATGCTCTCGAAAAAGTAATACCTACTTGTAATAAAAAAAAAAAATTAACCAGTCTTTCCGCAGATATTCAAATTAAGTTAATTACTTCCACATCCAGTGGAAGTATAGTAACGACAAAAAAAATTTTAAAAAATTTTTATTCAAATAGGCTTAGAATGTCGTGAAACGTCGAGATTTTAAGTTTAAGCGAAAAAAAAATTTCTGTCTGTCGGTCTGTAACTTTTTTTTGTGCGCACGTTTACTCTGGAACCGTTTGAGATATTGACTTGAAATTTGGTACACGTATGTACTTTAACGAGATCTGGAACTAGATTATATTTTCATCTAGTTCCGTCGAAGGGTTGGGGGTAAATTGGGGTAAATTTGGGGTAAATAGGTCAATCAAGCAGGTAAGAGTCCATAAAATTGGTATTTAGTATATACAAGAGAAGCTAAGGTCTCAAAAAAATGTTTGGCATTAACCACCCCCATTACCACCCCTTATTAAAGGGGATGAAATTGTGATTTAGTGTTTGTACAGGAACCAGAAACCTCAAAATATTTTTTTACTTCATCCACCCCCCACTATCACCCCCCCATCACCACCCCCCACCCCACTACCGATGTGGGGTATCGTTTTATGGGTTTTTGGGGTAGAGGATTTCAAATATTATATTATTAAAGTTCCATAAACAATTATTTTCACATACAAAGTTTTTTCGTTGTGAGTGACTTGGATAGAGAATCTGGATGTGGAAGTAGTGATTCCTTGGGCAGCGGTTTTTTTTATTATGTTTACTAATTATTACTCTTTTTCCCCATAAAATCGCTTTTTCGTTTTAATTATTAAAAAAAGCAATTACAGAGAAAAGCCTATAAACAAATAAATAACTTTTAATGAACCCATCACTGCAGTAGCAGTATATTTGGGAGAGGATAAAAAATATTTTTGTACAAATTGGTTATTACAGTTCAGCAGAATTAAAGAAGGGAATGGTATAAACCCGAAAAATATTGCAACATGTAATATTTTTGCGGCAGTAGTAATGGAAAATGTCATCTAAAACATATTCAAAATTTACTAGGGTGAAGACGGTTATGAAAGGTGCAAAATGGATAATTTTGTGATATCTTAAAAATAACAGTTTCATCATAAAATGTCAATATGCCTTTTACTTCCACATCCAGTGGAAGTACAACAACGACAAAAATTGGCATTTAGTAAATACAAGAGAAGTCAAGGTCTCAAAAAATTTAACCATTATCACTCTCATTTTTAAGAGGGGGGGGGGGGGGGGGGGAATAAAATTGTGAGTTAGTGTGTGTACAAGAACCAAAGGCTTCAAACATTTTTTTTTACTTCATCCACCCCCACCCCCACTACCGATGTGGTATATCGCTTTATGAGTTTTTGGGGTAGGCGATTTCAAATATTATATAATTAAAGTTCTATAAACAATTATTCCCACATAGTAGAGTGCAAATATAGTATCAAAATATTTTTCGTTTTGAGCGACTTGGATAGAACATCAGGATGTGGAAGTAGTGATTCCTTGGGCAGCGGTTTTAACATTTTAAAATGAAAACCGCAGCCCAAGGAATCACTACTTCCCCATCCAGATTTCCTATCCAAGCCTCTCAAAACGAAAACACTATATTTGCACTCCACCATGTGGAAATAATTGTTTATGAAATTTTCTAAATGAAAACCAAAAAACGATATGCCACATCGATAGTGGGGGTTGGGGTGGTGGTAGGAGGTGATACGCGGGTGGATGAAGTGGAAAATTTTTTGAGGCCTTTGGTTCCTGTACACACTAAATCACAATTTTTTTTTCACCCCCTTTAATAATTGCGTGGGGGTGATAATGGGGGAATAAGATAAAAATATAACCTAATTCCAGATCTCGTTAAAATACATATGTGTACCAATTTTCAAGTCAATATCTTAAACGGTTCCAGAGTAATCGTGCACCCAAAACGTCAGAGACCGACGCGATAGAAATTATTTTTTGCTTCAACTTAAAATCTCGACATGTCATAACATTCTAAGCCTATTTAAATAAATGTTTTCAAAATTACTACACTTATACTGGAAGTGGGAGCAATACGTAGAAAATGGCATGATAAAAATATAAACAATCATAATGTGCCGTGGACTACACGGTGGAAGTAATCTACTTCAAGCACTTTCTCTGAGGAAACGCATCTATACTGCTCGAGGTAACCCACTGCGCATCCATTTTACTCGAGGAAGCCCACTGCGTATCCGTATAGGTAACCTACTGCGCATCAACAGTACCTACTCAAGGAAAGCCACTGCGCATCCATTATACTCGAGGAAACCTACTACGCATCCATACCACCCGAGATAACCAACTTCGCATCCAAACTACTCGAGGTAACCCACTGCGCATCCATGTTACTCGAGGAAACCCAATGCGCATCCATACTACTTGAGGTAACCTACTGCGCATCTATTTTACACGTGAAAACCCACTGCGCATCCATACTACTCAAGGTAATCCATTGCGCATCCATTTTATTCGAGGAAATCTACTGCGCATCCATATTACTTGGAGTAACGTACTGCGCATCGATAGTACTCGAGGAAGCCACCGCGCATCCATAGTACTCGAGGAAATTCACTGCGCATCTATATACTACTCGAGATAACCCACTTATTAAAGAATAAAGAAAATAATAGAAACACCGAACAGGTTGCATGGTATTTTAATTGAAAATCGTAGAAGCTATAGATACACACGCAAGGACGCGTTGCTATAGCCTCATCTATCCTTGAACCATTGGTATCAATTTAGCAACATGTTTATAAACCTTAAAATTCCACATCCACGTTTTCTATCCAAGTCTCTCACAAAGAAGAAAAAAATTGCACTCCACTATGTGAAAATTATTTATGAAACTTTAATAACATAATATTTGAAATCGCCTACTCCAAAAACCTATAAAACGATATGTCACATCGGTAGTGGGGGGTGGTGGAAGGGGGTGGTAGAGGGGGCAAATGAAGTAAAAAAATATGTTGACGCTTTTCCACCCCCCTTTAATAGTGAAGTGGGGGTGGTAATGGGAGTAATTTTTTGAGCCCTTACATTTTCTTATATCCATTCAATTCAATTCAATTCTTTATTGGTGGTAAAATACACAGAGTGTTTACACACGTCAACATACAATAAGAAAGATAAAATACAAAGTACATGATATTAAATGTATAAAATATAGATATAAGGTATATATACTAAATACCAATTTTATGGACTCTTACATGCTTGATTTACTTATTTACCCCCCCTTTATCCCAATTTACCCTTCAACGGAATAAAATGAAAATATAATCTAGTTCCAGTTCTCGTTAAAATACATACGTGTATCAAATTTCAAGTCAATATCTTTAACGGTTCCAGAGTAAACATGCGCACAAAAAAGTTACGGGCAAACAGAAATTTTTTTTGCTCAAATTTAAAATCTCGACGTCTCATGACATTCTAAGCCTATTTGAACAATGACAGTTTTTTTAAATTTTTTTGCCGTTACTATACTTCCACTGGATGTGAAAGTAATAAAATTCACTTTATCACGTTGTGCGCATTTGTGATGCACATGGTACATGGAACTTTTACTTAATTTTCTTTGTTATGTATTATTTAATATTATATCAAAATGGTTTATTTTACTGGGAAAAAAATGTTTTATGTTGCCAGCAGCTCATTGGGTTTTTATATTTAATTGTTATGAAAATAAACATAATAAACACGCCACACACTAAACAGAACAGGAAGGTATGTGTTTGATTCAAAATTGTTTTTTATTTGCTAGGTATGCATTACATGTTTTTGTAAGAATCATTACCGTTTTTAGGTTAAATTTAAAAATACGATGTAGCTGGCAATGATGAATATTTCACCATTTCGTCGTTTTTCTGAATGTTTCAGATGTTGCATTGCATTTAAATATTATGTCTATATGAGAGCCGTCTCTGGCGCAGAGACAAATCTCCTTGTTTATCAAAAGCGACGATTTACGCGACGCGAACCATACGAGTGCATGCCATCAACCTAACTGATGTTTGTGCAACTGACTAAGATCTTAGACCCCAATACGGTGGCGCCGTACTATACATCAGACCCTGCTTGGGCTACGATTTCAAGTACACGGTTGCGCCTCTTGGTAAACTTTTCACTCAACGTCGATTCATAGATTAAAAAATTATATTATAATATAGGTATAGTCGATTATATCATTCTGATGTCGGAATAGAGATAAATATGCCTATATTTCGACTATTAGCGACTTTTGTTAAGTAAATAAATGCAATTTTTAATTATATTGGAAGTACCTATGCTTAGTGAAAATACATAGATCGTTACTACTTTTAAGATATTAATAATAATAATAATCATAATAATAATAATACGTCTTTATTAGCATTTATTATTCAAATTGTAGGTCGATTTGAAACTTTTTCATTTCTGGATTTCATGACAATAAATATTATTATAATTATTTATGTATGAAGTAAGTATAAAATAGCCCGAGTGTGAAACAAATTCGAGAACAACAATTACATGAGGGTTGAAAACACACTCTATACACAGGCAATAGTACACTATATTATTTTGCACGACTATATGAGGGATGTACTGAATAAATTCAAAGTATTTCTCGTATAAGTTTGACAATACAAATTTATTATATATACTTCCACATCCAGTGGAAGTTGGGTAATGCAAACATTTTTTTTTGAAAATTTTTATTCAAATAGGCTTAGAATGTCAATGAAACGTCGAAATTTTAAGTTTAAGCAAAAACAAATTTCCGTCTGTCTGTAACTTTTTTGTGCGCACGTTTACTCTGGAACTGTTTAAGATATTGACTTGAAATTTGGTACACGTTTGTATTTTAACGAGATCTGGCACTAGATTATATTTTGATCTTTTTGCGTTGAAGAGTTGAGTGGTAAATTGGGGTAAATGTGGGTAAGTAAATAAATCAAGCAAGTAAAAGTCCATGAAATTGGTATTTAGTAAAAATAAGTCAAAAGTCAAGGTCTCAAAAAAATTTTTGGCATTAGCCACCTCTGTTACTACTCCCACCCCTTCATCATTAAAGGGGGTGAAAAAATATTGTGATTTAGTGTGTGTACAAGAACCAAAGTCATTTTTTCACTTCATTCAGCCCCACCACCACCACCTTCATTACCGAAGTGGCATATCATTTTATGGATTTTTGGGGTACATGATTTCAAATATTATATTATTAAACTTCCATAAACAATCATTTCTACATAGTGGAGTGCAAATATAGTATTTTCGGTGTAAGAGACTTTGATAGAAAGTTTGGATGTGGAAGTAGTGATTCCTTAGGCAGCGGTGTTTTATTTATTAGGTCAACAAATAAGTATCGCATTTCATTTATTTTATAACTTTAACCATCCACGTCAGCAATGAAATAGCCCTCTGAAATCCAGGTGACCTAAATTTGTGTGAATGTATAAAGAGGGAGGTCCTACACATTAAAGAAATTTAAGAAAATAGAAATATAAAAATATTTAATCCTAGTAATTTACTTTTATTGAAGAATAATCTGTAATTATGTGGCGGATGTACAGGGGCTCCTCAAAAGACCCGCAAGAAAAGTTTGATTGGGGGCCCGCGGAAAACCATTCGAACTCAGGCCCGTAACAACAACGCGCTCCGCCACTGATTATGTCACCTTTTTTGAATTTTGAAGAGAACTACTGATACTAATTTAGAGATTAGAAGTTGTATTGTACAAAAATTATGTAAATAAATTTAAAAAAGGGATGTAGAGTATTTATAGAGAAAGTTTTTACAGTAATCATGACTTTCATCATATTTTGTTTTAGTCAGGTCGATCATATAATTATACTGGGCACGCGCCCACAAAGAACTCTACATTTTTTAAATTTTTGTAATTTTTTTATTATTACCATCAGATATCTATTAATTTCTTTTTAAAGGCCATGATTAATGTCGCTATTTTTTTTTATAATTTCAGGATAACTTACATTGTTGAAGTTATTTAAGACACATATTTTTTTACGCTGAAAAAAATTTAATTAAATCAGTTTGACTACTTTTATTTTTTTGAGAATTTTATTTTTCGTATTTATCTAATTTACAATTTAAAAGTATTGTCAATTGTTGATAATGTATTTAGCAAACATTTGACAATAAATGAAGTTTTTTAATTTTCCTTTAAATCTTTTTCATTATCTGGTTTTTAATTTTTTTTCTAGAATATACATATTATTTTTTTCAAAAACATTTATGCATACATCAACAAAATGTAATAGAATTATCTGTGAAGATTGTAAGACCTCTTTGACAATTTACAGTCTTTATTGTGTCGTATTGCTTATGCAATATAAGTAATTCAGGTTTATTGGTTAGAAACAGGCTCCCCACATGAAGTCATTGGCCCCGGTACCAAATTCACTGGCGGGCCTCCGCGCCTAATAATTAATGAATGGTGGGGAGAAATGTGAAAAAAAATTTTTTGTCCAGATCTCATAATTAATGAGAGGAATATTGCGTTTACTGGTCTAACCGGGCCCCTAAAGTGACCGGGCCCGGGTGCCGCGGTACCTACCCAGCCCCCCCCCCCTTGTGGGGGCCCTGGTTAGAAACAAGCCTTCCTTTGCAAAACATTATTTGTAGGTATTACATTTAAATTTTTTTAATAGCCTTGAGAGCTAAATATCCTGCAAAATAAACTACTGAACAGTTTTCAATTGCCAAAGTATCTTTAGAAACTAGGTCTCTGTCATTTCCACTTGAACTTGATGAATTTTCTGAAACGTTTTCTATCTGTGAAGAAAGGCTGATATGCGGGCAAATATTTTCCTTATCATCTTCAATAATTTCTGTAGGATAACTCTCAAAAATTATCATCATCGAATTGGCAATTTGAATATTTGGATGGTGTCATAACGTTATTTATTGCATTGCTTCTAAATATAGTTCTAAACAACCTTGCTGTAGGATTCCTATTACAGCCACCTTATTATTATTTATTATTTACTAGCTGATGCCCACGACTTCGTTCACGTGGAAGACTTCGTCCGCATTGGAATTAAGAACATTGGCATACTATTCTTATAAAGAAGTACTACATACTCACTGAGTACTCATTATAGTACTCAGGAAGTACACTCGAGGGAACCCACTGCGCATCCATGGTATCCGGGGAAACCCATTGCGGATTCAGTGCACTCAAGGAAAACTTCTGTGCATCCATAGTTCTCGGGGAATCCCACTGTCCATTCATAGTACTCGGGGAAACTCACTGCGCATTCATTGCACTTAAGGAAATCTTCTGCGCATCCATTATACTCGGGGAAACCCGCATCCATTGTACTCGAGGAAACCCACTGCACATTCATTGCATTCAAGGAAATCCACTGCGCATCCATTGCAGTCGAGGAAACCCACTGCGCATCGCAATTTGATAACAATTCATTATTCTATTTTTGTGTGGGAGCGAGTTAAACGAAAGGATAATTATTTTAATCGACAATAGAGCACATGGGCGTGTCAAATTTATGTGTAAAATTTCTTGCTTAAAAACATCCCTCTCCCTGTTCACCCTTTCGGGGATGAAAACCGCCGAATACATGTCTCCTTATTTTCTCAGAAGAGCCCATCGGTCGAATAATCACGTTTCTGACTTACACGATTTCAAAAATACGCTTTAAACCATCTATCACATCCGTTGTCATCCCTTCAAAAAATGAAAATTGAAATTTCGTCTCGTGTCTAATAGATTCCAATAAAGAGTATTTCATGCTTCTAGGTCTAACCGTTTCTGAAAAGCTTAACCCCCCCTCCCCGTTCACCCGTTCGGGGGTCTCTTTGAAAACCGTCGAATACGTGTCTCCTTATTTCCTCAGAAGAGTCCATCGCTCGAATAATCACGTTTATGACTCACCCGATTTCAAAAATACGGGTGCGCTTTAAACCATCTACCACCCCCATTTTCACCCCTTCAAAAAGTGAAATTCGAAATTTCGTCTTACTCGTGTCTAATAGATTCCAATAAAGAGTATTTTTGTCAAATTTCACGCTTCTAGGTCTAACCGTTTCTGAAAAAGCCTAAAATTTCAGTACCCTCTTTGGGGTCGATTTTCGAAGAATCCCTTTTTAGTGGTTGCCAACGTCATTCAAGGAACCTCTATACAAAATTTGAAGTTTCTAGACCCAGCGGTTTGAGCTGTGCGTTAATAGATCAGTCAGTCAGTCAGGGTATTCTTTTGTATATATAGACTGAAGATTTTAATTGTTAGAAAAATGGTAGGCATAGTTGACTACACACTTATTCTGCGTTTAAAAAATGTCTGCGTGTTTTATGGTGCGGTAAAGATCAAAGGCGCCGATATTTTTTGAGTGCAGAGTAAATCTGAAGACAACTATGTACAATTAGAATTTTTGCCTTATTAAATAAATAATTATTTTGTTGTAAAATCAATTCAAGCTAATATATACTATATTATTCTGAACGAAAAAAGAAGAATACATTATTTTCATTTGAGGATCCGTTTTACAGATAAAAATTTTTAGTTGAAAAAATTGTTTTTTTGACGTCCCCTATCTCAAACACATTTGAACCCACTACGATGCAATTGTATACAAATGGGTTTCTAAAAGTACTGATTAAAAATATCTTACTAGTTTTTTCTAAAAAAATCGCTAATACTTTTTTTTTGAGAATAGGATAGGATGCCTCTGACTAAAATCAAATGTGGTTACGTCTATAGTCGCTTTATAGATATATACTAACCAAGAAAATTTCAAAATATTCGGATATCAGATGAGCGATGAGCGAGATATGAGGGTATTGAGAGTGGCTCCATAAAAAGTGGAACATCTGTATATGTGGTCAAATTTCTCCGCTTTGGTATCATAAAAACGGAAGAACTTACGGTCATACAGTTTTTTTGTTCTATTTGTCAACATTTAATTTAAACCTGATTAGATTTTTAGCAAAATCTGTGTAGCGGATATTGAGCTATTTAAATAAATGTTTTTAAGGTCAAGTATTAATATTGGTAAAAAAATGTAAATACATTGTAGAGAACAAAATATGAACATCATAATAACTTTTGTTTTTAAAATCAATACATTTCAAGAAAAAAAATTGTAAATAAAATTAGGAACTAGCATCCGAGAGGACCCAGGTTCAAACCACCGACAGGGTTTAATTTTTTTTTATACAACTGGTTGAAAACATTTTTTTACAGATAATGCCTGGTTATTCAGTCTAGTTAAGAACATATTTAGGACTAGGACTGATGTTCCAGTCGAATTTCTTTAATACTGTAGGAACTTATTATATATCATTAAATATTTCTTATTTAGTGGGGGATGAATGAAGTAAAAAAATATTTTGAGGTTTCTGGTTCCTGTACATACACTAAATCACAATTTTTTTTCATCCCCTTTAATAAGGAGGTGGGGGTGGTAATGGGGGTGGTTAATGCCAAAAATTTTTTTGAGACCTTAGCTTCTCTTGTATATACTAAATACCAATTTCATGGACTCTTACCTGCTTGATTTACCCATTTACCCCAAATTTACCCCAATTTACCCCAATTTACCCCCCAACCCTTCGACGGAACAAGATGAAAATATAATCTAGTTCTAGATCTCGTTAAAGTACATACGTGTACCAAATTTCAAGTCAATATCTTAAACGGTTCCAGAGTAAACGTGCGCACAAAAAAAAGTTACAGACAGACCGACAGACAGACAGAAATTTTTTTTTCGCTCAAACTTAAAATCTCGACATTTCATGATATTTTAAGCCTATTTGGACAATAAAAATTTTTAAAAATTTTTTTGTCGTTACTATACTTCCACTGGACGTGGAAGTAAAAGAACTTAATTTGATTAACACCTGTATAATGTTTTATCAAACCTATTGTACACACTTCTGATATGTTGTCGGTGTGTATATTCAGATATTTATACATTTTAATTAAATAAGAACAGGCAAACCAGAAATTCTAAATCACGGCAACGTCCAGTCGAATTTCTTTAATACTGTAGGCACTTATTATATATCATTAAATATTTCTTATTTACGATAGTAAAAAAGAACTTAATTTGATTAACACCTGCATAATGTTTTATCAAACCTATTGTACACACTTCTGATATGTTGTCAGTGTGTATATTCAGATATTTATACATTTTAATTAAATAAGAACAGGCAAACCAGGAATTCTAAATCACGGCAACGTCGCGGTACACGTGGTTTGATTTCGGTAGCTAAGAAGATAGGTTTCTAGAAATTTTGATGCGACATCTCATATTGACTGGTATACACTACATCATTCTCAGATTTGACTGGGTTTAAACTTATTAATACATTTAATACAGCCAGTGAGCAGTCTTATCGTATAGTCTCTGCTTAAAACTAACAATTTTTTTAACGAATAATCAGAGAACATAGATATTAAAATAATTAGAACTACTTAAAGCTAATATAGAATGAGTTGGGATTTTTAGCACCCGCGCACTAAATTTTAACGAAGATAAGGTTGTTGTTATACGGGAAAAACTCAATGAAAAAACCGTTCGAGCTAGTCACGAGATTCATCCAGCGGTCTGCCTGCCTCTGGGAAGGTGAGGTGGGAGGAGGTTGTGATTTTAGAAAGTTTGGATTTACTAGAGGTTATTGGTCAAAAGGGGATTTGGAAGAAGAACAAAAAGGCACAAAAGAACAAAAATCGACAAAAATAACAAAAATGAGATTAATAGAGGGAATAGAAAAGGGGTTTGAGAGTAAAAGGTGGTGAAAAGGAAATTGTGGTGTAGGAAAGATTTGGCTAGGGAGGATGCCGAAAGATAGGCAACGCCTGGTATGATAGGGGGTGTTTTATATTGAAAAGTATGGCATTATGCTGTCTGATTCGTGTAATGTCTCAGGTTAGCGGACTGTCGCCCAATTTGAATTGGTAGAATTTTTGCAATGTATTTTGGACGAAGTCCGCTAGTGGGGTTATGTCGTGGCAACGTGCATAGAGATCTCTGAGGGAGGTGTATCTATCAGAGGCTGAAATGAGGCGCATAAATTTGTGTTCTAGTACTTTTAGTTTTCGCATTGTCGAGGCCGGGATGCTGCACCACACCGGCGCCGCATATGTGGTAGCCGGCCTAATTACCATCGTATACAACAACTTTTTATTGGTCCTGTCGAGTCCGCTACCCCGCGCCAGGAGCGGATACAGACTCCTGGACGTGGAGTGGACCTTTCGTATCGTCTGGTTTACGAGCGTATTAAACGTCAGTCTTCTGTCCAAGTTCACCCCCAGATATTTCACGCACCGCTTTATTGGAATTTGGTGGCCCCCTATCGAAAGTGGTGTAAGAATACGATTTTCGGTGAAGCGGCACGTAAAGATAATTGATTCCGACTTCTCGGCGTTGATTCGAATCTTCCACTTGTCGTAATACGCCGTGGCACAAGCCATGTGCGCCTTCAGCAGCATGTTCGCTGCTTGTGCGTTGTGTGAATGCGATAAGAGTTCCAGGTTAAATTGGAATCGAAGTAGATTCCTAGGAACTTCGTAGAGTTCGTTACATTTGTAGAAACCTTGTTTAATAATACCTTATTTGGAATTGTTAGTCTGTTATGATTTGTTATAAAACACACGCACTGAGTTTTATTAGCGTTTAATACTAAATTATTATTAGCATACCAATTATCCAATTAACACAACTGTGTGTCACTTACAGACACAGCCGTTTCAACAGTTTTCCCTTTAATTAAAATATTATTGTCATCAGCATAACTTATCATTATATTGTCAGGATTAGTGATAGCATTTGGTAGGTCGTTAACGAATATTATAAATAAAAGTGGTCCAAGGATACTGCCCTGAGGGATGCCCAGATTTGTAAACACACGGTCTGAGCGAACCTCTGAAGCATCATTCCTGATAACCACACTCTGAGACCGATTTTTGTAAGAAATAAAAAAGCTGAGTATTCTATCGTAAAATATTTTTTCAAAAAATTTTGAAAATGACGAGGCTGATGGGCCGATAATTTTCAACTAAATTGTGGCCCCCCCTTCTTAAATATGGGAATTATAATGGAGTGCTTTAAATTGCTAGGGTATTGTCCGTGTTCGAGAAAAGTATTTATAATATTAACCAGAGGAGCTGCAAAAGCTGATATACATTTTTTTAATAGAAATAGTGGGATCTCATCATCCCCCTTATTTTTAAGATTTTGTGCTATGGCATACAGTTCTTCTATAGTAACAGGTTTAAGATAAATTGACTTTGGATTCGTATTTGTGATAGGGATTTCTGATTTATTTTTAAATTTATCCAATGTGATATTGGCAAAATGTGGATTGAACTCACTGACTAGTTGTTTTCGGTCGCCTTCAGGAAAAATTGCTTCAGATTGATTATTATTATTATTTAACTCATTTATAATTTTCCACATAACTTTCGACTTGTTATCTGCTGTTTCCAAAAGATTTTTATACCTATTAGCTTTTTTAATGTGCTGTTATAGCATTTTTTTAGATTTTAGATTTTGATAATCTCTTTTACACTCATCAAAGTATTCTGATAACACACTGTATAAATTTAATTTATCTCTATATTCCTGTACTTCCGGAGATGACCAATGTCGTTTTGCTGATTTTATATAAACCTTTTTAATGGGAAAATGTATATTAAAGTAATGGATAAAGGTATTTATAAAATTATCCCATTTTGAATCCGTATCGGCTACTGTGTAAACTTGTTCCCAGGATTCTTGACTCAAAGCTTGGAAAAATGAATGTATATTATTGTCATTGTAATCTCTTTTATAAAAGTAGGTATTGTTTATTTTATTTATATTTAAATTTAAAGTGACGTACTGGGCGGTATGGTCTGAAATGAGAGAATCAATAACTTTGCTGGAGAATGAAATTTGTTTACAAATACATTGTTGAGACATGTGCTTGAGCTTTTTGTTATTCTTGTTTTCTCATTAATTATTGGGATAATGTTATAACTCTTAAGTAAATTTAGAAAATCGTTCTTATTATTGCTGTTACTCAGCCGGTCGACATATGCAGAGATGGGTCGAAGAAACTTTCCATATTTGATAAAATTCTAAAAGTCATGTAAATAATATAATTGTATTCATTTATTTGGTATCAAAATGAAGCTTGCATCATCATGAATCAGATTTCACCATAAAATAGCCTATCAATATATCCAATGGAAAGTTAGAAGGAACATTTCCTGGAAACTTTCAGAGTTTTCAAAACGGAAAGTGCAGTACCCTCGAAAATGGGGGGAGGAATAGATTTCATAACTGTAGCACGATTTTGCTTTGTTTTGGAAAAATCCTGACTCCTTACTTCCACTAACCTCTTTGTAAAAGTTCACCTAGTCTACTATAAGGAATGATAGGTTCAATTAAGTGCAAGTGTGTTTTTGGATGCTCCTAGTAAAATATGATTAATAAAATAATTTACCTGTAACATTGAATTATATTATCCGAAGCATAACGAACATCGTCGTTGAGGCCTACATCATCAGCTGCTGGAAAAACAACAGAGTTATAAAAATTGATACCCTCTTCTCGTAATCGATGATAATTTGGAAAATCTGAAAGTTCTATGTATACTGTCGATTTTTCTCTCATTAATTTCCCAAAATTTATGCCCTGATTCTTAAGACAAATTTCTAATTCCTCATTTCTAATACACCAAGGAACATCCTTAAAACTAACCATTTTTTTAAAATGTCCTGAAAACAGGGGCACAACTTGTACAGGTTTTCCAAATACTTTGGCGAGATCCAGTTTCAAAATTTTTTGTACATCTTTATCGTCTGCAAGATTGACAATGAGACCAAAATCTGTTTCAACTGAACTAGCTGGATCTAAATTGGGCATAGCTCCTTTTAATTGATTTAATGTTACTTTGGGAGATAAGTCTTTTTCACATGATGTTACGTAAAGGGACACTAGACCACTTGGGTTTTTCACAACTTTAAATTTTGATTTTTTGTTCTTCTTTGATAGTTTAGTTTTGGATTTTTTTTCTTCAGCCACCTAAAAGTATATTTCTTTTATTAAAGTACCTACTTAACTTCTGTAAAATCATTATGTAACATCCTAAATCATAGTGTCCTAAATCTATATATTTACATCTGTAAAGGTTTGTACATCTGTTTGTAATTTTGTTTTTTCTTAGAATTTGTGATATTTTCGGATTTATTTAATTAAACCAAAGGCAGAAAATGTATTTCCAGAATTTTTGTTTGCCGGTGTATCTGTCTGTCTGAATGTGTATTGCACCATAACTTGAAAATGACTCAAAATATGTATTTTGATCTTTTACCCAGGTGCAGATATCGTCCCAAGTTAGCAAACAGGCCACTTTATATCAGGTGGGGTGATTGTAGGAAAGTAGTTAAAATATGGTAGGAGAAAGTGGGGAGGCGAGGTGGGGGAAGTTGGGAGATGGGGGCATATAGTGGGAAAAAATGGGAATATATGTTCTTAATATATAAATGATTAAATGACGAGTGTTCACAACATAAGAAAAATTCCCCTGAAAATCAATTAATCCCGTCAACACGTGATTACTGCTATATGTTATGTGTTATTAAGATATTAAAAAAGTAGGTAAATACAAAAGTGTAATACAAAATTTTAAAAAATTTATTAAACATTGATATATTATAAATTTATTTTAAAACTTAATTAACTCAACCTTAATTTGTCAGTTTAGGTTTTCCTTATTTAGTATTACTATTTTTTATAACAAACTTACAGTTATTAAATGTACAATTTTTATAAATAATGCTTTCTTTATTGTAAAATTCATATTTACTTTTAGATTTTTGTGGTAATAATGTCTCATAAGTTTTATTCGCAATTAGTCGAATATCTATGGTGAAGTACCATTTATCGATTCTTCACTGGAATCCCTCATTTTTAATTATTTTTTAGCTCAATAACTACACAAATACACACTGACAATTATGCACTAACTTCAATTTTTTAAAGTGTGAAAACGCGTGAAAGCGTGAAACTGATTAGTCGGTTTCATATCCATCCTAGATAGTATATGAAATATATCCGTTCAGTTGACTGGAATTGCCTACGCATCCAATCTACAGACTGTACAGAAAACAGCAAATTTACGTAAGGAAGTAGAAAAAACATATTTAAATAGGTATACATTTTATTGAAATTTACAAGTTTTAACATTAAACAAAAAATAGATGCTTTTAAGGAAAATTTCAAAAAGACGATTAAGATTAGTCTGGTTCGCAATACTGTGTATGCTGCGTGCTGACGGATCGTAAATTTGAAACTTTTATATTAATACTTGAGGGACTTGAAGTTGATGTACCAGGACTATCTGTGCCTTCAGGAAGCAGAATGAGGCTATTATTATACAAGAGATTATGTTGGGAAGTTTTTTTTGGCACATCGTATTTTCCTAGTTCTGCTTCACATAAGATTTTATTCACCATATTCTAAAAAGAAAATAACTAGTTAATAGAAAAAGGGACATGAAATATATTAGTTCCTTCGCTGACAAGGTCTTCATTGACCCATTAGTCCAATAAACGGGGGGTTTTGCCCTGCAAAAGGTGGAGTAGTGATGATTTTGATGTATGTTGTTTAAGTCGAGACCCTGATAAAAATTTTTTTATAAAAATAAAAAATTAAAAGTTAAATTAAAAAAGATAAAAAAAAAAGTTTTTGACTTGGAGGGAGAGGGTGGCAGCGCCATCTTAAATTAAAGGTGCCAAAAATTGGTATTTCAAAATAATTCTGCAACGCTCGATCCTACGAGAAAAATGTTCTAGACAAAGTTGAAGAGGACATTTCCTAAATTTTCTGTATATATAGTTTTATTGTAAGTCTAATGTTTAAAGTGATACAGCGCCAGAAAGATGGACTTAAGAAAAAATTTTTTTTTATTATATAATGTATGTTTACATCATAACATATATTATATTATTTATATTATTATAATAAAGATCTACTTGTATTGAAAAGTACGAAATTTGCGGGATAGTATTACAGAGTGGTTTACATCATACCTCGATAATAGGGAACAAATTATTAAATTTAGTGATAGCTATTCAGAAGAATTGGCTATAAAACATGGAATATTTCAAGGGTCGGATATTTGTAATTGTAATAAGAAATGTAACCTCAAATTGTTTGCAGATGATAGAATAATGTTATATGTGAAAGATAAAGTAGGATATATTGAAATTAAATTAAATGAACATTTAAAAAACAAAGGTAGATATTACTTTGCGATGATGCTAATGGTGTTAGGAGGACAAGGAGATCGACGCCTTCGCCATTGATGAAAACAGCATCAAATGTTGAGCACAAGGAAATCGCTGAATTGACAATCGACACATCAGCCTCCTTAACCGTAAAAGCAGCCTGTTCAAATTTAGTTTTCAGCAACGAAATAAGATGGACTTTATTATTGTCATTTTTCTAAATATCTTTTATTGGAAACTTGAACCGGCATTGTTTCATCAAAAAGAACATGCGTGGTTGTCTTCTTCTTCGATCGGCCTCTGTATTTCTTTTCTATCATCTAGTGATCTCGTACATATTGAACATATTTCTCGCAAAAGGTCCCAAGAAATCATTATGACGCCGTACAACTTTGTGTAAAAGATATCCTCCATCTGCGACATTGATTTGGTTATCTCCGAGTTCCATGCCTTCTGGAAGTTGTTCGAAAATAGTATACAATGATGATTTTGTGCCTTTGTGCATTCCATCTTCTGTGAAATGAGACGAAGAAAATGGGGCAAGCTCGTAATCCTTCAGCTTGTCGTCGGATTCCTTCACAATGCACATTCTCTGCAATAGCATTAGTGGACTGATAACAATTTTTTCTTCGCCAGCTTTTATGCTACTATTGATTGCTACCAATGATGATTATGTTTAAATTTAATGGACTCGAAATCGTCATACCATGTTCGACATCACCTCGAGACATTTTTCTCTAGACAAATGACAGTTTATCTGTTCATCTGCAAAAACTCCAGTACTTATGGAAAAAAATGAATCGATTCCCGGAAAAAGAGGGCGCTGAGGAAACCAATACAACAGTCTTCATCGTCTCGAGTGATGCATGAAGTCCTCTTATCGACATGTTGCTTGGACGTATCTAGATGAACTTAACAACATTCCTCAATGGAAAAAAAACTTTTGGAAAAAAATTCAAAACTTCCCAACGCTATATCTCATTACACATTAGACTTGCAATAAAAGTGTATATACAAAAAATGTAGGAAATTTTGTCCTCTTCAACTATGTCTCGGAACATTTTTTTCTCATTGGATCGAGTGTTGCTGAATTGTTTTGAAAAAAAAAACAACAATTTTTTGCACCTTTCAATCGAACCCTTAAGATCGAAAACTTGTATTTTTCATCAGAACCTCGACTTAAACAACGTATATCAAAATCATTGCTATTCCACTATTTTTAAGGCAAAGGCCATTTTTGGTCCTTACTGACTGGAAAGAGTTTAATTTCTCTCAGAAATCCATGAGATGGACGTCCCGGAAAATGGGAGGAAGTCTGCCATTTTGGGTTTTATGTCAAACCGTATGCTTGCTCTATCTCCGCAACCGCTGATCCGATTTTGGTTTGGTTTTTTTAGTTCCACTGCTTACAAATTTTAGGTAGACACATACTTTTTATGAACTTTTTGAATCTCTTAAGATAACGGAGTTAAAATTAATATAAAGATAAATAAAAATTTACAATCTCAACATTCTTCTAATCCCAACCATCCATCTGTTTTTCATTGTAATTTAAAAAAATATATTTGTTTAATATAAATTGTAGACCGACATTTTAGCTATAAAGTCTTTTTTGTCCACCCTATTACTTCTAAAAAACCGTTGGCTAAGGAATCACTACTTCCACATTCAGATTTCCTATTCAAGTCTCTCCCTATTCAAGTTTTCCGGTCCGTGATATAATTTATACGGCTCGAAGTTGTACTTTTTTCTCCACCATCCATTTTCTTTAACAGCCCCATTAGTATAGCAGCAAACACAGTAAAAACCCTTAGAAAACGGCTATTAGTGAAACAGTTTTATAATTTGGTACACTGATTTCTGTCATTAAAACGACTATTTTTCCGAGCAGCGACAAATCAAAATGGCTTCCGGTTTCAAGATGACGGCTGTTTTAGAAAATTTAAAAGATCGACGTTTCTAACTAAACTATCGATTTTATGAAAAAAAGTTATCAGGAAGAATTGTTCCGCATTAAATTTTGAATAAGAATGTTCTTATAAGTTTTTTTCTAAAACTAAAAATTAAAACCCTATGGGGTAAAATATTACAAAGTCAGAGTTTCTTCTGATATTTTACAAAGTAATGTTCTATACTTGTCATAATAATTATCCTTTGACCATAAAGTAACAATCAGAGTCGAGTTATAGAATAAATTAAAAGAATAGGAGGCCTAAAATCTTAAATCTCGGTCCTGTAAGCGAATCGTGTAGACAAAATATACCATTATTACCTGAAAATGAGACAAGTATTACACCGAAGAGTAATACAACTGCCTAATTTACGACGGCCCCGCTTTAGTCCATCTACTTTTGCCTAAAGGAGTTTCAAAATTTGAAGAATATTCAGAAAATTTTTTCAGGCACATATTAAACATAATATTGTCGAATTAAAAGATAAACCTGTCGACATTGTATAGGATGTGTACAAAAGGGACAGTTTAAAAAGTCATACGATAGAAACTAGAGGAGTCGGAATAAGAAGGCAAGTCCGTAGTAACAATATACTACCAAAGAATTGGCCAGAATTTCTGAAAAATGCTGAAAATAAAACAGAATTATTTTGTTTATTGGCAAATGATATAACAACATCTAATAACTTTAGTTCTGTCGAAATTGTGTCAACTGCTGGAGAAGAAATTGCGAAAAATAGTTATTGCAATACTGCTCTAAAATCCTGTAACCAAGAAGAAGCAGATACAAGACTAATACTGCATATTAATGATTGTTCAACAAGGTAGGAAAGACATTTGCATTAGAACTGTCAACACTGACGTAGTAGTACCACAGAAGACCTATAGGTCTTCTGTGGTAGTACTGGTGGTTTCATTTTTTTATTATTTGTATAAAGAAGGGCTAAACAGTTTAAATATACAGTTTGGGGCTAATAAATATTTTAGAGTATTAAAGGTGCATGAGATAGCACAAAAACTCGGAGAAAGCAAGTGTGATGCATTACGAGGTTTCCACTCCCTAATGGGATGTGATACCATTTCCTTTTTTCCTGAAAAAGGAAAAGTGACTGCTTGGAAGATATGGACGACATATCCAGAGGTAACAGAAGCTTGCACGTTCATTTCGAAACCTCAAATATTCCTGATAAAATTTTAAACTAACTCCAACGGTTTTTTGTTTTAATGTACTGCAATACTTCTGCCTGCACTGAAATAAATCAGACAGGAAAGAAACTGTTGACTTTCAAGAACAGGACAACGTGTAACATCCCCGTTCAAAGGATATTTTGGAGCAACACATTTTACGGGCTAGCTTCTAAAGTGGGCATATTTGGGGATAGTCTCTGACATCAAATTTGATTTTGTCTAATCTTGAAAAATGGGGATGGTGCCTGTCCGAAAATATTTGGGTATCAAAATGGTCAGCACTTCCCTTAGACAATTAATTCAATGTAGTTGCAAAAAAGGATGCATTGAAACCAAATGTGGTTGCAATAAAGCCGGCTTGTAATGCACGTTACTCTGAACAAATAGTAAAGGAGAATGCAACTAAACTTAAAAAAGGTATGTAAGTCTAAATAAAAAAATCTTTACCTATATTTATTAAATTATTTTTAGGATGAAAAACAATGTGTCTTCAGTTTCTCGTAAAGGAATACTCAACGAGAACATTATAATTATTGCTTTATATTGTAAAATATTAGTGGAGTCAAAATAAAGGTTGAATGAAATTCTCTGGCTACAGCAATTTTATTGTTACAAGGTTTAATAACAAGTGCTTTGAGCAATTTTTTTTAAAATCCGTCCATTGCTTCTTGTAGAATTTTAACAATTTATTTTTCAACACATACATTTTCTGCTATTTTTCTTATTATCTCATGTCATAGTAATCGTATCACAATAGTAAAAATACCAAACTGTTCGCTATAAAATTATGAATAAGACTAGGCATATTAAGAAACTTTTTGATAATTTGTAAATTTATAAAAAAATAAAAACCACCAAAAATTCCCTTTTTTTAACAGTTTAAGAAATATGATGTAATAATCCATCAATTTTAACGGAAGTTGGTGTAACCATGCACTTTATTGAACTAAACCTCCGTGCCAAATTTTAGAGCAAAATACTTATTCAAACAGCTAAAAATCAACAATAATTTCGAAATTTCCATTGCGTTTTGTTTGAAGTGCATCGGCTCGAAATGGAACAATTTTTCTTTTAAAATGTAGGTTTTTACATGGACTTTACAGTGTTGTTTAGAAAGAAACAAAACATTTAAATTTAAACTAATTTTTTGGAATTTAATTGTAATTATGGATATTGCACGTATAAACAATTTCGAATAACTACGTGATTTTTTTCTGAAACCAAAAACGATAAGCGAATTATGAAAGTACATAAAATAACAAACGTGTGAAAAAAATAATATTGTTCTACTTGCACTTGAATTCGTGAAACATTAGTTTTTGCGTTTTAGTCGATTATAAGTAAACATATTAATATTTTTTCTTGAAATTTGCGCATATTGTTCCAAAATGATATTTTTTTCTCTGCTAGTTGAAAATTATCCACAACTAAAACTTTTTGAATTACATCACATAAAGCACCATTCAGGACATAACGCACATTCGAAAAAAAAATTATCTCCCCCACTCCCTGAATATTGTAACTAGGCAACTAACTTAATTAATGGTATACATCACTCCATTTTCATCTTAACGCCTTTTGTTTAACATTTTTAGTCTTTTTCGTATATTCTGATTCTTTTATTTAACAAAATATAGTTGTTAAGTTTTTATCCAAGTTCAACAACCTTTATTATTTTATGTTTTCGGCTTTTCTCATATCTGATCTTCCATTTCTTTTTAAAATGTTTGTATTTTGTGTTTATTTCCAATTTTTAGTGTATTGTAACGTAAAATAATTTGTTTAGCAGTTATTTAATTAAAATGTATAGGAAATTTTAGTTTCATAATATTTATTTGTGGGACCAGACTGGATATCTGAATATAAAGAAAATTCAAGACAACATTTACATAAATGATACTTAAAATATATTCTGTTTATGAAATTAACGTGATTACTGAATCATCTGATTCATCTTCATCGACGGAGCTTTCTTCACTATCAATTTGAAAATTATCCTCTTTCCGAAACTGTTTTATATCTTTTGTTTAATTTTATGAGGGGACATCTAAACATGACTGTGTTACTTTATCAACTGCTTTATTCAAAGCCAATATATATGTACAATTACAGGTAGGAGAGGAGGTTCTGCACGTGTGTACGGCTATGCAACACATGATACACTTGCATGTATCAGCCGTTGCATATACGACAGAAACATTGCTTACTTCGTTGTTGTCAATGTCTTCAGCTGTAACAAATGAATTTTTAAAGTCTGCTTAATCTGTTTCCATTTCAGAAATCGATAAAACATCGTCTCCATCGTCGTCAAGTTTGTCCTCAGTTTGTTTCAGTGTTATTACAGAACAGTTGTTGCAATTTAATCCATTACAAAAATGACACAAATTTGTGCATTTAATCCCTATCCGTTTACATGAACAAAGTTTTGTTTTGCAACCCGATTTACACATACAGCAAATAGTCTTCAATAAATTATCTGACAAAGGTTTTTTTGTTGTTGTCACTGGCATTAATCCATTTATGGTATCTTTCCAACCATACTCTTCAGAATTTTTATCTGAAAATCCTAACCATTTCTGTATTTGAAAATACACCCTCAATGAATGCTCGTTTGCAGCCTCTTTGGCTGGTGGGAGAACAGATAGTTTACATGTTGTTTTTGAAATTCATTTTTTAAAACATTCAAAACGCAGAACGTGTAAACATGTATTTTTCATTGGATCTGAATGATACAGTGCTACGATACAACTTATGCCAGCAGCAAATATCCTTGCCTTTGTAGCTTGTCGATCGTAAAAACTTGCACATCTTTTTGTAAGAATGGATATTTCTTCTAATTGTTTATCATCTTTTGTAGCCTGAAAATTCTGGGAGAATCAACAGAGTTGCCCCAGAAAATAATTCCATATGTTATTCTGGAATTTACATAGGAGTAGTATGCGCTGAGTGCTGCTTCTTCATTGACAGAACTGGACACAATGCGTAGTGCATATGTAAATGAGCTTATCTTTTTGGCAAGGTACTGGACATGTTCTTTCCAATGTAGTTGGGAGTCTATTTCAATGCCTAGGAATTTTGTGTGTTCTGTGGTTGTAAGGATATGATCATTATAAGCTATTGTGAATGGCTCTTCTTTCCTTAAACTAAACTTCATAAGGTGAGTTTTTTCAATATTATTTTTTAAGTTGTTGCATGTATACCAATTTTATGTTTTGTCGATCGTGCTGATAATTTCTCTTTTTAATTCTTCTTCAGATTTTGCTCGTATTATAAGTGAATTATCATCAGCAAATAGGTTTACTATATGGTTTACGATATCAGGGAAGTCATTTGTGTACAGTAAAAATAAAATTGGGCGTAAAATGGAGCCTTGTGGCACCCCCTTCTCTGGTGTTTTCCAATTTGAAATAATCCCCTCTCCTTCATCTATTGTCATTACACACTGTTTTCTATTTTTTAGATATGATTTGAGAATATCATGTACATTTCCTCTGAAACCCATATCTTATAGTTGACCTTCCTTTAATATATGCACTCTGCATGTTTGTTATTATTTTATTTTTTTCTGTAAAATCCAGTATTCTGTTTAGTAATGCCTTTTCAAAAATTTTTGCTATTATTGATATAAGAGCTATAGGTCTATAGTGAAGAGATTTCTGTTTTACTACCTTTTTTATATATTGGTTTAATTATAGTTTTTTTTAATTCATCAGGGAATATTCCTTTTTGAAAGCATAAGTTAATTATATAGGAGAGTGGTTTTGAAAGTTCTTCAGCACAATGTTTAATAAGTTTTGTTGGTATTTCATCAGCTCCGACAGCAGCGGTGTCTTTTAGGACATGTATTATATTAAAGATCTCCGTAGGCGTTGTTTCATATAGGAACATTGTATGGTCATTTTTACAGACATGGTCAAAAGTTTTTGGAGCATTCATATTGATATTATCGCATATATTAATGAAATAATTATTTATTTCATCCAAAATTTCTTTTTTGCTTTTGTTCTCATCCCCTTCTAGGTTTCCAATCTCAAATTTTGTATCCATCTCCTTACCAGTCATTTCTTTTACTAGGTCCCAGGTTGCTTTGACTTTATTGTTTGCATTTAGAATGTAGTTTGAGTGTGCATGATGATTTCTTTGTTTCATTAATTAACTTCTTAAAATCTCTACAATAATGTCTATAATATTCTTTTGTTACATTTCCCTTTATCATTTCATCATAAAGTTGTCTTTTAATTTTGCTCTTTGTTCTTATTTCCTCATTTATCCAGGTTCCATTTTCTTGAATATGGCAGTTATGCATTTTTTTGGAATATATTTCGTCCAGAGTTTCTTTTACTATATTTAAAAATATGTCTGTACTAGTATTTGGGTCCTGTTCAATCACTAATTGGTGCCAATCAACTGTCCCAATTTGCTTTTTAAATATGTCTTTTTTGTCATCAGTAATAAGTCTTCTCATTAGTTTCGTCTTCTTGTCTTTTTGACTGTAGTTCAGAGGCATGATAATTTGTATTCCAAAGTGATCACTAAGTCCATTTTCGTCAATAATAGTTTCATATTCTGAGATGTTTACAAATATATTGTCAATCGTTTTTCTAGATATTCGTGTCGGTTTGTCTATAGTAGGTAAAGTTAAATGATGCTATTAAATCAATGAAAGATTTTACATTTTTTTCAAGCGGGGCTTGTAAATCTAGGTTAAAATCTCCACATACAGCTATGGTATGATTTTGATTCTTGATTATTACATCAGATAATATGTCTTCAAGGGTATTTATAAACTCTTCCATGTTAGAAGGAACTGGAGGACGATATATGTTTAAAATAATAATTTTAGGATTTAAAATCTCTACAGCACTGCATTCTATTACTGATTCTATGCTTTTTTGTTTTAGATATCCCAATTCTTTGAACTGCAGATTGTTATGGACGAATAAACATGCAGCTACCCCCGTGTATGGAATTTAACCTTGTAAAACATGAGGCCATCTTATAGTTCTTAAGTTTAAATAAATATTCTTCGTTATTCTTAATCCATGTTTCTGTTATAGCAATTATATCAATATTGTAATTTAGGTTGTTTAGATATATAGCCAGCTCATCTATTTTATTTGTGATACTTTGTAGATTTTGGTAAAAAAGTCTGAAAGATTTATTATTTGCTTTCGCTTGTGTTTTTGTTTTATTTTTTATTAAGCTAAAAAAGAATTTCTGTTTGTTTCATTTTCTTGGTCTTTGTATTCCCGCTGCCTTTTAAAATTAAATCTCCTAAAACCACGGTGTATTAAATAGGTGGTCCGACGAACGGCACTTTCCTATTATAATAATGGCTTCATAAGTGCATGGTTTCTATTTACTTTAGTAGATGGCGCGAGCAATAGGGTCCTACACAATTACCTGGGTATGTGCATCGTATAACTAACATAACCTCAAATTTTAAGGTTTTTTCGTTTATTCTCATTTTTAATGTTTGTATAGGCATTTTTAGCTTGGAGCCATACTGGCCCCAAGCAAATATTTAAAAATCCACGCAAATAATTTTTCAACATTGTTGATTGATAAAAATAGACTGCTAATTATAGGTTCGATTTCTAACCTGCAAAAAGTGTCTTATTTTATTGTGACAAACTATTTAAAACTTCATACACATTACGTTGAACTTGATTTTGGTTGAAAGTACAGGAACCAGGCAGAAATTTTAATAATAGCTACGTAATACTTGTAAACCTTAAGAAATATATATTTTTGAGGTTAGCTGTGGCGACACGTGCAATGCTGCATGTAGTATTGCATATATTCTTTCAATGTTTTAATTTAGCTTCTTAATGTCAGATGTCACTGGACTCTTGTTTCACTAAACAAAAAACCAAAGGCCGGGAATGTATGCCACACTGTATGCACGTATGCACAGAACATGTAAAATTATCTATCTATGCGTAAGTAATGAGAGAACTTATTGGTCCTGCCATCTATTACATTATGTACAAAGTAAGCACTTATGAAGCCACTGTGAGGGTTGTCGTCGCACCACCTATTTAATACACCCTGCCTAAAACCAACCCCTTTTGGACAGAACCCAGGATCATATAGTCTATCTTTAAATTCGAATTTTGTAGCCACCATAAAACACTGCCTTTGATGATTTCCATTTTTCAGTTCCCTAACCGTGATATTTTCTTCTTCTGAACTTAGTTTTTTCATTATGTATTTTTTTATGTCACTCTTTTCAACTTTAGGTATTACCCTATATAAGTATAACCAAACTTTGGGTTGTGCACCTCGAAACACTTGGCTTTCTTCCTGTGTAGCTTGTCCAATTTGTTTTCTCCTCTGGTGCATATTTCCTTTATCACCTCTTTGGTTATCTTGATTTTGGTTGTAACTGTTTCTATTTTTTCTTTTTTGGAATCTGAAACTGTCCTCATCCTGACTATTTTCATCTCTTGCTACTGTTAATTGAGTCTGGTTATCATTAATTATATTTAATTGAGCAGCCTCTAGTTCTCTATGATTATTAGTTTGTGTTTCGGAAAATCTTGTGTTGTTACTTTCAAAGTTCCCTCCCTTCTTTGTTTTGCATTTATTTGACCAGAAGACATCTGTTTACTAGTTACTGAACTATAAGATTCCTTGTTATGAATTTTTTCTTGAACACTTTTATCTACTCCTTTTCCAGATTCTTTCTTTATAAATTCCACTTTTTCTTCAAGTAGTTTTTTGTTTTCTATATATAATCAATATTGTCTTGAATTATTTTATTAAACATAGAAATAATCTACTTAGATTAAAATTTTCAATGCATTTTAATTAAATAACTGCTAAACAAATTATTTTACGTTACAATACTTACACTAAAAATTGAAAATAAACACAAAACATAAACATTTTAAAAAGAAATGGAAAATCAGATATGACAAAAACCGAAAACATTATAAAATAATAAAGATTGTTGAATTTTTGATGAATAAAAACTTAACAAAAATTATATTTTGTTAAAAAAAAAAGAATTAGAATATACGAAAAAGACTAAAAATGTTATAAAAAAGACTTGTTATGATGAAAATGGAGCGATGTGTACCATTAATTAAGATAGTTGCCTAGTTACAATATTCAGGGAGTGGGGAGATAATTTTTTTCGAACGTGCGTTATGTCCTAAATGATGCTTTATGTGATGTAATTCAAAAAGTTTCAGTTGTGGATAATTTTCAATTAGCAGAGAAAGAAATATTATCATTTTGGAACAATATGCGCAAATTTCAAGAAAAAATATCAATATGTTTACTTATAATCGACTAAAACGCAAAAACTAACGTATCACGGATTCAGGTGCAAGTAGAACATCATTCTTTTTTTTAACCGTTAGTTATTTCATGTACTTTCATAATTTGCTTACCGTTTTTAGTTTCACAAAAAAATCACGTAGTTATTCGAAATTGTTTATACGTGAAATATCCATAATTACAATTAAATTCCAAAAAATTAGTTTAAATTTATTTTTTTTTTCTTTCTAAACAACACCGTAAAGTACATGTAAAAACCTACATTTTAAAAGAAAAATTGTCCCACTACGAGTCGATGCACTTAAACAAAATGGGATGGAAATTTCGAAATTATTGTTGATTTTCAGCTGTTTCAATAAATATTTTGCTCTAAAATTTGGCACGGAGGTTTAGTTCAATAAAGCTCATGGTTACACCAACTTTCGTTAAAATTGATAGATTATTACATCATATTTCTTAAACTGTTAAAAAAAGGCAATTTTTGGTGGTTTTTATTTTTTTGCAAATTTACAAATTTACAATTTCTTAATATGCCTAGTCTTATTCATAATTTTATAGCGAACAGTTTGGTATTTTTATTATTGCGATACGATTATTATGACATGATAATAGAAAGAATAGCAGAAAATTAATGTGTTGAAAAATAAATTGTTAAAATTCTACAAGAAGCAACGGACGGATTTTGGAAAAAATTGCTCAGAGCAGTTGTTATTATACCTACAACAATTCAAAACAATAAAATTGCTGTAGCTAGAGAATTCCTTATTAACCTATTTTGATCCTTAATTTGACACCACTATATACATAAAATCATTTTCTAGTATTTTTCCGTGTAGCGGCTTTATTTTATTTAATGTTAGGTAAATATATTAAATAGTTTTTTTTATTCAAATTTTAATGTAAAATATTTTTCTTAACAATTTTTTTCTGTAACAGAAATTATTTAGTTGAAAAACTCGTAAACTTTTAAATTATAAATAAAAACTAACTTTTTTATATTTTTCTATCTACCACCTTTATTTTGAGCTTTAAGTAAAAAGTTGCATTAAACTTTTTTATTCAGAATTTAATTTGGAACAGTTTTTCTTAATAACTTTTTTTTGCATCATCAATAGTTTAGATAGAAAACTCGTTCTTTTAAATTTTCTAAATCGGCCGCCATCTTGAAACCGGAAGCCATTTTGATTTGGCGCTGCTCGGAAAAATAGTCGTTTTAATGACAGAAATCAGTATACCAAATTACAAAACTGTTTCACTAATAGCCGTTTTGTTCTGGGTTGCCGCTCTGCTATATAGATTCTCGTTAGTACTTTTCTTTCGAAACACACCACAAATAGTCTCGTCACTCTTAGTAAGTGTCCATGTTTCGGAGTCGTGTGTTGCATCGGCCCACAGTGGGGAGGACTACTTGTTCTTCGTTCAAATCAACATACCGAATGCAATTTTTAAGACAAATTCAAATTTTTCTTGTTAAATGGTATTCAATTATTTATCTAAAAAATAGACTCCGTAGAGGTTTCCGGGGTCGCTGATTACAAATTAGATGTGAACACTAAAATTTCACGAGGAAAATCTAGCATGGAGGCATTTCCATTTTTTTAATTCCAGTTTAAAGAATCGTGTAATATATACAAGGAGTTTTTGATTCTGATTCTGAATTTTTTGTAAAAATAGGAAAATTTTTAGAAAATTCGCTTCGATGAAAATATTATGTTAGGAAAACTTGTCGAAATTGGAAAATTGTGTGAAAGGAAAAAAAATGTTTTTCTTTAACATGACTACTGCGTTCCTGTGTATTTTGATGTAATATATCCAAATCCGGCATTAAGAATGCTCCAACATGTCAGGATTTTTTCTAACTGAAGTAGTTTTAAGAAATACTTCTTTCTCGTCCAAAATACCACCCTCAGTTTAAAATACCCACCGCCTGTACAAAGTAAACATGCTTAAGGCTTTATTTCTTTCGTTTCCTTTAGATACATTAATATAGTACAGTACCTAACTAGAGTAGGTTTTAACTTTCGAATAATGTCGTATGACATGGATTTCGTTAATTTTTGGCAACATAATAGTAAATGTATCAAAGAAATATTTCTATATTATGCGGTGGTTTATTTATAGGGGGTGGCAACTAAGAAAAAATTGGAATTTTAGATCTGGAAGTATAAAGGTGGCTTCCGAACTTCTATAAGACGAAGTATTTAGTTTAAATGTTAGATATCTCAGAAACTATGGCACTTTTACGTCAAAGACGTAAGAACCAAAAAAAAATGACTATTAATTAGACTTTCAAATGTTTTTTTTTCTATTTCTGTAGCATAAAAAAACAAAGAAGTTATGACAGAAACAGTTTTTCAAAATTTTTTAATTTATTAATAATTTATTTAATAAAAACGTCCCCATTTTGTTAATGTAAGTAGGCAGCAAAACAGTATATTGATTTATTAAATAGTTATTTATGTACCAAGGCTTGTAAGTTACAGGTCAAGAACACAGTTTGCACCCTGAAGTCCCCAGATAGCATTTATTATTCCACGAATGTACATTTTGCATTCCCAATGTTCTAATTGCATTCTGTACTTGCCATGTATGTTCCCTCAACATTCCCATATAAATAATATTTTCACATATACAATATGATTATACATACGATAAATAAATGATAAATAAATGGAATATACAGAAAAGTTTATGTTCACAGTCGCATATACTGTGTACACGTATCAGGGAATGTTCTTCGTATATGTGTTCATGTACACCCTATGGACATTCGTCAATGATTTTATCTGTATAATACGGGTATATTTTTTGTAGAAATATTTGCATCGCCCGAGCGCCGCGTCGATAGTAATATCATCAAAAGTTCAGCACTTTTAACTCGAACGCTGGTTCAATTTTTGAACTAATAAAAATAAACCTGCATCACAACTGATGAGACAGCAATGCTAGTTTTATAGTACCTATCTACCTACCTACAAAAATAATTATGATGTTTCTCTATCTATATAGATCTGGTTTAAGTACATTTATAATCATCCCCTGTGTGGTGTATGATGTTTTATAAATTTTAAATCGTTCGTCAATATTGTATATATGAAATATGTTTTAAATTTTGAATCCAGACTTTAGATTTATGATCGAATATTAAATAATAATGAATATGAAATATTAAATAATAGCGAATGAAATATTAAATAATAATGAATAATAATCCATTTTTAATTTATGTACTATGTTCAATTAATTAGTAACTATCTCGGTAACTATCGGCATTTCTTAAGCAGGTAGTTCAGACTTAGAATGGTTATTTATTTACATTTTATCTTTTATATTTAGATTTCCGTTTTCCATGTCATTACAATCCCCTTGTAGAATTTTTTAAATGCGCGCCACGGTCCTTAGATTAGTGCGCATGCTCATCGTACTCTAGCAGACACGTCATGCTTTTGCTGTCAAATGTTGATTTCATGTAATCTATGGATTTCATTTTGTGTTTTGTTTTCCCGTGATTTATTAATTAGTCCAAGTATACATTAATTGCATTGCAGTAAGTATTTTACAATTATTGTATACAATATAACTACCACATAGTTTTGCTGACAGTTTGCAAATATTTTATATTTAGACACTAAAGTTTAATGTTTAACGTGTATCCCTTTGTACATATTATACTAAGCATACCACCTATATTAGTTATAATAATTACGGCGTTTGTAGGTATCGATTTTTTGGAAAAAAAACTGAGGTGGTCTTTGTAATGGTCTCGGTCCACGAAAAGGAAGCTTGGTGGTCACCATTCAAACGGAAGCAATTTGACTGATCATTGAAAAACAGGAGAAAACCCCCCCCAGAAACGTGGACACTTTACGGGGTGTTTAAATCTTATTTTCAAGAAGGTAGGTTCGATCTATTTCAATATTAAGAAGCTTTTGTTTATTTAAATCACAATCATTGGATTTGATTACAACGTACGAGTTGTGATAGGTATTTATTTGTAGTAATTTGCTTTATACCTATTTCAGAGGATTATAGAAGAGCTGCAATTGATTGAAAAGGGCAGAGATCATATCTGATGTAAGAGTGAACAAAAACAAATCAAAGGACTATGTACAAAAAACACGTTATTCCTCCTGTCAGATGAACATAATGATATCGAAGAACATATTGGAAGCCGTCGACTTCCCAAGAAATTTTGTCCATACTAGAAGTTGAAAGAAGATATGTTCTTTTAATAACTCTGGTAGGCATTTAAAATCAAGTACTTACCTAAAATTTCGAATGTTCACTTGAACGAATTTCATAGGTATGAAAAAGAAAAATTAAAGCCACACTTCGATTTAGGTGTAAAAACTTAAGTATTGTGGATATTTATTGTCAGCAAATGTGGCAATGAAGTGTTTATGCCTATCAACGGCTTATTTCCTGTAGTCAGAACTCTTTGGTTCATATGTGCAAATACATTAGAATAACAACATTAAACAAATCCTCATCATAATATGATACTCTCAACTATGACAGCGGGTACCGATATTCCTGATCTTTGACCTTTCATATCTCAAAAACTGGCGATTTTCAGATATTGTGCCCATGAAAACTTTTGATCAGGATATTATGAAGTACAACATACTACATTTTCAGCCCATTTGACTTTACCTTCTTTTCCATTTATTTTGTGCCTGCCGTGTCCTTTACGATAATATCAATTTATCTGAAATCGATCGGCAATGACTATATTTTTGGCGCGATTTCAGATCGAAAAATGCACAATTCCAGTGTTTTAGTCCGTTGCTAAGAAACTATCAGAAAACAGACAGGAAAAGATCCGTTGCCAAGCAACGATCAACAAAACTGTACGGGAATGTTACTTTCCCGGCCTAGGCCGGGAAAGTGACATTCCCGTACGGCTTTTATGTATATTTTAGACAGTAAATAAATATACGCAGACAAACCAACTCATATTAAAATTCCATTCATTAGTAAGCAATTATGTTGAAATGAAGAAATGTTATGCATTAATACAAATTCCCTAATTTAAAATAATATTCATTGTGATTTCAGAAAAAATAGTATGTGTACTTCTGTGTGAAAGCACATTCCTGAACTTCGATGCTTGTTGGCCTCGGCTAGCGCCTCGGCCAACAATTTGCATCGTCGTCCGGGAATGTATTGCTTTCACACCTAAATACACAATATACTATTGTTTAATTTATGTTTGATCAGTTTTATTTTTTCTGTAAGATCTTTGTAAGATGTTTTTATATTTTTCAACTTTATCATGGCCAGTTTTTAAAGAGAAGTAAGTACCTATTCATATATAATACAATGTATTTTCTTTTGTAGTTGGACTAGCACGTGTATCTCCTCCGCTGAACAGGAAGGAAATACCTTCTCCTAAAAATTGGAAAAGCCAAAAGAAAGTATTCAGCCAGTAGGATCAGTCACAGATGATGTGTTGAGAATGAAAAGTGGACTTTCACAATTACAAGTATCACCATCGGCAACACCTGGACACTGGTTTTGAAAATGTAAGCCCTCCAATTTTTACTATTTTTTATTTATTGACAAAAAAATTCGTTATAGTAAAATATGACAGTTCATAAGTTGCAAAGAAAATTTTTTTGTTAAAAAAAATCTCAATTGAAATTTTTTTTGTCACAATTGTTTTTTATTATTGCAATTCATTTTTGTAACAAAAAATAAAAATATATTTAAAGTAACAACTGTTTTATTTATACCTCTTCCTAAATAAAATCATGTTTTGTTCTTGGCAATTTAAAATACGATTTGAAATAGATAAAACTTTAAGGTAATGTAATATGATCATTAGATTTTTTCATAAATAACACGTTAAATATGATTTTTAAGCTGATGTTTTAGAGTGATAAATGTTTGATCCATTTTAAAATGGTTTTTAACAGATTATATTAACGTAAAACTATTTTTTTTTACATATATTCTTGGACCTTTGTAAAGTATTGTTATAGCAAATACAGTTTTATTTAAGTTTATTTAGCATTTGTATGCTCCATTCAATAAAATTTGATGAATAAAACATTTGACTTTAGTTGAAAACTAATGGTAAAAACAAATTTTCTGTGCATATATTCCACATTTACTTACGTAATATTCTTCACAAGGAATGTGAAATGTGGAAAATTAGAATAAGTACCTAATAATTGACTGTAACAATTAAACTTTAAAATTAGATATTGGATTTATCATATGCAAGTACTTCACTCATATCGTGTATTCTCTTGAGTTTAATTATTATATTCAATTCAATTCAATTCAATTCTTTATTCGTGTTAATACAATAAACTGTTTACACATGTCAAATTAGTAAGTAAATTAATAAAAGTAATAAACTACAATAACGATGATGTGAACAAACTAACAATAAACAATTAATGTAAAATATAAAATGGAAATAGTTGTATCTTTTAAGTTCCTATTACAAAATCTGAAAAATTGTTATTACAGAATTCATTTAGTGAATAAAAACATTTATTGAGCAAATACTCCTTGATTTTATTTTTAAATAATCTTGGTTGCAGGTTTTTGATATTACTTGGGAGGAGATTGAAAAATTTAGGTCCAAAATAGGAAATGCTTGTACGTGATTTATATACTCTATGATAATCTAAGTAAATACTGGAATTATTTCTAGTTTCATAATTATGTACATCGTTATGCATTAGATACCGCTCGCTGTTATTTTTTACGTACATAAGGCATTCAAGTATAAATAAACATGGAAAGGACAGAATCTTTAACTCAATGAAACTCTTTTTACAGTCTTCCCTATATCCTAGCCCATCAATTAAACGTACAGCTCTGCGTTGAAGACTGAATAATCTTGAGGCCGAAGGTGCATGGCCCCAGGGTAAAATTGCGTAACTTAGCTTAGATTGGATTAGTGCATGGTAATAATTTATTATTTGCTGTAATCATAGATGAGTCGCTGCATCATACTGAACATATTCAGAATGAAGCAGCGACTCATCAATGATTACAATAAGTAATAAATTATTATAATAATTAAACTCTGAAGAAAATACTTGGCATGAGTGAAGTACTTATAGCTGCCACTGATACATAATGTTCATTCCTACAATATACATGCATCATAGATTTATGATCCATGTGTAACATACCAGGCACCTACGGTTTAATTCCTACGAAGGTAGTACTCATATACCGTGAACATGCAGTGTACATTGTGAATGTAGGATGGACCTTCCTCCTTTATACCTCATGTATCTATCAGTATATCAATATATGTTTCTGGTTCATATCAAGTTCCGTTTTGGTCTATGGGTACGTTGTAGGAATCTTACTCGTGTATCGAGAGGCGGTCATCTGTACGTCTCTCTGACATTCAGATTTTCTACATGGAATACAAAATGAATATTCATTCTTAGTTCCATGGGTACATAAAGTACATTCCGAGCACATGCTCTGAATGTAAAAATGCTATCTGGGTCCGTAGGGCTGAGGTTTGCAAATGTTCAAGACCTGTAAATACACACAATACAAGCGGAAGTGCATATGACGTTTTTCGTAGTATTAGCAATATTACACTTTTTAGGAAAATTCATTCAAAATTATGAATTTATATTTCAAGATTGGTCTAACCATTTCTTAGTTGGCTTAGACTTTAACTGGAGTGTGTTTGCTATGAACGCTTTTTAGTTGCTGTCAATAAGTCAAATTCTTAACTTCATAATAATTTTTGGCGTTCAAGTTATTTACGAGAGTTTTTGCAAAAAAATATGGTGATAAAAGTATCGAAATTCAGGAGGCAGCCAAAAATGCATGGTGCCAGAATTTCATTATTATTTAACTTTCTTATTACTTTACTTTTTTGCCCTAAGCCAAAACCAATTTCCATAACATTCGTAATCAGACACCAAAAAATTCCCTGAATAAGCATTTCAAGTGACTTTGTTAAAAACGAATTTTTGAAAGTTTTCCTACCATAAGATTTTCATCAAAGCGGATTTTCTGAACAAAATTTTCCTATTTTCACAAAAAATTCAGAATCAGTAACCTCAGCACATATTAGGCCAGTCGGAATAGCTTTTTTGTGCGAAATGTCGTTTACCCGCAATTTTTTTTCTTAAAGTGTAGTTTGGGATTTAGAGAAACATATGCCAACTATCCGCACGCGTGACAGGTGGGGCAACACACTTTAAAATTCAAAAATCGTCAATTTTTTGCCATTTTTCACTTTATTTGCAATATACCTCGTTTATGAAGCATTTTCTGAAAATATATCAAGAGATAGAAAAGTTGAGAAAATCGATTTTGAACGTTTTATTGTTTTTGACATTGTCTCAGAAAATTCTTCGATTAAGAGCTACAGACGAAAGAAAAATGCTACTTTTCTATTTTTTTATTTTTTTTCTTTTTAAGTGATTATAATAAATATTAATATGAAATGTATCATCGGTATAATGTAAATTATGTTTAAAACTCCAATTTACAGTTTAAATAAAATATCTTTACACAACTATTTATAATTTACATGTTAAACAGAAAAAAAAATAATAAAACTTTTCAGGTACCTATTAGGTATTAAAATGATGGGAAAATAAATAAACAAATATATATTTTCACAGACTATTTATTTTATGCATAGTACAGGGTACATGCATTTCATGTATAACTTAATAGAATATAATAGAATAGAATAATAATAATAATAATTTATATAGATTATCATTTCAAGTGGGATATTCACATAAATAAATTGGTTAGTAAATTAAGAAGTACGCTGTACCTCTTTAATAATCTTTAAGATATACTAAATATTGATCAACTTTGAACAACTTATCTTGCTTTAATTGAATTTCAATTGCGATATGGCAAGGGTAGGAAGGGTTATTAAAAACTAACCTTAGTCTAAAAAAAAAAAAATCTAAATATAAAAAATCAATAATTTAACCATCAGATATATTATACAAAGATGCCAGAATAATGAACATCCGCCAATTATACTTTCACGCCTTAGTACTAAAAACATACTCTGAAGAAAAGAACTTGATAAATCACAAACTCAAAACCAGATATAAAAATGATGTTTTTTGTAAAAGAATGTCAAAAACCATCGGCCAGAGAAGCCATAACTTCCTTGCTCCAAAAGCATATAATTTCTTACCCACTGAAATTAAAAACATAAAATCAGTTCATAAATTTAAAATAGTTTCCACCAAAAATTTGTAATGAGAACTGAAAGAAAAAAAAATTAATGATTTAATAGATTTAAAAAATAATTAATTCACAGTAGACGATCATTTTAATTACATGAAATTTAGCAGTATATGCTTATCTTATGTTTTATATTGTATATCATTGTTAATGTACTTAGTGTTATATTTATTTTCTTTTTTTTTAATGTATACCATTTTAGAAATTTTAGTGTTATTAAGGTATTATGTTATATGTGTTGTGTATATGTGTGTATTATATGTGTATATATGTATTATATTTATTTTTTTGTGTGTCCAATGCACACTCAAGTGATCTAAATAGCACTTAATATGGTGGCTTAGTTTATTTATCATAATGTTTCAGTTTTTAACAATTACATCGTAGTAGATCAATTTGTTAAATAAACTTATTCTATTCTATTAAGTTATACATGAAACGCATGTACACTGTACTATGCATAAAATAAATAGTCTGTTTGTGAAAATATATATTTGTTTATTTATTTTCTCATCATTTTAATACCTCAATACCTGAAAAGTTTTATTATTATACTCTTCGCAAAAACGAAGAGCATATTGTATTTGATCGGCACATTTCTAAAATCGTAAGTATCGCTCGTAGAGAAAAAATTTTCATATCATTGTGTTAGTGAACGAATTCTGAACAACTTTCAAAATGTCCGTCTGTCCGTCCGTCTGTCCCTCCGTCTGTCCGTCCGTCCGTCACGTTTCTTGTAAGCACGATAACTTAAGAAAGAAAAGTCCGATTGTATTGAAATTTAGAAAGTAAGTTAGTGTTAGCTAGAGGAAGAACCCTATTGTTTTTGAAGAAAATCGATCAGTAAATAAAAAAATTATTAATTATTTAATTAAGAAAAAAAAAATTCTCTTAATTTTTGTCGCTCATACTAAAATGGAAATCTTGCGAAATATTATTTCTATAATAATTTTTTTTTTGTTTATGAATTTTACTAGTATATATTTCATAGAAGTACTAGTTGAAATATGTATGATTGTCGAAAGATATATAAATATCACAGACAAGTAATTTTTGTAGCGAGATGTGGTGGCACAGCGGCTAAACCCGGAAAGACACATTTATAATTTAATTTAAATAAAGTATTGTTTGATTTTGATTTTTTGCTTTGCGTTGCAATCCAGAGGTCCCGTGTTCAAATCTCAAACAGGTCGGATATTTTTTTTTTCATATAATTTTTTTCACAACAAAGATGGTATCACAAAATTTAGGATGTCCAAAAATTAACATTATTTACAAGAAAACTGCGAAGAGTATCATATAGAATGTGTAACAATTATATATAAAAAGCTCAGTAAATTGGCGAAGAGTACGTTTTTAGCTTGTTTTTTTTCTGTTTAATATGTATATTATAAATAATTCTGTAAATATATTTTATTTAAACTGTAAATTGGACATTTAAACATAATTCACATTATACCGATATTATATTTCGTAATAATATTTATTATAATCACTTAAAAAAAAAGAAAATCAAAAAATAGAAAAGTATCATTTTTCTTTCGTCTGTAGCTCTTAAACGAAGAATTTTCTGGGAAAATGTCAAGAATAATAAAATGTTCATAATCGATTTTCTCAACTTTTCTGTCTCTTGATATATTTTCAGAAAATGCTTCATATACGAGGTATATTGCAAATAAAGCGAAAAATGGCAAAAAATTGACGATTTTTGTATTTTAAAGTATGTTGCACCTGTCACACGTGCGGATAGTTGGCATATGTTTCTCTAAATCCCAAACTATACTTTAAGAAAAAAAAATGGCTGGTAAACGACATTTCGCAAAATGATCCTTTTTCAATCTATTCCGACTGGCCCAATTACACAATTCTTTAAATTGTAATTAAAAAATGGAAACGACGCTACATTTGATTTTTCTCGCGAAATTTTCCATTTTCCACATCTAATTTGTAATCAGCTACCCCGAAACCCCCATAGAGCCTATTTTGAACTCTTTAGATAAATAATTGAGATTCTAGGAACATCTAAGGATACTTGTAGGGAAAAATACAATTTTCCAGGCTTCCCATGAGTATTAAAAAAAAAATGGAAAACTATATCAAAATTTCGCCCCGAAGGGATCGATAGGGAACTATATGACGAGCATTTTAAAAATATATTGAACTTATAGTCCACGTAAATTAAACATTTTAGAAGAAATGATTTATAAAGTAATAATATTTGAGATGGGTACTCTAGATAGGGTTAGAAATAGATACGCGAAAAGTTCCCCCCAATTTAGGGGTGGAATGTCCCTTTTTTTCGCAAAAAAACCACCCCTAATGGGGGCTTAAAGCTGGTTTTTTACTTTTATCTTGTAAACCGTTCTTCGGAAGAGAAAAAAGTATAGGAAATGAAGGATTTGTCGTTAAATTCTGCATAAAAAATATCCTATTAATCTTGTAGCTTATCCTGTGAAGCTTCGAATAGGATCGATTTTTACCTGTGCGCTCCAAACTACTACGTTAGGTTAGGTTGATATGTGAGTGGGCTAGTAACAGACCCTCCACCGCGACCATCTGGTCTATTGTGGTTCACTCCTAATTATATTTCACCCAATAGGTTCAGCTTTTTGATAAAGTCGACTACCTTATTGGGTGAGAGGTTGTCCAGATCCTCTGGCAGCAGTTGCCCTTTGCCAAAAAGTGAGAATCTGGTTCTTTCTGCAGCAGGTCAGGTACATAAAATGTGCGCTGCCGTTTCATCCTCCTCCAGACATAGTCGGCATTCAGCGTTGTCCGCTATTCCGAGTCTGTGTAGGTGGTGGTTAAGTCTGCAGTGCCCAGTGTATAGGCCAACTAGAGTTCTTAGGTGTAACCTATTTAACTCTAATAGTTTTTTAGTTCTTGATTTCAAAGGGTATGTGATGAACTCCTTTGAATGAACTAATCCTGGTAGTTCTTGCCAATACTGGAGGATTTTCCCCTCAGTCCAGGCCAAGATGGTTGTTTTCGCAGTGCTTGCCGATATGCCAAGCACTGGCTCCGGTCCGATAAATTTTGATACCGCACCTTCCCTGGCTAAGGAGTCGGCGACTTCGTTGCCCTCCAAGCCAGAATGGCCCGGTATCCAGACCAGAGTTAATTTGTTGTATCTGCCCAATCGGGCTAGAGCCTTTTGGCAATTCCAGACCAATTTAGAATTGTAGCGATGTGAGCCAAGAGTTTTGAGAGCTGCTTGGCTGACTGAAAAGATTTTTATTGATCTGTGTCTAGGATGCATCTGCTCAAGCCTCCTTGTACACAGTTCAATGACATGAACTTCTGCCCGAAAGACAGTCGCATAATTACCCAGGCTCGAAGTGATTCTTACCTTTGGGTTGCGACTGTATGCTCCAGCTCCAACTCCCTCAGGGGTTTTGGAGCCGTCTGTAAACCAACAGATGTCTGCTCTTTGTAGGTCAGTTTTGTTCCGATCTCATTCGTCTCTTCCAGGAAAAAGGATGGTAAAAGGCAGTTCATAGTTGGTCGCAGTAGGCATCACATCTGAAAGCATTCCCAGGATGCCATGACACTCCATGTCATCTGACACCTGTTGCGTTCCATGAGGCATACGCTACCATTGGTCTTATGATCGTAACGTATAGCCAGTATATTTGTTGGGGACCTATACCCCAGGTTTTTCCACAAATTCTGTGACATGTCTACAAGGAGAGTCGCGCCTTGTTGATTATCTTTTCCAGATGGGAGTTCCAGTTGAATGATTTATCTAGTGTAATCCCTAGGTATTTCACTTCCCCCACAAATGGAATAATTTCACCTGCTAAGGAGGGCGGCACTAAATTGTTCGGCCTCCTTTTTCTGGTGAAGGGTACTATTACAGTTTTGTGGGGGTTCACAGTCATCTGCTCCCTCTCACACCAAATATGGACTGTATTTAGCACCTCTTGAAGGGTATTAGAGAGTACCTCTTCAGATTTTCCTCTAACCATAATGACTAGATCGTCCGCATATGCTTGAATCTCGGCTTCCTACAGAGAGAGAATGGCCAGCAGATCATCCACAAGCAGTGACCATAAAAGGGGGAAAGAACCCCGCTTTATGAACACCCTCTTGCGGCCCTGAATGTGACCGTAGAGAAGTCGTTATGATTCTGTTGTCAAGCATAGCTTGAATCCAGCCAGTTATAGTTAGCTCAACCCCTCTAGCAGCCGCAGCTGTATATAGGGAGTTGGGCAACGCATTGTTGAATGCTCCTTCGATGTCAAGGAATGCTGCCACCCCAGTCTCTTTTTCCTCAAGAGATTGTGTGATTTTCCCGACCAGGTTATTTAGTGCTAGTTCTGTTGATTTGCCGGGATGATAGGCATACTGGTGAACATTCAGAGGATAGGTGCTCAGGATGTTTCCCCTGATATGTCCATCCAGAACCTTTTCTAGGACTTTCAACAGAAATGATGTCAGGCTGATGGGTCTTAGCAATTTGGGGTCTGGTTCTGTCCGATCCACTTTTGGTATATATACCACTTTTACCGCCGCCTAACTGGATGGGATATAGTTCCATACCAGACCAGCTCTGTATAGTCTGATAAGGAAAGGTAGCAGTATTTCCAGTCCGTTTTGTAGCAGCGCTGGAAAAATGCCATCCTCACCAGGCGATTTGAATGGTTGAAAAGATTTGATTGCCCATTCAATCGCTGGTGCTGTGATAACCTTTTTGGCCACCAGCCAGTCGTCTTTGTGAGGTCGTTTGGTTCGGCCTCCCGATGGTGGTGGTTGTTGGTTATCCAGGATCGAACTCCCTGGGAAGTGGTTCTGTGTAAGGAGTTCAAGGGTTTCCTTTCCAGATTCAGCAAATTAGCCATCTCGACGTTTTACCATACCAAATTCTCATGCCGGCTCTCTGGAAATGATCTTGTGGATTCTAGTGCTGCTAGGTAAGTCAGTAATACTCTCGCAGAACCTCCTCCAAGATTCCCTTTTTGCCCTTCTGATTTCTTTATTATAGTCCGTTAGCGCAGATCTATATTTTGTTCCCAGTTGCCCGAAACTTTAGCTCGATTACAGAGGCGTTGCACTTCTTTTCTCATTTTATCTAATTTTTTGTTCCACCAAGATGCCTCGCTGTTGTCTTTTTTCGTTTTTAGTGGAGAGTTTTCATGATATGCTGAAATAATTGCGCTCCAGGTCTGTTCTGCCGCAATTTCTATTTCATCACGATTCCTGATTGTGGTGAGAGTGGATTGAAGGTGTGCCTGGAGGGATTGTTTATACCCACTCCAGTTAGTACACCTAGGATCCCTGTACGTCACCACAGGTCTTGGTCCAGTTTCTATGTTAAATAGAATGTGTCTGTGATCTGAACACGAGAATTCAGAGGATACTTTCCAATCAGTAATCTTGTTGCTCAGAAAGCTTGAGCTGATTGTTAAATCCAGTACCTCTCTTCTATTTCTAGTGACAAAGGTTGGTTCCGTTCCAATGTTATTCACAATTAGCCCTTCACCTAGTATGTATTCAAAAAGTGACTCACCTCTTTGGTTTATGTCTGTGCTGCCCCATGCCGTATGGTGGGAATTTGCATCACATCCAACAATAAGGTGAATGTTGTTTCTCTTGCTGTAGGCGATTAACGACCTAACCGCAGATGGAGGAGGTTGATCAGCACCCCCGTCTCCCGGGAAGTATGCAGAACAGGCTATTACGTCCATTTTGCTTTCCCCACCGGTAGCGATAAGCGGATGGCTACAACATCCTGGGTGCAGTAACCTGAGAGTATAAAGTAATCAATGTTATTTCTGATCAAGATACAGGCTCTGGGTCTTTCTCCAGAGCCGACTGATACTATTATGCCAGAAGTGTTTCCTAGTCCGTTTATTCGGCCTGTATTGGTTGTCCAAGGTTCCCGGATAAGGGCAATGTCAATCTGCCCTTCCTTGAATCTTCTTCCAAGGACGTATGTGGCGGCCTTGGCATGTTGTAGATTCGCCTGTAGGCACCTGATGTGCGTAGACTTTAGGTTGATTCCTTCTGCGACTACTTTAAAGCAGTTTCACTTTCGCAGGGATTCTTTACCCGCTGGTCATGTGAACTGCCGTCGGACTGTAGACATTTTCCCGTTTCAGCTCACTCAGAGTGGCTGGTTGGTGTCTGGTTGGTGTCACGTCGTTCCAACACTGACCGGTTTCATACGGTATTCCGCTCTTGAGTGAACGGCTAAGGAGCTTTGTTGCAGCCCCCCCCCTTAGCTGTTCTCTTTCAGAGGAGAGGTTGTCCAAAGCTTTGGATTCCTCTTCCCCTGAATTGTCCTCTCCTTCGGACTCAGGAACCGGCTTTAACGGCCTCCCTTTCCTGATCCGACGGGATCGAACTCCAAACTACAACCCTTCTGTTCGGACGCTGTTAACGCAAAATAGGTGAGGATAAGCTACAAGGTTAATAGGACATTTTTTATGCAAAATTTAATGACAAATTTTTTATTTCCTATACTTTTTTCTCTTTCGACGAACAGTTTACAAGATAAAAGCGAAAAACCAGCTTTAAGTCCCCGTTAGGGGTGGTTTTTTGCAAAAAAAGGGACGTTATACTCCTAAATTGGGAGATAACTTTTCGGGTATCTATTTCTAACTCTATCTAGAATACGCATCTCAAATATTATTACTTTATAAAGTATTTCTCCTATTCAGTGTTTTTTAATCTAATTTACGTGTTCTATTATCTTAAAAATTGCATCCGGAATGTTAATTTGAACGAAGGACAATCTGCTCCACTGTGCGGCCTTATTAACGTTTTATACAGTAGAGTACACTTTGTACTTCTGAAGATGTTGCGGGATCTGAGTTGAGGAAGGAGGACTCTGCTTTTTATTTCGGCTATTGTACCATTCTGACTGTTAGTCAATGAGCCGAGGTAAGCGAACTCACTGATCACTTTGATATCGTGATCGATATATAATATTCTATCTTGGGGGTAAATTATATCTCTTGGCATTTCCGACGATGCTATCAGGTATTTGGTTTTACTAGTGTGATACAAAAAGTATATAAAAAAGGGCCAACTTCTATAGCAGATGTTTCTACAAATCCTCTACAAATTTTAAAACAAGTACTTTTTCCATAGAATCAACAGGAAACGAGTTATTTAAAAAAAAAATGACTTTTCTTCCCTCTTCATAACAAAATGGTGGCTAAAATAGCGCTCCTTCAATGTCGAAAACTTGAATTCTTAATGTTCCCCTATATTTGATGTTTTTCAAATGTATATATTGACTGGAGTAACACTCCATGGGTCAATGAAAACATTGTCAGGGGAAGGAAACTATACAAAATAAGTACCTGAACAGTAACTCGGGCATAACGAGTATTGAGATTTCTCAATTTTCGAGCTATTAGTTCTCCATATACATCATATTCATCCACTTCTTTTTGTTTCTCTGATTGCTGGCATGTGTTTTCTATCATTTTATCTTGAGGTTCTAGTTCTAGGGGCATGGTTTTCTTTTTTAATATCGATTTAATATGTTTGTTTATATCCTGCTTAGCTTGTTTTGGCTGATTATTCGATTGTACATCTAGGTTCCCTCCTTGCTTCTGACTTTCACCTAGAGTTCTCTGGGAAATCTTATTTGGATTTTTATACGATGACGAAGAATCAGTAATCTGAAATATCAAACCTTTTATTTTAAAAATTTAAAATATTATTATAAACATTTTTTTTATACATAGATTACAAAAGTGCAGAAGGGTGGAAAGAAATTTCCAATGACTTTTCATCAACTTGAGATCATCCCCAATGTTTAGGGGCTGTGAATGGAAAACAAGTCATAGTGGAAGCACCAAAGTGTAGCGGTAGCGAATTATTTGACTAATGAAGGACTAATAGTCGAATAAAGTTTAGTATCAAAAATACGATTTCAACGATTATTTGGGTGGGGGCAATTTTAAAAAAAAAGAGGAAGCAAGGAACAATTGCGTTAAAGGGTTTTTATTGTTTCATCCGTTTGTTGGACATACACTACTTCAGTAAAATAGAATTGAATTTGGCCCAAACCCGGAACAAATTTGTAACAAGCTAATTTCTTCGGAATTGTATTATATGGCTATCCAGGAGTCTCTGAATGAAAATCCTAAAAAATCCTCCGTGCAGAAATAAGGAAAAAATGCGCAGCTATATTGAAATTAGGCACTTTTTTCCATTAATCGGTAATAGCACACATGGATGACACTTTAGGAAAAAAAGTAAAGAGGCAAAACTTTGAGAGAAAGAGCTAATCTTCAATATGGTATAAATCGGTTAAATATTAACAAAGTTATGATTGTCAAAATGACGGATTCTTATAAAAAAAGATATTTTTTGTATTTTAACACCGTAAGAATGTAAAAATAGTCAACAAAAACTTTTGTTGGTAATACTGATTAAACATGGTTTATTTTAGATAAATTTCTAAATATCGACTTGAAAGGTAGTATGAAATATTGACGTTTGTAATAAATTGACAGTCCATGTACCCACGAAACTTTACAACCAGTTTACCAAACTTCCCCAGCAATAAGAAACTAATGTTATTAAATAAAACTTCATTTGGAAACTTAAAACTAAAAAGGAAAGAGTAAAATCAATAGCATTTACAAATAGGACAATTATTATATAAAAAAAAAACATCAGCAGTTGCTAATCCAACACAACTTTTCAATAGGATTACTTGTGTTGCTCGAAATCAAAATGATTTAAAGCAGTGTTTTAAATATGAATTAAATCATATACCGGTTGACGATATTTCGTTTCGAAAAACAACAAAATCATCTCTTTTTTCTTATTTTGACAAAAAAACTTACATCAAGTCCAACTTTCATTTGTTCGTTACCATTATGGTTTAAATCGTAATATTATTCAGTAACGAATCCAGGACTTTTATCCGGGGGGGGGGGGGGGGGGCTGAGGTCATAAAAAAGTGAATATAATACTAACTATAGTTGAAAAATATCTTCGACCCCGTTTTAGTTTAGTGATTAAAAAAAAAAATCAGTTTCTGGGAGGGGCTGCAGCCCCCCCTAGATTCGCCACTGGTATAATTCTTGATGGTTATTCCATCGAAATAAATAACATACTGGGGAAGACGCATTGAACCACAGAAAGTGAAGGGAAGAGAGAAACACGCGTGCACCCATTCCATCCGTTCTTTTTCGCCTACTAGTCCAACTAAGGGCCAGTTGTATAGGTTTAGTTTAAATTACAAGCTACAGTTAAACTTAGGTTAAGCCTGGATGAGTCCCAAAAATCTCGGCAGCAACCGAAGAAAGCTTCCCTAGTAGATCCTAAGCCTCAGACGATGGAACATGAAAAACTCTTAATCTTGACTACCAAATCAAGGCTAGATGGCCGCGCTAAACGAGATATTCACCCACCTAAGGGCCGTTACTTTCTGTCAACGTTAAACGTGGTTAAACTTTAACCGTCGGCTAAATCATTCAAAGTACAATTGTTTCCATGGTAACTGAATTGGTTTGACCCACCGTTAACGTTTAATCGGGACCGAAAGTAACGGCCCTAAGTGTTCTTGCGGGGATCATCATTCCATCCACACCCACAATAATTTTTCGCAGATTCACTTGAGAACGTATGTGAACTCCTCAGGGGGAGACTGTAACCAACCATTTCTCCGCCCCCTTTTTGGAAATCCTGCACGCTCCTGACTAGGCAAAATTCGCTAGAGGTGGAAGAAGATCTGACAAGCTACGCCGGAAGCGGAGGGACTTTTCCCGCCAATATAGACCTAACCGTTAACAATGTTTGTTGTTGTTTTTACTTCTTTTGTGTTTTTACTGTACAGATTTAACCCAATCATTAAATATTATTTAAATTGATTGTTGCTCTTTACTGAAGGGATTACATTCCGTAAAACTAGTTTAGACGACGGTCACAGTGAAACATTACAAATAAAAATTCTTTTCTTTTTTCTAAAAATCGAGATGATCGAAAATTGTTGGGAGATCCATAAAATGGCGATAAAAATTAATTTTTTATATTATTTTGAAGTTACATTTCGTGTATTTTTGTAAAATGCGTTTTTTTAAGTGGAAAATTTGACTAATATATTCTTGAATATACACTATACAGTATATCTATAAAAGTCAATTATAAAACACGGCAATTTTAAGCCTTAAACACAATGAAAAAAATAAAAAATAAGAAATAAAAAAATAAGAAATAATAAATAGAGAATAAAAATATTCCAGATCTCAACACACAATACAAATAATATACACCAATCATATAATAGTTTAATAATATAGGTTTCCGCCCATACTTATGTATGTCATTGTGAAGTCGCTTTGTAATTGGTCGGCAACAAGAAACAGGAACAAAAAATCCAACCCATTGGAAACTTATTTCTTATTTTGGTGTTGCCTGTTTTTTATTTGTCATTGTGCCTTGGAATTGGATATGGCATTTTATAAATGTGTTTAGAACCCATTGACGATAAGAAAATCAATATAATTGGATCTTAACGTGAAAGAAATACATTTTTTCATCTATGTTAATATCGATAATAGTTTATAACACTGTGGACTCATTACGACTCTCCTTATTAAGGCGTTCCTTGCTTGTCGGATTTCATTATTTCTTAATTCTTAATATATATTTCTTATTTTTTATTTCTTATCTCTTATTTTTTTCATTGTGTAATATGCTTTACTTTTCCATTGGTTATATTTCAGCTGTAATTTCTACCATTGTATATAGACTACCGTTTCTACCCTTTTTAAAGAGATCTGTAATATATCCTCCTTGAGTAGAAACCTGCCCAAATAAATAAGTGATTAAGTTGTCAGTTCGTCAATAATCCGAGAGATGGCGCGGCATCCAGAAACATCTAGAAAACTACTGACATCTACTGAAAGAATGTTCCAGGACTAGTTACCTATTACTATAAATGGAGAGTGAGGGGCCGCATAGGACTGTTCAGTTCAGATCATTAGTGAACACAGATCAAGAAGTGAAGTAACTGAATAGGCCTCTTGCATGTGCCGTATATTTTAAATTAATCTATACAGAGTGTTTCAGCTAAAAGTCTCCGGGTCATTATCTCGTAAAATAATAAAGATACTTAAAATTTGTAAATTTCGAATAATTGACACCAAAAAAGGTCTTAAATAACTGCAGTTAGAATTGTTCCTTTGCAGTGCACAGAGATGGCGCTGCGGTGAGAAATTATTTTTCGATGGCTGGAATCTTGAAACACGATTCATACGATTAATGAATAATTTGTTAATAATTTTGACTATGTAAAAAATTTTGTAAATACCAGCCGTTTTGGAGCTACTTGAATTTTTTTCTCCATTTTTTTGTCTGTAAATTTTGAAAACTTTTCTGTTTATCATTTTAGAACACCAATTATTTAAAACTTTTACCTTATTATATTCCATACTTCTTATATTATTACATATGTTGAAAATTTTTAAAATTTTCAGAATTTTTTAAATGCAACTAATTTTTAAAATTTGAAAATAGTAAAAATTTTCAAAATATGTAATAATCTAACATGATAAGATAAAAATTCTAAATAATTGGTGTTCTAAAATGATAAACAGAAAAGTTACAGAAGTTTTCAAAATTTATAGAAACAAAAAAATGGAGAAATAAATTCATGTAGCTCCAAAACGGCTGGTATTTACAAAATTTTTTACATAGTCAAAATTATTCACAATTTATTCATTAATCGTATAAATCATGTTTCAAGGTTCCAGCCATCGAAAAATAATTTCTCACTCTCAATCTCTCTAACTGCAGTTATTTAAGACCTTTTTTGGTGTCAATTATCCGCGATTTTCAAATTTTAAGTATCTATATTATTTTACGAGATAATGATCTGGGGACTTTTAGTTGAAACACCCTGTATACATACATACATACATATATATATATATATATATATATATATATACAGTGTGTCCCCCGATTGAGTTCGCTATAGGTGAAATGGACAAAAAATTTTCGAATTTTTTTTTCACATTTGGAGGTTCACCCCTGCTTATCTAAAAAGTAATTTTGGGTGTACTTTTGTTTTTTTTAAATCATGTAGGCCATGACAGTTAAGCAAAAATGAATTTCATGTTAGGTAAAGTACCTTTTCTGTAAAATATACAGGAAAATGTCATTAAGGAAAGTTATTCAGATTAAAAAGTTATAGTCCTATACAAAATTTCAAGAACATACTCTACTTTGATCATTTTGATTTTTTCAATATAATTGCATTTTACGAAAAAAAAAAATAGTATGCCAGTTTACTAAAGTGCTTGATCTAGTACATAATGGAGTGAACACTTTAGTAAATCGGAAACTTTTTTTTTTCGTAAAATGCAATTATACAGGGTGGACCATTAATAACAGGCCATAGTTCAAGGGTGGATTCCTTGGACCAAAATATGAGGATATAACCAAACATGCTGTGGAAATAGATATAGGGTGTCAAAATTGTAATTTTTTTTCTTTTTTTTTGCAATATTTCAACTATCTCTTGACCGATCTTCTCCCAATTTGGTAAAGAAACACTTTTTAATCTAAGAAACGATAATTTATGTATTACATCACTCTAGCCCGTGCAGAGCGCCTTGTGAGCTATACCGGATGATGAATATTTTTTCTCTTTTTTTTTACGAAACGTAGTGGCACTTTTGACTAGAAAATCTCATACAGGAGACATTTCTACGTAAAAAAGGTACACTTGATAGAACTTGATAATTTTAACCGTTTTCGAGAAAACTGCCGTATAGATCTCAAAAATTCTTTTTCTGAAATCGATCGGGAATGTCTACATTTTCGGCGCGATTTTAGAGCGAAAAACGCACAATTCCAGTATTTTAGTCCGTTGCTAGGAAACTATCAGAAAACAGACCGGAAAAGATCCGTTGCTAAGCAACGATCAACAAAGCCGTACGGGAATGTTACTTCCCGGCCTAGGCCGGGAAGTAACATTCCCGTACGGTTTTTTATATATATTTTAATATGTTAATATTTTTGATTTTTATACGTTTAAAATAGTATTGATTGTGATTTCAGAAATTTTTTTTTTTTAAATGTTTATATTTTTGATTTTTATAAGTTTAAAATAGTATTTATTGTGATTTCAGAAAAAATAGTATGTGTACTTCGGTGTGAAAGCACATTCCCAGACTTCGATGCTTGTTGGCCTCGGCCAACAATTGCATCGTCGTCCGGGAATGTATCGCTTTCACACCTAGATACACAATATACTATTGAAAACAAACCCAATTTGAAAAGAAAAAATTGTATTTATTGAAAAGTGTGCTTTGGTGGCGTCTTAGTTCTTTCAAAATGTTAAACTAATGAAATTGTACGTAAATGACGTCACCAAAGCACGTGTTTCAATAAATACAATTTTTCCTTTTCAAATTGGGTTTGTTTTCAAAGAATTTTTGAGATCTATGCGGCAGTTTTCTCGAAAACGGTTGGAATTATCAAGTTCTATCAAGTGTACTTTTTTTACGCAGAAATGATTCCTGCACGAGATTTTCTAGTCAAAAGTGCCACTACGTTTCATAATAAAAAAAGAGAAAAAATAATCATCAGGTATAGCTCATGAGGCGCCTTCCACGGGCTGGCGTGATGTAATACACGAATTATTGTTTCTTAGCCTAAAAAATGTTTCCCTACCAAACTGGCAGAAGATCGGTCAAGAGATAGTTGAAATATTGCAAAAAAAAAGAAAAAAAAAATACAATTTTGACACCCTGTATCTTTTTCCACAACAACAATTTACTAAAGCATGTTTGGTTATATCCTCATATTTTGGTCCAAAGAATCTACCCTTGAACTATGGCCTATTATGGACACCCTGTATTGAAAAAAATCAAAATCATCAAAGTAGGCGTATGTTCTTGAAATTTTGCATAGGACTAACTTTTTAATCTGAATAACTTTCCTTTTAATGACATTTTACAGGAAAGGTACTTTACCTAACATGAAATTCGTTTTTGCTTAACTGTCATGGCCTACGTGATTTTAAAAAAACAAAAGTACACCCAAAATTACTTTCCAAATCCAAATATGAAAAAAAAAATCGAAAATTTTTTGCCCATTTCATCTATAGCGAACTCAATCGGAGGACACACTGTATATGTATATATATTAATATGGTGTTACTGAACATTTAGCAATTATCAAATCTGTTTTCATAATTTCTAACTGGAAAGTATTTATATCACCGAGTAATATCCGGGAGGAGGGGCAAATCTCAGAAAACACATATTGGAGTTGACGTCATCTGTCACTAGTTATATCGCTGCGCGTGCATGCGTTCAATGGTTCCGTTCATCACGCGGTAGCGCTAACTAAGCGATCAGTTATCATTTACGTCGTTGATCAGTTGTGTGCTGATGTGCTGAACGCAAAGATCTGAGTTAAAGCATCTGGCTGAACGGTGTATTCTGATACATAAAATAGACAGAGAGCAGCTGTAATCTGAATTAGCACGCAAAGTATTAGTTGATATTATTAGTATCGCAACAACTTTATCCAATTTAAATAAAGAATAGTTTAATATAGCCCCATCAGTGTCGAAAGCTTGATTTATTTGGCCACTAAAATCAAAAGAAAATAATATTTCATAATCTTCACATTCCTAAATAATTTCCAATTTTTCTTGGTTCATTTTTGTGACCTTCCGATTAACCGGCACAAACAGAAAATGTTTACTTAGGTTTTTATGTTAATGGATAAGACAAATGTTGTGTTTATGTCCAATTTTTTCATATTGAAATAATTGATCAGTGATCACGGATCATGACTGGAATTAATTTAAAATGTACGCTAGCGCTGTGCGTAACCTGACACATGACGTCACACGTTGTTTGCGCGCCTAACAGATTTATTCAAACTTTAATGTTGAATACCGTCTGTAAAAGAAAAAATAAGAAAAAACTTTTTTTTAGTCCGACCAGAATGTACACCTTTTCTGTAGACATTATCCGCCAGAAAATAACGTTTTCCCGAGCTTGACTGGAAAGTGACATTAGAGATCGGCAAAGTCTTTTCCGATACCTGCTATTCTCGTTTTTATGGAAACGAATTTGTGTTAATTGTTGAGATAAGTGTCAAATAGATAAATAAACTTGACTTTTACGAGTTGTCAATTCACAAGTTATGGAAAATATGGATACAGATTTTGAAGTGTGTCGGCAGAAAAAAAAAAATTGTACGTTACACGACCAAAAAACAGTGTTTTGCAGGTCGACCCAAGCAGATTCCAGTGCGAACCGCAGGTGAGTCCTGGAAGGACACTACTTTCCGGTCTTGTAACGCAAATTACTATTACACACTGTGTTTTGTTTAATAAGTAAAGATTCTAAAAACGTCAAAATTATATTTTGTGCAAGAGGCCTATTATTTAATTAGAGTACTCAGTGTTGTATTAGTGAAGTAATTATTTGTTGTAATTAGTACCTAGGTTAATAAATCAGTATTTATTGTTACCCTGGTGTTATAATTCCCAAACCCAGAGTACAGGATGTTTATTAAGTGGTGGTATCGTACGGCCTTCCCACTCAACGAAAATCTAATTGTTTAAAAATTACCTACGTGTTTTTTTTCTCTACCATAATTTCTTGACAGTGCAAATTTTGCGGAAATCCGCGATTCAAATCCTGAACATATGAAGTTTTTTTGTTTTTTCTTTATTTCTATAATGAAATAAAAGCGTGACCAAATACAATTTTTTTAAGGCTTCAACAAATTTTCAGAAATCTCGTTCTTCGGGGAAAATAATAAACATTTTTATTTGAAATTTTCCACAATAGTTTACACCTACAAGACCTATCATTTCTCCAAGTTTCTTTAAAAAATATTAATTATTTCTGTACAGTACAGTAAGCGAAGCAGTAAAAATGGTAAAATTCCCGGCCCGAAAACGATGAAAGGAATTTCCTTAATTTTTTTTTTGCAGTATACTTTATAAAATACGTACATTACCTGCTTTTTATTCTTAAGGGTGGAAACCACCTTTAATATCTGAAAAATTAACAACTCTTCTAATTTTTCGAATAAATTAACGAAAATCCATATACTTATGTTTTTGAGGTCGTTGAATATGACTGTGGGGTCAAAACTTATGAGACGAAAATATTAAGAGTTGAAATCACCCTTAAATACTGAAAAATTAATGTCTTCTAATTTTACGAATAAAATCAAGAAAATCCATAACCTTATGTTTTTGAGGTCGCTGAATATGATTATGAGGTCAAAACATAGGCAAGACGAAAATGTTAAGGGTTGAAACCATGCAAATGAATTCACGAAAATCCATATACTTATGTTTTTTAGGTCGCTGAACATGATTATGAGGTCTAAATTTATAAAAAAAAAAATGGTGATTAAAAATAGTTTCATTTTATGTCTATTTTTTTTTAAATACAGATTGTTATAAATAAATCAAATTAATACAATTAAGTAAACTAATCAAATAACATTTTTAATTTGCACTGTAAACATGCTAAAGTGCAAAAATTAGACGGCTATTGGTCGTTTCTCTACCTACTATAGATAGACCTTTAAAATGCGAGTACAAACTGAAAAGTTTCAACATTATTTCAAACTATCATATTTCTGGAACAGTTTGTGGTGGGAAAAAAAATAAAAACCCGAACTTAGTCCACTCAAATTAGGAAAAAAGCGGAGAGAAACTCTGAACACCAGTTTATTTACATAGGAAGTACGTATTCAACTTTTAGAACAAGATTTTGCTTATGCGCAGAAAAAAAAGAAATGATTTTTGAGATATATACATACCGGGTGCCACAGAATAGTTGCTCCCCCCCCCCTATATTTCCTTTATTTTTTAACTTATGCATTTGAAATTTGGGGTGCATAAACTACCTGTAAACATGAATTTTTGGACATAAAAGAATGGTATAACCATTTCCGGTTTACCCGGAAATGACCACAACTTTCGATTTTTAAATATTTGGATTCAAGACAACATTCTGAGTAGATTGAGATTTTTGCGAGTTTTTGAGTCGATGTTCAGTTTTTTAAAGCATTTTTAGACATTCGTCTAGAGTGTTTTGGAATACCAAAATTTGTTCTACGGTAGGTAAAGTCCAAGGGAAAAATATAATCTTTCATTTAATTTCATTAATAACTATTTACGAAGTCTCCAAAATTGAACATATCACTTTTTTATCGAAAACTTTTTCTTGAACTTTAACTTAGTTGTCTTTGCAAAAATCGTAGGTATGTCTAATAATGAAATGTGAATAACTACCTTTTTGTGAATAATAGCCTTTTGGTTCTCTCTTTTGTTTCTTAATAAATAATAATAATAATATTTATTAATTTCAGAAACTGTACAAAGCGCAGTTAAGAAATATTGTCGGTAGAAATACAAAGAAAAATATCACAAATAACATTGTAAAAACTTATACACACAAAAAACATGTGAACAGTGAGCAATTGAAAATATTATAGGGTATAATTCACAATTAATAAAAAAAAAACTAGAGAAAAGTAGTCACACATTTTGTAAAAATTCGTCAACATTATAGCTGTTTATGTCCAACAAAAGTGATTTTAAAGCCTTTTTAAACTTAAAACTTAAATAATAGGTATAAGTACTAGTGCAAAGTATAAGGATCAATAAAAATTATTTTGAAAGTGATTTTTTATTTTTAAATAAATTCAGAAAAAAATCTATAATTTATTGAACACTAGGAGCCACCGCCTTCCCATTTGAAAAAAAAAAATTCGATAAAAAAGTGATTTGTTCAATTTTGGAGGCTTCGTAAATAATTATTAATGATATTAAACGAAAAATTATATTTTTCCCTTGGACTTTGACTGCCGTAGAACAAATTTTGGTATTTCAAAGCTCTCTAGGCGAATGTCTTAAATTGCTTTAAAAAACGGAACATCGACTCAAAATTTCGCGAAAATCCCATGGTATATTCAGAATGTTGCCTTGAATCCAAATATGTAGAAATATACAGGGTGTTCCATTTAAAAATCAAAAGTTGCGGTCATTTCCGGGTAAACCGGAAATGGTCTCACACCATGTTTTATGTCCAAAAATCCATTTTTACAGGTAGTTTATACATCTCAAATTTCTAATGGATAAGTTAAAAAATAAAGAAAATATAGGTGGGAGCCACTATTCTGTGGCACCCGGTATATACATACAGGGTGTTCCATAAGTCATGGATAAAACGAAGGGGATGATAGATGAGGTCATTTCCAACCAAAATAACTACATATGTTGTTATCCAATTTTTGATAGTTCAAAAGTTATTTCAACTTTTGTATTTTTGTCCGAAATCGCCTAGTATGTTTAGTAAGAAAGTGGTACAAAAGACTAAGTTTTTTTGCTCTTTTCTTTTCTTAAGTAGGCTACTGAAGGTTGTACCCGAAAATAAAAAAAAAATTGTTAATATGAAGTGTATATGAATTATACCTTGTTAGAATCTACATAAATTGCACTAGTTTTTATTATTACAGGAAATATTTTTGTAGTTATTTTTTTTTCTACGGGGATCATTTTAAAATTTAAATAATTTCTGATGAACCGAACAATGATTGTAACATCTTTTATTATAATTGACAGTTGCTAACTAGACTTTATAAAAGTGCTTTTATAGGAAAGGTACAACTTTCAGCAACCTATTTAAGAAAAAAAAAAAAGAGCAAAAAAAACTCTCTTTTGTACCAATTTCTTACTAAACGTACTAGGCGATTGCGGACAAAAATACAAAAGTTGAAATAACTCTTGAACCATCAGAAATTGGATAACAACATATGTAGTTATTTTGGTTGGAAATGACCTCATCTATCATCCCCCTTCGTTTTATCCATGATTTATGGGATACCCTGTGTACGTTTTTTCGTGTTTTTTTTATTCTCGAAAAGTACGCGTTCTTAAGGCTAAACGAACATAGGTAAACGCGTTCAGAATACGACTTCCTACAAAAAAGGTTCTATACATTTGTCCGATTATCCCATTGGCTTTCCCGGAAAAGCGACTTGAAATATATATATATATGTGTGTGTGTGTGTTTTTTCGTGTTTTTTTATTTTGAATGCGAATATCTCGAAAAGTACGCGGTTTTAGGGCTAAATGAACATAGGTAAGTAAATTTATTCAAGATGAGATTTCCTACAAAGAAGCGCCTATACATTTTTCCGATTACCCCATTGGTTTTTCCGGGAAAGCTTCTTGAAGAATATATATGTATATTTGCATTTTCGTGTTTTTTTTTTTTTCATTTTGACGTATATCTCTCAAATATCTACAACGTTTTTTTTGTAGGAAATCACATTCTGAACAAGTCTACTAATGTTCATTTAGCCTTAAAAATGCGTACTTTCCGAAATATATACGTCCAAATAAAAAAAAAACACGAAAAAGCAAATATATATATATATTTATTCTTCAAAGAGCTTTTCCGGAAATACCAATGGGATAATCGAAAAATGTATACGAGTTCTTTTGTAGAAAATCTCATTCTGAACAAGTTTATTTATGTTCATTTAACCCCAAAATCGCGAGCTTTTCGAGATATTTGTATTTAAAATTAAAAAAAACACGAAAAAACATATATATATTTTTCAAGTCGCTTTTCCGGAAAAGCCAATGGGGTAATCGGAAAAATGTATAGAACTTTTTTTGTAGGAAATCGTATTCAGAATACGTTTACCTATGTTCGTTTAGCCTTAAAAACGCTTACTTTTCGAGATATATACATCTAAATGAATAAAAATACGAAAAAATATATACATATATATGTATACACTCAAAAATCATGTCTTTTTTTTTCTGCGCATAAGCAAAAAATTGTTTCAAAAGTTGAGTACTTACTATCTATGCAAAGAAACTGCTGTTCAAATATTTTCTCTAAAACGGCGTTTTTTTTCCTAATTTGAGTGGATTAACTCTTCGTTTTTTTATAAGCTTCATTTCATTCTTATATCATATTTTTATCAACCTTATAGTTTTTGAAATATTTCAATTTTAAATACATAATTTTGTTGCGTATGCGCTCAAGCGCCATCTTTAAACTTTTATATCTCTGGAACAGTTTGTCGTAGGAAAATAGAAAAAAACCAAACTATTCGTTTTTTTATAAGCTTCATTTTTGTACTCTTGCCATTTTTTTATAAAAAAAATAATTTATTAGCAATTTCCAAAAACACGATATTTTTCAAAAAATTATAAAAATTTTCATTATTGAAAAATAATCATTTTAAGAATTCTAAAAAATTTGAGCATTTTCGTAATAATATGCATTAACAATATCTGGAAAAAAATCGATTAATAAGAAATTAGCGCAATAAGACTAACAAAAAATGGCGCATGAATTTTTAAATGCGCTACTTTTTGGTTTGTAACTTTTTTAGTTTTCATTATAAAAGGTGGTAATACGTCTCAATCGAAAGAAAATTTTAATACCTTTAAGTCTTACAAGAATTAAGTTTTTTCTCACAGTTGTAGATTTTGAGTAATTTTAGGTTTTAACGTCGTACATTTTTCTGAACGTTTCGGCGCCATTTTGAAAACGCCATATTTCCAAAACTAAATATCGAAGAAAAAAAAAAAGAAGAAACCATTCGATCTGTTTTCGTAAAGGCTTAAATTTTGTACCTTGCATTTTTTTATTGAAGTCCACATTTTTTCGAGTAATTTAAAAAAAAATGTCTAGGAATCCTGATTTTAGGGGGTGAAAATTGCAATTTTCAGTTCGCAACATCTCAAAAAATATGCATTTTAGCAAAAAAGTGTATAAGACTCTTCTTTCTTATAATTTGATTCTCTATCAGATTATATGTATTTTTTATTTTTTTTTTGCGACACCCCCTAAGAAGGGTTGGGAACCACACCTAACCAAAAAGCAGAAAAAATGACAATATAGATTCTTATGTGCATACTTTATGAAGCATGTTGAAGAAAAAAAATTGGAAATTCATTACACGTTTTTGGACTGGGATAAAATCTTCACTTACTGTAGTAATTTCGGTTTATGTAAAATTAGAAATTGTGTTGATTTTTATTTTTTTGCAAAAAAACAGAATTACAGATATGATTTGGACCTATGCAGTTTTTTTGAAAGTATTCACAACCATTTTTATTTTATAGTTTGGCTTGATTCGACGAACAGAAAACGAGATATTAAAAACTAATGAAGCATTATACTTTTCGCCGATTTACTGAGCTTTTTATATAATCGTTACACATTCTATATATACTCTTCGCAATTTTCTTGTAAATAATGTTAGTTTTTTGACATTCTAAATTTTGTGATACCAACTTTGTTGTAAAAAAAAAAATATATGAAAAAAAAAACACCCTGTCAGGGATTCGAACACGAGACCTTTGAATTGGCAGACAATAACAACAACAACAATATTTTATTCAATACTTTTAGTACATATATACGCCTCCTCGGATCCTAACCGGAGCCAGCCAGGCAACCACGGCAAACACCGCCGAGGGTATGAGGCTGGACGGGTAGGTCCGTTTTGGCTTTGAGAAAAATAGAGGATGTGGGCTAGTAGCTCCTAAATTAGGATTTTGAAAAGTTTTCGACCTAGAGGGGATTTAGAAAGACAAAAAGGGAACAAAAACAACAAAAAAGGTAAAAAAACAAAATTGTACAAACATGAAAGGTGAGAGAGAGGGATTGGTAACATGTAAAGTTGAGGAAAAATAAGAGTAACGGTGGAGGAACCCTGTCAAAAAAATCTCATCAATCTGTATTGAAAATTATCAAAAATTAATAAGTATCTATGAGAACCTATATGGTCAATAAGTTTCTATAAGAGTTAGATAAAGTTGCTGTTGAAATAGTTATCAGTTTATATCAGAATTGACCAGCAAAACGAGTCAAGCCATATCCATTTGTAAATCCAAACATTTACTTATACCACATCAATGAGAATTTATGAGCACAGTATCTAATGTAATTCATGCGGCTTTCCATGATTAAAAGACAAGTGTTTCTTTAAGAAACGAGCTGCATTAGGTTAGAACAGTTTTGATTTGCAATTGAAGATTACAAATTACAATGTTTGAATAGGGATTTATGAGATCAGTTTCTATGAGTATTAACGTTTTTTTTTTCAGTAATATATTAAATGTGTTTTCATTTGTTTGAATGGGTAAAAAGAAAGGTCAGTTTTCAACTGCAATTACAAATACAAGTTTAATCACTTCGAATGGGGTTATATGCGATCAATTTCTAAAAGTATTTATGCTGTTTTCCGGATATAATTGTGATGAGGTTTAATCAGTAACAAATTGTTCACTACATGTTATGATATGGTCGGAAATTCCAAGTACACATTTGGTATTCCTTCAAGAGGATTGATGAGAGCAGTTTCTACGAGTATCTATTTGTTGTTCCTCTAGTAAATTATATAAGTCTTTATCAGTACAGATTCGGATCTAATTTAAATATGAAAATTATATCAGAATAAAGCAACTAAATATTTTAAACAGTATCTATTTGTAAATCCAGATATTTACTTATACTATCTCAATGAGAATTTATGAGAACAGTATCTAATGTAAAACGTGCGGCTTTCCGTGGTTAACTGGCAAGTGTCTCTATAAGAAACGAGCTGCATTAGGTTAGAACAGTTTAGATTTGCAATTGAAGATTACAAATTATAATGTTTGAATAGGGATTTATGAGATCAGTTTCTATGAGTATTAATGTTTTTTTTCAGTAATATATCAAATGTGTTTTCATTTGTTTGAATGGGTAAAAAGAAAGGTCATTTTTCAACTGCAATTACAAATACAAGTTTAATCACTTCGAATGGGGTTATATGCGATTAATTTCTAAAAGTATTTATGCTGTTTTCCGAATATAATTGTGATGAGGTTTAATCAGTAACAAATTGTTCACTACTTGTTATGATATGATCGGAAATTCCAAGTACACATTTAGTATTCCTTCAAGAGGATTGATGAGAGCAGTTTCTACGAGTATCTATTTGTTGTTCCTCTAGTAAATTATATAAGTCTTTATCAGTACAGATTCGGATCTAATTTAAATATGAAAATTATATCAGAATAAAGCAACTAAATATTTTAAACAGTATCTATTTGTAAATCCAGATATTGACTTATACTATCTCAATGAGAATTTATGAGAACAGTATCTAATGTAAAACGTGCGGCTTTCCGTGGTTAACTGGCAAGTGTCTCTATAAGAAACGAGCTGCATTAGGTTAGAACAGTTTTGATTTGCAATTGAAGATTACAAATTATAATGTTTGAATAGGGATTTATGAGATCAGTTTCTATGAGTATTAATGTTTTTTCAGTAATATATCAAATGTGTTTTCATTTGTTTGAATGGGTAAAAAGAAAGGTCAGTTTTCAACTGCAAATACAAATACAAGTTTAATCACTTCGAATGGGGTTATATGCGATCAATTTCTAACAGTATTTATGCTGTTTTCCAAATATAATTGTGATGAGGTTTGATCAGTAACAAACTGTTCACTACATGTTACGATATGGTGGAAATTCCAGGTACATATTTAGTATTCCTTCTAAAGGATTGATGATAGCAGTTTCTACGAGTATGTATTTGTTGTTCCTCTAGTAAATTATATAAATCTTTATCAGTACAGATTCGGATCTAATTTAATTATAAAAATTATATCAGAATAAAGCAACCAGATATTTTAAACAGTATCTATTTGTAAATCCAGACATTTACTTATACTATCTCAATTAGAATTTATGAGAACAGTATTTAATGTAAAACGTGCGGCTTTCCGTGGTTAAATCACTGAACTCTACTATTATAAATGGAAGGCCAATATAGGTATATGCGCGTGAACAAAATACGGCAATTACGCCACAGAATAAAACTCAAAATATAAAGCCACGCGTCGACGCAGTAGAGAAATTGATGTCTGAGCATGAACCAAATGGCTGTCTACGGAAGTTATGCGCTGACGCGATTCTGTGCTTTATTCGTTTCTCATAGATTCCGTAGCGTAAGTCTTGGATTAGATGTAATTTCCAGAGTCGGTGTCACTCATTTTATTCTTTGTTTATTTCTGTCATTTATGTAAAGTTGTTATAAATTGATTATTTTGTGAAATATATTTTGTGACTGTTATAAACAGTTAATTGAGACAACATGGTGCAATCTTGTATGGTACTGTGTTGCGAGAATCGTTGCAAAATCCCGTGTTTTAAACAGTTGCAGTAACAATAAGACCGGCTCTGGCGTATTTTTAGTGCGATTGCGCTCCGCTTTAAGGTCGCCATACTTGCGCGAGGTTCAATTTCACGTAAAAATTGGTATAGATATTGACCTTCCATTTATATAGTAGAGTTCAGTGGGTTAAATGGCAAGTGTTTCTATAAGTATTAGGTTAGAACAGTTTTGATTTACAATTGAAGATTACAAACTATAATGTTTGAATAGGGATTTAAGAGATCAGTTTCTATGAGTATTAATGTTTTTTTTTCAGTAATATATTAAATGTGTTTTCATTTGTTTGAATGGGTAAAAAGAAAGGTCAGTTTTCAACTGCAATTACAAATACAAGTTTAATCACTTCGAATGGGGTTATATGCGATCAATTTCTAACAGTATTTATGCTGTTTTCCGAATATAATTGTGATGAGGTTTGATCAGTAACAAATTGTTCCCTACATGTTACGATATGGTCGGAAATTCCAGGTACATATTTAGTATTCCTTCAAGAGGATTGATGAGAGCAGTTTCTACGAGTATGTATTTGTTGTTCCAATAGTAAATTATATGTCTTTATCATAGTATGCATTCGGATCTACTTTAAATACAAAAATTATATCAGAATGAAACAACCTATTTTAAACAGTATCCACTTGTAAATCCAAACATTTAAAGATATATTTTAATGAGAACCAATCAGAACAGTATCTAATGTAACGCGTGCGGCTTTCCGTGGCTAAATTTTAAAAGTATTTTTAACAAATAAGCTTTAACGGATTTGAACAGTTTTAATTTGCAATTCCAGATGAATAGTTTTAATTGTTAAATAGGGATCTATGAGGTCAGTGTCTTTGTGTAATGTGTTTTTTCCAATAAAAACACATTTTATTGAAAAAAAAAACATTGCACTGACCTCATAGATCCCTATTTAACAATTAAAACTATTCATTTGGAAATGCAAATGAAAACTCTTCGAATCCGTTAAAGCTTATTTATTGCAAATAATTTTAAAATTTAGCCACGGAAAATCGCACACGTTATATTAGATACTGTTCTCATTAAAATATTATCTTTAAATGTTTGGATTTACAGGTGAACAGTTTTTAAAATATTTGGGGTTTCATTCTGATATAATTTTTGTATTTAAATTAGATCCGAATGCATACTGATAAAGACTTATATAATTTATTGTAGGAACAACAAATAAATACTCGTAGAAACTGCTCTCATCAATCCTCTTGAAGGAATACTAAATATGTACCTGGAATTTCCGACCATATCGTAACATGTAGTGAACAATTTGTTACTGATCAAACCTCATCACAATTATATTCGGAAAACAGCATAAATACTGTTAGAAATTGATCGCATATAACCCCATTCGAAGTGATTAAAATATTATCTTTAAATGTTTGGATTTACAGGTGAACAGTTATTAAAATATTTGGGGTTTCATTCTGATATAATTTTTGTATTTAAATTAGATCCGAATGCATACTGATAAAGACTTATATAATTTACTGTAGGAACAACAAATAAATACTCGTAGAAACTGCTCTCATCAATCCTCTTGAAGGAATACTAAATATGTACCTGGAATTTCCGAACATATCGTAACATGTAGTGAACAATTTGTTACTGATCAAACCTCATCACAATTATATTCGGAAAACAGCATAAATACTGTTAGAAATTGATCGCATATAACCCCATTCGAAGTGATTAAACTTGTATTTGTAATTGCAGTTAAAAAATGACCTTCCTTTTTACCTATTCAAACAAATGAAAACATATTTAATATATTACTGAAAAAAAACATTAATACTCATAGAAACTGATCTCATAAATCTCTATTCAAACATTATAATTTGTAATCTTAAATTGCAAATCAAAACTGTTCTAACCTAATGCAGCTCGTTTCTTATAGAAACACTTGCCATTTAACCACGGAAAGCCGCACGTTTTACTTTAGATACTGCTCTCATAAATTCTCATTGATGTGGTATAAGTAAATGTTTGGATTTACAAATGAATACGGCTTGACTCATTTTGCTGCTCCATTCTGGTATAAACTGATAGAAATTTCAGCAGCAACTTTACTCCAGGCTCCAGTAGAGGGAGCTTATACGTGTCGCTAATTCATATCTAATCTAATGTGACCTAAGGAACTGACGTGTGTTTGTTAAATTAAAAGTAAAGCAGTCCACCCGAGGAAATAAGGACTTTGCAGTATTTTGTGTTTACCACTATATTGATATTTCTATTTGAAATTTGCAATTTAAACTGTACATTTGTCGGCATGCATATCCAAATTAATACTAATAAAAAAGCATAATGGAAGTTTACAATAAAAATACATCTATAAAATATACAATTGAAACTGTACATTTGTTGACATGTATATCCACATTAATACTAATAAAAAGACAATGTTGAAATTTACAATAAAAACATGTTGATAAATGGTGTGTTACATACGATAGATACTGGAGAAAGGACGGACTGAAACTATTATGATATTACTTATAGAAAAGTTTAGAATCTCTTTAAAGTTGTATCTGTAATTCCATATGTTTACAGATATAAGGGCAAGAGTGCATTTGCCGACACTAAATTGTAGATTTGTTGATGTATATTTTATATAAATACTCATGAAAGGGCAACTTGATAATTCCAAATAGCTCATTCGGAATTACTGTTTCATAACCGATTTAAAACTTAATAAAACAGACAAAATCCTGTCTGCATAATACTAATATAACTTATGGGAACGATAAAACCGCATCACTTTTTTTTTATAAGTTCCTATGTGGAATTTTTGGCAGGGAAAGTTATCGTAGAATGAAGTCTGGCTAATAAGGGAGTTGCCGGAAGATAGGCAACCACTGGTATGGTAGGGGGGTGTCTTATATCAAAAAGTATGGCATTATGCTGTCTGATTCGGGTGATGTTGCGGGTAAGCGGACTACCGTCCAGTTTGAACTGATATAATTTTTGAGACATTTCTTGGACGTAGTCCGCTAGTGGGGTTATGTCGTGGCAACGTGCATAGAGATCTCTGAGGGAGACCTATCAGGCTTTTAGTTTTCGCAGACAAAGCTTTAACCATTGGACCACCACCATTGCAATAATTGAATGTCTGTGGTATATAGGATATCATTCGAATATTATATTTCAAGGAATTAGATATATTATTATGAAATATATATATTAGTAAAATGTATAAACAAAAAAAAATATAGAGAATAAAATTTCGCAAGATTTCTATTTAAGAGGAGACAACGCCAATCACAAAGCTGAAGTGGGGTGAAGGGTAGGCAGTGTGGCTATTATAAGGCATCTGCACGTGACGTCAAAGCTAACCTCAAAAATACGTGTTTCTTAAGATTTAAGAGTATTACGCAGGTATTATTAAAATTTCTGCCTGGTTCCTGTATTTTCAACTAAAATCTAGTTCCGTGTAATGTTTATGAAGTTCTATATACTTTGTCCTAATAAAATAGGACTCTTTTTGTAGATTGGAAATCTAACCTGTAATTAACAGTCTAATTTTATTAATCAACAATATTGAAAAATTATTTACGTGAATTTTTAAATATTTGCTTGGAGCCAGTACGGCTTCAAGCTAACAATGCGTATACAAACATTAAAAATGAGAATAAACTTGAAAAACCTAAAATTTAAGGTTATGTTGGTTAGATTAAAAAGCACTGTAGGTACTAAAAATCTTGACTGGGAAAAAGCAGTTTTTAGACAAACGGCTGGCGTTATTAAACCGAAAAGAAAGATATTCTTGTAAGTAAATGAATACTACACTTCTATTGAAGAATATTTTTTTAGCTAAAACTTGTTTATTAGGAAGATCTCTCTTCACATTGGCTAATAAACAAGTTTTAGCTAAAAATGTTCTTCGATAGAAGTGTAGTATTCATTCACTTGCAAGAATATCTTATGATCAGTTTAATAACATGAGCCAGTTCGCTAAAAAATGCTTTTTGCTGTAAATTTTTTAAAACAATGTTGTTTTAGTAGATGGAGTCACTACGATATAATTAAAAATGATTGCAAAAATAATTACATTTATAACCGATGCGCACTCGTTTCGTGTATTTGAAGCTTGGTCTCGATGTGTTCTTGACCTTTCAGGCGTGATTGTAAGTAGGCAGAGCAATAGCAAAGAAAGTACGAACGCCAAAACTGGACAACCAACACAACAGCTCTCTGTACTTTATTCTTAAGTACAAATGACAAAAAATAAGAAAAATATATATTTTTTCATTTAAATGATTAATAACTTTTTTTATTTATTGATTGATTTTTTTCAAAAACAATAGGGTTCTTCCTCTAGCTAACGCTAACTTACTTTCCAAATTTTAATACAATCGGACTTTTCTTTCTTAAGTTATCGTGCTTACAAGAAACGTGACGGACGGACAGACGGAGGGACGGACAGACAGACGGACATTTTGAAAGTTGTTCAGAATTCGTTCACGAAATGAAATTTTTTTCTCTACGAGCGATATTTCCTGATTTAGAAATGTGCCGATCAAATACAATATACTCTTCGTTTTTGCGAAGAGTATAATAAACGGGACAAAAACACGTTTTTTAAGATTAAAACTTAATTTCTAAGAAAGGCGCTCACCTCCCAGATCGAACAAAACTTTACTATAACTTCCTGATAACATACAGATTGCATTTCCAGAAAATTGACTCCCTCAAACAATCGTTGAAATCGTATTTTTAATGCTTACTTTTATTCGACTAGATATAGCGCATTCTCCAAATTTGCGATTAAAATAATCAAATCCAATTTTTGCTCACCTTACACTAGATGTAGCTTGATGGAATTATTATAGAGCCACCACCGAAACATACCTGTACTGTTTCTATTGCTTCAAACAACATACATAGCTCGAGAAAAGAATGGGTAAGATTAAAATACACGGACGACATTTGCAGAAAAGATTTCACGAAATAAAACATGACATTATGTCAAATGAATACAACGCGTTTTACAAAGGTATGTAGTTTTACAGCGACGATTTCTCTCGTGTCCATTCTGACCAACCACAACCGATAATTTTTGTGACACAAATAATTTTTTTCTTCAAATTTCAGAAAAACGACAATTCCTAACTCATTTCATGACATTAAATATTTTTTACATTAAAGTTTGACTTTTTAGACAGCTATGCGTTGCCATTAACAACGGTAAAAGTACCTACTTTTTCTCCGATTATTATATGTTGAAAGTCAAATTTTCTAACTTCAAAAATGACTGCGGAAAATGTCACTTTGTCGCACGCCGTGCGGGAAAGAATTTGCCACACGCCTATTTATATTTACACGTTAATTTTTGCAAAAAAACAATTTATTTTGTTTGTTAGTCATGACAACCGTTTGAGCAGTACTTGCAAAATAGGTGGTTAAAGTTAGTTATACAGGGTGTTTCATTAATAACTGGAGAATCCTTAGTCCAAAATATGAAGATTTAACCTGAAACACTTAGATAAAATGTGCCTCCTTACTGAGATGCAGGGTGAAAGAGATTTTTGTCACTCGTCGGATCTTTTTATACATTACTTCAAGAGTAAAATGTGAAAGACCCAAGTTTTTATCTTTAAATTTTTAGAAATGGTGGAGCTTCTACGTATTTCATCGCAAATCTCTTTATGTTCCCATTTCATATACCTATGTACTATTCCTACATACATTCATCTTTATATCTGAAAATATAATAATTCAATAGCTACATGTTTCTTCTTTCATTTAAGCTTTTGTGAGGTAATTTCATTAATTATTTAAAAAATTACAACAAAAGTGTAGCGCGCCTAAGGTCGCGCTCGCTTCGCTCGCCGTACTTACGTGTCTCCGCGTTCCATTTTCGTGCGTTAAACAAAAAAATCTGGATCGTACAAAAAAACTTAATATACATTTTTAATGTGAAATTTCCCGTACTTTCGAATGGCGCAATTACTTTTTAAAAGAAAAAAAAATATTTTAAGGTATATTTGACAAAGACTGGTATTTTGCAACTAATTTGTTTAATAACAAATTACGCTCAAGGACTATTGTTGGTAACTTTTCGTATGTTGTTCTTGACATGTTCAGAGATGTATTCCCGGAATTTTTCCGAAGTGAAAAGCTCTATTGACTTACTATTAAGGGAAATAACTTCACAACCGTAGAAATAATAGTATGTAACACACATGTGGCAAGCTTCAGTGCAAAACTCCCGAGAGGAACACGAGCGCAGCGAGCGACTTTCATACATCGTTTTGCAACGAATCCACCCCCTAAAACTAAAAAAAAAACATTGGAACTGAAAGAGAATCAAATTTTGAGAAGAAAAGGTTCTATGCAACTTTTCATATACATTGATGGTCTTTAAGTTATAACGACAAGAAAATTTGGATTTTAGCTTGAAACAGAGGTATTTCAAATAGGTTTTAATCAAATAACTCGAAAGGTATTACATTGAGCGAAGAAATGCTAGAGACAAATAAGAAAGCTGCTAAATATCGTCTTAATTGTAATTTCTGTAGAATTAATGGTTTTGGAGATCTGGAACAATAAAGATTGCGTCCAAATGTTTATAAGACGAAGTATTTGGTTTAAATATTAAACTATGGCACTAACGTTAAAAATGATAACGAGCAAATGAAAGACTTTACTCTTTCAAATGATTTTTTGACAATTTCTATTAGTATACGATTAAAAAACACCGAATAGGAGAAATAATTTATAAAGTAATAATATTTGGGATGCGTACTCTAGATAGGGTCAAAAATATTCTTCTTATGACTTTATAACCCCATGTGGGTTTTCGCCTGCTCGACAATTATTTTCCATTCTGCCCTCTCAGAAATGGTCCTTCTCCATCCTCTCACTCCCAATGTCCTAATATCTTGCTCCACATCTTCAATCCATCTTTTACGTGGCCTTCCCCGCCGGCTTCCATTGCATTATTCTTTTAGTTGTTCTTTCGTCGTCCATTCTCTGCACATGTCCAAGCCACTCTAATCTCCTGCTTTTTATGAACCTAACGATATCGGCTCCTTTGATCAGGTGGTCAAGTTCATGGTTCATTCTTATTCTCCAAGAGCCGTCTTCCTCCTGGATGGGACCATATATTCTTCGTAGGATTTTTCTTTCAAAAACTCTCAACTGGTTCACATCAGCGCTGGATAATGTCCACGCTTCGCACCCATAAGTAACTACGGGTCGTATCAAGGATTTATATATTTGGAGTTTCAGGTTTCTATTTAAAATGTTAGATTTCATTAATTTCTCATGGGCAAAATAGCACCTGATTCCACTCAGTATACGTGCCTTTATCTCATTTGATACCAAGTTTTCGTTGTTTATCTGTGAACCTAGGTAGGTGAAATCATGTACATGTTCAAAGTTAAATCTTCCGATACGTATGCTGTTGATATTAGTATTTGATGTTATTTTCGTTTCCATGTACTTTGTCTTCGTTTCACTAATTTCGAGCCCTCTTAACTGGGCTTCCTCATCCAGTTGCGCTAATGTTTCCCCAAGTGCGGTCTTATCTCGGCTTATTATAGCAATGTCATCGGCATATGCGCAGAATTGTACTGATTTTGTACCTATATGGCCAGTCATTTTGAGTTTTCGGATGGATGCTTCCAAGGTCAAGTTGAAGAGCATGGTGGAAAATGCGTCACCTTGTCTCACTCCAGAGTTTACACTAAATGGAGTTGTTAACTCACCATCATCTACCTTTACCACTGCTTTAGATTCATTTAAGGTGGCAGCTATGAGCCTCACATATTTTGAGGGGATGCCTAGCATAGTGATATCCTGCAGCATTCGGTGTCTATTAACACTATCGAAAGCTTGCTGAAAGTCTACATAAAGACTATGTAGGTCAATGTCATATTCATAGGTTTTTCCAGAATTTGTCGTATTACAAAGATCTGATCGGTTGTGGATCTGTTTGGCCTGAACCCGCACTGGTATTCTTAAAGAATCTGCTAAGAATATTCAGCCAATCTATTGTATAAAATACCCGATAAAATTTTTTATGTTACATTTCGTCACCTCAATATTACAAGGTTGTATGTAACATATTTGAGAATTTTTAGTTACTAATAATGCAAAGTTGTATATGGCCTGGCGAATCTTTTGCGACTTTTTAATAGATGGCAGCACCTCTGTACCGAATTTTATACTTTATAAAACAAAGGTGCATGTAAAAATATTACACTAGTTGAATAACATGGTTGTATTTTTTAACACACAACTCTGTTTTCTACTATAGTAATGAAATAGCTCCATAGAACGGGTGTTGAGAAAAGCGGAGTACTTTTCTCCAGTATCATTAATTCATTTGCTGCTACAAGCAAACAAAAAGACTCCATATAACAGAGGTTCCCAACAGGATTTTTTCAAGGACCCCCTCATCGGTCGCTATACTAACAAGGACCCTTTAAAGTGACAAGGGCGGATCTGGACCTCGAGCTTGGGGGGGGCGGGGTAAAACATTTTTCATCTTTAAATGAAACTTATTAACTTACACAATCTTGGGGGGGGAACTTTTTTTCTTCCCAAAATTAACAAAAATCATAACATTTTAAAACAAAAGTTGATGGTTTACAGAATCTTAGGAGAGGTAATTACCCCGTTACCCCCCCCCATAAATCCGCGCTTGCTCTGTGACATTTCGCGGACCCCCAAGACATCGTCAGCGGACCCCTAGGGTTCCGCTTATTCAAAAAAAAAAAAAAAAATGGGGAAACTCGTAAGACTGGTAAAAAAGCCAATTAAACTTTTCTTTGATTATTACTATATACTTTATTTCAATGTTTTTTTTGTATCTTAGAATAAAAAAATGATTTGCCGTAATACTTCTATTTTTTAAATACATAATGGAAAAACAAAGTTATATGTGACAAAACAAATCTCACTGGTAGGAGACCAAAGTTGTATGTATTTTTTTAAATCAAAATATCTTCTTTGAAATTGAAAATAAAAAATATGACCATTACATAGTTGAGTAATATGGCACTTTAAGTGAATTGAGAAGAATAAAAAAATAAAAAATTAAACCCTTCTGTATTTGTAACACCCCTAAACTTTAAAGTAAATTTTCTCAGAACAGCATTTAGTGCCCATAGAACCTTGTAATATTGAGGTGACGATTTAGTAATGTAATGCCCTTAAAATTAGAGCAATCCGTTTTGTCACCTTTTTTGTGTATAGGCTGTATTATGTCAAGGGTCCATTCTTCTGGTATTTTCTCTTGTGACCAAATCAATAAGATAAGCCTATGAATGCGTTTCCATAGTTCATTCCCTCCCTTTTTTAGTAATTCCGCTGCAATTCCATCGATCCTAGGCGCTTTCAAGTTCTTTAAGCATTTGATGGTTTTTGTTGTCTCTTCGTAGGTGGGCTCTTCGGTGTATGGATCTACTGTGTGATACGTATGTGGTTCAGCATCAGTTTCGTTGTTTGATAGTACATTTTCAAAGTATTCTCTCCACCTGTGCATTATTTCACTTTGCTCCGTCAGCAAGTTGTCCCGTCTGTTTCTACATGCTGATAATTTCGGTCTGTACTTTTGTGTTTGATCCTTTACTTTTTTGTAGAATTTTCTGCTTTCCTTTCTACTATGATGTTCCATCAAATCTTCAATTTTTTGCTTTGTCGCTTCTCGCTTTTTCCTTCTGCATACCCTAACCGCCTGGATCTTCTTTTTGTTGTATAGCGCTTTGTTCGCTCTTGTGTTTCGTTGCAGACAGTTCATTCTGGCTCTTTTCTTCTCGTCCAGAGCAACCCTGCATTCATTGTCATACCAGTCTGCATTTCTTGCTCTTTTAGTTTCTCCTACTATTTCGTTTGCTGCTTTGAGAATTGAATTCTTTACACAGCTCCATTCGTCCTCAACACTCAATCCGTGTTGTGCTTCTTGTAAGAGTTGTCTTAATTTGTGCTGATAATTCTGTTCAACTTGCTCGTCTTTTAGTTTTTCCGTGTTCCACCTTTTGGTTCTTTCTGACTTTCCTTTTGTTACAGTGGATATTTTTTGTTTCATCTTGACCCCTACCAAGAAATGGTCAGAGTCAGAGTTCGCCCCGCGAAACGTTCTGACATTCTCTATATCGGTTGCCCATCTCTTGGATACCAGCACGTGGTCGATCTGGTTAGTTTCGTTTGTTACAAACAGGGTCAAAAATAGATACCCGAAAAGTTCCCCTCCAATTTTTGCAAAAAACCACCCCCAACGGGAACTTAACGCTGGTTTTCCACTTTTATCTTGTAAACCGTTCGTCGAAAGAGAACAAAGCATAGGGAATGAAAAAATTGCCATTAAATTCTGCATAAAAAATGTCCTCTTAACCTTGTAGCTTATCCTCACCTATTTCTCGCTAACAACGTCCGAACGGAGGGGCGCAGAGGTAAAAATCGATCCTATTCCAAGTTTCACAGCGAATATCTTAAAACCAGTTATTTTAACGAGAAAAATGGTCAGGAATGAATTTATAGAGCGGAATTTTCTCTATAAGATGCAAGTGAGTTTTATGTATTTTCCCCTTTTTTTCCACAAAGCTGTGTTTTTCGACTCCACGCAATTATATTAGAGGATAATCTGTACTGTTCACTCAAAAGAAGATTGGCAGTCATGTTTCAACTTTGAGCTTGCTTCAATTCCTCTTCCTCTCTTCGATGAGAAAGGGTTAATGAGAAAAACTAAGAAATCATCTTTGTATGACATTTTCAATGCTATACGAGAGAGGCCAACAGATTTTTCCGATTGCCAGTTCATTGTTAATGGCGGCAATTTGATTCATCCTGTAGTACAGTCGCAGCAGGGTACCTTTGAGGACGTTTATACAGCCTACGGTCACTCTATTCGTAATCATTACGGCCAAAAAGTGACTGTAGTGTTTGACGGATATGCTGACAATGCCTGCAGTATGAAGAACATCAACGACAGCAGCGACTTATTTTGAAACGCATTTCACCGGAAATTATTTTCAATGAGAACACGCCACTGACTGAAACGCAAAATAAAATGATAAACAATCTCACAAACAAGAAATGGTTTATTTCGCAATTGGTGGAGAGATTTAAAAACGAGGGAATCAAAACAATTACTGCTGTAGACGACGCTGACGTACTCATAGTTCAAACCGCCTTAAATGAATCTCATGAAAACGATACCTGGTCATCGTCGGACAAGATATTGATCTTCTCGCATTGATTATCGCTCTCGCAACTGAAGATAAAGATATCCGTTTCTTAAGAGAGGCTCAGGGAAAAATAAAAAATAAAGCTTACAGTTCTCGTGACTTGCAGTCCTCGGAAGTTTTAAAAAACAGTAAGGAGATAGTTTTGTTTGTCCACGCGTTCAATGGATGCGATACCACTTCAGCTTTCTTTGGTAAAGGAAAAGTGCAAACGGTGGAATGCGTCAATAAAAGAAAAGATCTCGAAGAGGTTGTCCGTATATTTAAAAACCGTAGCTCAATCAACGAAAAAATAAATTACAAGTGCTCGAGAGCAATTCGCGCTAGCAGTATACAAAGCTCCCAAAAAGAGACATCTTTGAATCATCAAAGCTTCATTATCTTCAATAAGTTAGTCGGTCAATCTAGGACTGCCGGGATTCTACCAAGATTGCCACCAACATCTGAGGCATTACGTCAACATTCTTACAGCGTATTTCTCTAAATTTATGCTTGGCGAGGAGAAAACTTGGAACCAACGGAATGGGGTTGAAAGAAAGTAGGCAACATTTTAGCACCTATTTATACCACAGCACCAATTTCCACCCTAAAGCTAATATCTTAGCTGCAAAAAGGGTTGCGAAAAATGATGCAGCTGTGTAGATTGCGCTGCTCAACAATGTGCTCTAATTGCCATGGGCAAGGATGTTTAAATTCTGAATTCGAAGAAGAGTTCGTCGATGAGGAACCCCTTAATGAGCAAAATTGGAAAGAATTTTACTGGAATAGGCCTACAGGGGAAACCACCTTAAAAAAAACACACCGAGAGCTCCACCTCGTGGGTGGTGTAGAAACGAGCTCAAATTGAAAAACACAGCTTCGTGGAAAAAAAGAGGAAAATACATAAAAATCACTTGCGTCAAAACCCGCTATATATGCATCCTATAGAGAAAATTCCGCTCTATAAATTCATTCCTGAGCAGTTTTCTCGTTAAAGTAACCGGTTTTAAGATATTCGCTGTGAAACTTGGAACAGGATCGATTTTTACCTCTGCGCCCTCTGTTCGGACGCTGTTAGCGCGAAATAGGTGAGAATAAGCTACAAGGTTAATAGAACATTTTTTATGCAGAATTTAATGACAAATTATTTCTCTTCCGACGAAAGGTTTACAAGATAAAAGTGAGAAACCAGCGTTAAGTCCCGGTTGGGGGTGGTTTTTTGCAAAAAAAAGGACGTTCCACCCCTAAATTGGGGAAGAACTTTTCGGGTATCTATTTATAACCTATCTAGAGTACGCATCCAAATACTATTACTTTATAAATTATTTCTCCTAAAATATCTAATTTACGTGGACTATATAGCCTAAAAAGTTATGATAGAAACAAATGTACTTCTTCACATATTTCTAATAAAAACGTGAAAAAAATCATGATAATACGAAAAAAATAACAATAAGAAAGGAATATAGTTTAGAGAGCCATCTTTGAAAAGCCATTCTCCTTGGCTTGTCCTTCGTTTTAAGCGACTTCACAAGGAGAAGGTTATCAATTCGACCCCTCCATGTTTTTTAATGTTTTTTCAATCATTAGAGATTCAATGAAACCTTCTCAAACTGCTAGGTATGGCTCAGCGGTGGTCCCATAATAATTTCGTCGAGCTACGTTTAGGGTAAGACGAGCAAAATAAGGAAAACAACTTTTTTTTTGGTCGAGAAAGTCAAGAATATGCCGAATGCGCCAGTGATAAGAAAAATGTAATATTGGGTTAAAAAATTCAAATTTCATCGGAATTGCATTAAAACTGGTGTATAGTTAGGTATTTTGACAAGTAGCTGATACCGAATCTGATGTCAAAAGTTAAAAATTTCAAAACTGCGAGTCTAAAGTGGTTGCAATAATTGCAATATTGTGATACACGGCGATTTCAAGATATTCTGATAACGAGGCTGATGTTCAATTTTAAAAATTCAAAGCGTCGAATATTTCCTTTTACTATGTAGAAGTTAAATTAAGAGGCCACTAGAAAGAGCAAAGAAAATTTTTTTGGAAAAGAAATTGAACCGCCTTCAAAAAAAGTCGCTAAAAATTATTAAATAAAATTTCACCGTTCGTCGTCCAGTTAATTGAAACTAATTACCAAATATACCAGATATTGAGGTCGGTGTAAAAATAAACAAAAAACTGATTCAAACGTATTTTTAACCGACACTTTTATACCGACATTAGATAATAAAGTTCAATTAACTGGGTGATGGTGAAATTTTATTTAATAATTTTTAGCGACCTTTTTTGAAGGTGGATCAATTTTTCAAAAAATTTTGTTTAAATTTAGAACTTTTTTAGCTTTAACACCGGTAATAATTTTTCTTCGAATTTCTCTTGCACTTGTTTTATTTATACGACAAGCAACTTGAATTCCAAAGTATGCATTTTAATTCATTACATAATTAATAATTTGGTTTATTTTATTTATATTGCCAGTAAAGTAATATTTCTTCTTTACTAAAATGAACCATTAGTTTTTAGATTTATGGATAATTTCTTCAACATAGTTTTACTCAATTGTGGAGCTTGTGGAATTCTGTTTCTATTCTGTTAGCACTAATACGGAATATCATGAAAATAAATACGACAAATACCTTTTTAGAAAAATATTAAATAATTCATAACAAGTTTGGCATTGTCACGGCATGGCTAATAATCAGTGATCGGAATTTTGAGTTTAATTTCAGGTGCGTCGTTACAAGGGTTTATTAAAATTTGCATACATTTTTAGCTGTACATATGTATACATGTATTCTATATTATGCCAAAATAAATGAGAAACTCGTAATAGGCCAGGAAACGAAGACATTAATTCGCAAATAAATAGTGCTGAAGGGATTATTATTTTAAGTTGTAGGTTAGGAGTAACATACCAAAAGTCCCCAGTCGTGGGCCTCATGCGTTAGGCGGGAGGGGGGTGGAAAGGGTTGGTTTGTAGGTTTTTCGTTATTATCTCGAAAACTAAGCATCCTAGCGAAAAGGTCATTCTATACAAAATGAAAGTAAATTAAATTGTTTACAAAAAAGATTGTATTCATTTTTTCTCTAGGGGCAGCAGTTAAGGCTGTACGTGAGTTTGAAAATGCGAATAGCTGAAAAAACTGTATTGCGTGAGGTAATGCTTAACAAGTAGAAAATGTTATAATATTACAAGTATTTACAAGGCCATATTAAGTAATTCGTCGAGGTCATCGTCAAGATCATCATCGTCGTCGTCGCCGTTGATGCTGACGATTGGAGGGCCGTTGGTACACGAAGCGCAGCAACTGCTGCACACAAGCGAGCAGGGTATGCCTGCTTTGCGGCACCCGCAAAATATGTTATGTAGGACGGATTCTAGCGCAACTGGGTCCGTGCTTGTGACGGGGGTAAGGAAGCCCCCCTCATCCATCCCCAAGCAGTTGGCTCCTGCTGCTGATCTCCATATAGCCATTGCTGAATCTGCAAACAATTCGTCCTTTGTAGTTTAAAAAAACGTGACACAATCTTGTCTAAGCACAATACAAAACATAAGTTAATGTAAACAAGCATATATTGATACAAACCTACAAATGAACTCTATGGGAGTGTTGGCGAGTAGCCCATCAGGACCTCTATTCTGTAATTATGGGGGAGTGAGCATTCATCGTGCGAAGCGAGAGCTCCCATCACAAGCATCTCACCCGGCCGTCCTAGATTGCATTCCGTAAGTGCGGAGAATAGGTGGTGAACGTGAAATGATTCAGTGAGAAATGCCGAAATTACAACCAATTAGGTTGGCACAAAAGCATCAGCTGTTCAGTTGTTATTTTATTTGTTCCACCTTTGGAGATAAAACTTAGTGATAGTATTTACTTTATGCTCTATGGTGATTCCTGAACGTCGCGCGTCGTAGGGGGGCTTGCATGAAAGGAGTTACCACTTCGATTATATCACGGGCAGTGTTCTTTGCTGACCCTGAATTTCCTTATAAATGCTTGGTCGGTTAATGATGCAAAAGGGTTAATCTTATGTAGTACTTGCCGTTCCCCTTCCAAATCCTCCTCGGCACACGAAGATCTCGTAATACCTAGAATTTATTTATTGATCAAAAATTCCGTAAGGATTTACCCTCGTTATTGGTAATACATATTTTAAAAAATATGACTATAATAAACTAAAAGAGAAATTGTAATATTTGCTAAGAATTATATTATTATTAACTCATTGGCGATGAGCAAATCCCTATTGTCCATTCTGAGTCACAGATTTAACAACAATAATTTTTGGCCGACGCAAACTGTCATAAAAATACAGTTAGGATCGCCGTTATTCCGGGGAACTGACAGATTTACCAGTAGAAGTAAGTTCACGCATTTTTCGCACGAGGTGATCACTCCCGTAGTTACAGAATAGACTTTTATTCATTTTCAAGTGAACTCCGCCCACTTCTCACGGGAACGTGCTTTCACGCTTTTACAGAATAGAGGTCCTGGTGGGTGGAAGTCCCACAAAATCAGGTTTTGGCTTTGTCGAGGCTTTAACAAAGGCCTGGTCCCAAGCAGCAATTTTAGTAGTTTCTACGTAATAGTTGCCATTAGGGGAACTTTAAAGGTTTCCGCAACTAAGGACTGTTACGTAATGGGAACCATCCTTCTACCAAGTATTCACCAAAATGGGGAATAATAATTACGTAGCAAATTACTATTCCGGTACTTCTACCATTACCGTGTTGAAGACTAGGTTATTACGTAAACGGGACGTAACCAAGTAGCAGAAATGACTAACTTTTGGAACAGCTCAGCTGACCGAAATGAGAGCGCAAACTTATATATTTGGCTCTCTGTTAGTCGAATAGCAAATTAATGACTTACTGAGTTTAAGCACATGATATGTCCAAGGTCCAAGTTAAGGTGATTATATACAACATGCATAAGCATATATTATAAATCATGATGTTTTGCATTTACCCTGGGTGTGGATATTAAAACCACCACTTGTTTTCTGTAAAATGTTATCATGATGCTTCGATAAAAAAGACGCCCCCTCGAGAAAATGGTTTTTTCGGAAAAAAAATTTTTTGCAAAAATTATGTGTACAAGCAAAACTGCAAATTTTTTTTATGGAAAACGTTTTTTTTTTAATTTTATATATTATAGAGTAATAATCTATTTAGAAAACATATTTGTAAATGACTATAATAAAAAGAAATTTTTTATTGAATTATATTTTTATCCGTGTCAATATGGCGTCTTCATTCAACAACAGAAAAATGACGATTTTAATTGCAGTAACTTAGAGGCTGAAAAAACCAAAATTATTTCCCTACAAGTTACATTTACTATAAAGTAGCAGATGCCACCAACGTTATAGTTGTTGTTATTTTAAAAGTGGTGACGGCAACTGCAACAATTTCACTGTGTAGTTATATTAACCTAGATGTAGCAAATGGGACCAATGACGCTATAAGATCTTAGTAACAGTTGCTACCAACTTATTTTCATGTTGGTAGAATTGGCAGAATCGATATAGGTAATTTTTTTTTTAATTGGCAACGCGGTAATAACTGTTAAAGTGTCACTGTCACTGTGTGCGATGGGAATATGTGGATTATTAAAAATAACAATTATTATACTTTTTAAGTACTTTTTATTATCTGATATTATTTGGAAAGAGCACATATCGAACAATATTTGATGGATGCCCCTGACGGTGAGCATCTTATGTCAGAGGTAGGTGTTTTTTATGATCTTGCTTTTATATACATATTTAAATGTTTGGGTTTTTTAGGTTGCATTGATATTGGGAGTTTGCGGTGCCTGCCGTTGCGGTGAACTGACCTTCTTAAGCGTCGAAGATATGAGATAAAGAATAATATCTATATATATCCATACCAGATACCAAGACGAATAAATCAAGAAGTTTCACAGTTTTAAATGAAGGATTTTCGGTGAACCCACTTGATTCGATTAGGAAATATGTCTTTAAGACCGCAAAATGTGTCTCACAAAAGATTTTTCGTAAATTTTCAAAAGGGAAAGTGCACTGTCCAATGCGTTGGATTAAATAAGCTCTCAAAAATTCCAAGAATTGTAGCTGATTATTTGCAATTGCCTGATGCAGATTTGTATACTGGCCATAGCATGCGCCGTTCCTCGTCGACTCTTGGCCAATGCTGGGGGTGACATTACCACCCTTAAACGTCACGGTGTGTGGAAATCATCCACCGTGGCGGAGGGTTATTTGGAAGATTCAGTCTCAACAAGATTGTTATTACTAAAAAAATTCAGGGAGAGCAGCACGAGTCGGGCAATACAGACGTCGTTACTAGTATAGAGAAAAATTGTGTACAGAAGAGCAGTTTTCTTTGTGAAAAATCGAATATGATGACAATAAATGTTAACATAAATATAAATAAGTGTTAGTGCATGTATTCTTTGTTTTGTTAATTTTCCATATAATGGAGACAATAAATAAATTCCTTGGACTTTATTTTATATTAAAATTACTCTTTAGTGACTAAATCACTTTACCTCACTTTAGCTTACTACTTTATCTCACTAGTGACTTATGGGTCACTTTATACCTTCAATAAAGATCACTTTATATGAAAGTGTTGGATAAATATATTTATTAACGTAAGATGTGTAATAATGGAAAAAATACATAACAGTTTTCATATTTATTTAGTGATCAGTTTACATTTAATTTCATTCAATTCAATTTATTGTACATAAATAATGTCTTATGCCGTTATACCGACATTGTCCGTTCCCCATCGACACAATATTTATTAAATTTGGAGTTTTTAATCGGCAAATTCATTTAATATGCTCAGTGGATCACTAACTGAACTATGGGTCAATCTGTGTGTTAAAGACAAGTTGTAATTTTCGAGCAGTACACAGTATCATTAATCACTACAACTGTTATAGTTTTCGATTACTCTTCTTGTGTTGATGGGAGCACTCTTGCACTTGTTGCCAAAGATGATGGTTTTGCTGTGGCGAAATAATCTATGTTTGCATCATCAATTATTAATATTTTGCATAAGGTAAATAAGCAAATTGTATCCACGTGCAAGTTTACTTTTGTGGATTATCTCCTGTTTATTTACAATATATTCTTATATACAAAATTATTGTAAACACATGTTAATTTCTTATGTAAATAAACGTATTATTATTATTATATATTATTATTATCATATTCTGAAGAATCACTATTTCTCTACTACTGTTTAACTGTTTCTTCAGTTTTCTATAAAACGTGGATGAGTGCTGATAAACTTTATTTCGCTTTCACTGAGCATTTCAGATGCCGCCATTTTATTCAATGCCAATAATTATATAAATTGTCTTAAAAGTTAATATTACTCTATAGTAGATTTTCAAGGTATATGTAACTTTTAAGTCATTTTCAATTAGTGGGGAGTAGTAAAGATAACTTCAAAGCCCCTATGTTCGTAGAAATAACCTCATTTTTACTCGAGATGTCACTAATAAGTTAGACTACTTTCAGGCGGTCCCTTGTCTATTAAATGTTAGGCAAGTAAAAGATCCCTACTCTTCTTAAGGGAAGAGGTTCGGCAAAATTTCCAGGTTGGGGGGTAGCTCGTCTCCTGGCGTCGGTGATAGGCCCTGGTAGTGGAAATAGGCCGACGTTAAATAGTTAAAAAAAAAAAAAAAAAGTGGTCCTTTGGTAAAGCTGTGCAGTCGGCATTACTACCAATTTTCACTTTGCAGTTGAGGATGCTTCAAAGTAATGCAGAGTAGTATCCGCGACGTTGCAGATTCTCCAGCAGTTACTTGAAAGCGTTATAACTATACAGTGCCTAAATTCAGTAGAATCTACTTAATTGTCACTACAAATGCATACCACAAAGTGAATATTACTCTGAAGTCGCAAAATTAGTAACAGTTATGTTATTCCTACTATATTAAAGTTCCGATGCCTCAGATGCCAGTTCCCATCACTTTGAATGCTGCTTGGGGTATCGTACCCGGTTTAGGTCTGCTCCTTGTGGGGCCTGGTATAATGCCAAAAAAAGCTGCTCTCCTGCATCAGTCCTGTGTTGCTGAGGGATCACAGAAGACTTTGTAGATGTCTGTGACCTGCTCCTCGGCCTTCAAAAATACTTTCACCACACCTCCCTTGCTCTTGTTGTAAATAGCGGAGGTAGTATCACAACCGCTGAACGAATGGAGCAACAGAATGGTCTTCGCAAATGGCTCCATTCGTTCAGCGGTTGTGATACTACCTCCGCTACTCACAACAAAAGCAAGGAGAGTGTGGTGAAAGTATTTTTGAAGACCGAGGACTACTACAAAGTCTTCTGTCCCACAGCAATACAGGACATGCTGATGCAGGAGAGCAGCTTTTTTGGCATTTTACCAGGCCCCACAAGGAGCAGACCTGAACCGGGTACGATACCAGGCCTTTGTTAAAGCCTCGACAAAGCCAAAGCCTGATTTTGCGGCACTTCCACTCACCAGAGCGGCTGCTCGCTAACACTCCTTTAGAGTTCATTTGCAGGTTTGTATCAATATATGCTTGTTTACATTAACTTATGTTTTGTATTGTGCTTAGACAAGATTGTGTCACGTTTTTTTAAACTACAAAGGACGAATTATTGTTTGTAGATTCAGCAGAAGGAGCCAACTGCTTGGGGATAGATGAGAGGGGCTTCCTTACCCCCGTCACAAGCACGGACCCAGTTGCGCCAGAATCCGTCCTAAATAACATATTTTGCGGGTGCCGCAAAGCAGGCATACCCTGCTTGCTTGTGTGCAGCAGTTGTCGCGCTTCGTGTACCAACGGCCCTCCAATCGTCAGCATCAACGGCAACGACGATGATGATGATCTTGACGATGAACTCGACCAATTACTTAATATGGCCTTGCAAATACTTGTAATATTATAAAATTTTCTAATTGTTAAGCATTCCCTCCCACAATACAGAGTTTTTCCAGCTATTCGCATTTTCAAACTCACGTACAACCTTATAACTACTGCCCCTAGCGAAAAATGAATATAATCTTTTTTGTAGACAATTTAATTCGCTTTCACTTTGTATAGAATGACCTTTTCGCTAGGATGCTCAGTTTTCGAGATAATAACGAAAAACCTACAAACCGACCCTTTCCACCTCCTCCCGCCCAGGGGCGGACTAAAGGGGGGGCTTTAGGGGCTTAAGCCCAGGGCCCCGGTTACTAAAGGGGCCCCCGAATACTGAAAACGGACTTAGAAACCAAATACGATATGATTATGACTATGCTCTGTACTGGTGATCTCATTGACGGCATAAATAATAAATATAAAAGTATATATAACATTTCTTGCTCTTGTCTGCTTCCGCATCGCAATCCACAGTCTCTGTGCCACTGTATGCATCTGGATTTGACCAGTCGCAACCAAGGCCCAGTGTAATGCGGCTACTCGCTATTATTATTATAGTTTAGTTCAGTATTTAGCCAAAACAAAGTGAAACGTGTCTGTGGTGCATGATCTGACCTGATCTCAAAAAAATGTTATCTTATGAGATGGGAAGGGCCCCAAAGCATTAATAGCCCAGGGCCCCGCACCCGCTTAGTCCGCCCCTGCTCCCGCCTAACGCATGAGGCCCACGGCTGGAGACTTTTGGTATGTTATTCCTAAGGGTCAACCCTACAACTTAAAATAATAATCCGTTGAGTACTATTTATTTCCGAATTGGGGGATTTTTCGGTCTTCGTCTCCTGTAATATAAAGGTAGGTTTGTGTTATATTTAATTTCGATTTAATTTTGTAAGAAAGAACAAACTTTAAGTTTTTTATGTAAAATTTTATACATCTTACCTACCTATATGCGCCACTGGAATTAAACCCAAATTCCGATCATTGCTAATAATCGATTAATAATATTAATAGTTATTAAAATACTGGCACGATGGGCCAAATTTTCCGAACAAATTGACTTTTAACTTCCAGTCGTCTATTTTCATAAAAAATAGATGACTGGAAACTTTAGAAACAGTCATTTTCCTAAAAAGTATAATTCGAGTGCGGAGTGAGCAAAAGACAGTTTCCGCATGCGCTAGGAACAAATTTTTTCTACGAGCCTGATGAAAATACAAAATAAATAACATAACACAGTGGCGGATCCAGAGAGGGGCGCTGGGGTCCATCCCCCCCCCCGGACCTTCGTCATCATACGTAAATAATAATTAATAACACAGGTCTACAAAAAAAAGGTTTTGTCCTAAGGTTCTATTCTAACTTTTCTGAAGTATTTTGAGCTCCTGAAGCATTTTGGACAAAAATCCACAAAAAGGGCAAAAAAAATATATCGTCCTGAAGTATTTTGACGCGCTGAAGCTAACTTTGGACAAAAAAAATTCCATCTATCGCCCCCTTTATCACTAAAAAACTGACACGATAGATTAGCATTATCTAGAAATTTTATTATTTTTGATTTGTACGTATTGAATAAAGGTTATTTCTACAAATTTTACTTATTGTTAATTAAGGTCCCCCCCCCCCCCCCGGAAGCCTACTCTGGATCCGCCACTAACATAACATGAACATTTACTCCACTGAAAAAGAAACATATATCATTTAATATTATTTGGTGTTAATAATGTGCATATTAAACGTACAGTTAGACGCATTTTGCAAGTTAATAGCAGATGTTAACTGATTACTGAGGGCACAGGGTGGACCAAATTAGATGGGATTTGGGGTTTTCTCTAAAACAATGACAGATAAACTGAACTAGATTTTCGAGAAACCGACAATGGCGCAAACTGCGATCGTCTATCTTTTTCAGCTACCGAGCTACAGAGCGTTTTTGGAAAATTGGCATTTTTGGATGACGTCTATATCTGCCATAGTTTTAGAGAAAACCTCAAATCCCATCTAATTTCGTCCACCCTGTACAGTTAGGTTGGAAGTACTTTTTCTACGGGCGAGCGTGCCGAAAATATACTTTTCTGCACCCTCGTAGAAAAAAAATATTTAAATTTTTTGAGCAACGAAAATAGCAGGTGTCTCTAGTGTCAATTCTGTCTATAATTGGTCCCTTTTACTTCTACGTCAACGTAGTGGAAGTTTAGCAAAGCAAAAAAAAATGAAGATTTTTTTTTGTTCAAATTGGCGTAGAATGTCATGAAACGTTGAGATTTTAAGTTTGAGTAAAAGAAAAAGTTTCTGTCTATCTTCGGCCTATCGGTGCACGATTACTCTGGAACGATGTTTGATATTGATTTGAAATTTGGTACACCCATGTATTATAACGAGATCTGGAACTAGATCATATTTTGATCTTATCCCAAAGAAAGGTTCAGGTATTGAGGTAAATGGGGATAAATGAGGGCAAATAGGTAAAGCAAGTCAAAATTGGGCTATAGAATATGTACGAGAAACCAAGTTCTTAATTTTTTTTTTTAATCAGTCACCTCCACTATTAGTCCCATTACCACCCCACACTATTATTAAAGGGGGTAAAAAAAATAAAATTGTGGTTTAGTGTGTATACAAGAACTAAAGGCCTTTTTCTTTGACACTAACCACCACCTCTGCCATTCCCATTGCCACCACCACCATTATTAAAGGGGGTAAAAAGTAAAATTGTGATTTAGTGTGTACAAGATCCAAGAGCCTCAAAATGTTATTTTGCATTAGCCACCACATCTACAACCAAAAAAATAAAATTATTATTTAGTGTGTGCACAAGAACCAAGGGCCTCAATCTTTTTTTAATAGTAGACATCCCCTCTACCACCCCCATTTACATCCCCAAGAGCCAAGGGCTGAAATGTTTTTGGCATTATCCATTCCCTCTACCACGTCCACCCCATTATTAGAGGGGTTAAAAAAATTAAATTATAATTTACTGTGTGTACAAGAACCAAGGGCCTCAAATTTTTTTTGGCATTAGCCACCCCCCTACCACCCCCATTGCAACCCCCACGCTATTATTAAAGGGGGTAAAAAATAAAATTGTGATATAGTGTGTATACAAGGACCAAGGACTTCAAATTTTTCTTAACATTAGCCACCTCCTCTACCACCCCCACTACCATGTAGCATATCGTTTTATGGTTTTTTGGGGTAGACGATTTCAAATATTAGGCAGCGGTTTTTATTGTATTTTGTTTTTGTTATCTGACTACTATATTTTTCTGAATTATTATGTTTTTTATTATAATGAAGATTGAAATAACTTAGATTATTTAATTCGCTTGTTTTGTCATGTTTCTCCAAGGTAAGTACCTACGAAGTTAATACAAACATTTCTTGTTGAATTTAAAAAATATTTTTACAATTATTTGCTTACTGGATCCAATGATATGACATGATACGTTGCTTTTCAGGTTTTCGTGGGTGTTAAAAGAATTATATATTATTAGATTGCCTTGTTTAGTCCAGCGTGGCTGATGGGCTCCTAGAGGGACCTCGGTTACTTAAACGACGTTTCGGCATAATTCCACTTGCCATCTTCAGGCTATCACTGATAGCTCCTTACTGCGGCTTCTCGTGATTCGAAGCCACAGTAAACTGTCGAAACATCGTTTAAGCAAGAACGGCCCTTCTAGGAGCCTATCAGCCACGCGGAAATTAAATTAATTATTTTAAATCCCAATCACTTTTAAGTATGTTATTTTGTGGTTTTTACCTGAAAGTCCTCGGTTTACAACCCTTTTCGTGCCCTATTTTCGTCGTGTAAGAAGACCATTAAATTGTATCCAAACCATTTGGCATGAAAATTAGCGACTAGGTCAGATTTGTACTTTTTGTAATTTCTTCTTCCAAATCTATATTGCAATATTTCTGCCGTTGTGATGCCGAAAATATCTCCCATTTTCGTTTGATTTATTGCATTTTGGGGTTTCAATTCTATTAAGATGTCTTTGTCGAAATACTTATTTATATACGTAAATCTAAAAAAAATAGTTATGGTTAACACATTGCATACAAACAACAATTAGATTTATTTGTTTATATCAGAGCATATTTAAATTTACTTACTATTATTAATTTAGAATATAGCAGGCATTCCTTAACAGCACTAGAATGAAAATTAACTCAATATTTGCACGCGTGCCCGCTTTCTATCCGTCCGTACATACCTGCCAGCCTATCCACCCCGGACGAACAAAGTCTGCGAAAACCCAACCTTTTAAAAGTTTTGAACCCGGTCTATCTTTATAAATTTAGTTAACATGTTTTGTCCTACTAGACGCTCTAGGCCATTTTAGGTTGGCAGTGGACAAGATAATATAATGGTGCCAAACTCCACACACTGACTTTCAATTTCATCAATTGTGGGCATGTCTACGATATTCCCAGTCAAATATACCCTAAGTATGCATTTGAACTAAAGTTATGGCCATTTTGGGAAAACTGAAACACAATCATACGGCCATGCCCGACGCCAATTATACACATTCCTGTCAAGTTAACAAATTAATGATAACCTGTTAAATTAACCCACTGAAACGATTCTGATATAATAATTCTTAAGTTTTCTACCAGAACATGTATATTATCAAAGGTTGGCGGATTTTCGCTGTCTGAAATCGTTTACCTTAGGCCCTAGTTTATGCGCAAGGCTACGCTCGCGTGGACCCCCAGTTCTTTCCTACCGTCTTTCCCGTTATCCCACTATCTTCCCTCCTTTCGCTTTTCCACCACATTGCCCCACTTTCCCACCTAATACAACCGCTGACCACACTTCTGTATGCCATTCATTTACTAGAGATTGACCCATTTGGATATTGTTGGCAATTGTCCAGTGATTAAATTGGGTGAAGGCTCCGATTAAAGAACTTATATCTAGATACATAATAGCTACCTTTTCTTCATATAACTTATTTGCTCCTAACATAGTCACATTATATGTCCATTAAAATGGATAGATGAACATCACATCCCATAGGCAACAGAGGTGGGTATGTGTAGAAGGGAAAATGTACAATATTGTACCTATTTTATGTGATAATTATTGGTTAACTTCTAGGAATATTAACGCAGATTGAAAAAATACAGTAGGTAAAGATGTTTTATTCAAAGGAAATATGCATTGGAAGGATATTATTTATAATATTATTATTAAAACTATAAACTGAACCTCATCATGTTACGACTATGACCTACTTATGAAACGATCGATTTCTGCAAATGGCACAGCACTGTTGCAGGTTGCACTAAATTGTCACTAAACTGTTTAAATATGAACAGAGAATATTATTTAGGTATTAGGCAAATCACAACTTAAAATGAAAAGACTTCTTCACCACATTTTGATCGAAAAACACGAAAAACACTTATTAACATTAATGACGTATACTTCAAAACTGTCAAATTGAGATTATGATAATCGAACTGAAGCCGACCGTGTACGAGCGGCCGCGAATACGCCGATGGGCCAATCAGCAACTTACGGGAAGAAGTGCCTTAGATTGGGAGTCTTTCGGGATCATAAAATTCATGCCATTATGTATCTAGATCTCCGATTAAAGAACTTATATCTAGATACATAATGGCATTGATTTATTTGTCGCTGAAAGACTCACAATCTAAGGCACTTCTTCCCATAAGTTGCTGATTGGCCCATCGGCGTATTCGCGGCCGCTCGCGCACGATCGGCTTCAGTTCGATTATCATAATCTCAGTTGACAGTTCGGCCATTAATGTCAATAAATGTTTTTCGTGTTCTCCGACCAAAAACTGGTGAAAAAGTAATTTTATTTTAAGTTGTGATTTGCTTAATACCTAAATAATATTCTCTATTCATATTTACACAGTTTAGTGACAATATATTTAGTGCAAATAAATAGTGTAGTGCTGTGCCGTTTGCAGAAAGCAGTTTAGAAAAGAAGAAAATCGATCGTTCCATAGTCGTAACATGATGAAGTTCAGTTTACAGTTATAAAGTAAATAGCAATTAAATTTTAATATCCTTTCAATACATATTTATCTTACTGTTTTATCTTACTGTAATATCGTATGCCTACATCACATTATATACAGAGCCGGTAATGCAGGAATTGCAATAATTCATTTTAATGAAAATATTTACCATTCTACACATTTTCTACACACACAACGCCACTGTTGCCTATGGGATGTGATGTTCATCTATCCATTTTAATGGACATATAATGTGACTATGTTAGAAGCAAACAAGGTATATAGTGAAAAGATAGCCTGTTATGTATCTAGATATAAGTTCTTTAATCGGAGATCTAGATATAAGTTCTTTAATCGGAGGGTGAAGGTCTGTGCGAGTGGCCATTTTGGAAAATCAATGCCATCTTTGATTCTTACTGAAATGCACTGCATACACATGTAAGGTGTCGTTTTATATGTTTTTTAGGGTGCTGAATACGTTCCTGATAGCATAAATACTGAAAAGTGATTACTAATCATTATTTAGTAAGACATACGAATCAACATCTTTTATTTCTATACTAAACAAATTTACATTGTTTTATAAAACACGAAGTAACATAAAATGAATAAGTCAATAATATCACTAGTTTAAGTATCTGACACGACTAATATATAACAAAAAATAATATATGACTCCTTATATCTATAATTTTAAACAGCAGACGTAATAATTTAAGTTGCAATATCAGGAAACTCATTACGACAATCAATAATGGCTACACTTCTGCAATAACTGTAAATGCAACAAGATATTCCATTTCAAAAACATAAACATGGATCTCTTGCACACTTTAGAGATGAGCAACTAGGCACAAGTTCTTTGCTGAGAGAGAACAGTGAAGTTGTACGTGAGGGCTGTAGACAATCACCTACATCTTTGTAACCAAACTGTATAGAATCAAGTTGCGTGATGTCATTATTTAAACATGTTATATATAAATCTGTGTTGTAGTAAGCCCCTAAAATGTGTGATCTAATTAGCTGTAGCCTCAACATTGCTTCACCAAATAGGAGCATCCTTTAAAGGATCGTAAATAACTTGTACCATTCAGAACAGCCTTAGTGACATTTACATCAAATACTGAAGTTTCAATAAAGATGTTCTCAATACCAGTAGTGGAACGGATAGAACGTCGTAGCTCATTAAAAATATTTTCGGAGTAGAAAGATATGGGATAAAAACGATCTTGTTCAGAAATGTTTAACGCATCAGAATCTCTTTTTACGAAAATTTTGGGTGGTACTGAAAAAAAAATATGAGCGATTGAATCTTGAAAATGTCTATTTTCGTACGGGCCTCCTCCGCAAACTGATGTTTTTTTTTTCTCCATAGCCAAGTAACGTAAATTACTAATTTTTGTTTCACTGATGTACTATTGGGTATGGAACGAGTATATAATTTTTAAAGTAGAAAGCACCTTCAATTTTAGTTGTAGTTATTTTTTTTCCGAGCGGAACACGGCAGAATTGAGAAAGTTCCGACTTCAGTAGTGCTTAACTTTTTTTTCACGATATGAATTTCAATTTTTTTACCATGTTTGGCTGAATTGAAGCAATACCAACATATGCCCTCTCATAACATATTGTCGCGTTTCAAAAATAAAGTTTTTAGAGCCATTTTTATAACGTCGTGTCTGGCGAGCTGTTCTCCTCACTGGGAATGCGAGAGAGAGCGAATTATCGACTACGGACTAGTGATCGGATCACTCGAGTGAAGAATAACCGGTTATCAGGTTATTGAAATAACCTGCATTATTCGGTTATTGTCGACGAGTACTCAAGTGAAAAATAACCGAATGTTAAACAGTTATTGAAGTAGTCATCACTCTCTCACAAATAAATTAAATGTTAACTCGTATCGTATAATAAACGAGTGAACCTCATTACTAACCTACGTTTCTAAAATAAGTATTAGGTATGTGAATTCGAACCGATTGATGTAGTAATCAGTATCCATTTACTTATCTATTATTTATAATATTATTTTATTTATATTTATTACGTCAAGAAATAATCAAACTATGTGCAATTTTATAAAGAATAATTTTATCCTGTACACATTTTTCCCAAAAATGAATTGATTGATTGATATTCCCATGGAACTTTTAAAAAAATTTGTATGAATCGGAATTTGAGCAAAAATTGTTAAATAGCCTTGTAAGTTATGCATAGCATTCAAGTGACCAATACTAATGATTATCCGGTTATTGAAATCACTTGAATACCTAGTATACGGTTATTGAAATTAATCGGTTATGCCCATCACTACTACGGACGCGCATTGGAAAAGGAGCGCATTATAAATATAAATATTGTGGAACTCACGGCCGGGTTATTTTTAAAAATGAAATGTTTTTGGGGTAGAAATAATTGAAACCTCCTGTGCAATAATTATTAGAACCGCAAATGTACACTAAAATAACCTTGTGATTCTCAATTGAACACAATGTCAAGGGGAAATTTGAGAACTGAAAATATTATTTATTATATACCGTGCGTGTAGCCGAACGCTAGGCATAGGGAGTAAAATTACAACATCGCGCGTGACAGCTAGCTGAAATGAAATAACAGACTGGAATGCTCCGCTCGACGGAGGAATTTACGGCAGCTATGTTGTCATATCTATCGCGCTACGTGGATGTACATGCCTAATGGGAAATTACACGCACGGTATTATATATATTATCTATTAATATTTGTACAAGTAGGTATGGTAATAGTAGTAATAATAATAATACTGAACGGAGAAAACACAAATCGGACGATGGGTAAACACAACAAAAATTTATGAAAGAAGGTTTTACATAACATAACATAAAAGAATATGTAGTGCAAAACTAAAAGTCTGAATCTTCTTAATCATATTGGGGCTCGATATCAGCATTTTTGCATTCTTTACATTTGCACAGTTCAGAGAATTTAATATTCTCTTTGAGACAGTCACATTTCTGAGTAGAGCATGTCTTATCTTTGCAGTAAATATTGAGTACCTCCCTAATTTCATCTGGTATGGCAGCTTTCGTCGTCCACACAGGTTTCAATACATTTTCATGCTTCTGCCAACCATACGAAAATATATCAAGTTCCTCCGCGATAGGAATGTGACTGTTTTTCCAAATCTTGGTTTGAAGTAGACACCTGTAAGATTGATTTTTGCAATATAATATGGTCACGTTGATAAGTACATACATTAAAACGTGTTGCAAAAACGCGTCTTCAGTCGGAGGAAGTTCTGCTGCAGATTTCTTGGTTTTCATCGTCATGTTATAACGAAGCTCGTCCAAGCTTGTGCAACTCTTTTGCTTGTACAATTTTTGTACAAAATTTCTCGCAGCGTCAACAGCTTCGTTTGTTGGCAGCACTTCAAAAAATTGTAAACTTTCGAATATTTCAGGTGTTTTTATTAAAGTGTCAAACACTGTTTTCTTGCCAATTTTATAAAATGAACTCGTTGAGTCTGAACTTGTCAAAGCATGTACTGATCAAGTCAAGACACTGCACTGCACTGGTTGCGAATAATATATCAGTTGAATTATACAGGGTGTAACCAGAGCTGGGTAAAGTACTCTGATAAAGTGCTTCAAGCACCAAGTACCAAGCACTTAGCCAGAGTGCTTGAAAACATCAAGTACCAAGTACTTTTATTTACAAAAGTACTTCAATTATCAAGTACAGTACTTGAAAAAGTAAAGCACCAAGTACCAAGCTCTCAGAAATATAAATGTCAAGCGGTAATATGAGATTAAAAAACAAAAGCAAGATTATTGTCACACCAATCACACATTTATGATATGACGATCATGAAAAAATCAGGAAAAGTAAACGCTCTGAAAGAAAATTATTTATGTATTTGTTACTAAGTAAAAGTAGGTACATAATAATATTAATAATATACATAGTGTTAAGGGAGGACCTTTTTTGCTGGAATCTGGCATATGACACTATACATTTTTGTCTTGGGGCGAGGTTGACAAACAATTGAAATTACAAAATATCGTCTTTTATCGCATTTTTAATAATGTCTCCTGTCGTATTGCAAAAATATAAAATGGAGATTGTTCACAACAAAATTTCAAACAGATTAAGAAATTCAATATGTACAAACTTCAAAAAAAAAAAATGAACAAGACAATATATATCTTTTTAAATAATTTAATAGAGCTTTAATAATAATCTATCCATTTACATACAATTTTGAAGAAACATACTCTTTATGGATGTTAACCACCACAGAAAATTTCACAACAAATATTTGTTTAAACAGCCAAAAGCCATAAATTATTTAAGTTTGCGGGCTCATAATAATTATGCCATTTTTTTTTTTTTTAATTTAATACAAAAAGAATGACGGTATCGGCTTCCAATTAACATAAGAGGATATTTATTTTTTAAATTATTTTTTGGGCGTACCTACTGTTTAAACATGTTAAAACTGTTAAGTTTTGTAAAAATAATAGCAAAAATACAAGAGCTAAACGAATTAAAAAAAAATAAAATTACAAGACATGGTTAAACATAAAATAATTTAGTTAGAGCTAATTAAACGTACCTCTAAAACATACAGTTTAAAAAATGTTTCTTCAAATTCAATTATTGCAATATATTAAGGCGAAAATAAATTAACTGTCTCAAATTATCATCTCATCCCACTAAACACATTCTGCCACATCCACATTATAGCCACTCACATTTTAGTGGTTTTTGTAAATGGCAAAGCATCACATCACCGTGATGACACTCTTTGGACCGTTTTAGAACGTTCACATTATAACCACTCCCATGTCAGTGGAGATTGGGATGTCCACAATCACCACATCATTTTAATGATACATTTTAAAACGTGGATGTAACTAACTGAGCCACCACTCACTTTGGTATCACCATCTCTTACAAAATAGCGACCACCGCCGGCAGCGCCACTAGTCTAGTACTACTACTGTCATCTCCAGTTTACACTTGTCTGTGTTCTATTAACGAAGTTGACGTCAATAAACTTTAGTTTTAATGTTTTTGGTTTTTGTTTGGTAAATATCAACACATTTTTACGAAAAGGTAAGTACCTACTTGTATTAGCTACATTGTTACTATGAAATGTATTCTTATTTTATACCTTGCCTGTAATTTTCATGTTTGGTGACATATCGAATGACATTAAAATTCAAGGGAAAAAAGCTAATTTATCATTTAACATAATATATTTTGGTTAACACTGGTTATTTATTTTTCAATTACAGAATACTTTCGAATTCATAATTTAGTTTTTGTACCACATTAGGTATACCAATAGGTACAGTGTTGTCTCCATGTCATCCATGCGGCATGCCCCATTTGATATTCGACAAGATTATTAGGTACCTTGTGTGTGCTATCAATTAATTGGTAAAATATAGGTACACTTTTATATTTAAATTTCATTATATTTATAAAAACAGTATAAAAGAGAGATAAATAAAATATAAATATATAGAGAGCATATTTAGGTTATTTTTGATTTAAATACCTACTGATAATTGTTTTCTTACCAATTGACGACAAAATGCAGTCATATTGTATGTTATTTGCTTTATTACCCCTCATTTTATTTTGCTCTAGTATACTAGGTGTTTTCTTTCTACCAACAATCTTAGCTACGCTAAGTAGTTTTAATGTCACACGCAAACTGTGGTACATACACGAATATTTCACTCATCAGGCGTGACTGAAAAACTACTTAGCTTAGCTAAGATTGTTGGTAGAAAGAAAACACCTATTATTTTAGTACCCTAATCCGAGGATTGTCTAATTATATCTATAGTATAAATACCCTAGTCAAATTAGAACAAATTTCGACGTTTGACGAAAAAAACTGATAAAGTGTTTAAATTTGGCAAATATGTTCATTTAGGCTTACCTACTATTAAACATACTAAAAGTCCCCAGCCCAAACTGTTGCGCTTGAGCCACCATCTTGGAGAAATGGCGGTCCGATTCAGTTTACTGCTTATATCTTTCTAACCATTAGCGATATCGAAATTATGTTTATATACAAAATAAAGCTTATAAAATTCTGTATAAAAAATGTTATATGCATTTCATCGACACGTTTCAACAATTGTGAATATCACTCGTATATAATAAAAATATATCATTGTATTGTCATAAAATACGGGACAACTTTCAAAATGTCTTTTCTGTCAGTCCGTCTGCCTCTCCGTCTGTCATGTCTCTTGTAAGCTAAATAACTTAAAAAAGAAAAGTCTGGTTTTATTGAAATTTGGACAATAAATTAGTGTTAGCTATAAGAAGCCCCAGCAATTTAAAAAAAAATCGATCAGTAAGTACATTATGATTGTAGGTTTAAGTGACATACTTGCAATTTTAATGATCTCCCGATGATACCATCTTGATTGTCGAAACGTTGGTCAGTATACTGTGCAGTATCTCTGTATTTTTAGCATCTTATCAAAGGTGTTACAACACTCTTCACATGCCTTTTTTTCATAAAATGTTTTATAACCTTTATATTTACTTCTTCCTTTAGTTAACACTAACTTACTGTTCAAATTTCAATAAAATTGGACTGTTCTCTTTTAAATTATCAGACTCACAAAAAGTGTCGTGGGCGAGCGTAGAGACGACTTCAATGTGAATATCAGTCGATATTCCATTGAAGCAACGTCGAGCGCGGTTAGTACTTGGATGGGGTCCCATCTTGGGAAATACAGTGTTCTCGTCCCACCTTCTAGCGGCTTGTATATCAGTGTATACGCAGAAGTTACGTAATTTCAGACAAGGATTACGTAGTGGATATACCATCCTTCGGAGGGGATGTAAAGCAGGCGGTCCCTTGTCTATTAAATGTTAGGCAAGTAAAAGATCCCTACTCTTCTTAAGGGAAGAGGTTCGGCAAAATTTCCAGGTTGGGGGTAGCTCGTCTCCTGGCGTAGGTGATAGGCCCTGGTAGCGGGCCGACGTTAAATAGTTAAAAAAAAGTGTCGTACAGAAAGACGGATGGACAAACTGACAGACTGACAAACAGATATTCGACGAATATTTTAAAGTTATTGGGAATTCTAGAATTAACATAATAATATGAATTTTTTTTTACGAGTGATTTCCGGTTTAGAAATGTGTTGATCAAATGTAATTTCCTATTTTAGAAGATGATAATAATAGATACGGAAAAATATTATATTACATTTTTTATAGAGAATTTTATAAGCTTTACTTTTTATTGGAGACTTAATTTCAATATCTCTAATGGTTAGCGAGATATAAAAAAAAAAAAACTTAATCTGAGCACCATTTTTTCAAGATGGCGGCGCGAGCGTAAGAGATAGAGTTGACGACTTTAAGTATGTTTAAACAGTGGGCCTTAATGAACATCTCTGCCAAGTTTCAAAACTTTAGGTATCAGTTTTTTTCCTCTAGTCCTCCCTATTTAACTGGAATAATTTAGGTACTTATACATTTTTTTCTATTTTAGAATGTTATAATAGACAATTAAAACTATCTTCGTTCGTGGGGCTTCTGGCAGTGGCAGTATAATGAGAGAAAAGATGGTAAGTTTATATAAGTTCTAAAATCTTAGACATTTTGCATTTGAATTTTGTGCAAACTGCTGTTTTTACCAATTTTTTCTGTAACTATAATAAGGCTCAATAAAAAAAATATATTCTTTATTGTTTCATATTGAAATACTCGTTTCGGTAATGAGAATCTTCACCTTCAGTTTTTTTTTTGCTTAATTTTTAATTTAGTGTATACTTAGTGTCATATTTTAAGTCTCATTGAAACTTTATTATTTTGTTAGAGATAGAATTCAAATGGTGTCCACGAATCAAGAGTGATACAAAGTTCAAATAATTTTAGAACCGTATTCTGCATGCCCTGTTAGAATCAAATTCTGAATTCGTATCTTTATTGCTAATTCATGTTTTACAAAATAGTAGTTTATTTTCAATCGTCATCCTTTTTTTTTATATTTTCAATAGTATCAATGAAGTTGTTCTAAAGATGTAAGCTATTAAAATTAAATTTAATTACTTCCACAACCAGTGGAAGTATGGTAACGACAAAAAAATTTTTGAAAATTTTTATTATACAGATAGGCTTAGAATGTCATGAAACGTTGAGATTTTAAATTTGAGCGAAAAAAAAATTTCTGTCTGTCGGTCTGTAACTTTTTTGTGCCCACGTTTACTCTGGAATCGTTTAAGATATTGACTTGAAATTTGGTACACGTATGTACTTTAACGGGATCTGGAACTAGATTATATTTTCATCTTATTCCGTTGAAGGGTTGGGGGGTAAAATGTGGTAACTAGGGGGTAGATTGGGGGTAAATCGGTAAATCAAGCAGGTAAGAGTCCATAAAATTGGTATTTAGTGATACAAGAGAACCTAAGGTTTAAAAAAATTTTTTGGCATTAGCCACCCCCATTACCACCTCTACTCCATTATTAAAGGAGATGAAAATAAAATTGTGATTTAGTGTGTGTACAAGAACCAAAAGTCAAAATATTTTTTCTACTTCATCCACCTCCACTACTACCCCCCTATCACCACCCCCACCCCACTACCGTGTGGGATATCGTTTTATGGGTTTTTGGGGTAGACGATTTCAAATATTATATTATTAAAGTTCTATAAACAATTATTTCCACATACAAAATTTTTTCATTATGAGAGACTTGGATAGAAAATCTGGATGTGGAAGTAGTGATTCCTTGGGCAGCGGTTTTATACTTTAATAACAAAACTAGTGTGTGGTTGAACTTGAAATTACCACTACCAACACTCAACTTTTAACATTATTTTTACTGACATAAATGATACCAAATCTTATTAAACATTTTTAAACTGTGATAATTAATTTTTTATAAATTTTTAGATGTGGTATGAAAAATAGTTCCAGCCACAACAGACTTTGACTATGAGATAATTGTGACACTTAATTCGTTATAGGGATCAAAGAAGATCAAGAAAGAAATAGCTAGGTGAATTTATATTATAAAGCATACCTGTAATCATATCTTGAATATATATAGTTTCGGAAATGTTTGTTTCATTGATCACATCAAATTTATTTAATACTTTTTATATTTTTAAATCTAATTTCTATTATTTTACTTAGAGACATTTTCTGGGACCCCACTTTAGTGAGTAATGTATGTGCTATAAAACGATTAAAATATCTAGGGATATGTGCAACATTTATAAGCAAATATCAAACGATTATGTATGAACTGCCTTTTTATATATTTTCCGAAATCTCAAGAAAAATTTAAGGAAAAGGTAAGTAAAGCGAATGTGAAATATACTTTTTTGTGTAAAATTTCAGCAATATCAGGCTACTTTGATGAAATGTTTTGTTTGAAGTAAGCCATTAAAATAAAAATGAATTGTAAATAAATTATGTTGCTTTATAATGTATATTATAACAACTTGAATGTTACCGCTGAGTTAATTTTAAAATAAATGAAAAGAATCTATTTTGCAACAAATAAATCTTCTTTTATATTACGAAAAAAATAACTCAATGAAATAACGATGAAAGATTTATATTTATACCCGGCTCCAATATAAAATGATTAATTTTGAATAAAGTATGTTTCCTCATATTGAATTTTTTATTGTTTTTAATCGAAAAAAATTATTTTATCAAAGTCGGCTGACGTTTTATACTTAGTGTGTGATTTTACATTCTGAACAACTTTTCTCTTTATTTTTTTTCATTTAGAAAAATAAAGGTGTACTTATTTCTTAAATATTTGTTTACAAATCACTCTGTATATCTAAAATTATATTCTCATATACAGCTAATTATATATGTAACTATATTATGCTACGAGAATAACTTTAGGTATGCAGGAGGATTTTAAAACAAATATTTAAGAAATAATAAGTTCACCTTTATTTTTCAAAATGAAAAAAAAAATGAGAAAAGTTTTTCAGAATGTAAAATCACACACAAGGTATAAAATGTCAGCCGACTTTGATGAAATAATTTTTTTCGATAAAAGAACAATAAAAAATTCAATGAGGAAACATAATTTATTCAAAAATTCATTTTTTGGAACCGGATATAAAATATTAATCTTTAATCAGTGATTTTTAAGTTTCAATTGAGCTATTTTTTCGTAATATAAAAGTAGATTTATTTGTTGCAATATAGATTCTTTTTATTTGTTTTAAAAGTAAGTGGACGGTAACATTCAAGTTGTTATAATATATATTTTTTGTACACAATATGATCATATCTATATCACAAATGAGTGGTACTGATGTGGCTGAAAAGTGGAAAATAAGTAAGTCACTTTTGACGACGTGGCTGAGTGCGGCCGTTTAGCGTCACTGTGACGGCATTTCCACGTGGTTGCAAACAAGAATGACGACGTCACTGTTGCAAAAATCACATCATTATGATGTTAAAATGATGTGGTTTGGTTTGCTGGGATCACTCCTCAATTATTCTAAAACTAAGACCTATTCTTTATTTCACAATACACAACAGAAATGGTAATCGCCAATTATGGATAACTACACACTGAACAGTGAATACAGACGACTTTGTTTTTTTATTAGTTACTGACAATTCATGATGAGACTTGTCTGGAAGGGCCTCGAATGAATTTTAAAAAGAGCTTGCACGTACTTTTGAAATACTTCAAGCACTTCAAAAGGATTTCAATTACTTTCTAAAGTAATTGAAGTACTAAAAAGGACTTCAATTACTTTAAAAGTAATTGAAGCACTTTCGAAAGTAATTGAAGCCCTCTGAAAGGGTTTGAAAGCCCCAAGTAATTAAGCAAAGTAATTCAAATGTCAAGTACCAAGTACTCTCTTTTAAAAGTAATTGAAGCACAGTGCTTGAAGCCATAAAAGTGCTTCAAGTACTACTTCAAAGCACTTTACCAGAGTACTTTACCCAGCTCTGGGTGTAACGCAACTTACCCGAAAAATTTTAATCATACATGCACCTTTAAATAGAAGTCGACTTCTTAAAAAAATTTAATAAAAGTCCAACACAGAAAAATATATGCATTGTTAAAGTTACAAATTGATGAAAATGATAATTTATTGGAAACGTTAAAATAACCCTACTATTTAAAATTAATCCATTTTTTTTTATTTTTATTTTTTTTTAAATACAACAGTCCTTCAATGAAGTAAAGTTCAATCAATTATCATTTTCATCAATTTGTAACTTTAACAATGTGTATCTTTTTCTGTGTTGGACTTTTATTAATTTTTTTTTAAGAAGTCGGCTTCTTATTTAAAGGTGCATGTATGGTTAAAATTTTTCGGGTAATTTGCGTTACACCCTGTATAGAAGCCGCAGTACTAATATATTGCGCTCCTTTTCCAATGCGCGTCCGTAGTCGATAATTCGCTCTCTCTCGCATTCTCAGTGAGGAAAACAGCTCGCCAGACACGACGTTATAAAAATGGCTCTAAAAACTTATTTTTGAAACGCGACAATATGTTATGAGAGGGCATATGTTGGTATTGCTTCAATTCAGCCAAACATGGTAAAAAAATTGAAATCCATATCGTGAAAAAAAAAGTTAAGCACTACTGAAGTCGGAACTTTCTCAATTCTGCCGTGTTCCGCTCGGAAAAAAATAACTACAACTAAAATTGAAGGTGCTTTCTACATTAAAAATTATATACTCGTTCCATACCCAATAGTACATCAGTGAAACAAAAATTAGTAATTTACGTTACTTGGCTATGGAGAAAAAAAAACATCAGTTTGCGGAGGAGGCCCGTACGAAAAGAGACATTTTCAAGATTCAATCGCTCATATTTTTTTTCAGTACCACCCAAAATTTTCGTAAAAAGAGATTCTGATGCGTTAAACATTTCTGAACAAGATGGTTTTTATCCCATATCTTTCTACTCCGAAAATATTTTTAATGAGCTACGACGTTCTATCCGTTCCACTACAGAGCCTTTGATATATTTCACTATAAAAGCAAGGAGAATTTTAGTCATTTGAAATGTTCCAAGAAGAAAAAATATATTTTCAAATTCTTCTGGGTTATGTAGAATAATCAGCTGTGCAATATTATACACACCCTTATCACATGCAACAGCTAAAACATTTTGCTGAAGTTGACTGAGCACATTTTTGAAGTTACACAAAGCTGAGTACAGAGTTGAAAACTCCGTTACTGGATTTGGAATTAAGGATAAGAAGCCAACAATGTGTTGCTGAACGACAGGTTGTGAGATTCTAGAATTAAACGCAGGCCATGAGGGAATTATTTGTTCTTGAAGAATGTCTTGCTGTTCTGGAATTATTCTTGTAATCGCCCAGGTTAAATCCTTATAAGTTATTTTCTTATATTCATTGTTATTCATTTCAAACAAATTGTTGTTGACATTAAAGTTTTCTGGTATCTTAACATAAGTATGTGATGTTGTAAAAGGAATCACTTTCTGACAAACCGACTGTTCTCTAAATGTATTGTTACCATGAAGAACTGAAGTTTCTGACACCTTTGGTTTCCTTTCTGACGACAAGTATTTCTCTTGGAATAGCACGGAAACAGTATCGTGAGTACTATCTAAGCCAGATATTTTCATTATGGTCAAGTTTATCAAAACCTCCGATTGTAAACTTTGTTTTGTCAGTTTCATATATTTCAGTTTTTGTTAAAATGTTTTTTTAACGCCTTCAACGTGTTCAGACTCTTAAAAACCTGTAAAATGACACCTTATATGCTTATGCAGTGTATTTTCAATAAGCATAAAAAATGATGTCCATTTTCCAAAATGGCCGCTCGCACAGACCATCACCCAATTTTTTTCAATCACTACACGATTACCAACAATACCCAAATGAGTGAATCTCTGGTAAATTAATGACATACAGAAGCACCCTCAGCAAATGAACTAACCATCTTTTCCACATTTCGACTATCTTCCCCTATTTCTTCCATCACATTCCCACGATTTTTCCACTACCTTCTCCCCCTTATATTTCCCCACCATCTTATCCTTCCTACCTTCCCACCAATCCCGATATAAGCCCATTTTCTAAGTTGAAAAGATGTGTAAATGTGTACATGTGTACAAAATTTTATCAAAATATGTTGAATCGTTTTCGTGTTATGATGCAACAAACATTCAGACGGACAGATAAATAGAAACTCTAAAATATACTTGCTGGCTTTGGTATCATTAAACAAATATCGGTGATTCTGAGAAAAAACAAAATCACCAAAATGCCCTTCCTGTACAGATTTATTTATATAAATAAGTTGAAATTTGATGATGTAGGAACTAGGAAATTACACAGACCCACAAAAAAAGTATATTGTACAACAAACCAGACCACAAATTCTGACGCAGTGAATCCGAATCTAAAATCCAAATTAACTTCTATCGCGTCATTTTTTGTAAATCGCAAAAGTGTTTTTTCGCATTATATCTGCAGTTTACTGCAATATTAAAAGCTTAAAGCTTTTGCAGTCTCTAAAAATAACTTTTAAGCTACTTTAGGTTCTCTAAGGCAGATATAGACATAATTAAAAAAAAAAATACTGTGCTCAGCCCCGCATAATACAAATGTCCTGGCTCTCTTAGAAGATATCGAAAATTTTCAAAAACAGTATGGTTGAGGCCACAACGGTATACAGTTTTAAAATATGTTGAAGTACACATGATGATCCATTTAACCGTGACCAAAAGCAAGTTTGAATTCAAAACAGAGGCGTAACTATGTCAGGGCAAACCGGGGCAGTGCCCCGGGGCTCCGGGAGATCAAGGGAGCCACAGCCGGCCCCGGGAGACTAAGGGTCCTAGTTTTCGGATTCCCCCCCCCCCCCTGCTCATCAAAAAAATGTTGCGACGAAAAAAATTTTGTTTCGGATTTTTCCATGATGAAAAAAAAATTTTTTTCGGATTAGGATGAGGTATTAAGAAAATAATATAATAGGGGGCCCCCAACAATTTTTTGCCCCGGGGCAAGTATTGATTGTACGTATATAAGCAGGTTTGGCTGGATTTAAGTCATGCCAACCCTGCTTCTAAATGTACAATCACTACATGAATATTCTTCTAATATACGGTCTCCCTTATATTATAATCAAGTTGTATAAATCGAAGCATTACAAAACAAATTCTTAAAATCATCTGCTTTTGAATGAGATCTTGCTTTTGGTCATGGTTAAATGGATCACGATGTATATTTCAAAATAATTTAAAACTGTACACCATTGTATGTGCTCTCAACCATCCTGTTTTGATAATTTTCGATATCTCTTATAAGAAAGTCAGGATATTTTTACGATGCGAGGCTGAGATACAATGTATAATAAGGTGGCTCTTATAAGGGGTTGTGTTTTAGTCAGTATACCGCATCTACTCGGAATTAATTATTGTAAAGCTGAAAATTTGCAGGATTGTAGTTTTAGTCCAGGACAACACGTACCACTCTCCCCCGTCTCTCCCCCGTCGGCTCCCTGTTTTTTTTTTTTTTTTTTTGGAGCAACAAGGGCCAAGTCACAGAAATTGCAGAGCTGGCTAGAAAGAACAGCAGAAAGGTTGTTACTGGTCCGATGTGGGTCGAGATGATCATAAAAGCTTCGGAGAAACATATCCGTTCGTATTTCAGATGTTCCATACATATTTTGCTCTTAATTTTTCGTTCTAGTGCTTCAAAATTTCAAAAATGGAAAAACTCCGAAATGGCACCATTGCGGATAAATGAAGACTCGGAGGGGAAGACGTACCCGAATAAACATTTCTCTTCATACTTTGGGCTTTCCATTGGTATGTCTACCTTCGCTGTAGCGTCACCTGTTAGCAGTTAGCAGTTAAGCAGGCGCACGGCGAGCTATGCCTTCTTAGTTCAGTAGCTGTGACAGTCCTTGGAGTGTGTGCATCAGTGCGAGAAAATTGAGTGATCGTCGTTAAGTCATGGTGGACACAGAGGTTTGTGTTTTTTGTAAGTTGTCTCTTGAAGATGGAAATGTTGTGGTGGTTCAGGGTGGGCAATCAACTTTGCTTCGGACTAACGTGGAAAGGAGACACTGAAAATGAGGAGTTGTTTAAAGATCTTGTGGAAAAAAGTTCTGAGTAGCAGTGAGCAGGAGAGCTTGGATCAGCTACGAGTAGTCCGAAACAGTCAGAGCGTAGCGAAGCAGTCGATGATAGCTTCCTTTGATTTCTTTGGTGCCAGCAAGTGCCGCCTGTGAACAACATTCGTTCCACGCATATTTCCAAGTGAGGAATAGTGTAAGGATTTAATCTCTCCAAAAGCTTGCAGCACTCAACTAATGTGCATGTGCTTTTTTGCAGGACCAGCAATGGCTAGACGTCAACCTCAACCATGAGGACTGGGGGTGGAAATCAGGACTCCAGGTTCCTGGTTCCTGTTCCTACCACAAGGCAGTTCCTGATAGCCTGCTACGGCTAATTTCCTGTGCCTGCAAGGCGAACTGCGGTGCCTGGTGCGAGTGCAGGAACTCTGGTCTGAACTGCAACATTATGTGCAGGAGCTGAAGAGGATACAGCTGCACAAATAGCCAGTCAGTAAATGGGAACGATGATCCAGACGACCCTGCTTCCCAGTTGATCAATAGTCAATTGTCTTACCGAATAAAGTCATTTTTGAACCTGACAAGTTAAATTTAATTCAATAAATCTTATAAAACACCAGTAATATATAAACAGGAATTCGCAACAAGTCTCATCAGCGCGGCCAGGGCGTTCCACCGGAAGCGCCCGCGGCCGACGCACGGCGACACTCGGAGTGTCGTAGCTTCGTAACGGGTGACGCTACAGAGAAGACAGTAGACATACCAATGGAAAGCCCAAAATATGAAGAGAAATGTTTATTCGGGTACGTTTTCCCCTCCGAGTCTTCATTTATCTGCAATGGCGCCATTTCGGAATTTTTTCAATTTTGACAGTACTAGAACGGCAAATTATGAACAAAATATGCATGGAACATCTAAAATATGAACGGATATGCTTCTGCGAAACTTTTATAATCATTTCGACCCAAATCGGACCGGTAACAACCTTTCTGCTGCACTTTATGCCAGCTCTGCAATTTCTGTGACTCATGCCCTTGTTGCTCCGAAAAAACAGGGACGCCGACGGGGGAGAGTAGGGGACTTTTTGATACGTATTGTCCTGGACCAGGAAACTATAGAGAGAAAAATCTATATCGGCAGATTTCCTGTCTCTGTTGCCTGAATATATCGTTTTACCAGTGCGAGGGAGACATTAGTGCCTTTCGGGTATATGCTCTTCTCTCTCTCTCTTTCTAGTTTTGCGAAAGAAGACACGTTTCCTACTTTTCGAGCTCACCCCAGTATGTAATAGAGCTCACTGTACTGAAGGAGGTAGGTATTATATCCCCTATATTATAAGTGATAATAACAAACCGACCGAATACACAATATTTGAATCTTTGTAAAATTATCAAAACTTAAACCAACAAGAAAGGTTCAGTTCACTATTTTTGTATGTACGTCAGATAATAATTAATCTATAATGAAAGAGTAGGTTATAAGTATAATATGCATACAAAATCATACTTACATCGGAATTGTCGGAACTTGAACATTCGTTGCTGTTTGGTGAGGAGGCGTTTGCTTCATGGGTGTCACTTTCCATTTTGTGAACTCAGATAAATACTACTTGAATAATTTTAACCTGAAACCAATGTTTCTAACTTAAAAAAATAGTACTAAACCATAATTAATTAAAATTATACAGGGTAGGCCATTGAAAATAGAACAGGCGGGTTTTCGAGTAGTTCAAATTCATTTTTTAGAAAACACTCAAACACGTCAACTTCATTCTCGAGGGGGGCAGCTTTTACAATCTAACTCATCTGTAAATCGCTTCATCCCTTCGTTCTGTAACCACAATCAATGAAAGTGACATGATGATAGGGCAAATAAAAACCTAATTTAAAGGTCTTTCTCCCCTGAATGCACCACAAAAAAAATTTTCAAATTCTAATTTTTCTTATTTGGGTTTTATTGGTTTTTCAGAACTGACTGAAGGGAGGTCCTGGACTGAAGGGAGGTAAGTACGTGAGGCATGTAATATAAAAAAAATTGCTGATACTTATTTTATTATATTTATATTGAAGTCTCTTCCACGGTAGAGGTAGAGGTAGAGTTTCAGGGGCGTTTATTTTAAGTGTTCGTCAATTTGCCAAAATTGCAGTGATGAAAAATGTGTAGGAACGTAGTGGCAGTTTTAAGCTTGCTTGAAAACGACGTTAAAGTCGGAGCTTCCTATCAACCGGGACAGGGAGATTCCCATCAATGAGGGCCCTAAAGTTTTCATCAAGGACATTCCTACAGAAGATCCACAACCTGGCCCCTCAGAAGAAAAAGAAATGTACATAATGCTATAAGCATGACTTGTGGATTAGGCCTGCCGAGGATGTCACTTAAAAAAACGCCCCATTACCCCACCTTTAACTCTCTGTATCTCGGTCAATTTTCATTATATAGAAGTCAGTAAAAAATCTAATTGAAGGTATTTAGCTCAGCTATAAGCAAGAAAAGAGATTTTAAAACAAATGTTTTTAAAAAACGCATTTAACCTTTACACATCTAGAAAACACCCTTTTACCAATTAGGAAGTTTCCATTTTTCTCATTTTTTCGTTATAAATAGTCGTAAAAATCTAAAAAATATCTGTAATTTTTTTTTAAATTATCTCTATAAATAAAAAAGTTATGGTCCTTCCAAGTTTAAAATGCTGCGATCATCTGGGCTGAGGCTCGATACGTCACAATACATGATTCCGCCAACAGCGAGCGGGCGCGGGCACCTTTATACTCGCTGTTAGGCACCGGCAGTTTATAGCCAGCTTGCATTTGAGAGCCGAAAAAATTGCTAAAACATGCAATTTTGGCACGTTCATATTTTTCGAAAAACACCATTGGGACGGCCGTATGATGTCGCGACGTAAAGAGGAAGTCTTCCAGATAAACCTGATCGTAAATTGCACGGCGAAATTCGAAAATTCGGCTCGGCACGAACGAATCAAAAGTGACATTTTGTGACATTTCAGAAAATCGAGCACACACAATAAATAAAGGGAACATACGGCGGGCGCCGGCATGGCAAGTCAGCGCGCTATGTATTGTGACGTCACGGTGGACTTCAGCCTAGGCGAAGTATTCAAATAAGAAATTGAATAAGTTCGTGAGTTTTTCAGATATCGAGATAATTTTTTTTTTGTTTGACTAGTTATCTGAAAGACTACTAAATGAGGTTGAATGTACATGATATTTCTAAAATAGGAAACTTCCTAATTGTTCGCAATGCATAAACTCTACTTCGTGGAAAAGACTTCAATGTGAATATAATATTATTCAAAATAAAGAAATCAGCTAATTTTTTATACTCACTCACCTCACCTCCCTTTGCGGTGCTGAAAAAACAATAATAATGAACCAAATAAAAAATAGCTTAAACCGTCCATTAGGAAAAGCTAAGAATTTTTATCACAGGATTGAAAATAAAAGAATAATTTTTTAAACCTGTTTCTGCTCAGAACTTTTTATTATTTTAGTTAGTTATCTATAAAAGTTGTAAAGAATTGCATTATCTTCAATAATTCTCTTTAAAATATCCTCTCAAACTCACGGTTATGGAGATAAGCCAAGAAAACTAATAGACCTCGGGCCCAGGCCTAAAATAAAAAATGATTACCTCACTGCTGAAACTTCGTGAACGTATTATTCTCAGCAAGTCGGACAACTTTTTCCTCTACGAAAAATTTCGGTAGCGGGGCGTTTTTTCGTGGAAGTGTTTGCTTAACTTTAAGGTATCGGACAACGAAATTGCCCGAAAATTTTTGTCGGACAATATTGCCACTTGATTTAAAATATTTTTAATAAGACATCCTGAAAAAATCAGCTGTGAGGTAATCCTTTTTTTTTATTTGAAACTTCCCCCAACACGGGGAAGTTTCAAATGAAAAAACGCCCTGCTACCGAAATTTTTTCGTAGAGGAAAAAGTTGTCCGACTTGCTGAGAATAATACGTTCACGAAGTTTCAGCAGTGAGGTAATCATTTTTTATTTTAGGCCTGGGCCCGAGATCTATAATTGTACTCTTATTTTGAAAATGATAGCCGAAAAGCCGAATGACAACATCCCTAACCGCGGATACTCAGTTTTACACACACGACTCACGCCCCACGAAACCCAAAAATATAGCTGCCTACCCAAATTGCTCGGCTGTCCTATCTTCAATGCCTGATGGACTGTAATAATCATGACATTTAAAATTTAAAGCGCTGTGGTTATAGTAAGTTACTTCGAACTGACGCTACAGGTCTTTGGAATTACCCAAAAACGAACCTGTTTTATTTTCAATAACCCACAACCCACCCTGCAAAATAAATCAGTGCCGAGAAGAAAACCCGTGTGCAATATTTCTGAAAGTTGTCCTTGCTTTGATAGTCCAATCAACGAAGGAAAAATAAGGAATTAATTCGTGTAGTCGCCAATTTTTGTATAGTTGTCGGGGGGGAGTGCCCTGAATAACATATTAAAAGTCTTGACCGATGGGGGGTGTGCGGAGGGGTGAGGGGTGGTTTAAAGGTCCTCTTTTCACGTTATTCTTGAATAACTCGAAAACTACGGCCTTTTGTCCTTATACAAAATTAAACTAGATGAAATTTTCTACAAATAAGTTCCTATTAATTTTTTATGTAGGATCAATACTTTACGAGATATAGAGGTGGTCCAGTCAACGGAGCGCTAAAATGACCAAAATCTCTAATTTGAGTGCTAATGAATGGATTTTGATGAAACTTTATGCAATGTGTTTGTAATAACGTTAGTAAAAGAGTTGAAAAAATAGAGTTGGAAATGATCGGAAGGGATAGAAAACACCCCTTTCATCATGGGTTCCGTAACTTGCAGAATTGAGTCAAAAATTAAAGAGAAACAATAAATTTACCTTTTCTGGTCCAAAATAAGATGTTTTTACTCGTGTGATTTTTTTCGAAAAATGCATATTTTTGGAGATATGGCCACTCGAAAATTCCTAAAAGTGAGGGAGGGAAATGTAAAAGCTGAAAAAAAAATCTGAAAAAATTCAAGTGAATGTGTTATCGAAATGCAAGACTTTTTGCAACTTTTCTGTAAAGTGCGTTTTCACCGAGTTTTTCCGGAAAAACATGAAAAACTACTTAATTTTTCTTTTAATTCGCGATTTCTACACTCTCGTAAAGCATTGATCCTACATAAAAAATGAATAGGAACTTATTTGTAGAAAATTTCACCTAGTTTAATTTTGTATAAAAACAATTTTTCGCTAGAAGTCGTAGTTTTCGAGTTACTTAAGAAAATCGTAGGACCTTTCGTCGAGTGTTGTAAAATAAAGATTGTTTTGTGACTGATTTATTAGCAGACCATGATAAACTGCTTTGATATAAATATTTATTTTATAGTTAATTTATCTATTAATTACTATTTTGGCTGCCGAATATTTCGTAAACTATAACACATAGGGAGAAAATGAATATAGACATTCTTGCAGGAAATTAGTCCAGTCCAATATATTGTAGAATGCATGGAATATGCGAGACTTTTTGACTTCAGAACTTTGTTAGGAGTAGTTAGTAGGTAAACATACTAAAAGTCCCCGCCCCTGGGAGCTGAGCTTAGGGGGGAGGGAGGGGGGAAGGTACCATTTTTGGATTTTCACCCTTTTCACCCCCCTCTCCCCCTTAAGCGGTGGGGCTAGAGGTGGGGACTTTTAGTATGTTTACCTCCTAGCTACCCCCAACACACATTTCTGAGGAGGAAAATTCTGCCCCTCTCCATGTCCTCTATACTCATTCGTTGACTGGACTACTATGCGTATTTTTTTTCTATCCTGTTTGGCTGTTAAAGCTGACATTCTTGCAGATATCTTTGACCACTTGAATATGCTGAGCAAGAATTTATCAGGAAGGGGTGAAGACATCATATCAGCCGAAGACAAAATCAAGAAATTGCTTTCTAAAATTCAGCTCCGGTCAAAATATCTGCAAAAGCTGCAGTTTCATTTCCTTGCATTCAAAAGATCGTTGAAGAAATTTCGCCGTCAGTCGGTAGTCATTAGCGCTCAGATTCCTTGCATAATTGAAAGATTGTAAAATTTTAAATAGCAACTATTGAGCCACCTTCCAGAAGAAACTTAAGCTGACAGCACTAAATCCCTTTCTTGATATCTCAGTGGAACTAGCTGATCTTAACACGGCTATGAAGCTTTGGAGCTTTCGGCTAACAGGATGCCAAAATTGAAATTTTTGTCACAGAAAGTTAACACATCCTGGATTCAAAGAAAAATAGAATATTCTGACCTTACAAGGGAATGTTTTAAATTTTTGATACCATTCGTTACATCCTATTTGCAAGCGCGGATCTAGAAATTTCAATAATTTTTTTCTCGTCTGTGGCGCATTGGACCCATACGAAATATGGGAAATAACATCTCGAGAAGCACTTCTCTAACGATCCCTAAAAATTTTTGAAAAAGCAGTTTGCGAAATTTTTTTTCAAAATTCGGTTATCCCCCCCCCAGGTCTAGGGGGGGGATAACCTGTTTAAAATTATTTTTTTTTGTCATATGCATTTCACTTTTCATAGAAATACAACAATATGTTTTGAAGTTTATGGAAATATTTTCATTACTAACTGAGATACAACGAATTGAAATTTTGTGATTTACAATTTAACAAATCACAAAATTTCAATTCGTTGTATCTCAGTTAGTAATGAAAATATTTTCATAAACTTCAAAACGTATTGTTGTATTTTTGTGAAAAGTAAAATGCATATGACAAAAAAAATAATTTTAAACAGAAGTCCCTAGATCTGGGGGGGGGGGGATCGAATTTTGAAAAAAAATTTCGCAAACTGCTTTTTCAAAATTTTTTTAGGGGTCGTTAGAGAAGTGCTTCTCGAGATGTTATTTCCCATATTTCGTATGGGTCCCTAGATCCGCCCTTGCCTATTTGTGTGAGCTAACGTTCTCTACAGTCAGTGGTTGGCCTAAAAGCGAAACAGTGAAATAAACTGCAATTAAAACATGGTTTGATTGTTTGCATCTCACATCTGGAACCACGATTTGAAAGACTTAGAGCGAGTTGTATCAACTAAGTTCAAGTCCAGTTCAACTTGATCCAAGATTAAAATCTATGGTTACGATTGTTGTAACAATGTAATCTTGATTTTTGGACTTGGATCAAGCTGAACTTAATTGGTACAACTTACCCTAATAATAAAGACAAAACAGACACATCCCTCGCACTGATTTAAACTTTTTCTTATCTATTTATTTAACGTCGGCCTATTTCCGCTACAAGGCCCAGGAGACGAGCTGCCCCCAACCTGTAATTTTGCTGTCGAAGAGTAGAGAAGAGTAGAGATCTTTTACTTGCCTAACTTAAACTTATTAAGATTGAAATTATATTTTTTGCTTAAATAAATGTCTAACTAATCTCTTCAGAATTTGTTTAGTTATCGATCAAAAGGCTTTGTTCCTTTAGTTAGCTAGTAGTACCTAACACTGATGTATTCGAGACCCACCGGGGGTCGCAACTCACACTTTGAAAAACACTGCTTTAACGTCTCATGCGCTGCACCGTGCCGTGCCGCCTATGTACCTGATGGACAGTTAATAAAATATAAAAATGAAATCAATGACCAAATAAATTTATCGGGGTCATCCAAGTACTTTCTCCATGTCAACGCTAATCGATATAATTACAATCCAATTACAAATACCACAGACAACCTGCTTTCCGCATTGACACAATATCTCTAGATACACTACAATCATTATTAATGAATGATTCATTACTATTGAATCATTCGCAACATCAAATAAAATAAAGCAGTAGTCAGCTGTTGTTGACTTTAAAACTTTTATTTATGACCGTGAGTTAAGTGAGACTTATCCCACTCATTTTGAGTGAGTTAGAACTTCATTACCGCACTCCTTTTTAAAACTAAATAACAGCAATAAATGCATACCAAAATTTATTGAAACTTTAACTAGAAAATAAACTATTTATTGTAAATCACAACGTAATCTTTACGTTTTGTTAAGTAAATTCCCAATGGAGACAAAAGTTGTGATGAGTTTTGGTGACTATATTAAGTTTTTTATCATTAGAAATAGTCATAGGCTAGATGCTCAGTTTCATGTCTTTCTACCCGAAATGCTTGGGGATATTTTTTTATTTTCAATATATCTCTCAGCAATAGATATATGCTAGATCCCCAATCATGACGCGCTACAGTTAAGACACCCATCCAGGCTCGGAACTAGCCCTGTAGTATTGAGTGGGCCCAGGCTGGGCATACATTTTTTTAGGTGAGCCAGGGGATGGGGATTCAAACAACTTAACATAATTCTTTCCATTTTAAGTGATTCAGAAAATTTAGCTCGCGAAAAATAATAATATTCCTAATTTATTAGGGTGGTCACAAGGGTGGGTTAACGTGATTTTGGGCGGGCTATGGGCCACTCTGGCCCCACCGTAGTTCCGTGCCTGGATCATCCCTGAATCTACTAACAATGGCGTAGATGACCTTCTGAAACATTGACCGGTGTATTCTTCAGGATTTTTAAGTTTCAGAAATAAAGCAATTCGTTTTGACAGATTGATACAGGTAGTTTAATGCATATTTGCCCTTTTAGTGGCTTCTGTAAGTCGGACAGACATGTCACCAATTCAGAGCCTAACGAGACTATGTCCCCCCCCCCCGTTTTCGAGGATGCTGAACACGATGGCGGTGGTTTAAACTCTTTCCGAGTTAACTCCCCCCCCCAAACGGCCAAAAACCACCCCCCAAAGGGGTGAAACGCGGATACGCCGTCTCATACCGGCTAAACCTGCATCACCCCCCCCCCCCCCCCCCCTTCGAGGATCCTGAACACGATGGTGATGCTGGATCTTCTCTCTGAAGCAAACTAACCTCTCAAACGACCAAAAACTACCCCTTTGATACCCGGTTTTATGAAGTGCACCGGACAGCGTCGGATTGTACCACCGAAAAAAAGGGAAATTTCCCGGTGGGCCCTCGACTTACCAGTTTTGGGGCCCCTGAGGCCTCTAGCGTCGAAAGACCATAATGCTCTTATTATTCTTAATAAAAATAATATTAAATTTGAAATAAAATATATAAAACTTGTACTGATATTCAGAAAAAAATTAAAAATTATTTTCATGCTACCAAGTCTTAATATTTATATAATTTATTCCTACAATTTAACATTAATTTTTTGAAATGGTACCTAAGGCCCTGAGGGGGTACACCTTCAGACTTTCCACATCTCTGGTCCGGGCCCCCCCCTACATATTTATCCCGGTGGGTCCTTGCGCCTACAATCCGACACAGATCATTGAATACACACCGGATGATGATTGTAGGTTTCTTGATTGACTGTTCAACTGAAAAAATAGACGCATACTTCGTGTCTAGTTTTTAGGTGGGAAAATCAGGTATATGGAATCACTGGTACAATTTCATTTATTTTATTATATTAAATAATGAACGATATTAAAACGATACTTGGTATTACAGTTCCTACCTTATGGCTGTTGTTGGTAGCCTCGTGTGGAATTCTTGGTTTCGTATTCGGCAGGAACTGCAGCTACTGATAGTGGACTGTCGGGGAACACCGAACACAAATTTTAGAGTATGCACGTTGCACTAATTCACCGTATAAATTATGAGTTTAAATTTGCACTTCAATAATGCGGGTAAGCGATCGTTCATGTGAACATGTATATGAGTCGGTTTGCTACTACTTCTTGCCGCAGCGTTTCCTGGTACCGGCCTCGTCGGGAGCCGAGGTAGAGGTTTTTGCAGTACCAAGTATGTACAAAAAAGAGAGAACGCGGCAACAAGTAAAATTTAATATTTTATGAAAAATTATATTAATAGGTAATAATAATAATAAAAAAATAAGCTAATCTAAATAAACTTAAAATTATTTACTGTCGGGTGTTGGTGAATTCCGAACATTCCGCCGACCTTTAAAAGCATGATTTTAAACAGGGTTATAAATGGGTAGTGGACATAGTTTAACCAGAGGTCTTTTAAATATACCCTGCTGGGTCTGAACTGTGGCTACACGGACGACACCGTCTGCACCAGGATGTGTTTCTAAAATGCGACCTAAATGCCATCGCATGGGGGGCGAAAGTTCATTTTTTAATAGCACCATTGTGCCAGGTTCTACAGTAGGGGTAGATGAATGAGTCCATTTACCACGCTGATTAAGTGTATGCAGGTATTCCCTGTGCCAGCGGGACCAGAAGTCCTGGTGAAGGCGTTGAATTAATTGCCACCTATTTAAACGATTTAATTTTACATTGGTTAAATCTTCCTCTGGAAGTGTTGTTAATGGTTCAAGTGTCAAGAAATGACCTGGTGTAAGTGCAGATAAATCACTAGGATCTGAACTAACAGGAGTAAGAGGACGTGAGTTAAGCAATGATTCGATTTGCACTATTACAGTATATAGCTCCTCGTAGGTAAGTATCTGCTCACCTATGACACGAGACAAATGAGTTTTAACCGACTTAACACCGGCCTCCCACAATCCCCCGAAATGGGGCCCGGACGGCGGGTTAAAATGCCATTGAATGCTTTCTTGTTTGGCCGCATTTTGAAAAAGTTGTACAATATATTTTTCTGCTCCCACAAAATTCGTACCACAATCACTATATAAATGAGAGCAACGGCCACGACGGGCAATGAATCGTCGAAGGGCGGCTAAAAATGCTTCGGTAGTCATATCCGAAGCGAGTTCCAAATGTATTGCCTTGGTGGCAAAACAAACGAATACGCAAATGTACGATTTCAGCGTTTTTGCGCCTCGACCTTTATTTAAAGGTATTTTAAAAGGACCACAATAGTCAATCCCAGTCTCGGAAAAAGATTTTATTTGAGAAATCCGAGATGGCGGCAAGTTGCCCATAGGGGGCTGAAACGGTACAGGTTTGAGTCGCCAACATTTGAAACATTTAGACAAAATTTTACGTATAGCGCGTCTAGGAGATAGTATCCAAAAATTTTGTGCGAGTAAAAAATGCATAGTTTGAACTCCGGGGTGCATATGTTTATTATGAACGTCTTCAATTATGAGATCAGTTAATCGACTACAACGGGGTAATAAGATAGGATGTTTTTGGTCATACGTAAGTTGAGAATGACGTAGCCTACCGCCGACCCTGAGAACACCCTCTTGGTCTAAAAAAGGACTTAATTTTCTTAAATATTTGGATACATTGCGGCGGTTTTCTAACCGTGTGATATCTTCACCAAAAGAAGTGTGCTGAACTCGTTTAACGAATAATAAGAAAGCGCGTTGGAGTTCATATTTTGTGAAATCGTTAAATTTTCGAACATTATGAGGAGATTTTGAATTGTAAATGAACCGTAACACGTATGCGAAAATGCGTTTAATTTTTGATAGGGATGAGTATCTCTGAAGTAGAGAATCCAACGAATCTAGGTTAATTAATGTGATTAAGGCGAATTTTTTTTCTTCTTCAACCACCTCAGGCGAAAATGTCGTAGTTGAAGAACTTAGAGATGCAAAAGGGGGGCAAGTGTGGTGTGATGATTGCAGAAATGCGGGACCTGTCCACCAAAGTGGACAATTTAATAATTCTCTGGGTAAAAGTCCCCGTGAACCACAATCCGCAGGATTGTCTGATGCCATATAGCGGGAGATAATGTCTGTTGAATATGAGACACGCGGTTGCTAACAAATGTTTTCCATTTGTGAGGAGAGGACGTTATCCACGAGAGCGCTACAGTGGAATCTGACCACGCGAAAGGCTTACTAAAATTTAATTTATCTTTATAAGTATCACAAACAAACGACATTAAATTTGCTAATAGAACGGCTGCACAAAGTTCTAATCGCGGAATTGAGATGCGTTTTAAAGGACTGACCTTTGATTTTGCACATACAAAATAGGTAGAAATATTCCCATCTGAATTGATTAGTCTAAAATAAACAACCGAACAATAACCGAGTTCGCTAGCATCGCAGAAACCATGTACTTCACAGGTTCTATAATTTTCTGTAATTAACTGTCGTGGTAAACTAACCTTTGATAAATAAGTTATTTCCGAAATATATTTTGACCAAATTTGTTGGATATTATTTGGGGGAGATTGGTCCCAATCTAAACCTAGGGACCACAATCGCTGTATTAAATATTTTACAAAAAATGTTACGGGCGAGAGTATACCAAGTGGGTCAAAAACTCTAGCTATATTTGATAAAATATTGCGTTTAGTACAAGTTTTGTCCAAAGGAGTAACCGAAAATATAAATGAGTCTTGAGAGGGGTGCCACTGTAAACCTAAAACTTTTAGAGGACTCTCAGATTCCAAGTCAAACGAAAAATTGGCATTATATAAATCTGAGCTAGGGAGGTGAGCTAATAAACGTGGATCGTTACTGGCCCATTTTCTAAGTTCAAAGCCACCCGATTTTAATAAAAGAATAAGTTCCCTTTGAAGGGAGAGGGCTTGTTCGTAGGTATTAGCACCAGTGACTATGTCGTCTACGTACGTATCTGTGGCTAAGATTTTAGCAGCGTGCGGGAAATTTTGGTTTTCATCTTGCGCTAATTGTAAAAGGGTCCGGAGCGCAAGAAAGGGAGAAGATGAGACTCCATATGTAACCGTATTTAATTTATAATCCTGAATAGGATCATTAGGAGAAAATCGCCATAGGATGCGCTGAAAATCTCTGTGACTTTGATTGATCAAAATCTGTCTGTACATCTGTTTTATGTCGGCCACAAAAACATAAGAATGTAAGCGAAAATTCAAGAGAATGGTGGCAATATTTTTTTGTAATTTCGGGCCTACTAAAAGTGAATCATTAAGTGAAATGCTTCCTGGAGCTTTAGCTGAGGCATCAAACACTACCCTTAATTTGGTGATAGTGCTATCGAGTTTTAATATACAATGATGCGGAATATAATAAGGATTATATATTTGGCAAGGAGTATTTATAATTTCCATATGACCCGAGTTCAAATAATCTTGCATAAATTCAGCGTACAGATTTTTTAGTGTGGGATTATTTTCTAAGCGACGTTCGAGAGAGAGAAATCTACGCAAGGCAAGTGAACGTGAATCGCCAAATGAGGGTACAGGGTCGCGAAATGGAAGATAGACTATATATCTCCCGGTCTCACTTCGTTGAGAATTTTCAGAAAATAATTTTTCGCAGAGCTGGTCATCATTAGAAACGGACGAGACTGAAGGTACTTCTTCGATTTCCCAAAATTTCTTAAGAGTATTTTCTAACGAGAGAAAATTATCCGTTGTGCAAAAGAAAGTATTTAAGTCTGGCTTGCAATATTTTACCGGCCCCATTAAAACCCAACCAAATATAGTATTAAGAGCGGAGGGCTCATTAATATTACCAGTAAGACGTCCACTCTGCAATATTTGAGGGAAAATATCTGCTCCTAATAATAAATCTATGGTACCGGGTGTACCAAAAAATGGATCAGCTAAATTTAAATTAGCTAGGTGAGAAACAGAGTTAATGGAAATATTGCCAGTGGGCATTTCATTACATATTTTAGGTAAAATTACTGCATCAATGGTAAATGACGGTTCGAGTTTTCCTACCGGGCGTATTGTGCATGTGACACCTTCTGAGGATGAAGTCATCTGCATTTGTCCTACACCGTGAACTGAAAGAGGTAAATTATATCGAGACAAACCTAGTCTATTTAGGCATTTTTGACTAATAAAATTTACTTGACTGCAACAATCTAACAAAACGCGAATTTTCTGATAGTTATTGCGCACATCTAACACCTCGACAAGTGCTGTAGATAGAAGCACTCCCTGTTTGTTTGGGATCACTCCTGTAAAACTATTTACAGCGTGAGATGTGGATGGGCCACATAAAATGTCTGAGTTGGTACGTGGCTCTGCTGTGTTTTGTGATTCTGATGAAGGGCTCAGAATGGGGTTCGAAACGTCGTCGGCAAAATGTAGAAGAGTGTGGTGACGTAGTTTACAAGTACGCCAGGATGATTTAGAGGCACAATTTTTAGAAGTATGTTTAGTTCCTAAACAATTAACACACCACCTTCGGGTTTTTACTAAATCAAATCGATCTCTTGGAGATTTATTGTTAAATATCGGACAATTATAAATTGAGTGTTCTGCATTACATAAATTACAAATTAATTTGTTAGTGTCTGTAAGAAATGAAGAAGTAGTACGGGGTTTTAGATTTAAATTATTAGAAGATTTACGAGTTATCTGGTTGTATTTTACATCCGGTTTTTTATTTCTTGTTTGGGGATAAGCAATATCGACGGCATCCAAAGCATTACATTGTTTTAAAACAAATTTTTTAAGAGAATCAAAAGTGGGAAAGTAGTTATTTTTATCAGAGTTTTGATCGAGTTCAAATCGAGCACGAGTTTTTGAATCTAAACGTGTGAGTAACATGCGAAACAAAAGAAAATCCCATTCGTTTGTAGGAAACTTCATGTTTTCTAGAGCCGCAAGGTTTTCATTAAACGTATCTAAAAGTCGTCTAAGATTTTGAGAATTAACATTATTATCTAATAACTTGGGAGCGTTTTCTAGTTCTTGAATATAAGCTGTTGCGATTAAATATTTATTATGATAGCGTCCATTTAAAGCATTGTAGGCAATTACGTAATTATCTCCTGTCATAGGTGTGCACTGTACCAATGTTAAAGGCGGACCTTCTAGTGAATTACATAAATGAGTAAATTTCTCTATATCCGAAAGGGCAGTATTAGCATGTACCAACGAATTAAAAAGGTCAATAAAAGTTTTAAATTTTTTATAATCTCCCGAGAACTTAGGTACTTCAATTTTTGGCAATTTAATATTACGTTGCATTGATGGATCTATTTTAATATCCGAATCTCCAAAAAGTTTACAATAAATTTCTTGTATTATACTACAATCACTTTCAAAAGAGGACCTAACCAATTCGAGGCTCTCCAAATCTGCACCCTCCTGTATGGCATATAAGGCTATTAAACTAGAATGATTTTTTTTTAAATTCATCATAAACTGCATTAAAACGTTTAAAGGCGACTTTAAAAGAAAGATGACAATTTTTGTCCTCATGAGCAAGTTCAGATTTCACTTTGATCTCCTTTAATTCGTTATAATGCATGTCGCGAAGAGCAGTATATTGTTTTATTTTATTTGCAGACATTTTTCTTTGTTTAAATTATATAACGAAAACACTAAATAAGTAACTTATTTTAAATGAGAGCAAAAAAAATGATAATTCAGATCAAATGATTTAACAATTTAATAATTTTATAAATTAATTAAATACGTCTATTTATTTTCTAAGTGATAATGAATAAAATGTAAACCACAGTTGAGAAAGAATGCGAGCAAAAAAGAGAACTTTAAAAAACGCTGCGAGTACACGTGTTTTATGAGAGTGATTAATTTACTATTATTACCAACAAATATAATTTATCTAGAAAATTAGAGCATCTTTGGCTCGAGGGATCAACTTTATGTTCGATATTAAAACGATACTTGGTATTACAGTTCCTACCTTATGGCTGTTGTTGGTAGCCTCGTGTGGAATTCTTGGTTTCGTATTCGGCAGGAACTGCAGCTACTGATAGTGGACTGTCGGGGAACACCGAACACAAATTTTAGAGTATGCACGTTGCACTAATGCACCGTATAAATTATGAGTTTAAATTTGCACTTCAATAATGCGGGTAAGCGATCGTTCATGTGAACATGTATATGAGTCGGTTTGCTACTACTTCTTGCCGCAGCGTTTCCTGGTACTGGCCTCGTCGGGAGCCGAGGTAGAGGTTTTTGCAGTACCAAGTATGTACAAAAAAGAGAGAACGCGGCAACAAGTAAAATTTAATATTTTATGAAAAATTATATTAATAGGTAATAATAATAATAAAAAAATAAGCTAATCTAAATAAACTTAAAATTATTTACTGTCGGGTGTTGGTGAATTCCGAACACCTTTTATTGACGCATACAATTACTTATTTACTATATATACAAGTGGAATTACAGAGTTCGTGTACCTCGTAGTGAACATCACATCGTTCAACTTCACAGGCTTCAAATGATTCGTTTTCTCTTCTTCGGTGCACTTCATAAAACCGGGTATCAAAGGGGCCGTTTGAGAGGTTAGTTTGCTTCGGGGAGAAGATCCACCATCACCATCGTATTCACAGTATTCAGCATCCTCGAAAATGGTTTACACGGGTTTAGTCGGTATGAGACGGCGCGGCGGCTGCGTATCCGCGTTTCACCCCTCTCGGGGGTTGTTTTTGGCCGTTTAGGGGGTGGGGTCAACTCGAAAAAAGTTTAAACCACCGCCGTCGTGTTCAGCATTCTCGAAAACGGGGGGTGACGCAGGTTTTGTCGGTATGAGACTGCGTATCCGCGTTAACCTCTTTCGGGGGTGGTTTCTGGCCGTTTTGGGAGTGGGATTAACTCGGAAAGAGTTTAAGCCACCGCCATCGTGTTCAGCATCCTCGAAAACGGGGGGAGACAGAGTCTCCTTAGGCTATGAATTGGTGACACTTCTCAAGGTTTTTTCCGACTCACAGAAGCCAGTATTTCTGTATCTGCATTGAACGAAAATCCGATCATGATTGACAATATTTGGACGAAACCAATGTTACTTCGAAACATTTTCACCATATTTATACCTTCAATGTTAATGTGTTTTTATGTGTATGTGTTTTAATTCAATGTGTTTTAATCGCGCTTTATAATGGTGGTAAAAATATTTTTTTGTATTATTTTAAAGTTACATTTCGTGCACTTTTGTAATGTATTTTTTGTATCGAAAAAATGTATCCAGCCGAATACTTTTATCATCTGTTAAAAATGCTTCAAAAAACGAGCAAATAAAAAAAAATAGACCCTACTACATTAATTAGAAGCTGAGTGTCGTTTCTTTTGCGTTTCCTGCACTTATTTTTGAGCACATAGATTTTGAACTGAACTTGGTACTGCTAATGTGTGAGAATGTGAGAATTGCTAATTTAAAAAATACGTCTTGCGCCGACTTCTAATTGATATTTGGTAATTAGGTACAGTTCCTTGCTAATTTCCACTAATAGGTAGACAGGTATTTGTAAAACTGAGTGAAACGTTATTTTTTACTTTTTAGTAGCTTTACATATTTCAGGGTCCCTGCCTGGAGGATAAACAAATAATACATCATAATCTCACTTTAATTCTTTATAATAATATACTCTTAGGACACAGTACATAATATCAAATAGTCGTTTACTTTTCGGTTTCCTCTATTGTACCAGGTTTCAAGTAAATCTACAAAAAATTTCCTGGTATTATCACATCTCGTTTAAAAACCATCATGCAATAAAATCGTCATCATTAACAGCATTGAAAACGTGCGAGAGCATGCTGTATAATTTGTTTGTAAAAGCAAATTGTTCAACGGGCGCGTTTCTCAATAAAAGTCTCGGTTCATACTGTCGTCGTAGAAAACATTTTTCAGCTGATTCGCCTCCATGCAAGGATCTCTCTTGTTGAGAAATGGTATATCACATGATAGAAGGATACAATAATGCCCGATGCTTGTAAAAAATTATCATTATTATAAATCAAGTACCTACCAAGTTTTTAATTGATATCACCGGCGACTCCGCCAAATCTTCGAATATGCTCGTAATTGTTTCCAATTTTTGTTCGCCTTACTAGTCCAATTAAATCGGCAAATCAAAATTTTGAGGTAAATACTTGAATTTTTGATATAACTTACTTTGATGTATTAGAACACGATTAATGAAAGAAATTTTTTTCTGAACCCCCGGGAAGGGGTGAAAAAAAATAAAATAAAGTGTTTTTTCAAAATTACTCAAAATGTGTAAAAGCTAGTAAAAAAAGTTTCAAACAAAAATTGTAAAGCATGAAATTTTATATAAAAATGAGCTCTAGACTTTTTTTGGTATTACTAAAATTAACGGAGTTAGGCTGGTTAGAAATTAAGGGATGATATGTACAACTTTAAAAAATCATAGCGTGCTGAAAAGTTATTGAATTTAATTTTTTTTTTCTATTTGCTCAGAAAAATATAAACATTCGTTTCAGAGAAATGGATTTTTTTTTAAATTGTTAATAAAAAAGTTATAAAATTTTAATTTTTTATTTTCAATTAAAACCACTTTGAACGGTGAAACGAAATTTTTTTTATACCATTCTGTTCATTATTTAATATATTGAACATTTACTTTTGAAATTTTTTTTTTACCTTTCATTTTCAAGAAGGTATGAATTTATTTACTTGCTTAGTTTTTTCCAAACGTAAGACACTGCTCTTGTGACGTCATGTTAACTGAAAAGAAATAAAAAATGCATACGACAAAGATAAAATTGTTTCGTAGCTGCTGCGTTGTCTACAAGACGCGCATGCGTCACATCTATAGGGTATCTGCACGTGACGTCACAGCTAACCTCAAAAATATGTGTTTCTTAAGATTTAAGAATATTACGCAGCTATTTATTAAAATTTCTGCCTGGTTCCCGTATTTTCAACTAAAATCTAGTTCATTGTAATGTTTATGAAGTTCTAAACACTTTGTCCTAATAAAATAGGCCTCTTTTTGTAGGTTGGAAATCTAACCTGTAATTAGCAGTCTATTTCTATTAATCATGAATATTGAAAAATTATTTTCGTGAATTTTTAAATATTTGCTTGGAGCCAGTGCCGGCTCCAAGCTAAAAATGCGTACACAAACATTAAAAATGAGAATAAACTTGAAAAACTTAAAATTTAAGGTTATGTTAGGTACATGATGCAGATGCAGACTAGTTTACAAGTTCAAGGCTGTGTTAGTGCTTGATAAAGCTCGTAAAAATATTAGTGAGGGCTCATTGAATTCGGAATGACGTCTAGAAAAAGTGTAAAAGTTTCACACCCACACATAAACAGTTGCAAAAGTTATAAACAAATGAAGATTGAAAATATAACAATTTCGTCTTTTGCAAATAACTCGAAAACTATTAATATTTAAGAAAATTGAAAGAACGATTCTTAAAGAGGAATGAATTTCCAATAAAAAAGCCGAACTCCCGAAACTCTATCTCTCAGCGCTCTGCGCGGCGAACACTAAGCCGTTACGATGCTCTGAAATCGGCCGTAATAAGTAAAAATATTTTTTTATGTTATCAAATATTAATTTAAAATTTTTTTAAAATTATGGTATTATTTAGACACTTAACGGAACAATATCCCCTTGAAAAAAAAATGTTTCACCGATTTTTCATAAAATGAGCCTATTGTTAATTAACAAATTTTTTTAGAGTTTACGTTTATCAAGTCGGATAATTGTTAAACAAAAGCCACTAAAATTATTTCGCTTCATGGAGACCCTATAAAAATTTTTTTGCCATTTTATTATTCGCGAAAATCAAACAAATGAACCCAGTAGAGATTTACCTTCGATACAAAGGAATTCACGTATAAGGAAAAGTTTATATAGTAAAGTAACAGCGGAAATTCGTTATGATATATAAATCGCTATCACATATTGGTGAATTTGTGTGTATCGAAGGTAAATCCCTACTGGGTTCATTTGTTTGATTTTCGCGAATACAGTATTGTGATTAAAAATTAAAAAAATGTCTTAAATTTTTTTTTTAATTGTTTATCATAACGTTTTTCTTTTTTTCATTATTTAAACAAATTATTAAGAAAAAAATGTATTCTTAAAATTTATTATTTGCAATTCTCTACAAGACGAAAAACAGGAAAAATTTTTGTTGTTAATTTATTTGTTTATTTAATAAACAATTTGTTATTAACAATCGCCGAATGTTTTTAAATAGAAAAAAAAACAAAAACAACCGTATACATAAACATGTAAAAAGATAATAAATTTAACATGATTATGTATACGGTTGTTTTTATTATTTTTTTTTCTATCTAAAAAGAATATAAACACATTCGGCGATTGTTAATAACAAATTGTTTATTAAATAAACAAATAAATTAACAACAATTTTTTTTTCTTTTTTCCATCTTGTAGAGAATTGCAAATAATACAGTTTAAGAATGAATTTTTTTCTTAATAATTTGTTTAAATTATGAAACAATGGAACAAAATATTATAAACAAATAAAAAAAAATTTAAAGAAATTTTTTTAATTTTTAATCACAATATTTTTAGGCTATTGTCTATGTTCAAAAAAAGAGGGTTGAAAGGAACTAAAACGTTAAAGGATTTTGACTGTTTCTTATGTTCAATTGACCCCAAAATATGAGAAAACCGCTGAGTGCTACCATTTAAAGGGGTGCGTTTTTGAGATCGAAATAAAAAGGTCCACTTTTCACATTTTTGAGTTTTACTGGAAAACTATGCATTTTTCCTATAAACGCGTCAATAGAAAAGTTGTAAAGAATTAAATTTCCAATCGAAGTGGTACCTTCAGAAGTCAATTTTTTTTACAACAATACGACCAGAAAACAAAACAAAAAAAAACGGAAAAATGCATTTTTTTGTTTGTTTTAGCCTTAACTTTTTTTCGGGTACATTTAGGCATAGAGATTCTGCATAAAAAAAGCTGACGTTTTACCCGTTAATAATCATTTTAACGGTAAAACGCCAGCTTTTTTTTATGCAGCAATGTCTATGCCTAAATGTACCCGAAAAAAGTTCAGGCTAAAATTTAAAAAAATTAAAAATTTTGCATTTTTTCGTTTTTTTTTTGTTTTGTTTTCTGGGCGTTTTTGTAAAAAAAAAAATTTGAGTTCTGAAGGTGCCATTTCGATTGGAAATTTAATTCTCAACAACTTTTCTATTGACGTGTTTATAGGAAAAATGCATAGTTTTCGAGCAAAACTCAAAACAACAATAGGCTCATTTTATGAAAAATCTGTGAAACATTTTTTTTCCAACGGGATATTGTTCCTTTAAGTGTCTAAATAATACTATAATTTTTTAAAATTTTTTAAATTAATATTTAATAACATAAAAAATATTTTTACTTATTACGGCCGGTTTCAGAGCATCGTAACGGCTTAGTGTTCGCCGCGCAGAGCTTCATTTTCAACATTAAATTGAAATTATTAATAACAGACATAGAGTTTCGGGAGTTTGGACTTTTTTATTTGAAATTCATTCCTCTTTAAAAATTTTCCTTTAAATTTTCTTAAATATTAATAGTTTTCGAGTTATTTGCAAAAAACGAAACTCGTTATTTTTTCAATCTTCATTTGTTTGTAACTTTTGCAATTGTTTATATGCGGGTTTGAAACTTTTGCACATTTTTCTAGGTGTCATTCCGAATCCAATGAGCCCTCACTCATATGTTCACGAGCTTTATTAAGCATTAACACGGCTTCGAACTTGTGAACTAGTATATCTCAATGCAGCGGTGGTGTATGTTTTCGTGAACAAATGCTCCTAAAAATTGTTAACAAATTTGTTTTTAGTAATTCCTATTTTAACTTTTCATAAGACTAATTTAATATAGAATGGATCATACATTTTGTTTTAAGAATGAATTATTTTCTTCCAATCGTCATTATCCATCCATCCAAAAAATGGTTCAATTATTTATTATTATACTCTTCGCAAAAACGAAGAGTATATTGTATTTGATCGGCACATTTCTAAATGAGTAAATATCGCTCGTAGAGAAAAAAATTTTATATCGTTATGTTAGTGAACGAATTCTGAACAACTTTCAAAATGTCCGTCTGTCCGTCTGTCCGTCCGTCACGTTTCTTGTAAGCACGATAACTCAAGAAAGAAAATTCCGATTGTATTGAAATTTGGAGAGTAACTTAGTATTAGCTAGAGGAAGAACCCAAGAACAAAATAGATTGGTAAATAAAAAAGTTATTAGTAATTTAAAATTAAAAAAAATATTTTTTACATTTCTTTATGGTTTGTAATAAATAGAAACCTTGCGAAATGTTATTTCCTATCACTATTTTTTTTTAAATACATTTTACTAATGTGTGTTTCCTAATAATCACAATAAATTTTCTAATGGTATGTATATATTATACTCATTAACAATTTTAGTAATAAGAAATGGTGCTGTAGCGGCAAGAGTTTCGTCTCGCAAGTGGAAAATTCGGATAAATGCCGAGAAGTCGGAATCAATTTTATTCACGCGCCGTTTCACCGAAAATCGGATTCTAACACCACTTTCGATCGGGGGTCGCCAGATTCCAATTAAACGGTGCGCGAAGTATCTAGGGGTGAACTTGGACAAGAGACTGACGTTCAATACTCACATAAACGAGTCAGTACGCAAGGTCTACTCCATGTCCAGGAGTCTGTATCCGCTCCTGGCAAGGGGTAGTGGACTCAACAGGACAAATAAAAAATTGTTGTATACGATGGTGATCAGGCCGGCCATCACATACGCGGCGCCGGTGTGGTGCAGCATACCGACCACGACAATGAGAAAACTCCGAGTTCTCGAACACAAATTTATGCGCCTCATCTCTGATTCGGGCAGATACACCTCCCTCAGAGATCTATATAATCGTTGCCACGACATAACGCCACTAGCGGACTACGTCCAAGAAATCTCTCAAAAATTCTATCAATTCAAACTGGGCAATAGTCCGCTAACCCGCAACATAACACGAATCAGACAGCATAATGCGATCCTTTTCGATATCCGACACCCCTTACCATACCCATACCAGGCGTTGCCTATCTTTCGGCAACCTCTCTAACCACACATCCCTCTACGACAACTTCTCCCTTTCCCACCTTTAATCTTCACCAAAACCTACAACCAACCCCTCTCTATTCCCTCTATTTGTTTTTACCTTTTTTTGTTCCTTGTCTATTTTTTGTCTCTAAATTCAGTCTCGACCAATAAATTCTTAACAAACCAAAATTTCACATAACATTACACACTTTCAACTATCCACGACACTTTCCTCCCCCCGACGCAAGAGAGCATCCTGTCAGTTAACCGTTGCTGCTTCCTGGTAGTCAAAACCGAGAAACAACGGGCAAAACAGACCATCTCCCAGTGCCACCGGTGCCAGACATACGGCCATGCACAAGGACGGTGCACGGCGCAACCCAAATGTGTCAAGTGTGGAGAGACCCACCACACCAAGGACTGCCAGAAGCCCAAGGACACCCCCGCTAAATGCGCAAACTGTCAGGGTGCGCACCCCGCAAGCTATAGAGGATGCCCCCGATGCCCCAAAAGGCCAGCCAGCCACCAGACACCAACCCCCCGGAAGCCACCAGCCCACAAGTCAGCCACCACCAGGACAACCCCCGGGCTAAGCTACGCCAGAGCAGCCCAGGGAACCGCAGGGACACACACCAACCCTGCCCTACCACTACAGGCCCCCCCGGAGGCTGGACAACTCGCTGCTGTACTGGCCCAGATGCAGCAGATGTGTACCATGATGGGGGCCCTGTTTGCAAACCTGCCCCACCTCACCCCCCAGTGACGCCACCCGGACCACCCCATCGATGAAGAAGAAACCCGAAGAGACATGACGACACCCACCACCCCACCCACGACCCTGCGGGCACCGGACAACTTACCGTCCAGTACCTGTAGTCCCCCTGGCTCCGGGCAGACCAAAAATGCTACCAATAGCATTTAGGTCTGCCCTTCCTCGAGCTACATAGCTCATCCTTACCACACCGACGATCCGGATGACAGGATGTCATTTGACATCCTGTGTACCGGCAGTCTCTCCTGCCAAAACTTCCAACACACCTAACAGACAGATGACTACCCCCCGGGGGGGAAACAAGCTGGCGAAGAAAAGAAAACGAAGACAGAAGACAGAAGAACGCCAGAAGAGGCCTTACCCAGCAAGGTCCAACGAGCCAGGACCCAGGGAGGTGGACCGAAATCGTCTGCACCGCTCACAATTGTGAGTGGGGCCGACGTAAAGTAAGTTCGCCCGCCCTGCACGAGGCTGGTCCCCGGTCTACAGCGATGTACTGGGGTAAAGGGCAATAGTCCTGCCCGGCCCCAGACATCCGAGACCGACATCTTTAGCCAAGAATATTGGCGACACTTTCCTGGCGTCAGGAAGACTACCAAGGTGGAATTGTCTCAAACGGGTTTTTTCGTTGAGTTTTGTTTTCCCGTGCCAGCAATCAAAATTTTTAAGTGTTCGCGTGTGCGCGAAATCGATAGTTTTTTACAGTTTAATTTTAATTATTTTTAAGTACCCTTGTGTACTACGTTATACGATACCGTTAAATTTAAGCCTTTTTCCATTAGGCAGGAGTTTTAACTCAACAAATCATTTTCGTCACCACCAAACCGGACCCTCCCCGCCCACCCCACCTCGACGATGTTCGCCGTGGTTGTCTGGCTGGCTCCGGGCCGGACTCCGGAATGGCGCATTATTGTACCTTGTGAAACATTAATAAATGCTTGTTGTTGTGTTGTCTCGCAATCCAAGGGTCCCGGGTTCGATCCCTCACATCGTGATTTTTTTTTTATATTTTTTTTTCACAACAAAGTTGGTATCAGAAAATTTAGAATGTCCAAAAACTAACATTATTTACAAGAAAAATGCGTAACAATTATATAAAAAGCTCAGTAAATCGGCGAAGGTATAATGCTTCCACTAGTTTAATTTATCCAATTTTATTTTTTAAACTGTTTATTTTTATTTAGATTAGGAATAGAATAATATCAATGATCTATTTTAATGGAAATGTATCGATCATTTTTTTTAATGTCATTTTTTTTCATTCAAAATTGAAATTAATGATCCAAAAAAAATGTGTTGATTAATATATTTCTGAGTACACAATTTTTAAAATATGTATACAATTATAATAATTTTTATAATAATTTCTTATGGTCTTAAAAAATAATAAATTAAAATAATTGAAATTTTGTAAGTTAAAAAAATAAGTAATGTAAATATTTGTAATTGCCAATTTTTTTGAAATTAAGAAGAAAAATTATTTCAATTGTTAATGTGGAGAAAAAAATAATTTTCACTATTGCAAATATTCATTTTTGCAAATAATTTTTACTTCTACATTACGGATTAGTTTATTAATTTAATCGAAAATGCATAAAAAACCATTTTTTTGCAACCTTGGTTAAAGTACGCGAATTTCGACTAATTTAAAACGATGTTTCAAACAATTATTTCCAATACTCCAATAATTCGTCTGCAAAATTTTCTCGCAAAAAAAATTTATATTTTGTACTTTATTTTTAATTTATATCAATAATGTCAAACAAATAATTCTAAATTTAGTAGAAATCAGCAAGTGTTGACAGTAATAATAATTTCTTTCACTACAATTCAAAGATTAATTTTAAAAATATTTAGATCACGTAAACAAAATTCCACGTGTCTAATACCTATAACCAAAATGTACATAAAACGAAGCGTGTACAAGTATGTAGATTTCGCAATACACTCTTATTATACTTGACCACAATTAAAAATTTTGTTAATAATTTGTAGGAGCATTTATTCACCAAAACATTCACAACCGCTGCATTGAGCTATCGGGCATCTGCATCATGTAACCAACATAACCTTAAATTTTAATTTTTTCAAGTTTATTCTCATTTTTAATGTTTGTATACGCATTTTTAGCTTGGAGCCGGTACTGGCTCTAAGCAAATATTTAAAAATCGTAAATAATTTTTCAATATTGTTGATTAATAGAAATAGACTGCTAATTACAGGTTAGATTTCCAACCTACAAAAAGAGTCCTATTTTATTGGGACAAAGTATTTAGAACTTCATAAACATTACACTGAACTAGATTTTAGTTGAAAATACGGGAACCAGACAGAAATTTTAATTATAGTTGCGTAATACTCTTAAATCTTAAGAAACACATATTTTTGAGGTTAGTTGTGACGTCACTCGCAGATGCCCTTACTGCTGTCATAAGGTGAAAACCAGCATCTAGATATTTGTCATAAATGAGATTCTAATAATATATGAGTACCCATAGTGCAGTCATTGAAGCGTAAAATAGGGTTTTACCTCCTAAATATTTTACTATGAATCGATTTAAATGAAATTTTGGAATTAGGCTTATCTTACCTTTAACTTCAAAAGTGATATTGACCCGACCTCCGTTTTTCATTTTTAAGGGGTGAAAACAACCCCTTAATGAAAAAATTGACATTGAGCCTTTTTATCGCTAGAAAACGTGTTTAATAATACGGAGTGACATTTTATAGTATTCTCTAACACAATTACCTCATGTTTAACCCATTTTCAACCCCTGAAAAACTTTACAACCCCTGCAAACGACCCCTAAATTGAAAAAAATCACAAAAAATTACTTTTATATAACTTAAAAAGATTTAAATATAGAGTAAATATTGTTATACCTTGTCTACCTTATTTGTCATAATTTAACCTCTTTTCAACCCTTAAAAAACTGTATAAAAAATTTTTTTTTGATGAACTGAAAAGGATTTAAAGGTTGTTCCACGTTCTCGAAAATGACTTTCATATGTTTAAGCTTTTCAACCCTTGAAACTACCCCTGAATTAAAACATTGAAAATATAAGTTGTTACAATTAAAAATAATTTGATTATAAAGTAAAAAATATACATATACATATATATATATATATATATATATATATATATATATATATATATATATATATATATATATATATATATATATATATATATATATATATATATATATATATATATATATATATATATATATATATATATATATATATATACATATATGAACGTTGGTATGTATTCATGCCTATGTTTCCGATATATATATGCCATATATATACATAAGACAATAGTTTTGGGTCCATATTATTGTGTACTTTCACTTTGCTCCAAATATTCATGCTTCGAAATTTTTAGTTTACTAAATAGAAAAAAATACGATTAGTTTTTGAACCGTAACTCCTACAATTTTGAAGCTATCACAACTCAAAAAAAAACCATTTTAAAGGTAATTGAAAGAGCTACAACTTTTTTCATTATGATATGTAGTGAAAAACCTTTTATTTTGAAACGGTGAAGGGTCAAAGGGCTCGAGAGAGACTGCGATTGCGCTACCGCGAGCTCTTTAAACAATCATATCTCCGTCAATTTTGGTGTGACAAAAAAAGAAAAAAAAACAAAATTTTTGTCAGTTTTTTACGTATCTTTTATTATTTTTGAAATATTATGAAAAAAAGGTGTTTTTTTAAAGTTAATTCTAGACAGAATACGATTAATTTTAATTTTGGTGGAAATGGCACTTATGAAACACATCGATTTTTAAAAAAAGACATTAGATGTCCCTCTTTTTTTCATTACAACTCACTCACTTTACGCGCAAAAGACTTTTAACACTGCTCATTTTAAAGATTATTTTAAGCACTATAAAAAAGTTTCTTATTGTCATATGGATAAAATGTATCCGTTGTCCGCTAGATGGCATTGAATACATCGATTAAATTTCAGACAAAAAAAAAACGGCTTTGATCTTCAATATGTCGCTTAATATTGCACTTAGAACACTTTATAAAAAACCAATTTGTTTATTTTTTCACTTGCTATAATTTTGTTCATTATAAAATTATCGTTAAAATGCATATTTTTGAGATATTTGCAAAAAACCGTTGAAAAACGTGGGAAAATTCCGAATTTTCAATCGCCAATAACTTGAAAATTATTGAGTTTTTGAAAAAACTTTACAGAACATTTTTTTAGGTCTTCTATCGATATCCGAGGTTATTTTGAAAAATAAAATTTCCACCACCGAGAAGGGGTGGCAACCACCCCCAGGGTGAGAACGGAGGTCGGGTCAATATCACTTTTGAAGTTAAGGATGTGATAAGCCTAATTCCAAAATTTCATGTAAATCGGTTCATAGTAAAAAATTTAGAAGGTAAAAAGCTTCAATGACTGCACTACCAAGAGTTCAGCAGTTAAAAATGTTATTAAAAAATTATAAAGTACAAAAACATAAGTGGATAAAAAGCAGCTACATGATTTTCTTAATTAATATTTACTAGTTGGGAAAAAAACAAACGCCTTTGTTACTTTCCTCGCCAACCGATAATTTACAGATGGGCTATTCTCCTTATGACTTATGACGGCAGTATAGATGTGACGTATACGCGTCTTGAAGGCAACGCAGCAGCTACGAAACCATTTTATCTTTGTCGTACGCATTCTTTATTTCTTTTCAGTTATCGTGACGTCACAAGAGCAGTGTCTTACGTTTGGAAAAAAATTAAACAGGTAAATAAATTCATACCTGCTCGAAAATGATGGGTTAAAAAAAATTTCAAAAGCAAATGTTGAATATATTAAATAATGAACAGAATGGTATAAAAAAAAATTCGTTTCACTGTTCAAAGTGGTTTTAATTGAAATTAAAAAAATTAAAATTTTTATAACTTTTTTATTAACAATTTAAAAAAAAAATCCATTTCTATGAAACGAATGTTTATATTTTTTTGAGTAAATAGAAAAAAATTTTTTTAAATTCATTAACTTTTCAGCAGGTTATGATTTTTTAAAGTTGTACATACCATCCCTTAATTTCTAACCAGCCTAACTCCGTTAATTTTGGTAATACCAAAAAAGGTCTAGAGATCATTTTTATATAAAATTTCATGCTTTACAATTTTTGTTTGAAACTTTTTTTACTAGCTTCTACACATTTTGAGTAATTTTGAAAACATACTTTATTTTATTTTTTTTCACCCCTTCCCGGGGGTTCAGAAAAAAATTTCTTTCATTAATCGTGTTCTAATACATCAAAGTAAGTTATATCAAAAATTCAAGTATTTACCTCAAAATTTTGATTTGCCGACTTATTTAATTGGACTATACACTAGATGTAGCTTGATAAATTCAGTGTGGGACCACCGCCAAACCATAGTGCACAATTTGCAGCAGGTTTGTCAGAAATCGCTTAAGCTACACCAGAGGAATCCATGAACAAATATAAAAAAAACATACATACGAGTCGAATGGGCTCATTTAGCATTTTTTTAATTCATATTTCGAAAGTACATCTTGTAGTTAGTAAATGTGCAAAATAATAATTTTTATTTCAACTCTTTCTCCCTCAAAATAAATAATCAAAATAGAGCGCGCGAAAACGCAGTATGACATCACACCACTCCGGCGGTCGACCCGCACAGTATACAGCGAAATCTCAAACTGTATAACTCATAAAATCAATCGAGCGAGTGGAGTTCTGTGGCTGGCTGTATGACTTTGGCCTTTATGTCAAAAAAAAAGAAAGAACGAGTGGCGTGACATCACCGTCGGCCGTTTCAAATACGAATTCGAAATCAAATATTGGGGTTAATATTAACACTAGCGGCCTAATTTTTTCACTGTATACTTAGAGGGTTAAGGTAGTAGGTACTGTCGGTCTTAGAATTAATGTTCAGAAATTAATAAAATTCAGCATATTAGTAGATTATGGTAAGATAATAATCCAATTAAATTTTTGAAGAACTACAGAGAACCAGTAAAAAAATATTGACATTTGAAATTTGATGCTTTTAACATTGAGAAATCACAGGTTTTATCATATTTTACAAAAAGTACCGTTCAGATTTCAATTAAAAAGGAGAAAACAAGGCAAAATAATATACAAAACATTTTAGGCACTTAAAAGTACAGCTTTAAAGCATGTGATAGTAGTAATTATTAGCGAATAAACATTGATCCTTATGAGAAATCACAGGTTTCATCATATTTTACAAAAAGTACCGTTCAGATTTCAATTAAAAAGAGAAAACGAGAGAAAATAATATACAAAACATTTTAGACTCTTGAAAGTACAGGTTCAGAGAATGTGATAGCAGAAATTAGCGAATAAATGTTAAAAGTCTACTTTATCGTAGTTTATTAGACGTGGCAACGTCGTAAATTTAAAAATGTATGAATATTAGGTTTCATAAAAATTCTTTTTCTTCAAGCGTATTAAAATGTTTAAATTATGTCACCAAAAACAGAAGTAGAAGTAGGACATTGTTTTACTAGTAACAAAATGTTAGTACCGAACGCCACCGTAGTGGACATTGTTTTACTAGTAACATAATGTTAGTTCCGAAAGCGCTACCGCAGTGGGTATTGTTTTACTAGTAACATAATGTTAATACCGAAAGCCACCGGTGGCGCGCTATCCACTGGCCACTTGTCATATTGTGTCAACATGTAAGACTGTAGTTTGAATATTTGTACATTTATGATAAATGAATTTTTGCATTTTAATACGCTTGAAGAAAAAATAGTATATATTACACGGAGTAGAACGCCTTTTTTTGTGTTTCGCCCAGTTTGCAAATCCTGGGCTCAACACAAAAAAAGAGTGCGTTCTACTCCTAGTAATATAATATACTATTATTAAAAATAACATGAACGATGTTTTATTAGCACATATTTATTAAATGTAATAAAATATGAATGACTAATAATGTTACAGATAATATTATTTCATTTTTTTAATAATTAATCTTATTATAACGATTTCTTGGTTATTTTTTTCTTTATTTTCTAAAAAATTAAAAATTCTCTGCAATATTTTTTTGTGTTTTGTAACTTTAACAACACCATTCTCATCTTTCCCTAAAATGTTTAATAAACCATTATATTTATTTTTTTATATGCATCTTCAACCATTTCGTAAGTCACGTTTGCAGCAACCATTTTTCTTCTAATACCTATTGATACACAGTCTTTTAATACATTTAATCCTTTTATAGCAATAGGCAAATTCTTCAAACATTTTATTTTTTTACAAGCATCGTCCCAACTTAAAAAAGAACCAAGTAAATCATTGTTGATAATGTTTAATTTGTTTAAAACTTGATCCAGCATGACTACGTCATGAAGAGCATCATGAGCTTTATCACAATTTATGTTCAATTCTTTAGCAAGATTTTCTAACTTATTATCACCTTTCTTTGTTTTTCCAGTTTTTTTCTTTATTGTAGGAAGTGAATCAGAATATCCAAGAATTATTCCATGAAAATGTTCTTTTAATAAACATTTTTCTATAGCACCCATCAATCGAGGATAGTCGAATGAGCAATTATGAGCAGTTAAAATGCATTTGCGGTTGAAGAAACCTAAGAATTCATCTAACGCGACTAATGCTTCTGATAAAGTAACAGTTCTAATAGGTTTGTCATGAAGTACAAGCTTACTATTAACCAACTGTAAACCATGCACTTTACTAGCTTCTTCAGAAATTATTTGTGTTGGTTTAACGTACACTGAAAATTCATACTGCTTGTACTTCGCAGCAATCTGTAAAATAGACAACTTCAGGATTGCCAAAGGATCGATGTTCTATGGGACATATACAAGCCAGACAGTCTAAAGGAAACTACACGTGTGAAGAGAGGAAAGGGAGAAAGGAGAAAAGTCACAAGTGAAACGACACTCCCCAAAAACTTTGTTACATTCCTGAACAATTCAAGACAGAACTGTTTAACCTATTAAGTGGTGCAGTCGCAGCTTATGCCGTACAAGAATGTAAAGGAATATACATCATCTATGGTAAATCTGTTATTTCAAAAAATAGCAGTGCACCGATGTCCGAAACTGGCCACGAAGAAGCTGATACCAGAATGTGTCTTCATATATTGGATGCATTACAAAAGGGTGCAACCAACATCCTCATAAGTACAGTTGTCACAGATGTTATTGTGGTACTAGTAGGCATCTTTTTCGAGCTACAAACTTACAAACCTAATATTCATCTTTGGATTGCATTTGGTAAGGGTAAACACTGCCGATATTATCATATCAACGCCATCTGCCAAGAGCTCAGAGAAAATATATCGCAAGTATTGTCCTTGCTCTTTTCCCATGCTTTCACGAGTTCAGACACTACACCACAATTTTTTGGTAAGGGGAACAAATCAACATGGAAGACATGGAATGCATACTCTCCAGGCACTGAAGGATTTATCTTCTCTGCAAAACATCAATTTCAGCCAGTGGATGCTAAAACAAAGGCATTTGAACTTATAGAGCGATTCACATGCATTCTGTATGATGGCACAACAGAACTTGACAGCATCAACAAGCTCAGAGAGAATCTCTTCATACAAGGAAAAGTAAAGATGATTCAAAGTCTACCGCCCACACAGGATGCCCTCATTCAACACACTAATCACTACATCTATCATCTGGTTAACCAGTTTGCAATCATTCCAAAATGCACCTACTCCGGCTAACTTTGGATGGAAGAGTTCTTCCTCTAGCTAACATTAACTTACTTTCCAAATTTCAACACAATCGGACTTTTCTTTCTTAAGTTATCGTGCTTACAAGAAACGTGACGGTCGGACAGACGGACGGACGGACGGACGGACAGACAGACGGACAGACGGACAGACGGACAGACGGACAGACGGACAGACGGACAGACGGACAGACGGACAGACGGACAGACGGACAGACGGACAGACGGACAGACGGACAGACGGACAGACGGACAGACGGACAGACGGACAGACGGACAGACGGACAGACGGACATTTTGAAAGTTGTTCAGAATTCGTTCACTAACACAATGATATGAATTTTTTTTTCTCTGCGAGCGATATTTACGGTTTCAATTTCTAATTCGTGCCGATCAAATGCAATATACTCTTCGGTTTTTGCAACATTATAAATATAATTTAAGCAAATTTAATTGTATGTAAATTAGCTAGCTCGAATGGTTCTGGAGATATCTGCGAAAAATAGCAAAGAACAGCTTGCATTTCAAAACCGGAAAAATTGCAAAAACATGCGATCTTGACTCGTTCATATTTTTGGAAAAACACCAGCAAGACGGCCATATAATGTCGTGACGTAAAGAGGAAAACTTCCAGTTAAACCTGGTCGTAAATCGCACATCGTAATTGTAAAATTCGGCTCGGCACGAACGAATCGAAAGTGGCATTTTTTGACGTTTAGTGATTTCGAAGGCAGTTGAATCGACGATATTGATAAATCATTGTCAATTCTCTCTCACTCCATCGCGACGTTGCCTAGTCTAAATACTGCGCAAGTCAAACGAGACAGTGTATACTTTTGACTCCTGCAGTATCGACAGTACTACCTTAAATACTTACGAAAACGCAAAAATAGATTATATACTCCAGTCACATTAGGATCCGTCAGCTAAAAAAATCCAAGTGAGCTGAAATTTTGCATAGACCTTTATTTTGACATTACAAATAATGTCTCAAAAATCCCCATCGATATCGTGCTTGCGTCTTCAGTTATTCAAGGTCAAATGTCAAAGAAATCAGTTTTTTCCTATGGGTCACATGACTTTTTTGGCTTTTGCAAAAAATGAAGACTAGGAAATTCTCCATAAAAAGGATTATATACATATTTTACGTATAACCATCCGTTTTGAAATTATACGTTAGAGAAATAATGAACAGCGGTGCATCCGTTTGCATACCACCTTAGAGATGGGGTGCAAGGCGCGTTTTTTCTACATGGTTTCCCCAGTAGGCCTAATCCATGATTTTGCTTGTTTTAGTGCTTCTACAGCTTATCCTCTTTCTCGTTCTCTTTCTCCTTTCCACGTCTTCGTCCTCTGTCATCTCCTCCAAATTCTCGTCCTCCGTCCCCGCCTCCAAGTTCTCATCGTCTGTTCGTTCTCTTCTATGTCGTGGTTACTTTCTTCCCCAACATTTTCTTTTCCTTCTGTTATATTTTGTGTCGAGAGGTCAACGGGATCACTCATTATATCCTTCATCCTGAATATCTCCTTCGGTAGCGCTATCGACATTTACGTTGAGACATGATTGACCGTGACAATAGCGACAAATTATTGAACATGACAGTCCTACTTTTCTGCACTCGCAATTTGTGTTACATCCTTTAGTGCAATTGCAAAAAATAGTATTTAAAAGTACGTCTAGTGCAGGTGGCAATAAAGTCTTAATGTCCTACAAGTCTGTTATTTTACAATAACAAACCTATTTTGAGATACATTAAATGAAAAATAACGCCCTAGGGCGTTATGAATATCTATAACGCCCTAGGGCATTATAAAATTATAACACAACCCAAAACAAATAAATTATGATAGCGTTATTGACAAACAAAGTGCGTTGTTATGCAACGGCGGCGTTTACAAACAATTTTGATTTTTACTCTCTTTTAAATCAAATCGTTCTGAACATAATACCTAGATGTCAAATTAATAAATTGTAAATGTCAAAAAAAATTCGAATTAAATAACAGACTTGTAGAACATTAAACGTTGAAGACACCACGGATGTTGTAGGATAATGACGCCCTCGGTCGACGTACATTCCCTCGATCCAGAGGCCCTCGGGATGTACACTCTGCCGACCTCGGTGCGTTATTATCCTTATAACACCCTTGATACCTTAATAACTATAATGGGCTCCAAAACATTATTATTTATCTTCCATCCACATTGTTCAGGATTTAAATCATTACCAAGCCAATTCTGTACTTGATAATACACTCGATTTAGATGTTGGCGTGCGGCTGCGGCAGTAGGTGGAAATGACGAACAATTTCACTGCAGTGTTAAGTCTTGTTGACTTCGCAAATTTCATGTACTGATAGTTCTCAATGGATAATTCTGATTTAGAAGCTCCATAAATTGCCACAAAAATGGATAATCCATTTTTGCAAAATCGTCTCTACTGTACAATTTTCCTGCTTAAAAACGTCCGCAAATTGATGCAACTCGTGACGCCTCTCGAACATTTTAAAAACGTTTATTTTTCCTTTGTTAAAGAGTGCAGAGGTTGTGTCACAGCCGGTAATAGCATGAAGTAACAAAAGATGCTTTTTACAATTTGGAAATTTATTTAGGCTAGAAGGACAGTATGTTTTTGATTTTATTTTCCCTTTTCCTGGTTTAAGGAAGAAAACCTCCTGGTTTGAAGGAGCACGTCCTAGTAGATCTACATCTTCTCCAACGGTAATAGTAATGTTGTGTTGTGATTTCTCAAGTGCCGTCTCTACTATCAAAACGTCGGCGTCGTAGTTTTATTTGAGCGATTGGATAGGACCTTTTCTTGGCTGAGTGGCACTTGCATTGTTTCGTCGAAAAGGACTTCTACCAATCCAGAAGCAGTGTGTTACTTACTGAATGGTTAATTGTACGTAAAAAACTTATATAACCTTTTGTGTAGAAAATTTCCTAATCTTCATTTATTGTAATAGCCAAAAAAGTCATGTGACCCATAGGAAGCGAGATATTTGGGAAAAACTGATTTCCCTGACATTTGACCTTGAATAACTGAAGACGCAAGCGCGATATCGATGGGAACTTTTGAGACATTATTTGTAATGTCAAAATAAAGGTGTGTGCAAAATTTCAGCTCACTTAGATTTTTTTAGCAGATGATGTATTTTCCTGCCTAATGTGACTGGAGTATATAAAGTAAATAGCACTAAATGAGCCCATTAAGAGTATAATCTGCGGTCAGTGAAATGAAGAAACGAATTATTCGGCTTATTTTTGAAGATAGAAACTTCAAATTTTGTACGTATGTATTAAAATATATATTCTAGTTCGTCACGTTTTTATTTTTTTGTTTTAGTCAAAAACACGTGATCAACGAAAAAATGGACGTCGAAAAATTGGAATTTACAAAAAACGAAATCGTGACGACCTAGATAGTCCATAATTAATTACGTGGATAAAATATAACCTCTTAATTTTCAAACATAGATTCAATAAATAGTTTCCAATTTTGCCGTCAATAGATGGCACTCGCCTCGGCATTCGCATAGCTTTACACGCTCTCAGACTTTAGGGAGGAACTTGTTGTCATGGAGACCTGACGCGAATGAATGCTTGCCAGGGAAGCATTTAGGAGTTCTGGTAATATCTTAAATTTATTTATAAATTATTTTATCTTACAGGAATTACTTAATAGATGAAATTCTTGAAAATGTTAATACATAAATAAAAGGTGCCAAATAGAGAGGACCGGTTTTGTATAAACACTCCTACAAATTTTATTATGAAAATTTGAATGCGGTTTTTAGTTAGGTCAGAAATCAATTTATTCGAAATTATTACCAAGGAAAATGTACAGGGTGTCCCAGTCAACGCGCTATGCTGGGTTTTCTCGGTAGTTTCTGAGATAAGTTTATGGTTCAAAATCCAATCTGACGTAGGTTTTCCGAGGAATCTCATACTGCTAAGATATTTAGGAATCCAAAATGACGGACGAATTTCGTCATCTACGATCCTATTCGACTGAAAATCGATATCTGGGGGTTTTCGGGGATGCGGTTTACGAATTTTTGGTCAAAATTTAGGAATCCAAGATGGCGGACGAATTTCGTCATCTATGGACCTATTCGACTGAAAATCGATATCTGGGGGTTTTCGGGGATGCGGGTTATGAATTTTTGATCAAAATTTAGGACTCCAAGATGGCGGACGAATTTCGTCATCTATGGTCCTATTTGACTAAAAATCGATATCGGAAAATTTAGGAATCTAAGATGGCGGACGAATTTCGTGATCTATAGTCCTATTCGACTGAAAATCGATATCTGGGGGTTTTCGGGGATGCGGGTTACGAATTTTTGATCAAAATTTAGGACTCCAAGATGGCGGACGAATTTCGTCATCTATGGTCCTATTTGGCTGAAAATCGATATCTGGGGGTTTTCGGGGATGCGGGTTACGAATTTTTGATCAAAATTTAGGACTCCAAGATGGCGGACGAATTTCGTCATCTATGGTCCTATTTGGCTGAAAATCGATATATGGGGGTTTTCGGGGATGCGGGTTACGAATTTTTTATCAAAATTTAGGACTCCAAGATGGCGGACGAATTTCGTCATCTATGGTCCTATTTGGCTGAAAATCGATGTCTGGGGGTTTTCGGGGATGCGGGTTACGAATTTTCGGTCAAAATTTAGAAAACCAAGATGGCGGATGAATTTTGTCATCTGTGATCCTATTCGAATGAAAATCGATATCTGGGGATTTTCGGGATGCGGGTTACGAATTTTTGGTAAAAATTTAGGAATCCAAGACAGCGGACGAATTATAACTATATTTTGACCCCCTTTATTTATGTTATTATTGGAGACAAAAAAAAGTTTCGTATAAGAGTTGTAAGGTTGTATACATATTTTTTTAAATGCAATTAAAAAACAATTGCTTGGATATGTCACGTGATATAACAATGAAGGTTGCTTTTTAAATGAAAAACCGTGTATATTTTTACATATTCTTTTAGATCCTTTATCCCTGATTTCAAACATATAAGGATCTAGCTGTAATATTTTTTGATATATCGGACATTAAATATGCTCCAAACATGCTTATAGGTATTTTAGGGTTTCTGACGGAGCGCAGTCAGTGGCGGATTTAGGGGGGGGGGGCTATAGGGTAAAATCCAAGCGCGGCAATTTTTTTGAAAAACACCAAAGACATAAAAACAAAAAATTATTATTATTAATATGTTCTATCAGAACATGTTTAATTTATTTGAGAACGTGTTTTTTATAATAACTAGACTAAAGTTCCTTATTATAGTCAACAGTACAGGGTGGTTGTGCAAACGTTAAAACCTCATTTAACTTCTTTATTTTTGGAGTTACGTAAATACGTTCAAAAATAAAAGTTATGAGATATCACATGTATTTTCCAAACATCATTTCAGCAAAACAATTCAAACAAGTCGAATTTCGGAGATATGAGCTTTACCTTGGTTTTACTTCCACATCCAGTGGAAGTATAGTAACGACAAAAAAATTTTTTTAAATTTTTATTGTTTAAATAGGCTCAGAATGTCATGAAACGTCGAGATTTTAAGTTTGAGCGAAAAAAAAATTTCTGTCTGTCGGTCTGTAACTTTTTTGTGCGCACGTTTACTCTGTAACCGTTTAAGATATTGACTTGAAATTTGGTACACAAATGTACTTTAACGAGATCTGGAACTAGATTATATTTTCATTTTGTTCCGTCAGAGGGGGGTAAATTGGGGTAAATTTGGGGTAACCAGCTAAATCAAGCAGCTAATAGTCCAGAAAATTGGTATTTAGTATATACAAGAGAAGCTAAGGTCTCAAAAAATGTTTGGCATTAGCCACCCCCACCCCATTACTAAATTTTTTCGTTGTGAATGAGTTGGATCGAAAATCTGGATGCGGAAGTAATGATTCCTTGGGCAGCGGTTTTTTTAAATAGAACACCCCCATATATTTTTACACTATTTGAAAGGCCATAGAAAAATCTTTTCAATGATATATGACCCAGTCTGTTCACTTTTTAAATTTTTTTTCCGATTTGAATCTAATTTTACTTATGGAACAAATTAGGATCTACTTATTACCAGAAAAAAATTCACGTCCTACAAATGCAAAGCCACCTGCGGTACCAAAATATGCGGATAAAATCAAAAAATCATATTAGGCATATTTTTATTGGAAAATTTTGTTAATGAAAGAATTGTTCAGAAACCTTAAGTCCAAAATTTAATCAAAAAAAATATATAAATTTTTATTAAAATAATGTCCAAGTCCGAAAATATCATTTGAATGGGTTTTTTCGTTTAGAAAACTGTACTATAACAATTTTGTTTGAAATTAAACCCAAGCTGCAGGTAGTTGTAAAACAGTTTTTTTTTAAATACCTAATTATTTTCAAAATTTTTTAAATTTCAAGTTTTTCATTTTTTAATTTTGATTAAATTTTGGCCATTTTGGACAATTCTTAACAAGTTTTATTAACAAAATTTTCCGATAAAAAAATGCCTAATATGATTTTCCGATTTTCTCCACATATTTTGGTACCGCAGGTGGCTTTGGTACCGTAGGAGGCGAATGTTTTTCTGATCATAAGTAGATACTAGTTTGTTCTATACTTAAGTAAAATGCGATTCAAATCGGAAAAAAAATAAAGTTATTGGGATGTTACCATTTCAAGTGAAACACACTGTATCAATTATTGAAATTCTCCATTTTATTTAAAATAAAGTGAAATTAGACAGAACTAACATATTGTTTATTTTAATTTACATACTTTTGTTTTCCATGGCTAATTTGATAAATTGTAAATTTATAGTAAATTAGACAAAATTTGTTTAAGATAAGTACCATGTATTATATTATAAATACAAAGCTTTTTTTATGGCGTTTCAAATGGTACATATATGGAGTGTTCCTTTAAAAAAAAGCAAAGTAAAGTTCATATCTCCGAAATGCGACTTTCAATAGGCATGTCCACAAAATTTTAATTTCAATTGGGAATGATAGAATTATCGATATTGTACACTAATTTAACAATAAAAAAAACCGCTGCCCAACTTCCACATCCAGATTTTCTATCCAAGTCACTCACAACGAAAAAATGTTGTATGTGGAAATAATTGTTTAATAATATAATATTTGAAATTCTCTACCTCAAAAACCCATAAAACGATACCCCACATCGGTAATGGGGTGAGGGTGGTGATAGAGGGTGGTAATGGGGGTGGATAAGGTAAAAAAATATTTTGAGGTTTCTAGTTCTTGTACACACACTAAATTAAATTTTTTTTCATCCCCTTTAATAATGGGGTGGGGGCTAATGCCAAATTTTTTTTTGAGACCTTAGCTTCTCTTGTATATAGTAAATACCAATTTTATGAACTCTTACCTGCTTGATTTACCTATTTACCCCAAATTTACCCCAATTTACCCCCAACTCTTCGACGGAACAAGATGAAAATATAATCTAGTTCTAGATCTCGTTAAAGTACATAAGTGTACTAAATTTCAAGTGAGTATCTCAAACGGTTCCAGAGTAAACGTGCGCACAAAAAAAAGTTAGACCGACAGACAGACAGAATTTTTTTTGCTCAAACTTAAAATCTCGACGTTTCATGACATTCTAAGCCTATTTGAACAATAAAAATTTTTAAAAAATTTTTTTGTCGTTACTATACTTCCACTGGATGTTGAAGTAATATATGTATCCTTATTTTGCCAGTTATTCGTAATAGGCATCGCCCCAACATAACGAGGATTTTTGGTAATTTTTCAATAAAAATTCTTGGCCTATGGTAAAAAAATATTTTGAGGTTTTTGGTTCTTGTACATACACTAAATCACACTTTTTTTTCGTCCCCTTAAAAAGTGGGGTAGGGGTGGTAATGGGGGTAGCTAATGTCAAAAATTTTTTCGAGACCCTAGCTTCTCTTATATATACTAAATACCAATTTTACGGACTCTTACCTGCTTGATTTACCTGTTTACCTCCCCATTTACCCCAATTTACAACCCAACCCTTCGATGGAATAAGATGAAAATATAATCTAGTTCCAGATCCCGTTAAAGTACATAAGTGTACCAAATTTCAAGTCAATATCTTAAACGGTTCCAGAGTAATCGTGCGCACAAAAAAGTTAGACAGACAGGCAGAATTTTTTTTTTGCTCAAACTTAAAATGTCGACCTTTCATGACAGTCTAAGCCTATTTGAACAATAAAAACATTCAAAAATTTTTTGTTACTATACTACCACTGGATGTGGAAGTAATCAATATTCTATTTTCAAGAAAAAGAACGCCATTGCCATGTAAACCGGAAGTGATATTTAAAATTTACATGCCTTTTTTTACTTTCCTTTAATGCTTTAATAGTCAATTAAGAACATAAATAATCCGATCAATTCTTCTTTGATGTTCAATTATATGTTTCTTAGCGGCATAGATTCCCCGAAAAAAAAAATACTTATCTCAAAAACTACCGAGAAAATCGGACATAACACGTTAACTAGGACACCCTGTACACTGTAAATATACATTATGTACCTACAGATAGTTTTTTCTTTTAATTAAAAACCACTGCCTAAGGAATCACTACAACCGCATTCAGTTTTCCTACTCAAATTATTTTAAATAAAAATTCTTGTGCACCCAACGCGAAATTCGACTCTGTACGACAGAAATATATTTGAACTATTTCTCTTATATATTACACAATATGTTATTCTCCGCCTTTTTACTTGGTCGGCATATTTCATTGGTCAAAGGTGCACGCCCACCCGTATATACCCTTTTCATATATATCAATGAAAATATGTTTTGTCTTACTGCAGATTGTCCTCTTAAGAACCTCCTTCTTTTTTAAATTATATGAAGTCTGTTAAATAGCCCAGTCACTTTATACATGAACCTCTAAAAAAATCCAACCTAAGATTTCCAAGGGGATTCTCTTTATTTTGGCGTAAAAAATAATTTCTCAAAAGTCCATAAAGCCAACTGGACGGCTACAAAAGTTACAGAAGGTCAAAGGTCATTAAAATCTGTTTTTTTTTTCAAATATCTCGTAAATTATCGGATGTGCGTTAATTTTGGCTATTATAAAATTTGTTTGTGAGATAAATCTGCATAAAAAAGGTTCTATAGAAAATTTACGTAGAGCCAATAGTTTTTGAGATATAAGTTTTTTTTACGTGGTGTCCCGTGTAAGCCTAATTCATAGGTTATAAGTTATAATATTATAATTTTGTTGATTAATGTTCGTCTTTGCTGACTTCTTATTCTTCGTCTCCATTTATTTATCTCTTCTATTTCCACTTTTTCAATATTTTCATCTTCATCAACAATCATCTCAGTGGAAAATAATGAAATGAGGTCGGCTTCATCATCGTTGAACTCAGATTCAACTCATCGTTGAGCTCAGATTCAACGTTTGTATCCTCGGACATCGTATTGAGACACGACTAGCCCCGACAAGAGCCACACACTACGGAACATGGCAATCCTATTTTTCTGCATCAACAATTGATGCCACAACCTTGTGTGCAACTGCAGAAAATTGAATTGAGAAATTCGTCTGGTGCAGGAGGAATCAGAGTAGTTGTTGGCTCTAATAAATTATTGTTTAAGGTCCAAACCCCATTGCTGAGGGTCTAAATCTTTTCCCAGTCAAGTTTGCACCTGGTAATATACCCTGAATAGATGTTGTTGAGTAGCTGCTGCTGTGGATGGAAGTGACGACAATTGCATAGATTTATTTAGTCTAGTGCATTCTGCAAAACTAAAATATCTGTAATTATCAACTGAAGTCTCTTTTCTTGGAGCTCCGTATATAGCTAAATAAACAATGTGCCACTATTTATTAGCAAATTTTTCGAACAGTTTTCTATTTTGAATGCCGCCAATGCAATGCTGTAAATCTAGTCTTTTTTGTAATATTTTAAATGCGTTTATTTTTCCTTTTCGAAATAAAGCACTAGGAAGTAGTATCGCAACTACTAACGGCATGTAAAAATAGAATATGTTCTCTCCAATCTACATACTTCTGGATTGCCCAGGGATTGTAGATCTTCAATTGGACGTTTCCTTTTCCGGGTTTAAGAAAATAGATATTGTGAGTAATCGGAGTGCGTCCTATTAAAATTATGAAGATATCAATATCTTCAACAACAACTGTAGTGCGCTCAATTGACTGCTTCAAAGCTGTTTCTATGATTAAAATATCAGCATCATCCGGGGCCTCTATGCTATTAGTTTTAAACATTTCTAATTTGGTAATTTATTGGACAAGAATTCTTCTTGATAAGAAGCTATTGGCGTTGTCTCTTCGAAAAGCATATCAGTGGATTTTTGAGTTATTTTTATACATCAACGCTGCTCACTATTATTATCATGAAGAAGGATCCATTTGAAGGACATCTCAGAAAGAAATTATGTGCATAAATGATGTTCCTATGTATACATAGGTCTTGTTATCTATATACACCACTATATGTATAGAATAATGGCGCATACACAAGTTTCTTAACCCAATATCTCAAAAACTATTGGTTCCACGTAAATTTTGTATAGAACTTTTTTCATGAAGATTTATCTCACGAATAAATTTTATTATAACCAAAATTAACGAAAAACCGATAATTTACGAGATATTTGAGAAAAACTGATTTTCGTGACCTTCGACCTTCTGTAACTTTTGTAGCCGTCCAGTTGGCTTTATGGACTTTTGAGAAATTATTTGTGACGCCAATTTACTTGATCCAATAAACAGAAATGATTGCTTATTATCAAACTGCGGTTGTCATGGGTTTAAAAAATTTCTACACAATTACTTCCACGTAGGTACACATAGTGGAGTGGAAAATATAGTAATTGTAAAATTGTTCAATAGGCTTATTTAGACTGCCATGAAACATCGAGATTTTTTGTTTGAGAAAAAATCTGTCTGTCGGTTTATCTGTAACTTTTTCGTGCACACGATTACTCTGAAACAATTTTATGATATCGATTTGAAATTTGTTACACTTATGTATAATTGGAATTTACTGTGTATGTATGAAAATGAAATATACAAAGTTTATGATAAAAACTGTATATGGTTGTATTCCTTACAGCAATGGGGAGTATTTGAAACTATTTTAAGGATTATACCATTTATAATTTTTTAAATATTTATAATAAACCGAAAATAAACGCATGTTTCCCTCTCACTCTGCACGTATATGTTTTGTGATTGTGACAGAGAACAGTTGAACTAGTGCCATAGTCTCTGTGCTTTATTTGGGTATTTGCAGAAGACACAAAGGTCTAGCTCTACGGATAAGTAAAAGTCCAATACCCAACTAGAACTGATTAAGTATAGAGGTATTAAAATAGTGTTGTAGAAGTTCATGAAAGTCATGAAACCTAAAATTTTGACTCCTCAAATAGTCAAATAGTATTTAATATAATAATAATAATGATAATGATAATATTCCTTATTGATTTCTACAAAAATAGAAAATACACTTTGGCGAAGTTTAGCCATTAAAGGCTATTTTTACACTTAACTATCCTTCAAAATATTTCAATGTTATCAAAGTATTTAAATATTCAGAAAGTATTTAAATACTAAGTTTAAACGATTTAATTACTTTTGTTATTTATTATTTAAATACTTTTTGCTTTTGAAAATACTTAATATTTAAATACTTTCAATTTTCTGAAAGTATTTAGTATTTAATATTTAAATACTTTTTCAGAGTATTTGCCCAGCTCTGATTAGAACGAATTATAGTTTATGTACTTTTGTTGTACGGCTCATAATAATTCAGGCATATAGGGATTCCGCCTTGGAATAAAAGATAATAAGCTATAAACTTGTATACATTTTTGTTTTGGCATTTTATAAGTTGGCTCAAAAGTCTCATAGAATCTCGTATACGCGAGTCAAGATATTCAAGGTCAAAGGCCGCAAGAATCAGTTTTTTGTAAATATCTCGTTTTCTATGCTCTAAATAACATTTGGATTTATTACAAAAGTTGTGGAGCATAAAATTCTTTACAAATTTTGTTTCAAGCAATATTTTATACATTCAACCGTTCTTGAGATAGAGCGAGAAGAGTGGGGAGCGCTTAGCCGTATATATCATAACGCAAGGTCAGCTATGTAATCCAATAAATAATACGATTTATAAAGTTAATTATTTCTTAAAACGTTAGAAAAACTTCCTAATTTCGATCAATTAGCTCAAGTATTTCAGCAAGAAAACTGCCCACTAGAAACATTGTTTAAAAATGAAGTACGTATCTTTTTAGCAATATATAATGCTCCAAAATCAGAACACAATATTGACAATTTGCAGTAAACGCAATTCATCAAATCAACAAGACTTAACAAACCGGTGCAGTTATCAACTCTTCCACCTACAACTGCAGCAGCTCGTGTCTACTACCAGATCCAAACTTGGTTAGGGAATGATTAAGACCCCAGGAATGGAGCTGGGTACTGCAAAATAAAATCCTGGAACCGATAACAACATTATTACCATCAGCACCAGATGAACTGCTCAATACAATATTTTGCAACTATAAGAATGGTTGTGGTTCGCGCTGCGGATCCAGAAAATTAGAGTTGCAGTTCTCTTCAGCTTGTGGTCATTGCAATGGACATGCATGCCTCAAAGCTTCATCATATCCAAATGATCTCGATGAAGAAAGTGAATAAGTACCTGAAATCCTTGAAGCTTTAGAGTCGAATGTAACAGGCAACGAGGATGATGATAATGAATTTGAAATTCAAGCTGAGCGACCGGAAGAAGAAGACGATGATGAAGAAAAAGAAAATTAAGTTGTATATTTGCAATTAATAATAAAAATAACAAAAAAAAAATGCCCTCACATTTAAACTTAGATTGTAATAAATTAATGATACACGATTGGTAAATAAAAATTATAATTAATAGTACATTATTCAACGAGCGGTAATGTAGGTAATAACTCACGCAGATGAAAGTTGTAATTCATCAAGTGAGTTATTACCATTACCGCAAGTTGAATACTATACTTTATCTACGATTATAACAATAAATATTAAATTGAGAAAATTTTTTTTAAATTATTCAGTTTGTTTATTAATGAAATTAACTTTAAAATTTAATTTTTGTTCACCCTTTTATATTTGTTGTCTTCAAAGATTTAGCCACCTTTAAGCGGAGGTAGAATGTGATTTTTAATCGAAATAGTGCATAAACTGCTTGTAGACAAAAAATCAGCTTTGTAGATTAATATTACGCGGCGGAAAATGCAAAACTTCTCCGCGAACTGCAATAGCCCGGAGCGCATATTCGGTCAAAAATCTTGTTTTTATGTTAGAGAAAAAATTTAAAAAGCGTCGGAAAGCTCAGTCAATTCTCTTTACATAAGTTGTCTATAAATTTTGCGAAAAAAAAAACCGATCATTATCGAGATATTAAGGAAATGTAAGAAACTACACGTTTTCCTATAGAGTGTATGTAAATCTTTAAAAAATAATTTTTCTCAGAAACCTTTGTTTGAAGGGCCGAAATTAACGGAGCGTCAAAGTAGTACATGATATTAAGTGAACATCGTATATGAGATCGATTTCAGTTAATTACCGATTAATTACGGTGACAAAATGGAGAAATTTTATTGAAAAAAAAAAAGTCCCAAATCCCGCCCCTCTAATTCCTTCATTTTTGTAGGAATTCAAAAAATCAAAAAAAGAGTTTTAGCAAATTTAATTCTGTTTAAGTTAACTAGAGTAGTCTTTTGGCGTAAGAGCCAAGATTAAAAAGTTGCCAACTGTAGAAGCTCAAAATTTGCGATTTTTTGCCGTACATGGCCCCAACAGTTCAGGAGTGATCTCCGAAACGAGAAAAAAAAATCAAAATTCTGAAAATAACTTATTTGTTTGCCTTATATGACTGGATTATAACAAACGTTTTTCTTCTTTCTGTGGCTTATATAGGACATATAAATACTGCCCTGACCAGACAAATCACTTTAAAATCCTAATTTGACTCCACTAAATTAAAAAAGTTATGTTGAAATGTAAAAATTTTTACCATTCGAATGTGATCGGCAAAAAAATAGTATTCTTATGGTTGCTAAATATGAATCTGTGTTCAAAAATGAAAACAAAAATTGTTTGTTTATAATTTTTTTCGCGATTTTTTCGAAATAAATATTTTACTACTATCGAAATTTCATATTGCTTCATTTGGACAATTCTTCAACCTTCACGACTACTTTTTAATCGAATTATATATATGTTGTGACGTCATTTTGTACCAGCAATTTTTAATTTTGATTTTTTGAACACAGATTCATACTCAGCAGTACCGAAAACCAAATGAATTCTTTGCCGAACACATTTGAATTGTAAAATTTTTTATATTTCAACATTAATTTCCTTCATAGTATCACTTTCTTCGAAAAATTTTAGATTTAGATTTTATTGTGAAAAGCCTAATTAAAAAAAGAAATTAAAGATAATCAATTTTATTGCGAAAAACATGAAGATGCATTCGATAATTAAGAATTATTTGTTTAAATAATAATTAGCAATATTTTTTTAATGTAAAAGATTAAAGTTCTTAGAAACTCAATGAAAAAAAGTTTCATGAAAATCCATTCACTATAGACGGGTTCTGAGAGTTTACATTTTTCACGGCTAACTGCACTCGACTATAATCAGCGACGATTAAAAGACATTTCGTAACGTGATATTCCTTGACATCAGTTTATTACGTCAATTTAACGTACTTGAAAAGTAACTTTCTAATGTTGAATAATTGTATATATTACCACAGACATCACAGCCATCAAAACAAATATTTGATACATCAACGAACAGTTTTTAAACCGTTCTCTTCCTCACGCTTATTCTTATTAGTACGGGAGTAGGCGACACTTTTAGTTGTTACTTTCGTTTAAACTTGGTTTATCTCTTTCACCAATCCACAGAAGAAACTCTTGCCACTTCGTTAGTGGAACAGAGCTTGGCAGCAGCATTTCAATTATGTTAAAAAAGTGTCAATGCTATTTATACGTGTTTAAGCTGAGATTTTTTGTGTTTTTTATTGACATTACAGTATAATGTAAAATGATTTCCTGCCACCTTCATTTGTAGACCGGCGCAAAGTGGGAAATTTATGTTTTTTTTTGGACAAAAATTGAGACGTGGCTCATTTCACAATTAATTGCAGTATTTTTTTTTTATTAATCGTCAAGAGCTGTAGTTTACTCTGCAACTGCTAAAATTTGGAAGAAGTCGATTCATATTTTTTCTTTTGACCATTAATGCGATTATCCCTGCAAGAACGGAAAGTCTGTTTTTCTTTTCGTATTTTATCACATTTTTAAAAAGTGATAATTTAAATGTCTAACTTTATGTTTTTGAGGTCGCGAATTAATAGACCGTGACAGATTTTTTGAAACGTTTGGTTTCTATCTGGCCTTTTGGGAGGCTTTTGTACCTGATTTGTACTAACCATTTTCGTGTTTATCAAACGGTTATCCAGGGCCCCTCAGCGGAAAACAGAATAGTATATTGTGTGTTTAGGTGTGAAAGCAATACATCGGCCAAGAGGCCAACAAGCATCGAAGTCCGGGAATGTGCTTTCACACCGAAGTACACATACTATTTTTTCTGAAATCACAATAAATATTATAAATTAAGGAATTTGTATTAATGTATAACATTTCTTGATTACAATCTAACTGCTTACTGATAAATGCAATTTTAATGTGACTTGGTTTGTCTACGTGTATTTATTTACTGTCTAAAATATATATATAAAAAATCGTACGGGAATGTTACTTTCCCGGCTTAGGCCGTAACATTCCCGTACGGTTTTGTTAATCGTTGTTTGGCAACGGATCTTTTCCGGTCTGTTTTCTGCTAGTTTCTTAGCAACTGACTAAAATACTGAAATTGTGCATTTTTCGATCTGAAATCGCGCCGAAAATGTAGACATTGCCGATAGATTTCAGAAAAAAGAAAATTTCATGGAAATGAGCAATTTCAAACGTTTTGTTCCTATCTGGCGTCAAGTTAGACTTGTACGTTTTAAAGAAAAACATCCGACGGAAGCTTATCGCCAGACAAATTCCGTGGGCCCTAGGCCCGAAATTTCAATCCGAAGTTGTAAGAAAAATCGAGGACGAAGAGGATTGCAATGAAACTGATAATCCCATCGCGCATGATGTGGATGAAATTTCTATCTGTGACGTTTTGATCGGTACTGAAGACGATGAACTCGCAACACCTGGCCCGTCAAGAACAGCGAAGCGAAGGAGAATGCGCTAAATTTTGGAATAGTGCATTGCATGTGGATTAGGCCTACTGGGGATACCACGATAAAAAAACACGCCACTTACTCTACCTCATGGTGGTATAGAAATGAGTTTTTTTGGCCAAAACGCATGTTGGAGTAGATTTTGCGGCGCTCGTACTCTAAAACTATTCATTTTACAAAAAAAAGGTTATTAAAAATTATAGCAAAGGACCCCGGAACAAAACCCATGAAAATGTTGATTCGGTGGAATCGGCTGAAATTTTGATATTTTGTAGTTCAAATCATGCTAATCAAAAGTTCTTATCACATCGAGCCAATCCTATGGACAATTCTTGAGATACAGCTTGTCAAAGTTACGTAATTTGCGTCATTTTAGACATTCAAGAACTTTTTACTCCTAAACTATTAACTTTAGCAAAAAGTTGCAAGAGTCGAAATATTTTTGTTCAACTCCAATGGAGCTCAAGAATTTTTTTCAGAATTTTTTAATCAATTTTTAGGTTAGGTAAAATATATTATATATGTCACATTCCGGAATGCTTCGGTGGGATTGGCTGAAGCTTTGCTATTTTGTAGTTAAAGTCATTCTGATCAAAAATCCCCATTGCACTGAGTCTATCCTATGAGCGGTTTTCGCTCCAGGAGTTCGTGTTTATGAATGGCTTCCAGAGTGTTTGTGAACAATGTGTGTATGCGTTTGTGTATATGTATGTGCCAGTGTATACAGAGTTCTCCAGAAATATTGATGACAAACTTCTGGTGCAGATTCTACAAGCAAAAATATGTTCGCAAATACCTTGAGCTACGGCCCTTTGAAAATGGCACCCAAAAATTGATTATTATATTTATTATTATTATTATATTTCAGAAACCTTTTGATTTACAGGTACGCGACTTTATACGCATATTGAACAATAATACAAGCTTATTTTTATAGTATTTTTTTAAAAAAGTGGGTGATATTGAGGGGGGGCTGTCGATATTTTGCATTAATTTCTTGTGTTTTATTTTTTTTTTCACTTTGGTACAAGAATTTCATTCACTAATTAAAAATACACAAAAAATGTCCTCTTTCATTTCAGTCGTAGGACCAGTGTGAGAAAAATCATTCTAATGAGTTTGATGCGGAACCGCTGAAAACACAAGCGTATTATGGTTTTTGGGGTACGCACGGCATGAAAATTACATACAATATCCATCAATGATTCTTCTTCGAACGATACATGATGCTGGAAACAGAGCACTTGTTCCTGAAAATCCTATGGATGTTCTCAATATTTAAAAACTAAAAAGAAAATATTAAAAAACAACAAAAAGTAAAAATAAACAGATAGAAAGTAAACAATAAAACACACCACAGATAGTAGACAACCCCCAAATCCATAGCCAAGGCTGTGCGGAAGGGGGTTACACATTTGGAAAAACGCAGACATACATCCACACCCACCGGTGTTGTCAATACCGGGGCTGGGGGTCGAACCCAGAGCGCAGTAGGCAGTCGATCAGCGTATTCGCCACTCAATACGCCTTAACCGATTGAGCTACCGCGCCAGTAAGTGAAACCAAACCCTGGTTGGCAATGAGAATGCTCTCATAAGAAACATAGTGCCGGTAAGAGCAGGTTCTTTGATAAAAATAATCCCACACACATGCACACACGTACACAAACACGCTGGAAGCCATTCATAAACACATACATATAGATTAGCCGTTACCTCGTTGTTAGACCTTCAGGCACTCCTGGAGCGAAAACCACTCATAGGATAGATCCAGTGCAATAGGAATTTTTGTTCAGCATGACTTTAGTTACAAAATAGCAAAGTTTCAGCCAATCCCACCGAAGCATGCCGAAATATGTCATACATATATTTCACCTAACCTAAAAATTGATAAAAAAATTCTGAAAAAAATTCTTGAGCTTTATTGGTCTAGAACAAAAATATTTCAACCCTTGCAATTTTTTGCTAAAGTTAATAGTTTAGGAGTAAAAAGTTCTCGAATGTCTAAAATGTCGCAAATTACCTAACTTTGACAAGCTGTATCTCAAAAACTGTCCATAGAATTGGCTTCATGTGATAAGAACTTTTGATCAGCATGACTTGTACTACAAAATACCAAAATTTCAGCCGATTCCATCGAATCAACATTTTCATGGGTTTTGTTCCGGGGTCCTTTTCTCTAGTTTAATTTATTATATAACTGTTTTTATCGTAAAATGAATCGGAAAGGAGATATTGTCAAAAAACAGTTTTTGGGCGCCATTTTTCCAATATGGCTGCGGGAGCGGCAAAGATACGAGGTGGCAAAGTAGAAATTCGGAAAGAGCACATCGAAATCTATAAGTTCAAAACTCCCGGAAAACTTTCCAGGTAAAACTACCAAATGACTGTAATAGATATGTTGAGTGAAAGTATCGAAAAATAAAAAAACAGAAAATCGATGCATTTTCAAACGATTTACATGGCATTTCATTAGTTTGTCATTGTAAAAGAGTATTATCCCCTAATTCTATAATAATATCATAATGTATTAATAACAATACCCAAATGTACAGTGCGGCAATTCGAAAACGGGGCAAATCTTGAGAAAATCTTTTGGGCATGTCAATTTTATTTCCTTGGCATGAATTTTAGTGTGACCAGTGACGTAGGAAGGGGGCAAGGTTGTTTTTTCAAATAGCAACTATTTTTTTTATTGCATAGTATGAGCTTAGGTTTTTCTGATTAATTTGGTGTGCAACATGTGGTGGGTTAGTGATGAAAATTTTCGAAAAAAATCGAAAAACCCGTTTATTACGAAATTCTCTTTGAAAATTTTTCTCACCAATCCGCCCCCCCCCCCCCCACATGTTACACACCGAATGAATCAGAAAGAGCTAAGCTTTCGTACGGTGCAATAATAAAAGGTGGTTACTATTTGAAAAAACAATTTCGCCCCCTTCTGCCGCCACTGTAACATTTTTGAGAACTGAACTTTACCAAATTTGATGCTCCAAGGAAACAAAGTTGTCCGAGCGATTTGTCAATGGTTTCGGTCAAAATATCTACAGCTGCGCCTCAGATTTTTGTCTGGGACTTGAAATATGGTTTATTTATTAACATATCTTTTAAAAAAAACAAATCCCAGACGAGTGTAAATCGTTTGAAAATGCATCGATTTTTACACGACTGTTTTTTGATTTTTCAATACTTTCGCTCAACATATCTACGTCTGGGACCAAGGTTTTTATCTGGGACTAGAAATATGGTTATTTCTTAACATATCTTTTTAAAATCCAAATGCCAGACAGGATTAAATCGTTTGAAAAATGGCATTTTTTCGCGCTTTTCCATTTGTCTGGCTATCCAGGGGACCCAGCCAATTCATCTGGGAGTCTTAAATGGAAACTACTTCCCAGTGAACACCCAGTCCTTTAGAAAACGTTTATTTTACGAAAATTATACGAAATGATGGTTTAATTTTCGTAATCGTATATTTATTATACGTTTTCTGTAAACGGATATAATATAAACGTATATAATAAACCAGTGAAATATTTATTTTTATTTATGTTATGCAAAATTCTTCTAGTTAATTTCAATACATGTCAACAGTTTTACAAATGTGAGTTAAATGAAGAAATCTTGTTAAAATCATATTTATTGTTTTGAACCAGTAGCCAATCACGAAGCTGCATCTGCATCATGTGAGGTGGTAAGACATCAGGGCTATCAGACTGACCTGTTAGAACTTCGATTTCTTCTTAGATTTTGTGAAAAGTGGCACTGTTATATTTATCATTGTGAGTGTATATTGAAGGTATTGTTACCTGTTCCCTTCAAGGTAAGAATCACTATTATTTATAGTAGTTTAGGATTCAGGTTTAAGAAATTATTCTAGTCAATCTGTCATTTGACCCGTGAATAATTCCTACAAGGACTTTTATGTTTGTATAACCTGGGAAGAAGATTGCTTAAACAAAGGTTTTAGAAAATATATAATATAATCTGTAGTATTGATAACTAATTACTACGTAGGAGCAACGGGGACAGGTGTAATTGCAAAAATCTGCAGTGAAACACAAATTTTCACCATACTAACGGCTGTAGATGGTAAAATATTAACAACAGAAAAAAATAGTTTGAATACAAGTTGTATTTCTTTTTATTTTCTACAGTATTGGTAATGTCTAATTTCAAAGTAGAACTAACATGAAAGGAAATAATTGAAAAACATAGTTTGACCATAATTTTTTCCATATGGCGGATGTAGCGGCATGACATTTTTGTAGAAAACATTCCGCATCCCGCATGTTCTTTTATTCATCGGACGACTCGTATGCAGACATCCATCCGTCCCTTTTTTACGGCGTTAAAGAGACAGAGATAGCAAAACATCTGATGAATAACACAGGCCCACAAAAAAAAAGTTGTCTGCGCCAGGGTACTGACCATACCTATCCCTTGTATTTTGATCCACTGAACATGAATGTGACCTTAGTTTTTCCCCAGGATGTCAGGTTTTTTTTTTTAAGCAAAAAAGTCTGTTGAATCGTAATATTTATATGTTTATTTGCTGTTAAACAAAAACCTGACATGCTGGGGAAAAACTAAGGTCAGATTCGTGTTGATCGGCTCAAAATAGAAGGGATAGGTATAGTCAGTACCCTGGCGCAGACACTTTTTTTTGTGAGCCTGTGTAATCGATGAATAATAGAACTCGCGGATTAATTAAAAGACTGTGGCAATTGCTCTGCATTATACAAACAAAAAATTCCTCGTAGAAATTATTTACGGGTACACCTCGTTTTTTTGCTCACAGAATATGTACTTTACAATCGGCGGTATGTGAAATGGCCAAAAATATATACTTACTAGGTGTTCAAAAATATAGAAAATATAAAAGTAGTTGAAGAGATAACTATCCTTATTTTTCGCGTTATTTGAAAAAGTTGTTTAAAATGTTAAAATAAGCCTAGATACAAATTTTCACTTTTTTTTTGAAAAATGTAAAAAGGTGACCTTAGTGCGTAATCGTTACATGTTATTTTCTGATTTTTAATTAATTTAAAATAAAAAAAATAATTTCACCAAGAAAAATTAACACTTTTTTAATATTTCCAGGGAGGCAGGTCAGGAGGTCAGTGAAATTGCAATTAAAGCAGCCGTGCAAGATTGGCTGAAACTAGCTAAATCTAAATATGCTAATAGCAATAAATGAGATTTTTTATTTCCTAATTTATTATTGTTTCGTTTAAAATAATGTTAAATTATTTACTTTATTTAATAAAGACTTTTTGCTTCCAGCTTATATTTTCTATTTTAAGTACTGTGAATGAAGGTACAAATCAACTATTACCTCCGATTTCGGTGAACCTCCATCGATTTGCATGAAAATTTGGGATTGAGTATATTTTACCCTCAACTTCAAAAGTGACATGCTCGACTTGCGCTTTTTGCATTTTAGTGGTGAAATCCATCCCTTTTGTTAAAAATGGGAAAAAATGCAGATTTAAGCATTCTGGCGTAAGTAATCTCGTTTAATTAGATAAAATAAATATTTTTCAACACTTATATGCATGATTTATGATTTTAATTGATTTTTCAACCCTTTTAGCAACCACCCCTTAAATCGAAAATCATGAAAAAATCATTTTTTGTATTTCTGAAATATGAAATCGCATATTAACATTACACAAACGGTTTGTTTAATGTTTATGATATAATTTTTGGTTGACTGTGAAATTTCAACCCTTAAAAACCACCCCCTTAATGCAGAATCATTGAAAAAATTGGTTTCAAGAAACTTTAATCATTTGAATAATACATTACTGAATTGAAATCTCATTTACTGAGTATTAAAGTAATTATTTATTTATTGCGAAATTTTCCACCCTTAAAAACTACCACTTGTTGTCATAAAAATAATGGAATTTTTTTTATCAGCTTTAATAGCTTTAATTATTTAGAATCTACTTCTTACTATCTATGTTTTTTCCTATATATGCATACAAAATCTCTGCTCAAAAAATTTTTCCAAAAAAATGTTATTGGTTTTTTTTACAATAACTCCGTTAATTTTTATGATATCAAGTTCATCCAAAAACCATTTGAAAGGTAATTTCAAGGGCTATAAGATCGTATTAAATTTAATCTTTTAAAACCCTTATTTTTTAAAAGATAAAAGGTTAAAGGGCCCCGGTTGCATGGTTCTCGCAGTAAAATTTAGGCTTTAAACGTTTCTATCTCGGTTATTTTTTATCCTACAAAAATAAAAAAAAAACTAAAATCTTTGTTAAAAAAAAAACTCTATTATTTTTTACGTATATCGAGTATTTTTGGAGTTATTATCAAACGAAAATGAAATTTACGAAAATTTGAAAAATTCTGATTTTTTTAAATCATATTTTTTTTCAAAAATATGCATTCTAAACCGGTCAAAATTTTTAGGGTCATTACTTATGCTAAAATAAAGAAAGTCTTATTGGGATTACTATAAATTTTAATTTTTGTGGAAATGGCGTAGGTTTTATTTTTCATTTTTTTCTAAAAAATTCGAAAGGGTCCTCTTATTTTCATCATAACTTGCTTAATTTTGATGCTATCAACTTCTTCTATAGCTCACTTGATAGGTATTTCTGAGTACTTTGAAAAGTGTTCAGTAAGTATATTTTATAAAATGCATCGTGTTCCCGTTATTTAAGCTTGAATACTTAGATTTGAGTACTCGCCGAAAAAAAATATACATTCAATTACCTATAGCTCACTTTGAATTAATATTAAAAGGTTTTTTACGGAAGGAATTTATTCGTTTTTTTATTAGCTTCAATTTTGGTAATGACAACTTTTTTGTAAAAACTTATAGTTTTTGAGTTATTTATGAAAAACCGCTTTAAAACATGCATTTTTTTTCACGAAAAATCAAAATCTTTGATCTTTAATAACTCAAAAAGTATTGATTTATTTTAATAACATTACATAATAAATTTTGCTTAGAATTGGTCCCTCTATCGATTCCTGGGGTTATTTTTCATAAAATAATTTCCACCCCCGAGAAGGGGTGGCATCCACCCCCAAGGTAAAAGCGCAAGTTGGCACTATGTCACTTTTGTTTCTTGAGGTATCCTCTAACTACTCACAAATTTTCATGAAGATCGATGGAGGTTCAACGAAATCGGAGGTGAAAACCTTCAGTGACTGTACTAATATTCAATTTCTAAAAGCAGATTCTGAAGATGATTCTGCTAAGAGACCAAAATGATAACTAAATAAGATTCGTTGATACGTTTTCTTCAATTCTCTTGCTATAAAAGTATTAAAATTTTCTAATTAGTATTCAGTGCAATGCAATGGACATTCAATATTTTTATTTTCTAAAGTGATTTGTTTTTCTTACGACAATTTCAAGTTTTAAACGTAAGTAAAATAACAAAATAAGACCGGGTTGTTTTATAAAACCCTAAATATAATACCCTAAAAGTTTGCTTAGGCTATATGATTTTCTTATTATTTTTATGACTAATTGTTACTGGGTAATAAATATATACACTGTTGTCAGCCATTAGTATTTTAAGTAACTGAAAATAAAATAAAAAATAATAGGTTTTTATAACTTAGGTTTCATATACGGTTTCATATACGTGAAATAATCATCAAAACGCATAGGTGAATTAATAAATAAGTAATACATTTGTAAGTCTTTTTGTATTCTATATTTATATTCACACAAACAATAAATGCATATGGAATATATTTATATGACATACATGCCACATATATAATATGTGGTATAGATATATTTCATATGCGTTTATAAATTGTTTGTGTGACGTAAATTCAAAACATAGACGCTTATTAATGGTGTGGCATATACCGGGTGACCCAGAAAGTACCTACCCCCACACTTTTTCCTTCAGTTTTAAAAATAAAATTCTTAAATTTGAGAAATCAAATATAGGTATCAATGGCCACATTTTGACCATTCGGTGGTAAAAAGTCACTTCCGGTATGGCCGAAAATTGCCACAACTTTCTTATTTTAAATAGCACCCTGTATATTTAAGTCACTTTTCTCATAAAGGTGTAATTTCTCTTTCGAATTTTTTAAATTTGTTCCTGAATTCCAAAGCCAACTAGAAATAACAAATAAATGCCATTTCCAAGGTTACTTTTCATCCGATTTTAAATCTGAAAAAAGTGTTGGAAAGAGAAATTACACCTTTATGAAAAAAGTGACTTAAATATACAGGGTGCTATTTAAAATAAGAAAGTTGTGGCAATTTCCAACCATACCGGAAGTGATTTTTTTACCACCGAATTGTCAAAATGTGGCCATTGACCCTATATTTGATTTTCCAAATTTCAGAATTTTATTTTTAAAACTGTAGAAAAAAGTGGGGGGGTAGGTACTTTCTGGGTCACCCGGTATGTAAGATATACGTTTATTACTGCGGTAGCATATACGATACATAAACATTTTAGATTTACGTTTATTAGTGGTGTGCCATATACGAAACATAGACGTCTTAGATATACATTTAATAGTGGGGGTCATATACGGAATATAGACGTCTCAGATATACGTTTATTGATGGTTTGTCATATACGAAATATAAACGTTGATTGGGCGGACATTTTGAAGTATATTCAACGGCTCGATAAACTTCAATTATACGGGTGGTATAAACAAAAAAAAAACGTTTATAAAATGGTTTAGTGTTTACTGGGTTATTGCCTAATATTAACAAAAAAACAAATGCCAGACGAATGTAAATCATTTGATTTTCGCGGAATAGTTGACAACTTGAACAATAATTTTTTCACTGTTGGGCCCTCGGAATTTGTCTGCGATGAGCTTCCGTCGGATGTTTTTCTTTAAAACGTAAGTCTAACTTGACGCCAGATAGGAACAAAACGTTTGAAATTGCTCATTTTCATGAAATTTTCTTTTCTGTTTTCAGCTGAGGGTCCCTGGATAACCGTTTGATAAATACGAAAATGGTTAGTACAAATCAGGCACAAAAGCCTCCCAAAATGTTAGATAGGAACCAAACGTTTCAAAAAATCTGTCACTATCCCACGGTCTATAATATCTGGTGTCAAATTGCCGATATTGACAGTTGGCAGCTGTCAGCTAGCTGTCAAGTAGCCATAAAGTATTTAAAAACTTAACATCATTGTATAACTTATGTTTTTGAGGTTGCTGCGCTCATATCTGATATTTAGAGTTCAAGGGACTGAAACAAGTCAATGGGTACACCTTTGGTTATTATCAGAAGAGGCCCAGGAGGCCAATAATAAAACTTTTAGGAAAAGCTCGAGCCCATCAAAGTAGGATGTTTCAGAGGGAGTCAACTAATGAAGACAGCCTTCATCAACTTTTAATTACGTCTGATTCATTGATTAGTGATCTCAAGATTAATGAAAATAGAAAAAAAACAGGAATTGACGCCAAGGGCTCTCGAGTTGTTATCTCGTTAATGTAGGTAACGCCAGAAAAAAATGTATAAAAGAAAATAAATAATTTGAACTTAGCGACCTCAAAACATAAAGTTAATAAATTATGTAAATTTTTTTATTATTTTATGGCTATTTGACAGCTAGTTGACAGCTACCAACTGTCAATATCGTCAATTTGACATCAAATCAGAACTCTGCCTCCTCAAAACCATAAAGCTATACAATGATGTTGAGTTTTCTTAATAATATATGGCTGCTTGACAGCTGGTAACTATCAATATTGTCAATATGACATCAAATATGCACTCAACGACCTCAAAAACATAAAGTATATAATGATGTTAAGTTTTTTAATTCTCTATGGCTATTTGACAGCTAGTTGACAGTTGCCAACTGTCAGTAGCGTCAATTTGACGTCAAATCAGAACTCTGCCTCCTCAAAGCCATAAAGTTATACAATGATGTTGAGTTTTCTTAACAATATATGGCTGTTTGATAGCTGCTAACTATTAATATTGTCAATAGGACATCAAATATGAACTCGGCGACCTCAAAAAAATAAAGTATATAATGATGTTAAGTTTTTTAATTCTCTATGGCTATTTGACAGCTAGTTGACAGCTGCCAACTGTCAATATCGGCAATTTGACATCAGATATTAATTCGCGACCTCAAAAACCTAAAGTTGGACATTTAAGTTATCAAAATACTCTTTTTAAAAATGTGATAAAATGCGCTAAGAAAAATAGACTTTCCGTCCTTGCAGAGATAATTGTATAAATAGTCAAAAATAAGAATCGACTTTTTCCAAATTTTAGCAGTGGTAAACTACAGCTCTTGACGATTATCTAAAAAAAAAATTGGTGCAATCGACTGTGAAATGAACCGCGTCTCAATTTTTGTCCAAAAAAGTCATAAATTTCCCACTGTGCGGGTGCGCTCCTATCATTAACATAGATATGTAATAAGAAAAATTCAATTGACAGGAATGTTAAAGCTAAATTTCTTTTTGCTAGTAGTATATTACTTGAAAGTGTTTAAAAACTTGCGCTGCCGACCATTAGACGGAACAGGACTTTGACAGGAGCAAAAAAATCCAGGCGTTTTCCTGCTGGTGCGTCTGCAGGAGTCGATTTTGTGAAAACACAGCTTAAATATAACACAAAAAATAAAAAAATAATTATAAGCAGATCTCTTAAAGAGTGTCGCTAGCTTCCGTACTAAATTCACTCTAAATTCACATCTTATGTATGATTTGATTCTCGTTCTCTATTACATATCTCTAAATACTTAGATATAGTGCAATTAAATTGATTTTTTTCGGCGACAACATTCCACCTGAAATTTTATTGTTGATTCTTATGTACATTATGAATTACGAAAAAAATATTTGTGCCCAAAAATTCCTTGTGCGTCAAAAGTTATATGCACTTACTTTTTGATGCGCTTTCACGATTTTTAACTTATCTACTTAACATATCTTGTACTAGTGATCGGATGGGAATTTTAAAAATACTGGCTTATTTGAAATACAATTCTTAAAAAATATAGACCTGTCCGATATGTATTGGTCAATCCGCTATCTTGGAAAAAATAGAAAACACCAAGAGTACTCGAAAAAATAAAAATTGAATATCTTTTGTATAAGATGGAGTAATTTCACCAAAATTGGCAAAAATAAAATTCATTTACGGTCAAATAAAATGCATCAATCCCGGACACTGCATATCAACTAGAACGGTGAAAGATGGTGGATGAAAGGCGAAAGAAATTTTTTTTATTTTTCGTCAATTATTATCAATGAGGTATTGTACGTCACTTTTTTATTCGATTGTACGTAATTTATGTACTTTTAGGGGATAGAGTTCTTTTTTTTAATTGTCAAAAAAGTGCATTTTTACAATTTTCAAAAATGTATTTTCTTTGACTCCCGTTTTTTTCACCCAATTTTCATTACCATCATATACCATAATTTCACCGCATTAGCTATAGTCCAATAAAGATATCATTTTTCAAAAAATTTTTTCCCGGCAAGCTGATTTTTTCAGGGTCGATGAATATCCAACCAAAAAGTCACAGTCCGCACCCCTTGGGGGGGGGGTTGCAATAGGGGTGGTTTCTTATTTATTTATTTTTTTTAATTTTCTTTTTCCATCTTGTACATAATAATATTCTCTACAACTTTGCCTAATAAAATTTTTTGGTAACTTTGATTTTTGACTGTCCAGCGTCCATTATATGGGAAAACATTCACCATATTTATTTATTATGGTTCAGGAAATATACAAACAAAAGGCTGAATAGCTGGTTTTTGCAGGGTTGATTGAGAACTATCTCCTGAGTCTCCAACCAAAAAATCGCGGGATTTAGCGCAATAGGGGTAGTCTCTATTGAAACAAATGGGATGTAAAGTCCAAGTAACTTTGTGTTTTCAGTGATATGCTTTACGTGTTAATTGGCAATTGAATTTATTTCCGCACCACCCCCGAAGTACAATTCTGGGCGCGTTTTTTTTACGTGATTTCCCCAGAAGGCATAATTCACGATCGTACAAAGACAATTACAAAAACAGTTTTCCCATCATTCGAACCGTCCTCTCTTTGAAGAGGGGCCGGGTTCGCTTATGGCTTGTGCATGATCATCGTCAGTGAGTTTAAAATGTCCTCTTCGTCGACGAGTGGTTCCTGGGCACTTGTTTGCTTGTTGCAATCGTAAAGATCTTCATCATCGCTGACATTATCGTCATATGAAATTGTTGGTAAAACTTGCACGTTCTCACAGGTCTCACCCGCACAGTGTTTGCAGATTCCTGTGCACTTCAGACCGGCTTTGCGACAACCGCAGGCTGCTTGGCATAGTCCTGTGCATTTGCATGATATGAGCTTCAAAAGCTCTCCTGGAGCAGGTAATCCAGGGAAATGAGGTTTTGGCCGGGACTGTGACTCATCCAGGCAGAGACCACGATTTTTAGGTAGTATAGGTGTCAATAAATGAAACCTATATAAAATCTGCGGTCGATTTTCTGCATATGTTTATTTACAGCCATTTTAATGCAAAAAAAATGGAAAAAACGTGTTTTTTAACACTTTTTCACCTGCCAGTAAAAAGTAAACTATCTTACAGATAAATCAAATGAATCACCTTGTAGGAAATTAAAAAAGCTTTAAAATGGCGGTTGTTAAATGTCGATATAGTTAATTGTTGCTAAGATAATTGCAAAATGCGGAATTTTATTCAATAAATAATATCTTGTGTAAAAAACAATCTCCTGTTTTGTCCTTGCGTAAATAGTTGACTCTCATAGTGCTTAATATCTGGTAAAAATTTCAAATCGATTGGTCAAATAGTTTTTGCAAAATTGCATTAATTTATCCCAGAGACCTTTTTTTTGCAACCCCACCACGTCCAGAGAAATCAAAATACAATAATTCTACGGCCTCCACCTGAAAGGGAAAGACTTGATTTACCAAAATGCTTTGTTAGATATCGAAAAAATTAATTTTCAGACCTGCAAAATGACGTTGCAAAAGAACTAAGATTTTTACCTTATAAACAAATAGAATAATTTTTTAACAATTGATTGTAGAGCATCGGTTTTTCGATATTTGAAAAGCTGATATTTTTACACGAATTTTGAAAAAAAAAGAAGGTCCTAGGTCAATTTGGGGCAAAGTTAGCAATTTTTTTTCAAAAATTCATAGCTCCTTTGTTTATAATAATTAAGAAACGTAACAAGCGCCATTTTAAAGGGGAAGAGTTCAACTTTTAGTGTAAAAAATTTGAAAATGATTGCACTTTCTCAAAACTGTTGGCAAAGCTTCTAAAATGAGGCTCGAATCAACTTAGCTCGGAGGTTGTGGAGGGGGAACCCTCAAATCCGCGCATTCAAAAATTGAAACAGCATCTTCAAACTGACCAGATAAGTCATAACTTTGGTGTTTGTTAACCGATTTTGATGTTTCTTTTTTCAATTTGGGGTACCTTTTTGCGTACGTTAATAATATTCAATCTGTGAAACTATTAACATTAATATTAACAATGTAATTTGTTTAAACATTTAAAAAATTTTTTTTTTTGCAAAATATCAAAATTTTTTGTTTTGTTCTTGTTGAAAGTTGTAGAAAAGGCTTATGTACACGTAAATATATATATCTTATTGTTATAAACAATTGAATTTTTCAAATTTATAAAATAAAAACACTCTATTCGATATAATTTACATTTTTAAGATATTTTTCAAATGCAAAATTACCATACAATTTATGAAAAGTGCTCTTATTAATTTGCGTATTATTAATTATTAATAAATAATAAAACAAACCATTACTTCCTTCGTAGAAGTATACAACACGCGTGTGAATGTACATGTAGTGACAGCGTTTGTCATGTATAATGGTTTGTATGATACAGTAGAAACTTTCTATGGTTCAACACATCTGCTCCAAAATAATAAGAGAGTAATAATTACCTGTAATTTGTTTAAACATTTTACAAAAAAATATTTTTATACATTATCAAAATTTTTGTATTATTCTTATTGAAAATTATAGGAAAGGTTTGTGTACAATTAAATATATTAATTACTGTTATATTAAGTTATAAACAATAGAATTTGTAAAGTGTGAAAAGAAACACATTGTTCGATATAAATAACGCTGTAATTTATAATAATACAGAATATTTGTCGATTCACATATAAATTTACTTAATAATATACCTATACACATTATAATAAGGTAAAATCAATCAACTCGTATTGATTATCATCAACATTAGAATGATCAAAGTTATCTAACATTAAATTAATATTCTCAATATCATCATCGTCGTCATTACAATTAACTTCACAATCATTTTCAAATTTTTTACACTAAAAGTTGAACTCTTCCCCTTTAAAATGGCGCTTGTTACGTTTCTTAATTATTATAAACAAAGGAGTAGAGAATATTATTTAGGTATTATGACTAAATGTAAATAAATGATTTAAGTATTTTCAATATTTTTTTCTTTAAAATGCTAAGAATCCTATCATGTAATTCAATACTTCGTCAGTATTAGCTAGGAGAGTAGTTGTTTTGATTGGTTCTCCAATAATAAGTGTTTTAAAGTATTTACCTAACTAGTATATTAGCGTGCCCAGATTAGGGCAACAATATACAGAAAGGAGGTATTTTCATAATAAATAAAAAAGTGTGTAAGTTGTGATTTGCATAATACCTAAATAATATTCTCTAATCATGATAAAAGCAAATAAATAAAAAATAATTAATTGCAAAAAATAAACAAAGGAGCTTTGAATTTTTGAAAAAAAATTGCTAACTTTGCCCCAAATTGACCTAGGACCTTCTTTTTTTTTTTCAAAATTCGTGTAAAAATATCAGCTTTTCAAATATCGAAAAACCGATGCTCTACAATCAATTGTTAAAAAATTATTCTATTTGTTTATAAGGTAAAAATCTGAGTTCTTTTGCAACGTCATTTTGCACTTGGTGGTACGTTCTGAGGGAATGTTGTTTGGCTGCGTCTGTAATCGGTGGGAGCATGGAAAGATTGCTTTTAAGTTTAGCCGTTGATCGGACGAAACATTTGTAACGCAAAGCGTTCAAGGAATCGTCCTTACCATTACCACCATACAATGAGATCATAATGCGTTCTCCTGCAAAAGTCACTGTCTGAGTATCATTGCGTTTATTGTAGAAGAACGAAACAAATTTTTGTAGTTCGGGATGTTTTTCTATCATTGCGATGAGTCAAGCAGTGTCAGTGTTGTTCGTATATTTCCTGAACCATAATAAACAAATATGGTGAATGCTTTCCCATATATAATGGGCGCTGGACCGTCAAAAATGAAAGTTACAAAAAAATTTTATTAGGCAAAGTTGTAGAGAATATTATTATGTACAAACTGGAAAAAGATAATTTCAAAAAAAAAAAAAAAATAAGAAACCACCCCTATTGCAATACCCTACAAGGAGTGCGCACTGTGACTTTTTGGTCGGATACTCGGAAGACACCCCTCCATCGCCCTGAAAAAATCAGCTTGCCGGGAATTATTTGTGAGCACCCCCTATAGAGAAGGTCTACTTTTACTGTATTACTACGGCTACACCGATTATTTGTACAGCCTTTCTTACATTTACAAGAAATATGACTGTAAATTTTTGGGAAAAATATTACTTTCACTCATAACAGGCATTAAGCCATTCTCAGTTTTAAGCCACCCGAGTTGTAACGGATCTTTCTTAGAACTTAACCATTTTTGGACTTGGAAATAAACTCTTAAAGAGTATTTTTCTGTTACCTCTTAAATAGGTGGAATTGCAGACAATTCAATTTTTATTTTTATTTTCAAAGTAATGAAGTTTCATTTTGTATTAAATTTTTGAAGTCATACTAGACTTTCTATAGTATATTTCATTTTGTTTCGATGAAAATTGGGTGAAAAAAAGGAGGGTCAAAGGAACTACATTTTTGAAAGTTGTAAAAATGCACTTTTTTGAAAATAAAAAAAATGAACTCTATCCCCTAAAAGTACATAAAATAACGTAAAATTGAAAAAAAATTGACGTACAATGTCTCCTTGATAATTGACGAAGAATTAAAAATTTTATTTCCGCCAACTTTGGTGAAATTATTCCTTCTTATAGAAAAGATATTCAATTTTGATTTTTTTCGGCTATTCTTGGAGTTTTCTATTTTTTCCAGTATGGCGGATTAACCAATACATATCTGACAGGTCTATATTTTTTAAGAATTTTATATCAAATAAGCCAGTATTTTTAAAATTCCTATCCGATTACTACTACAAGATACATTAAGCAGATAAGTTTAAAATCTGTGAAAGCACGTGAAAAAGTGCATATAACTTTTGACGCACACGGAATTGTTGGACACAAATATTTTTTTCGTAATCATGAGATCATAGTACATAAGAATCAACAATACGGGTGTTGTCGGCGAAAAAAATTAAATTAAATCAATTCTGCTGTACTAATACTTAGATATTTATTTGTATTAATTTGTATCTACATTTTGTTTTCAAAGTACTTTAAACAGCATAAGAATAGTTATTTGTTTCCTAAGAATAATTTTATAGAATTTTGTCAATGATTATTTAAAAAAAATATATTAAATTACTTTATGTCTACTTTTCACTACTACTTTCATGATACTGAAATTATAGATAATTGAGGATTAGTAAAAAAACCTAATCAATACTGAATTAAGTATTTATTTGTACACGCTAGTTAAGATTTGTAAGCGACTGTAACGTAGTTGACAAAACTTTAATAAAATTGTACATTGCACACCCCGCTGTGTGTGCTCTATTCTCGAAGAAGTTATCAACTCGACCCGTTTGTATGTTTTTACATATTATGTTCAATTATTATTGTATTGGCTTTTACAAACAAATTTGGCGAAGGCCTCGTTAAAATTTCACCAATTTGGCGGATGCGCTAGTATTAATATTAAACGGTTTATAATAATATTTATTTACACCTATATTATTATACTATTATTACTCGGCGGTGGGCCCCTTGTAGTTTTTTCATCAAGCTACGACCAGTGCACGCGCAATGGGCGGGGTTTTAAATAATTAGACAAAATTCAAATTTCGTTGGAATTACATTAAAATTGGTAATTAGGTATTTTCAGAGTAGATGATATACAATCTCATGTCAAAAGTTAAAAATTCAAACTTACAGATCCAATCCGGCTGCCATAGTTTTGGCTGCCATAGCCAACATTTTAGCAGATTTACATAAAATTTGGTACATAGAAATTTTAGGATTCTGTAATTAACCCAGTAATTTTATACAAAAAAGAGGCCAAATCTCTAAAAAAATCCAACCGAAGATTTTCAGACGGGATTCTCTTTATTTTGACGTCACAAATAATTTCTCAAAAGTTCATAAAGCCAACTGGACGGCTACAAAAGTTACAGAAAGTCAAAGGTCACGAAAATCAGTTTTTCAATTTTCTCGTAAATTATCGGTTTTACGTTAATATAAATAACTCAAAAATCCGCTGATACGCCTTTCGAAGAGACAATGCCAATAGCTTCTAATCAAGAACAATTCTTGTTCAATAAATTGAATACAAATAGATTTATTTCTTTACTAATGACCAAATTATAAATGTTTAAAATTATTAGCATACAAGCCTCGGATGATGCTGATGTTTTAATCACAGAAACAGCTATGAAGCGGTCAATTGAGCGCACTACACTTGTTGTTGGGGAAGATATTGATCTCTTCATACTTTTAATGGGAGGCACTCCGATTACTCACAATATCTATTTTCTTAAACACGGAAAAGGAAACGTCCAATCGAAGATGTACAATAGGATGGGCTGAAAAACACGAAAATTTCAATTTGCAGATGGCCTAGTTACTAATTTATTACTATGTATCTAAAACTAATTCGGGTAAATTTTTAGCCAAATCGGTGAATATCTAGCCGCGCCCCCACGGCCTTGAAAATGAAAGAAAGGGACAATTTTTCGATTTTTAACATTTTTTAAATTGACATTTGAAATTTTTTTTTGATTCTTTATTAATGTCTAAACGCGTGTAGCAAAAGTTTTCCGAATAAAATATTTTTCAGTTCCAGGGAAATTAGAAATTTGTCACTAAAACGTAGAATTCGACGAAAATAAGGTTTTCTGTATAAAATTTCTAATTTCCTTGGAACTGAAAAATATTTTATACGGAAAACTTTTGCTACACGCGTTTAGACATTAATAATGAGTCAAAAAAAAATTCAAATGTCAATTTAAAAAAATGTTAAAAATCGAAAAATCGGCCCTTTCTTTCATTTTCAAGGCCGTGGGGGCGCGGCTAGATATTCACCGATTTGGCTAAAAATTTACACGAATTAGTTTTAGATACATAGTAATAAATTAGGAACTAGGCCATCTGCAAATTCAAATTTTCGTGTTTTTCAGCCCACCCTAATGTACAATCCCTGGGCAATCCAGAAGTATGCAGATTGTAGAGAACATATTCTATATTTACATGCCGTTAGTGGTTGCGATACCACTAGTGCTTTATTTCGAAAAAGAAAAATAAACGCATAAAACATTACAAAAAAGACCAGATTTACAGAAAGCATTGGCGGCATTCAAAATAGAAAACTGTTCCAAAAATTTGCTAATAAATAGTGGTACATTGTTTATTTCAGCTATGTACGGAGTTCCGAAAAAAGAGACTTCGATTAATAACTATATATATTTTAATTTTGCAAATTGCACTAGACTAAATAAACCTGTGCAATTATCGTCACTTCCACCCACAGCAGCATCTACTCAACGTCTATTCAGGGTATATTACCAGGTTCAAACTTGTCTGGGAAAAAATTTAGACCCTCAGCAATGGGGTTGGACTTTAAACATTAATTTATTAGAGCCAACAACTACTCTGATTCCTCCTATACCAGATGAACTTTTCAATTCTATTTTCTGCAATTGCACAAAAGGTTGTAGCATCAATTGTGGATGCAGAAAAATAAGATTGTCATATTACGTAGTGTGTGGCTCTTGTCGGGACCAGTCGCGTCTCAATACGATCTCCGAGGATACAACTATTGAATCTGAATTCAACGATGATGAAGCCGACCTCATTTCATTATTTTCCGCTGAGATCTGAGATGATTGTTGATGAAGATGAAAATATTGAAGAAGTGAAAATAGAAGAGACAGACGGTGACGAAAAATAAGAAGTCAGCAAAGACGAACATAATCCGGTCAAAATAGCTCAAAAAATAGATGTAAGTTTACAATAATTCGCATAGAGTTGAAAATTTATACGAATGTTGGGAACACCATTATAAATGAAATGTGAAAAGTCCCTATCGAGCCCACATCTGCAGAAAAAAATTATTCAAGGTCAAAGTTCGCAATTATAGGTTTTTTGCATTTTTCAGCCAAACGGTAAATTTTATCATAAAAACAGGTCAGACAAAAATTGTAGATCATGCAATTATTCTTACACTTTTGTTCCTAAGGATCACCATTTCTGAGATATAGCGATTCAAAAAGTTGAAAAAGTTGTGTTCTCCATAATATGCACGAGTACGCCGCCTATGAGTAGCACCATAAAAGTTCACGATGAGAAAGTACCTGTTGAACCTGTATTATTATTTCAACGCATGAGTATTACTACGGCATTCGAAGATGAAATTGAAAAATATTTTGAATATGAATTGGCTCCCTACCCGTTGTCACTGTTCGATGATATGGGAATGCGTAAAACACAAAAGTCAGCCATTTACGATTGTTTTCAAACAGTAAACATTGATATTGACAACATAAATGCTACGTACATCATCGATGGAGGACATCTATTACACCGCGTTGTGTGGGATCGCGAAGAAACATTTAACATTATTTTAGATAAATACGTTCAGTATGTGCGTAGATATTTTGGCCATAGAGTAACTGTAGTATTTGATGGCTATACTGATTGTAAGAAAAATATTAAAGCAGAACAACGTTGCCGAACTACAATAACATCTTCATCTTCTGATGTCATTTTTGATCAATTTATGACAGTTCCCACAAGCCAACAAAAATTTCTTGCAAATACTCACAACAAGTTTCGGTTCATTTCAATGTTGAAAGAAAAATTTACCATTGAAAATATTAGCTGATAATGACGCTGATGTCCTGATAATTGAAACAGCAATAGAACAATTCAACTCAACAAATACAATTATTGTTGTTGGTGAAGATGTTAATTTATTGGTATTACTTACTGCTCGAACTCCAACCGTAAAATTATTTATTTTTTAAAACCTGGGAAGGGTCAACAGCGATCGGAAATATATTCATCCAAAAGTTTATCTGCTTTTTCAAATGCCAAAATCACATACTATTTTTACACGCAATAACTGGCTGCGATACGACATCAGCAATTTTCAGGAGGGTTAAAACAACATTTTTTAAATTGTTTGAAAAACAAGATTTAGTTAATTGTGCTAAACTTCTTAAAGAGAGTAACTCTACTCCACAAGCTGTAATCACCAACGGAATTCGCTTCCTTCTTTTTGTAAATGGAGTTCCAAAAAAAATTACCTGCTTAGATAAGTTTCGATACTTGTCTTTTGTAAAAAATACTCGTAACAATAAACGAGTGCAATTAGCTTGTCTTCCCCCAACCTCTGCTTCTGCTCATCAACATCTATTTCTATTTCGGGTATATTATCATGTTCAAGTGTGGCTTGGTAATCAACTGGACCCAGAAGACTGGGGTTGGAAGTTAATTGACAATACATTGGAACCAATCCAGACTTTACTCCCACCTGCACCGGAAAAACTCCTCAATACAATTTTTTTGCAATTGCAAAAAGAGGTGTAGTGCTAAGTGCGGCTGCAAAAAAGTTGGATTGTTTTGTTCATTAGCATGTACCAGTTGTCAAGGCCAGTCTTGCTCCAATGTTGAATCGCCATCAGAAGAGGAATCTTACGATATCAGCGAGGAGACATCTGGTGCATCGCTGTTAGAACACTTTACTTGTATCCAGCAGGAAGAAGAAGAAGAAGAAGAAGAAGGAAGAGAAGAAAAATAAAACATTACACTTGAAGTTCCATTAGATAATAATTATCAATCAGACGAAAAGTTTTCCCCAATTACTCATAATTCACACCGCTTCCATCATTTCCAATAGTACTATTTTTTATTTAATACAATATTATTCAATTCAACAGGACCACAATAGATCGTAGAATAGGCCTACCGGGGAAACCACGTTAAAAAAACGCGCTAAGTACACTACCTCACAGGCGGCGTGGAAACGTGTGCATATTATGGAGAACACAACTTTTTCACCTTTTTGAATCGCTATATCTCAGAAATGGTGAAAAAAAGTGTAAGAACCGTTTTTATAGGCCTAAATATAATTTTGGCATTTTTAGAATCTTTACTTAATACAAAACACAGTGTGTAAAGGATTTTTTCTTATTTTTTCTTATTTTTTCTTATTTTTTCTTATTTTTTCTTTTACAGACGGTATTCAACATTAAAGTTTGAATAAATCTGTTAGGCGCGCAAACAACGTGTGACGTCATGTGTCAGAGGTTACGCACAGCGCTAGCGTACTTTTTAAATTAATTCCTTTCATGATCCGTGATCACTGACTAGTTATTTGAATTTGAAAAAATTAGACATAAACACAACATTTGTCTTATCCATTATACTTAGTCCAATAAAGTTATCATTTTTCAAAAAAAGTTCTCCCGGCAAGCTGATTTTTTCAGGGTCGATGGATGGATGTCTCCCGAGTATCCGACCAAAAAGTCACAGTCCTTGTAGAGTGTTGCAATAGGGGTGGTTTCTTATTTTTTGTTTTTTTTTGAGATTTTCTTTTTGCAGCTTGTACATAGTAATATTCTCTACAACTTTGCTTATTAAATTTTTTTGTAACTTTGATTTTTGACGGTCCAGCGCCCATTATATGGGAAAACATTCACCATATTTATTTACTATGGTTCAGGAAACATACAAACAAAAGGCTGAATAGCTGGTTTTTGCAGGGTTGATTGAGAACTGTCTTCTGAATCTCCAACCAATTTTTGTTTTGTTTTGAGACTCAGGAGACAGTTCTCAATCAGACCGAACAGTTGGATAGGATTTTCAGTGTGCATGCGATGTTTCTGGGCCTAAATTATTCGATGCGCAGTGGACGGCACGACGACAGTGGACGGCAGTGATGATGTAAGGTGGGGTGGATCTTTATTTTTGTTAACGTATACGTTTCTGAACAGTCGCCAGTATACGACGAAATGCGCGTGGGATACAAACAGTAGATGCGCAGTGGATTATAAAAAATAAAATCGAGTACAACAAATATCAAAGGGACCGCTGCAAGTGGAACTACTGGTCTGTTCTGTACTGTGATACTATACTATAACTAGTGACAGATGACGTCAACTTCAATATGAGTGTTTTCTGAGATTTGTCCCTTCTCCCGGATATTAGTCGGTGATTTAAATACTTTCCAGTTAGAAATTATGAAAACAGATTTGATAATTGCTAATGTTTAGTAGCACTATATTAATATATATAGATTAATTTAAAATATACGGCACATGCAAGAGGCCTATTGCATGATCTACAATTTTTGTCTGACCTATTTTTATGATAAAACTTACCGTTTGGCTGAAAAATGCAAAAAACCCATATTTGCGGACTTCGACCTTGAATAAATTTTTTTGCAGATGTGGGATCGATGAGGACTTTTCACATTTCATTTATAAAGGTGTTCTCAAAATTCGTACCAATTTTCAGCTCTACGCGAATTATTGTAACCTTGAATGTCTATTTTGACCGGGTTAACAATAATAATCAACAAAATTATAATATAACTTGTAATTTATGATTAGGCCTACAGGCGACACCAAGTAAACAAAAAAATGGCCTTGCATTCTACCTCAAAGGTGGCGCAGAAATGAATGCAGCGCAATGCCCAAGTTTTCTCAGCCCTATATCTCAAAAACTATTGGTTCTGCGTAAATTTTGTATAGGACCTATTTTATCTCACGAACAAATTTTATAATAACCAAAATTAACGTAAAACCGATAATTTACGAGATATTTGAGAAAAACTGATTATCGTGACCTTTGACTTTCTGAGAAATTATTTGAGGTCAAAATAAAGAGAATGCCGCTGGAAAATCTTTTTAGAGGTTCGTGTAAAGTGACTGGGCTAAATAACGAGTGAAAATTACACACGACAGATATTTTCTTTTACTTACTGTTAGTACTATCTTTTTTGCAAAAATAGCGTAGGTGAATTTTTCTTTTTTAAAGTGTTCGAGGGTTCATTTTGAGTACTTTGTCAAGTTGGCGGGATTGACGTTAGCCGCCTTTTTTGTGAGAAGTTCAAACGCAAATAGCTCTCGAACTGTTGGTGCCAAGGCAAAACTGGTAAGAACCTTTCTTGTTTAGCACTAAAATCTCTATAAGTTTCTTAACAGGCTCATTTTCATAGAGTTAACTGTTTACGAGGTATAGCGCGTCAAAGTCGTTTTTGGGAATTATTTCGTAAACTGTTGATCGTTCATTAAAATGTCAAGTAGCAATCTTGCAGAGCACTAATTTCTCTGCAATTTATGTGAGGCCATTTTGTAGCACTAATAGTTTACGGGCTACAGCCCATCAAAAGTTATAAAAAAATTGTTTTTTAGAAATATTTCCTAAACTATTCATCATACACTCATATATGTTATTATCAATTTTTTAGAGCACTAAATTCTCAACGATGTAGCGGTAGCGCTCTACAAGTTTCCAATTACATAGTTTTATATTCGATCAATAATAATTAACGTTTTGACAAACGTATTTTGAAAAAAAAGTTTTAATTGAAAATAGTAGAGAACTTAACGCTCTACAAGTTTGCAACTACATATTTTTATATCCGATCAATAACACAGCCCCACAAAAAAAAATAAAAGTTCAAAGCAGCGAACTAGACCAGACCATGTATTTTCGGTCGCTGAATCCGAATCCGGGGTCAAAAAAAATCGTACACCCCCAAAATCATTAGCTAGAGCCAAAAAACGTCCCTGAAATGGTATAAAAAGAAGATTAAGCACCAGAATAGTTGTTACTTCTCAATCAATCGAATTATTCAAATTAAGGTTAAACATCAGCGTACACACAACATATATGAAACACACCCCCAGGGAGGGGCGAAAACTAGCCCCCACATATAAAAAAATCGATCCAAAACAGCAATGACTGCTAAAAAAGCTCGAAATGTCTAAGTTTTGTTAAAGTTTTAAGAAACTACATCAGGTCCGACGTAATCTTCATAAACTGCCCCTATAGGGTTGAGAATAACCACTCTTAAGTTCAAAGGACACGAGAAAAATAAGAAAAAACGTAAAATCCAACAGTATTTCTATTTTCATAGATGCTATGATTGGCTGAAATTGCGTAGTACTCTAAAATAGAACCAGAGACTTACGTACCATCAACATTCTACAGTGTCAACCCGCAGAGGGTGTGAAAACTACCCTATGTAAGATTAACTATAAAAAGTTACAGTGACTTCTACAAAAATTCGAAACACCTGCGTTGTGTGGAACAGAGAAGAAACTAGACTATGTTCGACGACGTGCTTGAAAACCACCCCCACGGGGTTGCGATCCTATATCTGTAGGATGCTGGAAAACAGAGAGAAACTAACCGGATTTACATTTTTATGGATGCTATGATTGGCAAAAATCGCGTTGCACACTTAGAGTTTGAAACTCATGTCCTATAAATGTTATTAAGTAACACCCCCAGAAAGGATGTAAACTACCGTAATTCAAGATGTAACGAAAAAACTATACTGTTGCTTATTCGTTTCATTTTCATAGTTTTTTTTTATAGAGGTGGCGTCTCTCAACCCCGTGGGGTGGTTTTCAAGCACAGTGTCGAACATAGTCTAGTTTCTTCTCTCTTCAACACAACGCAGGTGTTTCGAATTTTTATAGAAGTCACTGTAACTTTTTATAGTCAAACCTTACATAGGGGGTAGTTCTCACACCCTCTGAAGGTTGACACTGTAGAATGTTGATGGTACGTAAGTTTCTAATTCTATTTTAGAGTACTACGCAATTTCAGCCAATTCATAGCATCCATGAAAATAGAAATCCTGTTGCATTTTACGGTTTTTCTTGTTTTTCTCGTATCTTGGGGGTGGTTGTTCTCAACTCAATAGGGGCAGTTTATGAAGATTACGTCGTGCCTGATGCAGTTTCTTATCACTTTAACGAAACAGACATTTTGAGCTTTTTCAGCAGTCATTGCTGTTTTGGATCGATTTTTTTATATATGGGGGCTAGTTTTCGCCCCTCCCTGGGGGTGTGTTTCATATCTATTGTATGTACCCTGCTGTTTAACCTTAATTTGTATAATTCGATTGATTAAGATGTAACAACTATTCTCGTAGCTTAATATTCTTTTTACTCCATTTCAGGGGTGTTTTTAGGCTCTAGCTAATGATTTTGGGGGTGTACGATTTTTTTTTACCCCGGATTCGGATTCAGCGACCGAAAATACATAGGAATACATGGGTCTGGTTCGCTAGTTTGAACTTTTTTTTGTGGGGCTACGTAATTAACGAAATGTTTCGAGAAAACTGTTTTTTTATAAATATGCTCAGACTATAGCTCTGCAAAATAGTGTCTGTGAGAGGAATTGTAGAAAAATTACTGCTGTTTAAGATGTTCATTTGACATATTAATCTACGATCAACAGTTTACGAAATAATCCACAAAAACTATTTTTTACAAACTTGTTGCTGCCCAGGATTCCAAGACTTCTTATAAAGCTAATTTTCCTGTAAGATGGCTGAAATGTAATTAAATACAAGAAAAAAATGACACGTGATACGCTTTTCACAAAGTTAAACCTTCAGTTTGGCAATTTTATAACAAGTCAAGGTTAGTTTATAGATTATACGAACACCTTGATAAAAATATTATTATAAATAGCAACAAAATTAACATTTAAGCTGATAACGTCCTTTAACCAGAAAACTGTGGGATCGAGCGTGAGAACATGGCAACTTACTGTTTATGATAATTTATGCCTTTTTACTAAAAGTTTCAATTCATGGTTTTAGGTGACGGATATTAAGGACAACAATTAAATATTGTTCATTAACTTTATATTACGTAAATCCACTTCTTTAATGATTATGTGTATTCATATGAAAATAAAACGAATATTTTATGCAAAATAAGCAATTAAGTTTCACTTTCGCGTTTGTAATTTTGAATCTATTTTATGTAATTGCAATTATAGGCCAGTAGACGAAGGTATTTACCCACAAAAAGTTGCAAACTGTGTAAACTTTTTTTTAATGAGTTCGTGAAAGTGTGTAGAATAATATCCTGAAAAGTTTATATTTCGCTCGGTTGCAGAACATAAAAAAAAGTGAAAAAAACATTTTTTTTAATCCATTTTTTCAAAATGTTAAAATTAAATCAAGCTAGAAAAAAATAAAAAATACAGATGGATAAATCACGTATTTATGAACAAAAATGTCCTAACAAAATTTATCGTTAAAGCCACGGTTTTCCCGAAAAAAAATAGTCAAGTGTAACGTTATAACTCGGAGCGAGATCCATGCGTGCACGCGCTTGAATACGCATGACTGTGACACCGCACTGAATTACCTGCACTTTTCTAAATTCACCGGTGGACGCACCGGGTGGACAAAATACGAAGCTGATTGGCTATGCTTTTCAAAATAGCCAATCAAATAATGTTATTGCTTACCGGTGCGATCCACCTTTGAATTTAGAAATCTGCCCTACATGTCACTAAATCAGAATTTGTTCAATCTATATGTAGGCTAGTGCCTCCGATTAAAGGACTTATATCTGGATATATAACAGGCTATCTTTTCACTATATACCTTGTTTGCTCCTGACATAGTCACATTATATGTCCATTAAAATGGATAGATGAACATCACATCCCATAGGCAACAGTGGCGTTGTGTGTGTAGAAAATATGTAGAATGGTAAATATTTTCATTAAAATGAATTACTGCAATTCCTGCATTACCGGCTCTTTATACAACGTGATGTAGACATACGATATTACAGTAAGATAATACAGTAAGATAAATATGTATTGAAAGGATATTAAAATTTAATTGGTGTTCACTTTATAACTGTAAACTGAACTTCATCATGTTACGACTATGGAACGATCGATTTTCTTCTTTTCTAAACTGCTTTCTGCAAACGGCACAGCACTTTGCACTAAATATATTGTCACTAAACTGCGTAAATATGAATAGAGAATATTATTTAGCAAATCTCAACTTTTTAGACCGAGAGCTGGCAGTAAAAATAACTTCCTCATAAGTTTTGAACGGGGTTCAAAGGTCCTCAAAGGAACAGAGGTTTGAACTGACACGTCGGTACTACTTTAGGTTGTAATTTTAAAACCGCTTGTCTGCCGGGCGTAATTGGTCGCTTTGTTAGATTTAAATTAAAAAAAAAAAAAATTAAAAATAGCTCATAACTACCCAATTATTACCAACATAAATGTTGTGTGTAAATGACCTAAGATCTTAACTAAATTAAAATCGTAGGCGTCTGCCGTTGAGAATGGTCGCTATTTTGGAGCAGACGCTGTCAATTAGGTCAAAAAAACGCAGTCAACTTCCTCACAGGTTATCGCCGTTATTTTTGTGTCAAAATATTACTAAATATGTTAGTAATCAAAGTTGAAAAAGAAAACTTTGGCAGACGGTCGCTTTCCAACCGCAGACGGAGTTTTAAGTTGAGAAGTAAAAAAAAAATGTCTACACTCCAACTGCAAATTTTAGCTTATAAAAGGTACCTATTTGGATTAAAGATTTGCAAAATTTCTTACAATTGATAATCACTTGTAACTTTTCTTAAGTAAATATTGCATTTTTAAAATAAGCGTTATCACATATATCAAAAAACGCCGTCAACTCCCTCACAAGTTACCTTCAATTTTTTTTTCAATAAATATTTATTATTGTGTAAGTAATAAAGATGTATAAAGAACACTTCGACAGACGGTCGCATTCAGAGGACAGAGTTCCTTAAGCAAAAATGTTATGTAAAAAAGGAGCTAGTGATATAATACTTATTAAATATTTATTTAATTTTGAACGCCCAATAAAAACAAAAGAAATAGAAGCAAAAATAGAAAACATTCATCTATTCGTCTTCATCACCACTTGCATTGTAAAATACGTCATCTTCATCTATGTCCGGATCTGGGATTTTGCAAATTTCTTCTAGTGTAGAAGGAGTTTGTGGTCCAATAAACCATTCCACTTGGTATCTTCCATCGATTAAAAGCCAGCCATGTTCTTCAGGATTTAAAAAATTTGTATTAGCCTCTGTTACATAATTCCAGATGGCGCAAACTTGATTAACTCTTTTTATTTTATTTATTAGTACCTTTCGACAAGGTGGCATCAAGCTCCCATCAAAATTTTTAACTTTATTTAATGGATTTCTTCTCTGGGATACAGTACCACCATGGTTTTTAAGAAACAAATCTAGCCTTATTTCATTCACACTATTAGCATTATGCCTACCATACATACAGCATACAAATTTTTCAATGCCTTGAATTTGCTCTTCCGATATATCCTGGGAATGGCCAAAAGAAGCAAAAATTCTGGCAATATTTAGATCTTTCTCAATAATGTTAAAACGCTTTATTTTACCTTTTCGGGCAAATGATGCTGTATAATCACTGCCTGTTAAAGCATGATAGGCAGGTAAAGCTTGAGAAAGCGGTTTTTCCAGGTGATAGATTAGCAAGTTCATTATTGTTTAACATTTCAGATGAAAAGGGATTGAGGGTGTTGGAAATTTGACTCACAAGCTCCTTTGTCAAAATATTATCCTTTTTAATTCTATTATCGTGAAGATCATTCTTCGAGTAAATTGTGAAGATATTTGTTACATGTTTTATGAGATTGATTGTGAAATTGTTGAGGTTTTATATTCTACTCATCATGAAGCTAATAATAGAATTATATTTCATATATCTAAACTACCAAAAAGTATAAATGTTGTTATACGTGCCACCGATACTGATATATTAATAATAGCAGTGGGAAATATACACAAACTAACAAATAGAGTGAATATTTGGATAGAAACTGGACTTCAGTCAAAAAATACTTGAAGTACGTTTCTGTTAACGATATATACACAAATTTAGGAGACATCCTTTCTCAAGCTTTACCTGCCTATCACGCTTTAACAGGCAGTGATTATACAGCATCATTTGCCCGAAAAGGTAAAATAAAGCGTTTTAACATTATTGAGAAAGATCTAAATATTGCCAGAATTTTTGCTTCTTTTGGCCATTCCCAGGATATATCGGAAGAGCAAATTCAAGGCATTGAAAAATTTGTATGCTGTATGTATGGTAGGTATAATGCTAATAGTGTGAATGAAACAAGGCTAGATTTGTTTCTTAAAAACCATGGTTTTACTGTATCCCAGAGAAGAAATCCATTAAATAAAGTTAAAAATTTTGATGGGAGCTTGATGCCACCTTGTTGAAAGGTACTAATAAATAAAATAAAAGGGGTTAATCAAGTTTGCGCCATCTGGAATTATGTAACAGAGGCTAATACAAATTTTTTAAATCCTGAAGAACATGGCTGGCTTTTAATCGATGGAAGATACCAAGTGGAATGGTTTATTGGACCACAACCCCTTCTACACTCGAAGAAATTTGCAAAATCGCAGATCCGGACATAGATGAAGATGACGCATTTTACAATGCAAGTGGTGATGAAGACGAATAGATGAATTTTTTCTATTTTTGCTTCTATTTCTTTTGTTTTTATTGGGTGTTCAAAATTAAATAAATATTTAATAAGTATTATATCACTAGCTCCTTTTTTACATAAAATTTTTGCTTAAGGAACTCTATATTCCCGAGGTCGTTTTAAATAATTTAGGTATTACGTGTACTTTCATATATGATAGCAATTTACTCCCGTCTGTCCTTTGAATGCGACCGTCTGTCGAAGTGTTCTTTATACATCTTTATTACTTACACAATAATAAATATTATTTGAAAAAAAAAATTGAAGGTAACTTGTGAGGGAGTTGACGGCGTTTTTTGATATATGTGATAACGCTTATTTTAAAAATGCAATATTTACTTAAGAAAAGTTACAAGTGATTATCAATTGTAAGAAATTTTGCAAATCTTTAATCCAAATAGGTAGCTAAAATTTGCAGTTGGAGCGTAGACATTTTTTTCAACTTAAAACCCCGTCTGCGGTTTGAAAGCGACCGTCTGCCAAAGTTTTCTTTTTCAATTTTGATTACTAACATATTTAGTAATATTTTGACACAAAAATAACGGCGATAACCTGTGAGGAAGTTGACTGCGTTTTTTTGACCTAATTGACAGCGTCTGCTCCAAAATAGCGACCATTCCCAACGGCAGACGCCTACGATTTTAATTTAGTTAAGATCTTAGGCCATTTACACACAACATTTATGTTGGTAATAATTGGGTAGTTATGAGCTATTTTTATTTTTTTTTTTTTTAATTTAAATCTAACAAAGCGACCAATTACGCCCGGCAGACGGGAGGTTTTAAAATTACAACCTAAAGTAGTACCGACGTGTCAGTTCAAAACTTTAGTAACTTAGGAAGTTATTTTTACTGCCAGCTCTCGGTCTATAAAATAAAAAGACTTCTTCACCACATTTTGATCGAAAAACACTTATTAACATTAATGGCGGATACTGTCAAAAGTGTCAAACTGAGATTATGATAATCGAACTGAACCGATCGTGCCCGAATTGGTCGCGAATAGATCGACTAGCCAATCAAGAACTTATGGGAAGAAGTGCCTTAGATTGTAACTATCTCAGCAATATACAAATTAGTACAATTATGTATCTAGATATAAGTTCTTTAATCGGAGGCTAGTGCCAATACCTTTTTGAAAAAAAAAATATTTACAGGCAAGGACCAGTCGGGGGATTTAGTTAAGGTTATAAAGAAGAGAAAAAACAAAAATTAAACATGAGATAATGTGAAATCGTGAAATGGGGGTTGAAAGTGGTCTTTTGCGATTTTCGGCGAAACGTGACTTCCTAGCAGAAAATGTTCACAAAAGTTGTAGATATTAAGAAAATCTAAAACTTTTATATAAGGCATTTTTCATTATAACCCCAAATTTTCCGAGAAAATGGCGGAAAGCCGATTTTTCGGTTTTTTATTTTTCTCTCTCGTAAAAATAATTTAATTTACATAAAATTTTGTGACAATATACTTTTTTTTGCATTGAATAAGCAGAATTTTTTTGGAATCTGAGAAACAAGTAGTTTCCGAGATATTTACATTTTTCGAAAAAAAAAACAACAAATCTTCCGCGGAAAACTTTATTGGTGATTTTTCCGATTTTAATATTATACCTGGGCTCATTTTGGAAATATCTACTTTAAAATGGTCTATACATGTTGATGGTTTATGTTTCATTAAACCGCTTGAAATTAAGAAAAACCAAAAAAATGACTTTTCGGATCACGAATTTTTCAATATTATATATTATTTTCAATATTTTTTTTATTATTTGTGTAAATAACAGATTCAATTTCAGTGGCAGAATTTACTTCAATGTGCATTTTTATTAACGTATATTTTACTATTTTTTTACTAAATAAATAGTATAACGATGAGTACTCTGTTTTAAGTATATTTGAATAAAATAATTTGAATACATAACACAGCCACACAAAAAGAAAAAAGTTCTGTGCAGCGGACGAAATGATATGGATTTGGTGTATTTCTCGACGCTCAATCCGAATCCGTAGTCCAAAAAAGGATCTATCCTGTCAGTTTTGTTTTTTAGTCAAATACATCCCTTAAAATAGTGTAAAATCATAGAAATTATGTAATAACTCTTAACGAAGTGAAAAATGGTAGATGTTTTGTAGTCGAGAGTAGAGAATATAAATTCGAGCCACAGTAAGCTATTGCTATAAATTAAACCGAAATCTGCCTTGTCACCCCCCATAAGGATGGGGGGTGACAACTACCGCTAAAACTCAAAACACGCAGGTGAGTGTGAATAACATGTGCAAAGGCCAAATTTTTGTATCTCTTAGTGCAAAATATTTGACTCTGGTGCGACCACCAGCCATTACTCTCAAAGGGCAGAGACTCAATCCTATGGGGGGTTAAAACTAACCCCACAAGTTTCAAAACGGGGAAAAAAAATCAGGATTCTATAGTTTTAGGCAGGGTGAACAAATATGGAGTAAATTCGTGCCAACCACCAATACATGACTAGAGACTATCCTTAAGTGTGGTAAGACCTACTCCTATGCTCAAATGTTACATATAAAATTCGGAAAGGGTCAAATACTTGTAGCTCATTGCTCCAAATATATAAATCTGATACAATAACCACCCAATCTTTTTAATAAGGTTGAAAATCACCCCTATTGGAGCGGGGGGCAAAAACTACCCCCAAATACGGACGGAAATAGATAGACGGAAATTTAGTTAATTTAGGTATATAGCTTACATAGATAGAAAAACTGGTCACTGAAGAGATATATCCTATATCTATGACTAAAAAAAAAAGGAAAAGAAAACCACGGAAAATATTTTGAAGATAAGAAAGGAAAATCATAAGAAAAAAATGCATTGGGATTGATGGTCGAAAATATGATAAATAAGAAAGAGAATAGCTTTACACAGATTAAAAGATAGATAAGTTGATAAATGTTAAGATAATAAGGCCTCTGGTTATCACCATGTATTACAGATATGGCCCAATTTCAATATGGATTATTGTAATATGCTGTTTTACATATGTTCTAAAATTGATATCAAATATTTTAAGTCTAACAGAAGTTATCGTGTTTACAAGAAGCAGTATACACGCACACACACACTTACAGACGCAAAGACATTTTTTATTCGATATTTCAGTTCAGTCTGCTGTGAAACGGATATCTGTACAAGATTTTTTTTCTGCGATGATTATTAAAATTTATTTTCAATTTATAATAAATTTATAATAAAGTTAGAATAGTCAAAAGATATACAATTCATTACTGAACCATAGCAGATACGATAAAATTAATAGAAACATTATTGCAGAAAATTTAGTCAGCTTTAATTTTGCATATAGCCACTTTTTGATTAGGGCTGACCGTTTTCGAGATATGAGCGAAAAACCAAAAACCAAGACCTTCTTCGTGCCCCCCTGCATCCCCCTCACCTCCTACGTTCGGGGACTTTTGGTATGTTTACCTCCTAAATAGTCCAAACACAGCCCTCTAGTCAAAAATTGTGATCTCAGCATTTCCCTCTAGAAACCATTCATTGACTGGACTATGAGAACACCAATTTCTAATTTGCCATACATCATGTCCACACATATTGTCAACGTTTAGGAACGGGAGCCATGTGAAACATATTTCCGCATTTCCAAATAAAATTTAAAATACGCAATAAAATTTAAAATACATTAATTATTTTAATGTATTAAAGTTACTTGTCTGATGTGGTTTTTACGGATACTAAATTGAAAAAAAGACTGTAAAACATTGTTCGGAAGTCCATAGGAGGAAAAATCCAACATAACGACAAAAATTTTCCCCGTCCAATAACTACAATGTAATAGTGTTTTGATATTATTTTTCCGCTGAATGTATTCTCTAAAAAGTATTGAATTTTATATTATAAATTTTAAGTTGCATAAGGGTAAGAGTTGGCTCCTAATAAGAGGGTGTAATAAACGAAATGGACATTTTTGAAGTAATGCTACCAACATTTTGAAATTACTGTTTGGAAATAGGACTCCTATACAGTTAAAATAAACTGACAATTGTAAAGTACAATTTGAAGAATTGTAAAATATTTGTTGACATGCAATGCAATCTTCCACATCATCTACTACTATTATCAGGAACATCTTCTTTCGTGTGTTCTGAAATGTAGCTGAAGCCAATAAGGAAAAGGTGCAGATGCAGATGCAAAGCAAGATACTCTTCAACTTCAAGTGGAGCTGTAAAGGCTCCCTGGTAGAATGTGTTCCTCTCCTATGTGTAAATTGCAAGAACTGTACCAACATATGACTAGGTGGGTACTTTGTTTTCGGTCCGAAACAGAGTAATGTCATTGATTTCACAAATGGCAGCGGTACATGATAAAGATTTGTTGGGATACCATGTTTCATGATTTTTCTCCTTGTTTTCAGCCAAGAACGCATGGAAATAGATGCTCCTGATGATATCCACATCATGAATGATGTGGAAGAAACTGTTTTTTGATTGGGCACTGTATTGCATATCAATAAATATTTTATAATTCTTTATCAAACTGTAGCTAGCATAAAACAGCAAGGATCACGCCATAATTAGATGGATATCGTCCATGATGGGTACCCGCGACATTGAAAACACGCATCGTAGTGAAATGGCAAGGTTGGGTGTGCCCGAGGAGAGATATATTCCCCTACTATTGTGGAACCTTATGCTCAATGAGCTATTGGAAGAATTGACACAAGTATATTATGCAGACGCCCAAGTATATTATGCAGACGATGTGGCTAACATGATAAGATGCCAATTTGAAATGACTATTGCAAGACTCATGCAAAGAGCTACCAACAAGCTTTCTGTCAACCCTCTGGCAAGACAAAGCTAGTGTTATAGTAAACCCGCTCATAACATATGTGACCCTGGTATGGTGGAGCTACCAGAAGCGTTCTAGTGTTAGAGCTCGCCTAAGTCAAGTTCAAAGGCCTGTCTAGGAATAATAGGAATAATCAGAGCCGCTCCAACAGCTGCATTGGAGGTCATTTTTGGTCTCACCCACCACACGTTTTCAGAGGATGACGTGTTTAAAGCTATTAAACATACATTTTTATCTAATATATTTAAATTAATATATTTTTAACATTGACATAAGTAAAGTGATTATTGTTATCATATTTCAGTAGTCGTAACAAGGTCAGCTAAAAATGCAGCTGTTTATAAATAATGCACATACTACATTTTTTACGTTCACGGTTAACAGGACGAATATTAAAAATAACATGCGTATCTGTTTTTAATTTTAATTATTATTATTAGATCTATATATAGTTTAAATGGAATGTTATTTTTCTTAATAAATCAGTCTCAATAAACTGTTGGTTCTCACTAATACTTCTTTCTAAGCCTATTTAGGATGAGATACTCCATCCAGGGAATATTAAACTACCAAACCTACGAAAAACTTACTAGTCCTTGGCCTTCAACTGATGACTCCCTATCTAGGTTTACTATTCCATATGCAGTCGTTTCCCGAGTCGAGATGATTGGGATCGCGATAAAAGGCACCTTCTGAGTCAAGTCTGGAATGGACGAATCGTAGTAGTAGTATTCTCAGAGTATTCCAAGCAGATATATATGTCATCTTACGGTGTTCAAGCGAAAACCTCAAGAGATATTTCGTTGATAAGCACATTATACATGCAGCGACAGCCAGGTGGCTTTGCATCAACAAAGTGATGTTTAAGCTAGGACTGTGCTGTCGAAATATTTTGAAAGCTGTGTGAACAGAACTCATTCATACTTATATGGGCACCAGGAAACAGTGGTGTGGAGGGCAATGAAGGTGTTCTAGAGTTCGACAGAAGAAGGAATCAAAAGTCCTTTCCTTGGTCCTAAGCCAGAGTCTTTGGTTTACCAAGACGTCTAAGGCTGAGTACGCACAGGCGAACTGTAATTGTATCTGCAATGGTTACTGCAACCAAAATTTCTAAATTTGATGATTAGGACGAAGAGCTCTGTGGATCCAGAGATTTGCGAAAAGGGAAAACGTTTACGTACACACTAAAATTTCATACAGCAACTGTTGCAGTTACAGTTCGCTTGTGAATACACGCCTTAATTCAATCAGAGCAACGAGACTAGGCCATGACACAGTTTAACTACTCAAGTCCCAGGAATAAGATTTCATGTAAAGAGGCCTTCAACTAACGCCACCGTAGAGTGGTTGTTTGAGCTCGATAGAGAAAGGATGAGGCGGGTGGTAAGCCTGATATGATAACAGGACACTGTCCTCTAAACAGGCACCTACATACAATGAGGTTGAAGGATGGTCCTATTTTTCGGATGTGTGGAATGAATAATGAAACCATCACTAATTCTACACAATTGCGCACACTAGAAGCGTCGAGGCAATCTTTACAGCCGAAATATTTGCAAAAAAAAAGATTTTTGTGATCTTTGACCTTTGATATTTTGAGTAGCGGACACGAGATCTTGTAAGTTTTCACCCCATCTTTAGAACGTCAAAACAAAGGTATATGAAAATTTTCAGCTTTCTGACTTTTATTTCGCCTTATTTGCCTGCATCAGTGAGTCGAAAAAGTATATAAAAAACACTATCACATTAAAATTATTACAGGCCATTTTGGCAACCATGTTGGATCAGGCAACGTTTTAGAGCCTTTTTTGAATTCAGCTTCCCTAAAAACATATAACTAGACACCCAACTTTAATATTCACTCAATTTATATTTCACATTTTTACATTTTATGGAGACTATTTTGGAAAACACGACCGCCATTTTGTTTGGAGAATAGGTGGTTCCCCTTCCTCAACGTTGACAATGGGTGTGGACATGATATATGGCAAGGTTGGTGTTCTCCACATAAAGTACATTTTTTTGTAAAAAAAAAAGGTGCGGTTGAATAGTCAACCATTAACCTTTATGGACAGATTGTAATAATTTGACAGATGTTATTAGATGGACGATACCAATTACTCCAGTCGCATTAGGATCCGTCTGCTAAAAAAATCCAAGTGAACTGAAATTTTGCATACACCTTTATTTTGGTAGCGCAGGTGCCTTTGCCTTTGTAGCAGGCGAATGTTTCTCTGGTCATAAATATATCCTAATTTATTTTATACTTTAGTAAAATTTGATTAAAATCGGAAAAAAAATTAAAAAGTTGTCTTCATTTTAAGTGAGTCACACTGTATATTTAAGGAAATGTATAACACGACAAAATATTACGTTAGTAAATACGTCGAGTGTTGTAAAATGAAGGTTGTTTTGTGACTGTGATTTATTAGCAGACCACGGTAAACCGCTTTGATAGAAATATTCAATATACCAGTGGCGGCTGGTGAAATTTCAATATTTTTTTTCTCGTCTGTGGCGCATGGGACACATACGAAATTTGGGAAATAACATCTAGAGAAGCACTTCTCTAATGACCTCTAATGACCTCCTTTGAAAATTCGTTAGCCTCCCCTGGGTCTAGAGACTCCTGTTTATTTTTATTTTTTTTGTCACATGCATTTGACTTTTCATAAAAATACAACAATAGATTTTGGAGTTTGTGAAAATATTTTCATTACTAACTGAAATACAATGAACTGAAATTTTGTAATTTACAATTTAACAAATTACAATATTTCAATTCGTTGTATCTCAGTTAGTAACTCCAAAATCTGTTGTTGTATTTTTACGAAAAGTCAAATGCATATGACAAAAAAAAATAAAAATAAACAGGAGTCCCTAGACCCAGGGGAGGCTAACGAATTTTCAAAAATTTTTTCGCAAAGTGATTTTTCAAAATTTTTTAGGGGTCATTAGAGAAGTGCTTCTCTAGATGTTATTTCCCAAATTTCGTATGGGTCCCATGCGCCACAGACGAGAGAAAAAAATATTAAATTTTCACCAGCCGCCACTGCAATATACCTAATTAATTTATTTATTAATTATCTATTTTGGCTGGCGAATATCTCGTAAACTATAACACATAGGAATAAAATGAATATAAGCATTCTTGTAGGAAATTAAATTATGTTTAATTTTGCATAGATTACCTTTCCATACGACACATCGTTTCCGAGTTATAAGCGAAAAATCGAAAAAAGGAACCTTTCCACCCCACTTCCCTCCTGAAGCGGCGGAGATAGGGGCGGGGACTTCTAATATGTTTACTTCCTAACTACCCCTAACACATTCCTGAAGAGGAACATTCTCCCTTCCTTCATGTTCTCTACAATCCCCTTTTGGGCATTCATTGATTAGACTAATGAGTAGCGGTGCATTTAAGGTGCAAGGCGCATTTTTTTACATGGTTTTCCCGGTAGGCCTAATCCATATTTTTCCTTATTTTAAGTACCTTCTACATCTCGTCCTCGTTCTCTTCTCTCTTAACTTCTTCCTCTTCATTTTCTTTTGCTTCTGTAATATTTTCTGTGAAGAAATCAACGTGATTAATCTCATTATATTCTTCATCTTGAATATTTTCTATTGAATCTTCGGTAGCACTATCGGCATTTGCGCTGAGACATGACTGACCGTGACAATGACTACAAAGTATTGAACAGGACAGTCCAACTTTTCTGCACCTGCAATTTGTGTTACATCCTTTAGTGCAATTGCAAAAGATGGTGTGTAGAAGTACATCTGGTGCAGGTGTCGATGGCTCCAAAATATAATTATTGCTCATCCAAACTCGCTGTTTATGATTTAAATCATTACCAAGGCAGTTCTGTACCTGATAACACACTCTACTCAGATGTTGATGAGCGGCTGCGGCAGTAGGTGCAAGTGACGATAATTTCACAGCGGTGTTAAGTCTTGTTGACTTAAAATGGTGTTGATGGTTTATTTTTCATGAAACCGCTTAAAATTGAGAAAAACTAAGGAAAATGACTTCTGATCACGAATTTTTCAATATTATATATTATTTTCATTTTTTTTTCATTATTTATATAAATAATAGATTAAAGTTCAATGACAGAATTTACTTCAATATAATATTACTAATATAAAGTTGAATGAATTTAATTGAAGAAAGTGGGGAAAAACATTCTGAAACTTAAGTTTTTCATGGCAATGTAATATGTAATAGTAATCTGTTTTAAGTATATTTGAATAAAATAATTTGAATAATAAGAATAATAATAATTTTTATTGGTCATTTAAAAACACACCGTAGTATTTTGACCCGTCAACATAAATATGTAAAAAAAGTAAGTAAGAATAACAGGCAAAAATATAACTGCATAAAAAACCAGGACATAATACTAGTATAGTCAAAGTAAATAACAAACAAACAACAAACAAACAAACAAAATATGATTGTATAAAACACTAGGACATATAATCCTAGTATAGTCAATGTAAATATAAATGTATACAGTATCGGAAAGTCCTGGATTAGGTATTGCTTAGTTTCAACGACTTAACCAACCGCCCACAATAAAGGCGTCTACCAGTACCTTAGTAGAGCAAAGTGTGACACGCCCCTTAATTTACATCATTGTTTGCTTCGCTCTCGCTTGCTCTTATTGCCGTACCTAATCAAAATCTTGCCGATACTGTATGTAAATGACATAATCCTAATATGGTTTGTGTAATATAGTACAGGACAATTCAAGTAAACTAACAAAGAACAAACATTAATCTAAATTTATATATATTTAAAATCTGACACGTAGGAAGCATTGGCCAAAAGATGCTGTCTGTTTGGTAAAGATTTCAATTGTTGGGTTAAAGAGTTAAATAAAGCAATACCAAAATTGTTTCTTTTTGTTGACTCTAATCTCTGATAAGGTGTTTGTATATCATTATATGACGTCACTTAGCTAACCAAGCATGATGTGTAACAATTATATATGCACCTTGCCCTCAGATCAATATGTAGTATCCTCCGTTCGGTGTCAGAACGTCACACAATTTAAAGCTATCTACTAACAAAATTTGGATCACCTTTACAATGTACATCTTGGTCGGTCCTAAAACGTCATTCTTTCGTTGTGTGTCAAACGCGACAGAAGCTATACAAAAAAACTAAGAAAAATTGGGATATTTTACGAGAAAATGGGAAAACACCACCGTAAATATCATAAGGAGAGGTATGAAAGATTGGAGAAACAGGTACGTGCTCTGGAAAATGTTGTCGCATGAAATTTAAACACGGCCGGATCGAGCCATTTCGGCTCACCTCGGAGATCTCGTACTAGGTCCCGAAGATCCCGATTAAACAGGAGAAGTATTTTGGAAAAATCTGATTCAGAGAAGTTAGAATAACTAAATAAATTAGTAATTAGAAATGTAAAAACAGATGGTGGGCCGACAGCCATTCTCACTCATATGTCTTATGAAATGGAGATTCCATTGTATTAAGAAGTAATAAATTGACAATTAAATCAAAGAATAATAAAAACGTGCGAAATGGGGTCCATTTCACAGACGGCCCGGTGGGCTTGTCATTCGTTTAATTAAAGATATGGAGGTTCCATTTCTTAGATTCTAGATGGTTCAGAATTAATTCACAGTCAGGTTGACTATATAGTGACATATTTTCCAGATCAACCCGAGGAGGTTCCTCGACAGGAAGATGTATCGGAAATTCCATCTACAGCACTAAACCCTGAAATTTTGAACGTTTAAGGAAATTAGCACAACCAGGCGTTGACAATTCTGAGGCCATCTACAGTGAAATTTCGCAAAGGTGGGAGATAATTCTAAAATATGGACTTAATGCGGGATACCTGTAACTTAGTCACCAAGAAATATCCACGAATAAGTAGCTGTTCACTTTCCGATGCGCCTAAATTAAACCCTGAAATTAAAGCATCTCTTCCTACAGGGGCAATCAGTCGAGATGAGAGATTGGCCTCACTTCAGTCCCAAATTGGATGTACCTTGTCAGCAGTGGCAAAAGCTTTGACAATAGAATCCCAATCATTGAAGCCCTCAGTAACAGAGGGAAACTTTTGGCTCATTTATATTTTGAAAAATCAAAATCATGACGTGCTTTAGTTTCAACCGACCTCAACAAAAGCTTCAAAGACACTCTTTTAGAGGCTCATTTAGATGGTTTGTTATTTGGGGCAGACCTAGGTGAACGCATGAGAGTGGCCAAAGCTCTAGAAAAATCAGGCCAGGACTTGAAAATTGCTTCATGCTCAAGAAAGAATACCTCAATTATCAACACTTCGAAATCTTTAAACTTCAAGGGTCCGGTCCGTCGTTACTACAGAGACCAGCGACAGACCGGACAAAAACCAAGATATTTTCAGAACCATCCCTACCAGCATCAACGGAAATACTACCAGCCCAATCGTTTCAACAATCCGCAACAATCAACGGGGGGACCTCAAAAGAAAACCCAGCATCAATCGATCAACAAGGACAAGAAATAAATGTAAGAAAGTATGCTGGCCGATTAAAGTTTTTTCTCCTAGCATGGAAGGAAATAACTTCCGATATTAACATTCTAAATTGTGTTGGAGGATGCAAAATTCCTTTTAATGGGGCAGTTGCTCAGGCCGTCTTACTACCACAATTTATTGGGTCCGATGCAGAGAAAGCGTCTTTTCGCTTAGCGATTAAGGATCTTTTAGATATGGGGGCCATTACAAAAGCCAAATTTTGTCCTCTGTTTTCTTGGGGCAAAAACCTGATGGTTCAAATCGTTTGATTTTAAATTTAAAATTTCTAAATAAATTCGTGTCAACGAATAATTTCAAGTTGGAAAACCGATCCATGGCTTCAAAATTAATGTCAAAAGATTGTTTTTTAGCAAGTATTGATTTAAAGAATGCTTATCTTTTAATATCAATCCATCCGAATGATAGGAAGTTTCTAAGATTCCAATTTGAAAATTCCTTGTTTGGATATTGTTGCTTGCCCTTTGGGCTATGTAGTGCATCATTGGTATTTACCAAGTTGACGAAACCGTTGGTTTCCCTACTGAGAGGTAAGGGTCTCTTATCTGTAGTGTATTTAGATGATTTCTTTCCTTGTAGGCACAACCTACGCGGACTGCGTTAGGAATGTCTCAGAGACTTGCTTTTTACTAAGACATTTAGGCTTCATAATTAATGAGGGGAAAAGTCAATTAATACTATCTTACACTTGTAAATTTCTTGGTTTAATTTTTAATAGTTCTTGTATGTCCTTACAGCTCCCAACTGAGAAACAAATTAAAATGATGAAATATATTAAAAGATTTGAAACGATCAAAAGCTGTTCAATCAGAGAATGGGCTCAATTTGTGGGCCTGTTAGTTTCTGTATGTCCTGCCGTAAGTTATGGTTGGGTCTATACAAAAAGTTTTGAGCGTGAAAAATACCTTGCTCTCATGGATAGTAGGAACAATTATGAAGGAAGAATGTCAATTAACATACACTCTTTATACCGAGCTTAGTTGGTGGAAAGAGAACATCATTATGTCCAGTTGTCCAATAAGATCATATTCGTTTAGTATCGAAATTTTTTCTGATTCATCTTTAAGCGGTTGGGGTATAATTTCTGGCGAAAATCGATCTCGGTTCTGGAGTGTTATTGATAAAAGAAATCACATAAATTATTTGGAGTTATTATCGGCATTTTTTGGCTTGAAGTGTTTTGCGTCTCATTTATTAAATTGTGAGATATTAATGAGAATTGATAATACAACAGCTATTTCATACATTAACAGAATGGATGGTATTGCCAAGGAAATATAGCAGTGGTGTGAGAGCAGGAATATTTGGGTCTTTGCCTCATATATCAAGTCATCGAAAAATAAAGAGGCCGATTCAGAATCGCGATGTCTATCTCAGGATACTGAATACGAATTAAATTATTCTGCAATCATAAAAATCAAAGAACATTTCGGAGAGTTCGATATTGACCTTTTTGTCTCGCGAAATAATAAAAAATGCGAAAAATTTATATCTTGGGTTCAGGATCCCGAAGCTTTCTCTGTTGATGCCTTTACAGTGAATTGGTGTGATCTTAAATTCTCTGCTTTTCCACCTTTTTCTATGATTTTAAAAGCTTTACGTAAAGTCATAAACGACCAAGCTGAGGGAGTCCTGATTGTTCCCAAGTGGCCTTCATAACTCTGGTTTCCGATTTTTAAATCATTAGTTGTAGGAGACCTATTAATATTTCATCCTAATGAAAAATTGTTATTTTCTCTGGACAGGAACCCGCATCCATTATGGCACAACCTTTCCCTGGTAGCAGGGAAATTGTCAGCAAGGCTATGAAAAAACGGAGTCAGCAATTACTGTGCTTCTAGCCTCTATTTCAAACTCGACATGGAAACAGTACGAATGTAGTCTTAAGAAATGGTGGATCTTTTGCGATGGCGATTATAAATGTGCCTTAAAGGTCTCGGTTTCGAAAACACTATCCTTCTTAACATCTCTGTTTAATCAGGAGGCGGCTTACGGGTCTCTGAACTCTGCACGTTCCGTTAATGAGGAGATCTCTATAGATCTTTTAACTAAAAAACTCGCGATGTTAATTGCATTAGTGACCGGTCACAGGGTACAGACTCTTGCTCTTATTCACATTAATAATATAACTGGGACAGCCAATGGTTTTGAAATCAGAATATCGGATCGCATAAAATCTTCGGGTCTCAATAGATTACAGCCTGTCTTGATTTTGCCCAGTTTTGAAAATAAACTGGAGGTTTGTGTAGCAACTACTCTTGACTGCTACTTAACTAGAACAAAGGATAACAGATCAAAGTCAATCACGACTATTTTTAACTACCAAGAGACCATTTCATACTGCATCAGCTCAGACAATAAGTCGATGGATTCGAACCACCTTGAAAGAAAGTGGGATTAATTCAGAGTTAATTAAAACACACAGTACATGACATGCCTCAACCTCAGCTGCTGCTCGTAAGGGAATTAGTTGGGACGTTATTAGAAATACGGCTGGTTGGTCAAGGGATCAAGTTGCTTTGCTACCTTTTATAACAGACCTCCTTGTCATAAAACTGATTTTGCTAAAGCTGTTTTCAATTAGTATTTGAATTAATTCTAGTCTTTTTATTATATGCCTTATGTGAGCTAATTTATGTGTTTCGATTATAATTTTTTCCTTTTATATAGAATAAGTGTTGTCTAGATGACCATGTGAAATCATGTTTGTATACTCCATTAAAGTACTAGTTTCTATATTATACAATTGAATTTATCTTTATATTACATACATTAATTACCGCAACCTCTAAACATCTACATATTGATCTGAGGGCAAGGTGCATATATAATCAAATGATCAAACGAACTTACCAAGTGAAGTTCGATCTTGATTATATGTAGCACCTTGCGTGAAGATCAGTCCCACCACTCCCAATAGTATTGTGACAAGCAGGCAATAACCCCAAGGGAAGTTGCGACAATTAGCTTTAAAGAAATGACGTTTTAGGACCGACCAAGATGTACATTGTAAAGGTGATCCAAATTTTGTTAGTAGATAGCTTTAAATTGTGTGACGTTCTGACACCGAACGGAGGATACTACATATTGATCTTCACGCAAGGTGCTACATATAATCAAGATCGAACTTCACTTGGTAAGTTTGTTTGATCATTTGATTATTGCTGGATCTAGATTAACTTTGTTTTTTATTTGTCTGATGGCATATACTTTTTTGGGCAATTTAGTTGTTAATACATAATTATTAAGTAGAATTGATATTTCTTTTACAAATTTTGACTCGCTTCGTCTTCAGAAAAATACAGTTTTGTCATTTTTTTTATAAAAATAAGAAATTTCTGAAAAGTTATAAAATTCTAATGAATTTTAGATCTTTTTCATTGTGGTTGTTCTTCTACATCAATAAAACTTTCAAATTCCGAAGGATCTTCGAGATTATCGACGTCTTCGAGCTCTTCAATTTCAATATTAAGACTCTTTGCTGACCCTTCATCAATAAATAATTGTGTTTTCAGTCCAAATATGCACATGTGAAACATAAAGAAACAAAACAACACTTTTCTGAAGGGAAAGCGAGTCAGAATTTGTAAAAAAAATATCAATAAATTAATTATTATACTTAATAATTATGTATTCAAATTATTTTATTCAAATATACTTAAAACAGATTACTCATCGTTATACTATTTATTTAGTGAAAAAATAGTAAAACATACGTTAATAAAAATGAACACTGGGCCAGCGAGTCTCAACTCTAGTTTACGACTTTCAGTACGTTACGGAGCATTGCCATGAAAAACTTAAATTTCAGAATGTTTTTCCCCACTTTCTTCAATTAAATTCATTCAGCTTTAGTAATATTACATTGAAGTAAATTCTGTCATTGAAATTTAATCCATATAATATAATTAATAGAAAAATATTGAAAATAATATATAATTTGAAAAATTCGAGATCCGAAAAGTAATTTTTTTAGTTTTTCTCAATTTTAAGCGGTTTCGTGAAAAATAAACCATCAACATATATATACATGTATAGACCATTTTAAAGTAGACATTTCAATGGTTAAAATGAGCCAGGATAGAATATTTAAATCGAAAAAACACCAATAAAGTTTTCCGTGGAAGATTTTGTTTTTTTTTTTTTCGAAAAATGTAAAATCTCGGAACTACTTGTTTCCCAGATTCTAAAAAAATCATGTTTATTCAATGCAAAAAAAGTATAGTTTCACAAAATTTCATGTAAATTGAATTATTTTTACGAGAAAAAAAATAAGAAACCGAAAAATCTGTTTTCTGCCATTTTCTCGGAAAATTTAAGGTTATGTTGAAAAATGCCTTATATGAAGGTTTTAGATTTATTTTATTATCTACAACTTTTGTAAAGGACATTTTCCGCTAGGAGGTCATGTTTCGCCGAAAATCGCAAAAAACCACTTTCAACCCCATTTCGCAATTTCACTTTATTTCGTGTTTAATTTTTGTTTTTTCTCTTAGTATAACCTTAACTAAATATTCCGGCTGGTCCTTGCCTGTTAATAATTTTTTTTTTTTTAGCCTTCAAAATCCGTTTTGGCACTAGCCTACTATGTAACCTTTTTTGTAGATAATTTTCTAGCATTCATTTTTTGTAATAGCTAAAAAAGTCATGCGACCCATAGGAAGCGAGATATTTGAGAAGAAATTATTTTTGCCACTTTTGACCTTGAATAAATAAAAACGCAAGCGCGATATCGATGGGGACTTTTGAGACATTGCTTCTAAGGTTAAAATAAAAGTGTAAGCAAAATTTCAGGTCACTTGGATTTTTGTTTGGCAGATGCTGCTTTTTCTCGCCTAATCTAACTGGACTATGAGTCTTTAGTTTATTTCAGACATTTAGCCTAATAGTCCGGTGATATTAGGAAAATGTCTCTGAAAATTTTGGGACAAGCCAAAAATTAGTATACCCTACGGTTAGGGTGGTCCTTAAATTAAGGTAAAAATTTTTTTCTTAATTTTCTTTGGGGCACCCTGCCATTTTGATCTACTCTATTAAAAAAAAATTACTGTAATTTTTTGGGATTTTTTAACGCAGTTTTAGGGGTCGCTACCGCCCCGTAAAGTTTCAAAATTAAAACAAAAACTAGTTAGGAATTAATAATTAAATTTAGTTACAAAAGAAATTATGTTCATTAAACATGTAATTAATATGTACAACTGTATAGCAATTACAATGTTATATATATAAAACACTATAAATGAAAAAGTTGTTAATAAAATACAGTTGAGTTGAGATGAGAGTGGGGGACAATGTAGTGTCCTATTTTATTAATTTAATTGATGATCAATGTCATTTTGATGTTCATTTGATTTATTTTGATAAAAATTTTGCAAAAATTCTCGATTACCTTGAAAATTCAAGACTTGGTAGCGACCCCTTACCCCTTACCTAAAACATTATTTAAAAATCTGAAATTTTTATGGAAGTCTTTTTTTATATCATAGGGTAAATTTTAAAAGTTAGTTTTAAGGACCACCCTAGTATACCCCCTACAGAATTTCCTCAGGAATCCGAAAAAAATAGTGTTGACCACTCAAAATGGCGGCTTTAATGGTTCTTTAACTTTTTGTAAACAAAATGAATTTTGCAACTTACTTGTTTGCTTATATCTTCGCTTCTAAAAGTAGCAGAAAAACGTTCGACGCGTCAATTTCTTCGTCATGGGTTCCCCTATAAGATAGGTGTATATAACGAATTTTTGATTGATAATTAACATTTTATGACAAGAAACTGAAAAAATTGAATTTCTCGATCTTTGAAGTACTGTAGAAACAAATATAAAATCTGCATGTTAACGATATTATGAATAGTACATATTTTTACCCTTAATGAAATACACTTTGTCCCGTTGGAAAACATTAATTATTTTTTTGCAATTAATTTATAAAAAAAAAATCAAACTGTTATACTAAAAGATCATTTTAATATTTTACAGTTCTGTGTCGATAAAAACATTGTATTTGATATACATTTACATAATCAAAAAGAATATTGCAAAAAAATTTTAATTTGCGACTTTTTTACGCAAAAAATCAATTTTGCAACTTAAACGTAAATATCTCAGTGGATTTTGCCTAAAATTTATTGCTACTAACGGCATTTTAATTGTCATAAAAAACACGAATTAAAAAAAAAAATTTTGCTCCGATGCTTTGAAACCGAGATATGAAGAATTCACGTTTTTTGCGATTGCGGCGAAATTTGAAAATATTTTTACTTGAAAATTTAACTGAATATACCTCAGAGTGTGTGTTATCACTTACAAAAAGTGCCATGTCTATATATCTAGATGGGCCATGGAAAAAAACGAGAAAATTGTATCCTTGGCGCTCGCGCTAGACGCCAGATCCCCCTCCTCTTTTACTGCTATTGGCGTACTTGAACAGTTTTACCGCGGAGGCAGCTTTATTTCTCTTTTTCTCGGCTTCAGGAGTGGCTAGATGGACGTTTTTTTTTTTTTTTTCAACTTATTTAAGACATTTATTAATGAATAGTTTTTACTCTTATTGGGAATAACAACGGTATACATTTTGTATTTAAAAATTAATTTTGAATATACAAAATAAAGTTTATTTTTCTATCCTCGTTTTTTTTTAGGTTGATTTCCTGTGTCGAACTCGCTGTCCGCATTTCTGCGTACAGACAATCATTGTCATCATTATTTATATCAACATTTTCAATAACTTCCTCATTTTCTTGCATTTCATTTAATTTAAACTGACAGACATCAATATTAATTCAATTTGTGTTAAACGGCGAAATAAACATCTATTTCAAGATAGCAATAATGCGTGATTGCTTAAATTATAGGATGTTTGTAAAATTGTAAAAAAAAAACGCTGCCCAAGGAATCGCTATTTCCACATCCAGATTTTCTATCCAAGTCTCTGACAACGAAGAAAAGATCAATAAAACGATATGTCACATCGGTAATGGGGGTGGCAATGGTGGTAGTGGGGGTGGATGAAGTAAAAACAAAATTGAGGTCTTTGTTTCTTGTATACACACTAAATCACAATTTTATTTTTATCACCATCTTTAATAATGGAGTGGGGGTGGTAATGGGGGTGGCTAATGCCAACAAATTTTTTGGGACCTTGGCTTCTCTTATTTATACTAAATAACAATTTTATGGGCTCTTACTTGCCTAATTTACCCATTTACCCTCATTTCCCCAACCCTTCAACGGAATAAGATCAAAATATAATCTTCCAGATCTCGTTAAAGTACATGCATGTAGCAAATTTCAAGTCAATATATTAGAAGGTTCCAGAGTAATCATGCGCACAAAAAAGTTACAGACGCACCGACCGACAGAGCGACAGGCTTGTTTGCTCAAACTTAAAATCTCGACATTTCATGACATTCTAAGCCTATTTGAACAATAAAAATTTTTGCAATTTTTTTTTTGCCTTACTATATTTCCACTGGATGTGGAAATAATTATAAGATGTTTGATTATAAACTACTGAAATTATTTTATCTATAATAATAAAATAATAAAGCCGCTGTATTACAAATTCTTTTTGCGGAGCAACGTAATCGAATAATTGAAAAATAATCGAAGAATCGGAAAGCTGAGAAAAAAATAAGTTGCATTAAAAAAAACGTCCATTTAACCATTGAAGCCGAGAAAAAGAGAAATAAAGCTGCTGCCGCGGTAAAACTGTCCAGGTACGCCACTAGCAGTGAAGGGGGAGGGGAATCTGGCGTCTAGCGTGAGCGCGAGCACCAAGGATGCAATTTTCTCAATTTTTTTTCCATGGCCCATCTGGATATATAGACATGACACCTTTTGTAAGTGATAACACACGCTCAGAGGTATATTCAGTTAAATTTTCAAGTAAAAATATTTTCAAATTTCACCGCAATCGCAAAAAACGTGAATTCTTCATATCTCGGCTTCAAAGCATCGGAGAATTTTTTTTTTTTCTGATTCGTGTTTTTTTATGACAATTAAAATACCGTTAGTTGCAATAAATTTTATGCAAAATCCACTGAGATTACATTTGTTTAAGTTACAAAATAAATTTTTTGCGTAAAAAAGTCGCAAATTAAAATTTTTTTGCAATATTCTTTTTGATTATGTAAATGTACGTCAAATATAATGTTTTTACCAAAACAGAACTGTAAAATATTAATATGATCTTTTAGTATAACAGTTTGAATTTTTTTAATAAATTAATTGCAAAAAAAAAATTCATATTTTGCAACGGGACAAGTTGCATTTCATTAAGGGTAAAAATATGTACTATTTCTCATAATATCGATAACATGCAGATTTTATATTTGTTTCTACAGTACTTCAAAATTCGATGATCGAGAAATTCAATTTTCAATTTTTTCAGTTTATTGTCATAAAATGTTATTAACAATGCACATACCTACTTTATAGGGGAACCCATGACGAAGAAATTGACGGGTCGAACGTTTTTCTACGACCTTTAGAAGCGAAGATATGAGCAAACAAGTAAGTTGCAAAATTCATTTTGTTTACAAAAAGTTAAATAACCGTTAAAGCCGCCATTTTGAGTGGTCAACACTATTTTTTTCGGATTCCTGAGGAAATTCTATAGGGGGTAGACTAATTTTTGGCTTGTCCCAAAACTTTCCGAGAAATCGTTATTTTTGAATCTAAAATCACCTGACTATAAATATGGGTTATAAAAAGTTATGTATTCTTACTGAAAACTTATCATCTGATGTGGTGCCCCAGGTAACTGCCTGGGTTGTCTCTAGAACCGGCCGGTCGGTCCTGATACGAACATATTTTGTGAATTAGCATTGACTTTGTTTCTGATTAGACCACGATAGGGAAAGCACGATTTTTACAAATTTATATATATTATTATGTATCGCCTAGATTTGAAACACGAAAAAAAAATCGTTTCCTTATTTTAACCTCGAATACGTTTTTTATCAATGCATTTATGTGATATGACGGTAAAAAAATGTTTAAATATATTTATGCAACAATTATTTATCTCTTTAAAATTTTAAGTCATATTTTAAGTTTGTTTAAAAATTGTAAAATATTGATATCGGTATGTGTTGTTATACCGATTGGATTTAATCAAATACGGTATTAGAAAATAGCAAAAACTACTCATACTATTATTGAAATAGTTATTCGTATATTAAGAGAAGAAAGTGCAACATTGCTGCTTGAGCAGGAATATTGCTGGTTGAGGCATCAACCCAGTAATCATGAAAAAGCGACAGGATCACTTTCTGTTCGAAATGTGTGCACTCCCCTACTACTGCCTAATTTGATAATGAGGTGAGAGTGGCAGTGGGGGGGTCTTAAATAGGAAAAGACTTGGACAGAAAATCTGGACGTGGAATTAGTGGTTTCTTAGGCAGCAGTTTTTATTTAAAAATTTTCTCACGTATCCATTCATATTGTACATTAATCTTGTAGATCTTTTTCTATACCATGGAAACCTTATTGCGCCCCAAAAAATAATTCAAAATCTAGCAACTGTCTCGAAATTGCCAATATATTTAATTCTCACACTCTCAGTACTTTCATCTCCAGTTAAATTTACTCTCCAGATAATTTCCTTGGAAGCAATTGTGTCAATAATTGTTTCCATGGGATCTATCTAGAGAATAGATTTAACTGGAGATGAAAGTACCGGGCCTTAAAGTTATAACTCTCATACTTAATACAGCGGTGAGAGCATAAATCATGGGGTTTAGTCCGAATAACTGTGGGAGTTTTGAAACTTTGGGAATTTGTAGATTTCAATGCTACGAATGAAATAAGAAAAAATTCAAAATGTGATCTCAGCGCGCCGCCATATTGAAAAAATGGCGCACAAAAACAGTTTTTTAAAAATATCTCGCTTCGGGTTCCTCATACGGTAAAAAAATGTTCTTATAGAAATAAAAGAGCATCAAATTTTCTACACAATATGTCATACATTTTTTCGTTAAACTGAATAGTTTCGGTGCAGCAGTAGAATTTCTCAATTTAGTGCGACTTTTATGGAGCAGTATTTTTGTGTTGGGACAAAATTTGTTTTCATACCTGAAAGTCCTCAAATATAGTTGATTTTACTTGTCTTCTCGCATAGCTCAATGTTCAATACTCGTTTCCACACCACCTTGAGGTAGAGTCTATGGCGCGTTTTTTTTTAAGTGGTTGTCCCCTATAGGCCTAATTCACGACTAGCCTGCTTCTTGAGGCGTTTTAGGTGCTTGATGTCGAAGGTCCAGGTTCGTTGTAGTCTTCAACAATACTTTCTTCGGAAATTTTGTAACGGACAAAGCTGCGACAATGCACCAGCAACAGTCAACGAGTCCAATATGTCTTATACATTTTTTCGTTAAACTGAATAGTTTCGGTGCAGCAGTAGAATTTCTCAATTTAGTGCGACTTTTATGGAGCAGTATTTTTGTGTTGGGACAAAATTTGTTTTCATACCTGAAAGTCCTCAAATATAGTTGATTTTACTTGTCTTCTCGCATAGCTCAATGTTCAATACTCGTTTCCACACCACCTTGAGGTAGAGTCTATGGCGCGTTTTTTTTTAAGTGGTTGTCCCCTATAGGCCTAATTCACGACTAGCCTGCTTCTTGAGGCGTTTTAGGTGCTTGATGTCGAAGGTCCAGGTTCGTTGTAGTCTTCAACAATTTCCTCGGAAATTTTGTAACGGACAAAGCTGCGACAATGTACCAGCAACAGTCAAAGAGCTTCATGACGACGAGGAGGTCGACTCTCTAGTCGAAACATTTCTCGCAAGCAAGAAGAACAATCATTACGTGGAATCAGTGGACAGCGCAATGGAAGCAGTTTCCGAAGAAAGTACCTATTGTTGAAGACTACAACGAACCTGGACCTTCGACATCAAGCACCTAAAACGCCTCAAGAAGCAGGCTAGTCGTGGATTAGGCCTATAGGGGACATCCACGCAAAAAAAACGCGCCATATGCTCTACCTCAAGGCGGTGTGGAAACGAGTATTGAACATTGAGCGAGGAGGTAATCACTTATGCAATATGTGGGACAGGTATATGTCCAATAGTGTGCAATATGTGTGCAGTATGTGTGCAATATTGCAATTGTGGGACACATAATTTCAAGTGATTGGCCCCTCGACATTGAGCTATGCGTAGCAGACAAGTAAAATCAACTATATTTGAGGATTTTCAGGTATGAAAACAAATTTTGTCTCAGCACAAAAATACTCCTTCATAATTGTCGCACTAAATTGATAAATTACAAAAAATTATAATTTTGTCAAGAATGCTTGACTTCGCTCGGCTGCTGCACCGAAACTATTCAGTTTAACGAAAGATGTATATTGTCGAAAATTTGATGCTCTTTTATTTTCATAAGAACCGGCGGCTGAGATCACATTTTGCATTTTTTTCTCGTTTCATTTCCCAAAGTTTCAAAACTCCCGCACTTATTCGGACTAAGAATCTACCTATCGACTGTACTATGCTGTAGTTAATTCTCTTCACTTTCTGATGTAAAACATATATTTTATTTATTTACTTGGAATGATCAATAGAAACTGGCATCAATTTGTAGATGTCATTTTTGAGATCTATTGATTTCTGAACTATTCTTATATTTTTAGGTGGTTGAATTTCTAATTGTTTTAAATAACGTAATAGTATAAGAGCTACTTCCTGAATTTTATGAGATCATCGGAATATTTACGCCATTTGGTCAGCTGATTTATGATTTAGGTCCTGACATTGACATGTTTTTTTTTTTCAAAAATGTTATGGTTTTTCCTCTAGCTGCCACTAACTTATTGTGCAAATTTAAATCAAATCGGATTTGTCTCTCTTAAGTTAACGCGCATAAAAATACATGACGAAAGCAGAAGCAGATGTACAGATAGAGAGACTGACAGACAGACGGATAGGCGTCGGACATTTTGAAAGTTGTTTCTGACTTACACAATGATATGAAATTTTTTTCTCTACGAGCGATATTTATAATTTTAGAAACGTGTCGATCAAATGTAATTTTCGTATTTCAGAAGATTATAATAATAGAAACGAAAAAAATGTATAGAATATATTTTGTAGAGAATTTTATAACCTATATTTTTTATATAAACACAAATCCCATATCGCTAATGGTTAGCGAGATATAAACAAAAATCTTAATCGAACCATCATTTTTCCAAGATGGCGGTTCGAGCACAACAGATTGAGTTCAGAACTTTTAGTATGTTCAACAGTAGACGTTAATAAGCATCTTTGCCAAATTTCAAAACTTTATCAATTATTTCCGTCAAACACGAAATTTGTTCTTATTTGACTGAGGTATGTGGGCTATGATTACTCTTGAACTTTATTCAGCTTTATGTAAACACCCTATATACCATGAAATATATAAATATTTATACCAAAATCGATAGCAGCATATACCCTAGACGACAGAGAATATTTTATAGTGCAACTTGCAAACTGAATAATTTTTTTTAATGAGTTCGTGAAAATGTATAAAATAATATCCTGAAAAGTTTACGTTCCGCTCGGATGCAGAACATAAAAAAAAGTGAAAAAAAATTTTTTTACCCATTTTTTCAAAATTTTTAAATTAAGTCAGGGTAGAAAAAACATAAAATAGGGGTGGTGGATAGTCTACGTGTTTCTGAACAAAAAATGTCCTAATAAAATTTATTTTTTCCCGGAAAAAAATAGTGAAGTAACCTCTGCGCGGCCAAGCGCACAGTTAAATGCATACTACGGACTCTAAAAATTCTTAGCAGTTCTAACGAGTAAAATAAAGCTTTTTATATCTTTCTGATTACACATTTTTAACATTTTTCTTAGCGAGTAGGAGGATAAATAGTGAGTCTGGAGGGAAAATATATAATTATGAACGCATACACAGACACAGACACCACACATAGCCGCTGAATCGCTCGCATGAATTTTTACGTGCCTTTACTGTATTGTATTTTTTACAGGTACACCTATCCACATTTCAGCTATATAATACATTTACTAATGTATTGGAAAAGTTTCAGAATTTATATTCAAAACGTGAAAATTGCAATTTTTTATCATGATCTGATTCATCATATTTTCGAAAAAATGCATACAAGTAAACGAATTTGTGTTTGAACATTCGAAAAGTATACATTTTTTTCCAAATAGTGATATTTAATTTTTTCCAATGGGTCAAATTCTCGGCAAGTTACAGCCTCCAATATATAATATACAGTGTGTCCCAGGATAGATGTAACACGAGGTGTAATGGACCAAAAATTTTGGAATTTTGGAATGGTATTTGGGGATTGAGTCCTGCTTGTTGTAAAACTAAAGTATACCAAAAATGACTTGATTTGGTGTTCTACAGGGTGTTTTATAAGAGCAAAGTTGTAAAAATCACCACTAATAAAACACACCACAGATAGTAGACAACCCCCAAATCCATAGCCAAGGCTGTGCGGAAGGGAGTTACACATTTGAAAAAACGCAGACATACATCCACACCAACCGGTGTTGTCAATACCGCCTTAACCGATTGAGCTACCGCTCGAAAAAATTCCACTAAGAAAAGTTATTTAGAACGCAATTTCATACCTCTATACCAAATTTCAGGAATATAAAATTATTTTTTTGAAACATCCCATTTTTTCAATAAATTAGTATTTTATTTTGAACCATTCAATTAAAACTGCATAGAAATTATTTTTTGTGAATTAACAATTAAAGTTATGTAGAAGCTAAAAGTAGGCTATGAGAAAAGCAGTGGATACACATTTATCATTTATTATTGACATATCTGTCAAACGTAGTCAATATTATCCTTAATTTCTGTTTCAAATTAATGAACCAAGCATAAAATATTAAGTGAAAATGGTACTCACAGTGCGTGAAAAAATTTATATTGTGCAATGCTACGGAATTGGCGGTGAAAACTCGCTACGAGAAATGGTAAGCCAATTTAATTTGAAATTTCCAAACACTGCTTTGTCACGTACTCAGGCTATGAGAATAATTAAAAAGTTTCTGGCTACTGGTAGTGTTCTTAACATGAAAAGAAAAATAAAAGCATATGATGAAGACAATGTTGGGGCTATTATAGCTCATGCCTCTGTTATAGAAAATCCTAGGATGCCACTAAGAGAGAGATCAGCTCTTATTAATATTAGCAAGTCTGAACTCCAAAGAATTTACAAGGCAAAGAAAATTAAGGCATATAAAGCAAATTATAAACATACGCTTGAAGAGGGAGATGACGGCCGTAGGTTGGATTTTTGTTTGACCATTGGAGAAAAAATCATGCCATACAACTCCAGAAGACGACTTTATTCAACACATAAATGCCGCCTAGATCTAAAACGCCGGCCCACTGCGATAAAAAGAAAATAGCAATTTTCGAGAAATCCTAGTAGGCTTAGAGATAGACAAAAATTTTGTTAATAAAAGTTGTTCGGAATCACTTGATATGCCTCCCTGTAAAATTTTTTGAAAATCGGAATATTTTCAAAAAAAAAAAATTTTGTTTCACTTCTCGTGAAGACGTATCTTCTTTATTTGTGACCGAATTCATTTCAAATTTTTATCAGCCATCATTTCAAGTTTTTATACAACTCCATAAGATCACTTTATTCAACACATAAATGGCACCTATATCTAAAACGCCGGCCTACTGCGATAAAAAGAAAATCGCTATTTTCGAGAAATCATAGTGGGCTTAGAGAGAAAATTTTGTTACTGAAAGTTGTTTAGAACCACTAGATATGCCCCCCCTGTAAAATTTTGTGAAAATCGGAATATTAAAAAAAAAAATTTTTCTTTCACTTCTCGTGAAGACACCCTTGTATCTGTTTTATTTGTAGTCGAATTCATTTTTCAAATTCAAATTTTCATCAGTTATAGCACTCCATGAGATGATTCTATCTAACACATAAAGAGAACTTTTTACAGCAAATGAAAGTCATACACTATTATTGAAATTATTTATTATTTAATTACACGTGTATGCAAAATTTCAGCTCGATTGGATAACGGGAGGTGGGTAAATTTGATTCATTCATACATCATACATACATACGGATTTCCAAGTATTATAAAACCATTGAAAAAAAAAACAATATTACATTTAAGTTGATGTGTAATAGTGTAATAATAAAAAGTGTCCCTTTTAGCGTTTTATTAAATGCTGATTTTTGTTCACAACTTTTCATTTGTTGGAAAAAGTTCTCTTTAGGTGTTAGATAAAATCGCCCTATGGAGTTGTATGGCTGATGAAAATTTGAAATGAATTCGGCCACAAATAAAAAAGATACAGGGGTGTCTTCACGAGAAGTGGAACAAGATTTTTTTTTTTAAATATTCCGATTTTCACAAAATTTTACAGGGGGGCATATCAAGTGATTCCGAACAACTTTTATTAACAAAATTTTTGTCTATCTCTAAGCCTACTATGATTTCTCGAAAATAGCGATATTCTTTTTATCGCAGTAGGCCGGCGTTTTAGATCTAGGCGGCATTTGTGTATTGAAAAAAGTCGTCTTATGGAGTTGTTTGGCTGATAAAAATTTGAAATGAATTCGGTCACAAATAAAAAAGATAGAGGGTGTCTTCATGAGAAGTGAAACACGCTGTATATATAAAAGTATATTTTTCCCATCCATCCTATGCTTGTATTGTTTAAAACAAAAAAGTATCAGTATCAGTATCTACAATTTCATGCGAATTCAAGCGCGCGCACGCATGTATCTCGCTTCGAATTATAACGTTACACTTGACTATTTTTTTCTGGGAAAACCGTGGCTTTAGCGATAAATTTTGTTAGGATATTTTTTATTCATAAATACGTGATCTATCCATCTATTTTTTTTAATTTTTTTTCTAGCTTGTCTTAATTTCAAAATTTTTAAAAAATTGAAAATTTTTAAAAAATTGAAAATTTTTAAAAAATTGAAAATTTTTAAAAAATTGAAAATTTTTAAAAAATTGAAAATTTTTTTGTTCACTTTTTTTTATGTTCTGCATCCGAGCGAAATGTAAACTTTTCAGGATATAATTCTATACAGTATCACGAACTTATTAAAAAAAAAAATTATTTAGTTTGCAAATTTACCTTCATCGACTGAGCTAATATGTAGTACTACAAAGAGTCTGCACAATGTCGATTATTTGTATAACGGTAAGCATTAATTTCACACACTTTTGTATTATTGTCCGATATACTTAATTAGATAAACTATGCAAATTGGACTGCGTGCAATATTTGAATACAAATAACTTCAAAATGATACATGATTCTTATAAAAAAATGTTTAAAAGTTTTTTTAATGAAATTTTTAACATACCCTTTTGCCTTTTTCAATGGTAGAAAAAAATGACAAGAACTAACCCAATTCCTTTCATAAATACCCCTGCGAACCAAAATATTTAAATAAAAATTTGTCAAAATATGTGACGTGGTTAGACTGACAAGTATATCCTAATAAACCAATCAAGTTAGTTAATGAAACGGAACTACTTAATTCGTTACAGGCTGAAAAATTTGCCAGTACAGTAAAATTAAAAGTGGACCCGGAACAAATTTATAACAATCTGATTTCTTCAGGATTGTATTCGATGGCTATCCAGGAGTGTCTGACTGAAAATCCCAAAAAATCCGCCGTGCAGAAATAAAGAAAAAATGCGCCGCCATGTTGAAATTAGGCACTTTTTTCCTTTCATCGGTAATAGCCCGCACGCATGACACTTTAGGAAAAAAGTGAAAAGGCAAAATTTTGAGAGAAAGTGCTAAGTTTTAATGTGATATAAATCGGTTAAATATTAGCAAAGCTACGGTTGTCAAAATGACAGGTTTGTATAAAAAAATATTACTTCTTGTATTATAATACTAATTAATTAACGTAATACATTCGTAAGATGAAATCCATTCTAAAAACAAGAAAACGTAACAACAAACACAATAACAGAACTCATAAATAGTGAAAAAATAAACTATAAACTTTTTAATAAGCATAAAAGCTCTCAAATACGAGCTTCAACTAAAAACTAGCCTTATTCACAAAAAGTAACTGATGCGTTGTCACAGTCCTTGTCCAATGCAATTTACACAGCTGGTACTGCACTTAGGGTTACATTTTTTACATTTTCAAGACTGTTTGCAATGTTTCTTGCAACCACAGAATAAAATATTTAAAATTAAATCAGGGGCACATTTTTGTACTGTTTATATTGGTTCTAGATAACCGCTGTTTTGCCATCCCCAGTTCTCTGGATTAAGATAGTCGCCTAACCAGACTTGAATTTGCCAATACACTCTATAAGTATGATATTTAGTGGCATCGGATGTTGTCGGAAGAATTGCTAGACTGCAAGCTCATTTGCTTCAGTAAAACTTTTGAAAATTATTAGGATGTTAATTCAGTATTATTTTCTAAAACTGAAAATACTGTTTTTTGCCATTTTTATAGAATGCAGAGGTGGTATCGCATCCGAATATGGTATGTGCAAATAGAGTGCAGATATTCGGTATTTTATCAGATTTACCTTAATCACCGTCTCATCATGTATACATTTTTTTGCAGTGCTCAATAAGTAGTATGTATCTTGACTAACAACTATAACAGGGTTACACATATCAGCTGAGCAATCAATAGTAGCTTTTACAATAAAATAATCAGCATCTGCATCCGCACATTTGACTGTGATATTATTTTGATTGAAATTTGATGTTAGAAGTTTAATTAACTGATATTTATTTGACGCCGATTCTAAAAGTTCATTTTGAGATATCTCTAGTACTTTTTTGTGGGTCAATATTAATTTCTTTCTGAAATGCATTTTTTGTTCTTCTGTGATATTCTGTAAAATTAACGAAAGTGCTTTCATTAGAATAGCCATCGAAAATAATATTACAGTTTAAACCTCAATGATGACGAACAAATGAAACACACTGATGAACAATGTCTTTACATTGAGCCGGGCGTTGCCACACAACTTTTCTATTACAAATTGTTTAGCACTTTCAGGCAAAGTTGGACTTGGTGTAAGTTTTTTATCAAAATAAGAAAAAAGAGATGATTTGTTGTTTTTCGAAACGAAATATCGTCAAATAAACTAACCGGTGTACGATTTTCTTTTATGATTATTTTATGTTTTTGTTGACTATTGTTACATTCTTACGGTATTAAAATACAAAAAATACCCTTTTTTGAAAAGAATCTGGTCATTTTGACAATCATTACTTTGTTAATATTTAACCGATTTATACTATATTGAAGCTTAGCTCTTTCTCTCAAAATTTTGCCTCTATTTTTTTCCTAAAGTGTCATCCATGTGGGCTATTACCGATTAAAGAAAAAAGTACCTAATTTCAACAGGGCGAAGCATTCTTTCTTTAATTCTGCACGGCGGATTTTTTGGGATTTTCAGTCAGAGACTCCTGGATAGCCATAGAATACAATCCCGAAGAAATTAGCTTGTTACAAATTTGTTCCGGGTTTGGTTCAAATTTAATTCTATTTTACTGAAGTAATAGTTGATAACAGGCAAAACTGTAAAATGTAAAAAAAAATTCAAAGACAAGTGAGCATATCGTTCTTTTCAAATTCATCGTTGATATTTCTAAAAACAGGCGAGGAGTAGAAACCGCATATAGACAATTTTGTGGAGCATTCAGTTTTCCATCAGATAGATGGATTGTGTTTGCAATTGCAAATAGATAAATAGGTTTGGGATTAATTCTCTAAAGTCACGGGTCGAGAAACGTTTCGGCGCTTCCATGCCGAATATTGTCAATTTAAATACATTGACGCTGAACGATCGTCTGCTAAAAAACCACTGCCTAAGGAATCACTACTTTTGATAAAAAAAAAAAAATCAAAATTTTCTTTTAGGTTACTATGCTTCCGCTCCACTACGTGGATGTGGAAGTAAAATGAGAAAATTTTATAGAAAATAGGTTCTAAACTTTTTTTCGTAGGTGCCACGGTTTTCGAGTAAAAACTTTGAAAAAGAAATTGAACTGTCTTCAGAGAAAAACGCTAAATATTGTGGAATAAAATTTCGCAGTCGCTCAGTTGACTGAACCTTATTACTTAATATCGATATTGAAGTAGGTTAAAAAAACCGCTCCACAAGGAATCACTACTTCCACATCCAGATTTTATCAAAGTCTCTCGCAACGAAAAAAAATGTTGATACTATATTTACACTCAACTGTGTGGAAATAATTGTTTATGGAACTTTAATAACATAATATTTGAAATCCTACGAAAACCTATGAAACGATATGCCACATCGGTGATAGGGGGTGGTAGTGGGGGTAGATGGAGTAAAAAATATTTTTTTGAGGCCTTTTGTTCTTATATACACCATCACAATTTTATTTTTTTCAGCCCCTTTAATAATGCGGTGGGAGTCGTAATGGGGGTGGCTCATGTCAAAAATTTTTTCGAAACCTTAGCTTCTCTTATATATACTAAATGCTAATTTTATGAACTCTTACTTGCTTGATTTACCTATTTATCCCCTATCTACCCTAATTTATCCCCCAACCCTTCAACGGAATAAAATCAAAATATATTCTAGTCCCAGATCTCCTTACGTACGTAAAATACGTATATGTACCAAATTTCAAGTCAATATCTTAAACGGTTCCAGAGTAATCGTGCGAACAAAAAAAAGTTCAGACCGACGGACAGACAGACCGATAGAATGACAGACATATTTTTTTGCTCAACCTTAAAATTTCGACGCTTCATGACATTCTAAGCCAAATTAGGCTATTGTTTAAATAAAGTAATAAAAATTTACAAATTTTTTTTGCATTACTATACTTCCACTGCATGTGGATTTGGAAGTAATGCGTTTGAATTCGTTATTTGTTCATTTCTACACCGACTTCTGATTTATATTACTGTGAAAAACTTATTTTGGATTCGTAGACTTCTAGACCAGTTAACGAAAGGGTGGTGTAGAGTGCGTGAGCAGGGACCTAAGCGATTACTTTAGAAAGTTGTTCAGGGTGTTTAGGCAGTGAACATACTGAAAGTCCTGACGTCTAGGAGGTGAGCCGGAGGGGGGGCATAAAGAAAGTCCCACTTTTGTTTTTTTCGCTTATATCTCTAAAATGGTGGGTCGTAGGGAAAAATTTTCTGATACAGAATGAAAGCTCATGAAATTTTCTACAACGTTCATTTTATATACTTTTTTCCAATTCGCAACCGTTTTCGAGCTACACGCTGCAGAAAAGTGAAAATTTTTGAAAAACAGATTTCTACCTCTTCAGATATAAGGAAAAGCAAGGTGGCCTTCTCAAAATTGTACTTAAGTCAGAAATAATCAAGGAAGCGGCAGTGATCTTTTACAACCTCCTCCATTCGGGGCGAGGTTGAAGAGGCTGGGAAGATTTGCTTCCTCAAATGGTATGGGGCACCAGCAAAACAGACTTCCCTCAACCAGTACCGCTCCAGTTGTTCATGAGGTCAGTGGCAATATTACGCCTGACATCAGCTCCCTTCCACCAACTGAGAGCGCAGCTGAACAGCATTCTCGGCGCGCCTACCACCAAGTGCAGCAGTGGCTCGGGAATAAGCTGTCCCCTCAAGAGTGGGGGTGGAAACATGTAGGAGACACCCTGGTGCCAATTACAAGCACCGGAGATCCTACTTTTTCTTTATCATCTTTAAAATACAATTTTCTATTTTTCAGGTAAAAATCTGTTTTTCGAACATTTTCACTTTCCGGAGCGTGTAGCTCAAAAACGGTTGCGAATTCGAAAAAAATATATAAAATTAAAGTTGTACAGAATTTCATGTGCTTTAATTTGGTATAAGAAAATTTTTCCCTGCGTCGCACCGTTTTCAGGATATAAGCGAAAAAACCAAAAGTAAAACTTTCTTTGTGCCCCCCCTTCGACTCACCTCCTAGACGTCAGGACTTTCAGTATTTTTACTCCCTAATAGTCCAGGAAATATCTTCGCACCCGTTGCGTTGGGGAAAATATTCTCAGTCGGTTTTTTTGCATAATCTTATGGAAAATGGTCACCTGAAAACAAATCTGCATGTTGCCAGGTCTAAAAATGGGTCAAAAATTGTTTAAACAATTTTTTTTAAACAAATTGCAAAAATTATTTATTTTGCTCCGGACAAATTTTTACTAGATTTTTTGGGCAATTATAAACAAAAAAAGTCTCTTGCAACTTTTCTCTAAAGTTGATAGTTTTCGAGATATTAATTATTTAAAGTTCGAAAAAACACAAAAATGGCCATTTTCAACCCTGAAAAACAATATGAAAAACAGAAAATTTTAATGTTGCTAAAGGCCTTAAATATTTTTAAGAAATTCCCAGTGCGTTTTAGGCTATTATGTTATTGCAACCCTTTGTTTTTTAATTGATAACACAGGCCCACAAAAAAGAAAAGTGGTCTGCGCCGGAGTACTGACCATACCTATCCCCTGTATTTTGAGCCGCTGAACACGAATCTGACCTTAGTTTTTCCCCAGCACGTCAGGTTGTTTTCTAACAGCAAATAAATATATAAATATTATAAAAAATATTACGATTCAACAGATTTTTTTGCTGTTAAAAAAAAACTGACGTGCTGGGGAAAAACTAAGGCCAGATTCGTGTTCAGCTGTTCAAAATACAGGGGAGTACTCCGGCGCAGACCATTTTTCTTTTTTGTGGGCCTGTGTTATCAATTAAAAAACAAAGGGTTGCAATAACACAATAGCCTAAAACGCTTTGGGATTTTGTTAAGGGGTGTTTAAAGAATATTTAAGGCCTTTAGCAACATAAATTTTTTTTTTTCATATTGTTTTTCAGGGTTAAAAATGGCCATTTTTGCGTTTTTTCGAACCTTAAATAATTAATATCTCGAAAATTATTAACTATAGAGAAAAGTTGCAAGAGACCTTTTTTGTTCATAATCATCCAAAAAACCTAAAAAAAAATTGTCCGGAGCAAAATAAACAAGTTTTGCAATTTGTTTAAAAAAAATTGTTTAAATAATTATTGACCCATTTTTAGACCCGGCAACATGCAGATTTGTTTTCAGGTGACCATTTTCCATAAGATTATGCAAAAAAACCGACTGAGAATATTTTCCCCGACGGGTGCGAAGATATTTCCTGGACTATAAGGACTCTGAACAACTTTCTAAAGGAATCGCTTAAGTCCCTGCTCACGCACTCTACATCTCCTTTATTGACTGGAGTATTCTTAAACTTACCCATTATATATCTTGAGTAAAATGCCACGAAAAAAAATCTTGGTAGGATTTATTCTTCATACTGTACTTTGTCATTTATTAAATGGTATAAAGTACAGATCTTTTACATTTGACGGCATACATTGAGAGTACTGAGACGGTAGTTTTTCTCAATTTTACAATTTCGTAATTACTTCCACATTCAGTATAGTAACGACAAACATTTTTTAAAAAAAGTTTTATCTTAGAATGGCATGAAACGTCGAGATATTAAGTTTGAGCAAAAAAAAATCCATCTAACTTTTTTGTGCGCACGATTACTTTGGAACCGTTTAAGATATTCACTTGTTTGGTACACGTATGTATTTTAACGAGATCTGGAACTAGATTATATTTTCATCTACTTATAGGGTCGAGGGGTAAATTAGGGTAAATGGAGGTAAATAGGTCAATCAAGAGTTCATAAAATTTAATATATACAAGAGAAGCTAATGTCTCAAAAAAAATTTTGGCATTAGCCACCCCCATTACTACTCCCACTCCATTATAAAAGGGGGTGAAAAAAAAATGTAATTTAGTGTGTGTACAAGAACCAAAGGCCTCAAAATATTTTTTTTTACTTTATTCATCCCCACTACCACCCCCCTATCACCCACTCCACTACCAATGTGGAATATCGTTTTATGGATTTTTGGGGTAGACGATTTCAAATATTATATTATTAAAGTTCCATAAACAATTATTCCACATACAAAATTTTTCCCTTGAGAGAGACTTGGGTAGCAAATCTAGATGTGGAAGTAGTGATTTCTTGGGCAGCGGTTTTTACTTCCATCCAGTGGAAAAAAAATTATTATTGTTAAAATAGGATTAGAATGTCATGAAACGTCGAGATTTTAAGTTTGAACGAAAAGAAATGTTTGTCACGTCTGTCGGTCTGTGTGTGCGCACGGTTACTCTGGAACCATTTTAGATATTGACTTGAAATTTGGTACACGTGTATTTTAATGAGATCTGGAAATAGATTATATTTTGATCTTATTCCGTTGAAGGTTTGGGGGGTATATTGAGGTAAACGGGTGTAAAATGGTAAATCAAACAAGTAAGAGTCCATAAAATTGGTATTTAGTATCGTATAAGGGAAGTCAAGGTCTCGAAAAAAATTTTTTGCCTCCATTATTAAAGAGGGTGAAGAAAATAAAATTGTGATTTAGTGTTTGTACAAGAACCAGAGGCCCCAATTTTTTTTTTACTTCATCCACTCCCACTACCACCACTACCGATGTGGCATATCGTTTTATCGGTTTTTGGGGTAGACGATTTCAAATATTATATTATTAAAGTTCCATAAGCAATTATTTACACATAATGAAGTGCAAATATAGTATCATATGTGAGATACTTGGATAGAAGATCTGGATGTGGACTTATCACTACTTAATGATTCCTTAGGCAGCGATTTTTCAGTAATTATAAACTAAAAAATGTAAAATATTCGAAAATTAACGTTAAAAAATAAAAATAAATTATAAATTAAAGTTGAAAGCTAAATTGTTCCACGGCATTATTTTATTTAAGATTTCATATTTATGACAAAATATTTCGAAACGCCTGATTCAGAAAACGGTGTTTTTCTTCATATAGCTCATGTGACTTGTATAATAAATGTACAAACTTTCAATAGGTAGGCATGTATATGATATAATCTATAGAGCAAAAAACGGGGGATACCCTAAATCATTCCCACAATGTAGAGGGGGTTGCCACAATCATTAATTAATGTTTTCCACAAAAATATCGTTGTCCCTACGACTGCCATGTTGTCCCAGGGTGTCCCAAAATCACCGGAGCAGCTTGTAATGGACAGATTCTTTACAACATTCTGAGACGAAAACCTTAATACAATTATGTCTAGTCTCCAACCATTTTCGAGCTTGACTCTATTGAATTTTCTGTATATGTAGGCGCTGTAACCTAAAAGAATGATGACAACCGCACTGAATTTATTAGTAAAATCTGTTACTTGCGTGCATTTGTTATTATTAAGTTTCGTAATACCAAAATGAGCTATACTTCAGAAGAATATTGGGAGATGACAATCATTTATGGTGAATATGAACGTAATTCTGAAGCTGCTGCGCGAGAATATGCAGAAAGAAGACGTCCGAATAGAAATGTTTTTTTTAAGACTGATAAATCGTGCAAGAAACACAGCTACTTCGGTTCCTTCGTATAAAAATCCACCCACGAACGATACGAACTCCGGCAAATGAAGATGTTGGGATTCATGAAACTGAAGTAGAACCAACAGATTCTTGACGAAACGTAGCGCGAATGTTGAATATTTCAAGAAGCTCAACACAAAGAATTTTGAAGGACGTTAGATATCATGCCTATCATTATTCGCGTGTATAAAATCTTATGCCGCAAGATTACCAGGCCCGTATTGATTTCTGCACTTGGATTTTAGAACAAGAACAAATGGATCAAATTTTTTTGCTTAATGTACTTTTCACCGTTGAATCCAATTTCTCGGGTGAAGGAATCTTTAATAGATAAAACTGCCATATTTAGGCCAATGAGAATCCACATGCGTTCAGACCCAGAAAATTTCAGAACAGGTTCAGTGTAAATTTATGGGCGGGTATTTTTGGGAATTCTTCTTCTTTGGTAAGCAAATTATTAAAAAGGTAGGTAATGTTAAAATTGTTTCTACAGATTGGACCCTTTGAACTTCCTGCTCGCTTAAACGAACCTACCGGTATTGTTGGAAGATGTGTCATTATTACAACGTCGTAACATGTGGTTTCAGCTCGATGGTGCTCCACCGCATTGCACATAAGAGGATACGAGGAATATTAAATATAACGTATCCAAAAAAGTGGACAGGACGTGGTAGCCCTACAAGTGACCTGTCCGATCGCCTGACTTAAACCCATTGGACTATTTTCTTTGGGGTAAATTAAAACAATATGTTTACAGTGGGGAGGTGATTCATACCCTAAACGACCTAGATGACAAAATAACCGTAGCATTAGCGCCGGTTATACCGGAAATTGCGAAAAGAACTGTGCAGGATTTGAGCAGACGAATACGTCTTTGTTTGCAAATGGAAGGAGGGTATTTTGAACATGGATGAAGTAAAAAAATATTTTGAGGTTTCTGGTTCTTGTACACACACACTAAATCACATTTTTTTTTCATCCCCTTTAATAATGGGGTGGGGGTGGTAATGGGGTGGCTAATGCCAAAAATATTTTTGAGACCTTAGCTTCTCTTTAATATACTAAATACCAATTTTCTGGACTCTTACCTACTTAATTTACCTATTTACCCCAAATTTACCCCAATTTACCCCCAACCCTTCGATGGAACCAGATAAAAATATAATCTAGTTCCAGATCACGTTAAAATACATACGTGTACCAAATTTCAAGTCAATATCTTAAACGGTTTCAGAGTAAACGTGCGCACAAAAAAAAGTTTCAGACCGACAGACAGACAGAAATTTTTTTTCACTCAAACTTAAAATCTCGACGTTTCATGACATTCTAAGCCTATTTGAACAATAAAAATTTTTTTAAATTTGTTTGTCGTTACTATACTTCCACTGGATGTGGAAGTAAAAGAGGCTTTTTTGACCCATCCGTGGTAAAGTATGGAAGCAATATTTTTTTTATTAATTTTGGGGTGCTGAATACGAATCTGTCATCAAGAAACCAAATTCACCCCTTCAACCCTCCTCGCTATTCCCTCACCACGTTGTAAGCCACTATAACTACTATATAGTTATTTACATATTTTTAAAGAAACCAGAATACCTCATTAAGTGGTTGCTATTAGAATCTAATAATCTGATTTAATATTTTCGCTTCTTTTTCTACTTACCTAACGAAACTGAGTATTTTGAAAGAATTTTCTGCACTAAAGAATAACTTTTTGTTACAAGTTCTAATATCAATTTCAATGCCACCCCCAAATAAGAGTTGTTTTTTACTGTCTTCCCGATGTTTTTTGCAATTCGGATGACAGATTCGTATTCAGCACCCCAAAATTAGTAAAAAAAATATGGTTTCCACACTTTACTACGGATGGACCAAAAAAGCACTTTTTTGTAAATAACTATATATTAGTTATAGTAGCTTCTATAGTACCTTCTTGGGGGTGGTGGGGGAATGGCGAGGAGGGTTGCAGGGGTGAATTTGTTTTTTTTTACTTCTTTTTCTACTTATTTATCGAAACTTAGTGTTTAGACAAACATCAATTCCAATGTCACCCCCAAATAAGGGTTGTTTTTTAATTTGTTCCCGAGATTTGTCGACAAAACGGATGACGGTTTCGTTTTCAGTACCCCAAAATTAGTAAAAAAAAGATGGCTTCCATACTTAACCACGGAGGGTCAAAGAAGCACCTTTTTTTAACATTGTTCTTTAATAAATCGTTATATAGTGCAATAAAAATAAGCCTAAACGTATGCGAATCTTGAAAAAATTAGTACAAGCAAGAAATTTGGTGGAGATGTTGCAGTTATCATCTTATTGAATATATTAAAAGTCCCCTATGATCTAAGCTGTACTTCACCCACCATATTGAAAAATGGCGGCCCATTTTAAAATTCTTGTGTATAAATCCTTTACCGTTGCAGATAGGAAAACAAGTTTCAAATAAAAAATATAATAAAACAAACAATTTTTGATATTAATATTTTTTTCTTTAAATCGAACGATTTTTAAATTACACAGGTCAAAAAAAAAATCTGTTCCAAGGACTAAACCTATCATGCCTTAATAGTAGAAGAGCATGTGGTTTTTCGTGGGAAATGAATGATTAAAGCTGGCAAGATATTTTTTATGTTTAGTTATATCACACTAAATAACAATATGTTTCTTGCCACCCTGAGATACGCGTCGTCCACCCCCCACCCTCCCTTATGGGTAAAAAATTTAAAATTGCTGTATCTCGGAAACGAATAAATATACAAATTTCGTCCTTATACGACAATCTTTATCTTCTAGCATACATTAAAATAGTTCATTATGACTTCCTCGAAATTTTGAATATTTCTAGAGTTATAACGAAATTATTAACTTTTTTTCTACATTATTTTCAGTTGTTTCAAACATAGTGCCTAAACTGTAGCTTTTAGGAAGAAAAATTCTAAATAAGAGTTATAGTTCATACTTCTAGTTGTCGAAAAAATTATACACATCTTATTTTAAAGCAATCCTAGGTCGAGAAATCACGGACCATGTTAGATGGTGTATGTAGTGGATTCAATAGAGATTTTCACTTCGGAAAAATTCCGGGAAGCGGTAACTTTTGAGAATACATCTCTGAATATGTCGGGAACAACATATCAAAAGTTACCAACAATAGTCCTTGAGTGTAATTTGTTATTAAACAAATTAGTTGCAAAATACCAGTCTTTGTCAAATACATCTTAAAATATTTTTTTTATTTCAAAAAGTAATTGCGCCATTCGAAAGTACGGGAAATTTCACATCAAAAATGTATATGAAGTTTTTTTGTAAGATCAACAATGTAGGCTCCAGATTTTTTTGGTCAACGCACGAAAATGGAACTCTCCGCGTTCCATTTTCTCAAGTACGGCAAGCGAAGCGCGCGTGGCCTCGGGTGCGCTACTCTAAATTTGTTGTAACTTTTGAACTAATTAATGAAATTGACCTCACAAAAGCTTAAATGAAAGAAGAAACATGTAGCTATTGGATTATTATATTTTCAAATATAAAGATGAATGTATGTAGAAATAGTACATATAGTCGGAACATAAATAAATTTGCGATGAAATAGGTAAAAGCTCTACCATTTCTAAACATTTAAAGATAAGAATTTGGGTCTTTCACATTTTACTCTTAAAATAATGTATAAAAAGATCCGATGAGTGAAAAAAAATATCAAAAATTTATTTTTGAAGATGTACACTTCCAAAATTTCAATATTTTGAGAAAATGATAAAATTTGATATATATAACTAACTTTAACCACCTATTTCTCTGGTTTAAATCGCGTTATTAGATCTTTGTAGGTGCGATTTTTAAAGCTTGAAATGTGTACTTTAAGATGCTTCAAGGAGATTTACCTTAAAAATTAAATTAACCCCCCGTTTTTTTACGGAAATAAAAGAAACATTTTCTTTTGCTCTAAAATTCGTGAAATTATGGATAAAACAAAAGATAATAACTTTTATAAAAAATTTATTTAGCCTACCTATGCAGCATACGTTTATAGTAGGACCTCAAAATAAGTAAATCTGATGATGAAAAAATTTCGGAATATATATAAACCTATACTTTTCACGAAATATTGAAAAAATCAAGTTTTTTCGGTAAATCGACTCAATGTTGATTGTTTTTACAATTTTTATCCTGTTTAAAATATCGAAAATATTTTAAAAATATTCACGTGGTACGGGGCCATGAGTCACATTATAATGCTTGAATAATAGAAAAGAAAGAGACTGAAAGTAAAACAACATTTTCGCGGCAAGCAGTGCCGGTTTTAGATATAAATTACCCCTAGGCCCGGATCAATTTTGCGCCCCCCTCCCGCTTGCTATTAAGAGAAATCCAAGAAAAAATTTTTGAAGAGCGGGAGGGGGGGAGAAATCCAAGAACAACTTTTCTAGTCCGAAAAATGTTTTCATGTTTACGCACTAATCACTAAGACCTAAGACAATGGCGCCCCCCCAAAGCGGCGCCCCTAGGCCCAGGCCTATGAGGCCTAGTCACAAAACCGGCCCTGGCGGCAAGCAGTACGCATCACTTGAACCGCACGCTGCACTGTGTGTGTGTCCGCAGAGCATTGTAAAGGTACGTCCACATTAGTAAAAACCGCTGCCCAAGGAATCACTACTTCCACATCCAGATTTTCTATCCAAGTCACTCACAACGAAAAATTTGGTATGTGGAAATAATTGTTTATGGAACTTTAATAATATAACATATGAAATCCTCTACCCCAAAAACCCATGAAACGATACCCCACATCGGTAGTGGGGTGGGGGTGGTGATAGGGGGTGGTAGTGGGGGTGAATAAAATAAAGAAATATTTTGAGGTTTCTGGTTCTTGTACACACACTAAATCACAATTTTTTTTCATCCCCTCAAAATTTTTTTTGAGACTTTAGCTTCTCTTGTATATACTAAATACCAATTTTATGAACTCTTATCTGCTTGATTTACCTATTTACCCCAAATTTACCTCAATTTACCCCCCAATCCTTCGACGGAACAAGATGAAAATATAATCAAGTTCTAGATCTAGTTAAAGTACATATGTGTACCAAATTTCCAGTCAATATTTCAAACGGTTCCAGAGTAAACGTGCGCACAAAAAAAAGTTACAGACCGACAGACAGAAATTTTTTTTTCGCTCAAACTTAAAATCTCGACGTTTCATGACATTTAAAAAAAATGTTTTGTCGTATCTATACTTCCACTGGATGGGGAAATAAAATTTACGTTGTGCGTGGCATTCAGCACAAATTTGTGTGTGTGTTTCAAATTTATGCGAGTGTGGACGTGTTCGCCGCATACGAGCACATGCAAAAATTTTCGCCACATTCAACACACGCGTTCCATGGCTTGTCGGTTTTTTTCAAGACATCAAAGGGATTTAGGCCGCAACACCGTTCTAGTGTGGACGTATTTTTCGTTAACGCAGTGATTTGACGAATATGTTGTCATTGTCCGCATAGTATCGAGTAGGTCGGGGTGTTTATAAATTATTTAGTTAAATTCCACTAATTTTGTCCACTTTGTTTTTGACCATGTCTGATACAGTGATGAAAATGAAAAGAACATGTGCTGCTTTCATTGTTATGCACCATTTTTTAAATTGAAAATTCGGATTCAGTACACAGAAATACATAAGGAATGATAGGTTTAGTCATTGGAACAGTTTTTTTTTGTAGACTTGTGCACAAAGTGCACCTTGCACTAAACCTATCATTCTTTGTTTATTTTTGTGTGCTGAATCCGAATTTTCAATTTAAAAAATATTTTACCGCGTAAATTTCGAGTAAATCTTTGTTTTTATCGTCAAAATGCGGTTTTTTGACAATTTTTGACGTTTACTCAAAATCTACGTGGTAGAAAATTTTTTTAATTGAAAATTCGGATTCAGCACACAAAAATACTTAAGGCATAAGGTCTTATTCCCAGATCAATACTTTTTTTTTTGTAAACCTGTGTTATTGAACCTAGTATCCTTGGATGACAGTACTGGTCATTTCAAAAATTTTTTGCGTATGTCAGCAAATGATTTTGAGTTTTTGATCAATAAAATTGGACGATTAGCTGTCACATTACGTTTTCTGGCTACAGGGGATTCACACAATACCTTTTCAAGATATCGAAACAATGCATATCGCAATGCATATCGGGAGGAGTTTGGACACTTTTTCACAGATCATCTTGTAATGCTTTTACATATCACGTTTTCTCAGCTTCTTTTTAAGTTTTTGTATGAATATTTAAATTGTTCTTAATTGAATACTGTTTTGAATTATTTTATTGCTTGATGGAAATCGGCCATATTAGATCAGCCATTTTGAATTACCTTTCTTTGACATCAAAATCTGTTTCAGCGACCTCGAAAACCCCCTTATATGTCAATTTGAATTAAATTGCTTTAAAATTTTTCAACTTATAATAATTTTGTTAAAAAAAGTTTCTTTTTGTTTAAATAATTAATAAACAATTTCCTCACGATTATATGTTTATAACTTTTTATTTTAAGCTATATGAAAGTGATAACAAAAGGTTTTAGGAAAATCGAAGCTTCCCGTAATTATTCCGAAATAATGCATATTTTCATTTCGCGCGGACGACTTTCGCCCAATAAAGTGAAATTCAAGTACGCGAGTATCGTAATGGTAAAAATAATTACAATGTTGGGAAGATGGATCTTTAGCGAACAAACCTTATTTGGAGTGTTTTTTTTTTTTTAATCAAGTGTGAGTTTTATTAGAAAAAGGCGATTTAAAATGCCATGGTGTTCCAAAAAAGCATTTTTTTAAAATAACTTTGTTAGGAACAAAAATTGGACAAAAGTGCTGATAACCTTTTCTGTTCCTTAGTAAAAACAAGACAATCTAGTAAAAAAAACGAACATTCTATCTTTAACGGTTTAAGAGATATAAATCATTAACCATTTTACCCCTTAAGGGGCGTCGGGGGTGAGGGTCGCGTGATTGGGGGTGGCAAAAAAGGTTTTGTTGTTGACAAATGTATATACTAACATATAATATGGATGCCTCGCTTTAATCATTAATTTCCCACGAACCCCCTATTTGTCGCCCTATGCGGTTCCACTATAAGTATTTTTTTGTGTTGAATCCGAATTTTAATCCAGGCGTTTTAGTTGTAAAATTGACCTCTGTGCTAAATTCGTGCCCTACGAAAATTCTTGTCTTTATTATGTTTATTTGGACGTCTTGAATAACACTTGGTAGTTACGCCACGAAACACTTGGAGAATTTCGTGAAAACGGCGTCGGAAGGTCGCGAAAACCGCGAATTCGCGATTAACTGAATTTTTATGTCCCAAACAGGAACAACACCTATTATAAAAGTTGTATACCTATAAATTCTCTGTCTTAAAGGTCCTATACATTTTTTTCGTACGCCTAACCGTTTTGGAGATACGACGCGGACTAAGTGAAAAATGCAATTAGTTCCACCAAATCTCTTTCGCACCACATATTTCGCAATTATCTTATTTTCTGTCTCAGAATGAAAATTAAATATTATCAAGTTCAAAGCTGGTTGAGAAAAGACATTGATCCTGAGCTGTGGGTCTGGATTAGCAAGAATGATATTTTGCATCCAGTACAAGCAGTTACCACCAGCACCAGATATATTGTTAAATTTTGTGCAACTGTACGAAGAGTTGTGCAGGAAAATATAGGAAAGTAGGACTGAATTGTTCAACAGCTTGTGGCCATTGCCACGGTCACTCCTGCTTAAATACCGCACCTATAATTGTTATGAATGACGAAATGGGTGACGTAGGATCCTATCAGAATGAAAATAATGACGATTTGTCATTGGACGATAACATTTCAGATACCGAAGGAGTCGGAAATATCGACTAATTTAAGATCCGGCTTAGATTAGGACTCCTGGGGAACCATGTAAAAAAAAAGCGCGCGCCGGTTAGGCGTACGGTAGAGAATTTACAGATGTACAACTTTTATAATATAGTCCAGGAAATGTCTTCGCATCCGTTGGGGAAAATATTCTCAGTCGGTTTTTTGCATAATCTTATGGAAAATGGTCACCTGAAAACAAATCTGCATGTTGGCAGGTCTGAAAATGGGTGAAAGATTGTTTAAATAATTTTTTTAAACAAATTGCAAAAATTATATATTTTGCTCCGGACAAGATTTTTTGGGCGATTATGAACAAAAAAGGTCTCTTGCAACTTTTCTCTAAAGTTGATAGTTTTCAAGATATTAATTATTTAAAGTTCGAAAAAACACAAAAATGGCCATTTTCAACCCTGAAAAACAATATGAAAAACAAAAAAGTTTAATGTTGCTAAAGGCCTTGAATATTCTTTAAACACCCCTTAACAAACTCCCAGAGCGTTTTAGGCTATTATGTTATTGCAACCCCTTGTTTTTAATTGATAACACAGGCCCACAAGAAAGAAAAGTGGTCTGCGCCGGGGTACTGACCATACCTATTAGAGCAGCGAAAAAGAGGTAAAATTGTGGTCGTTTTTTTTTATCAGCTTAGAACAAGATCAGACACAGTGGGTATTACCGACAATATCATTTTACACGTAAAAACATGAAATACGACATTTTTTAGTGGTCACAGATATACTTATTTAAAAAAAAGTGTAAAATTTAATTTTTTTTAAATCATGTTTTTTTTTGTACATCTATTGCCATATTAATCCAGTCAATGAGTGCTCAAAAGAACATGGAATATGCGAGACTTTTTAACTTCAGGACTTCATTAGGAGTAGTTAGCAGGTAAATATGCTAAAAGTCCCCGCCCCTGGGAGGTGAGCTTACGGTGAGAGGAGGGGGGGAAGGTCCCATTTTTGGGTTTTTCGATTATATCTCGGAAACGGTGGAATCTAGAAAAAATATGTTTTAAATAAAAATGAAAGCTAATTAAATTTCCTATGAATTATTTATATTCATATTTGTCGAAGTTCCAACGGTTTTCGAGATATACGTTATTGAAAATCGATACTTTTCGAAAAAATTATTTTTACCTAACTCTTTTTGTCAAACGTTTGCTTCTAGTGCCTCCCACGATTGTTTCTCAGAAAAAATGTCAGAAACAAAGTTGTAGAGCATTAAATTTCCTTCAATTTGATATGCATTTAAAAAATAATTTTTTCGAAAATTATCGAATTTCAATAACGTTTATCTCGAAAACCGTTGGAAATTCGACAAATATGTATGGAAATAATTTTATAGGAAATTTAATTAGCTTTCATTTTTATTTAGAACATATTTTTCTAGAGTCCACCGTTTCCGAGATATAATCGAAAAATCCAAAAATGGTACCTTCCCCCCTCCCTCCCACCGTAAGCTCACCTCCCAGGGGCGGGGACTTTTAGTATGTTTCCCTACTAACTACTCCTAACAAAGTTCTGAAGTCAAATAGTCTCGCATATTCCATGCATTCTACAATATATTCATTGACTGGATTACATCTCAAAAATGAATTGAGCTATCGATGTGAACTTTTTTTTGTTATAAAACACACACTTAAGCGCTTCTTTCTATACATAGGATTGCTAATAAAAAAAATGTGAACATGCCAAAAACGTAGATGACCCTGAAAGTTTAGAGAATACGCCATCAAATTTTCACTAAGCGAGGAACTTTTTTGTTTTTGAAAATTTTGTGTAACATGCTATGAAGAAAATGAAGTCAATAGACTAAAAAAGTTTTTAGAAAAAAATATTTTCATTGTTAGCAATAGTTTGCTAGTTACGAATTTTTTAGTATGGAGGAATTATCGAAGCGTACGCGCGCGGCACTTAAGAATAATAATGATTATGTATTGTGTGTAACGGAACTTTATTTTTTTATGTTTAGGACTGTTTTATCACGTTTTAGGATCTGAAAGGATAACTTATTTTTTTCCAGTGGCGCATTAAGGACTAAGGTTGAAAGCAAAAAGGAATTAAAAATCTTAAATAGAGTATCTGGGATAAAAATGCATTCATTGCATTGGGATCTCGGAAACGGTAAAAAATAATATTATAGTAAATGGAAAAAAAAGTTGCGCAACTAGGGGGCTAATAAAATTGCATAAACAGAACTTTAGGAAAAGTAATAATTTTGGAGTGCTTTGATAAAAAGTAAACTATCGAGTTTTCCTTTCTTTGCGTTATTATTGGAGCTATAAATAGAAAAGACAGTTTCTTAAAGCACTTTTTTTTGAACGTGGCAATCTTAATATTTGTATCCGACATTTCCTGTGTCAGAGTCCCTATTCGAAACTTCCATGCATTGCATTTTTACCCTAGATCCACACAATAATTGAGTAAACGTGTTATTTTCGCCTAAATTAGGTAACAAAAAAGAAAAAAATATCCTAAATTAAGTCTCTTTTAATTTCCACAGCCTTAATTATAGAAACCCTATTTCCATGGCTTGTGCACAAGTTTATCGTTCTCCTCTATTACTACGCCACATAAAATCCACTCCATTTTACAATGAAACTTGATTGCTTTTTTATCTTAAATATTTTTTTAGCAGATAATCCACGCACAATTCGCACAATGGCCATACATTCTACAATATAATACAAGTGGTAATAAGGGAAAGAATATCGTTATACATTTTACTTCTACATCCAGTGTAAGTATAGTATCGACAAAAATATTTTTGAAAATTTTTATTGTCCAAATAGGCTTAGAATGTCATGAAACGTCGAGATTTTAAGTTTGAGAAAAAAAAAATTCTGTCTGTCGGTCTGTCTGTAACTTTTTTGTGCGCACGCTTACTCCGGAACCGTTTAAGATATTGACTTGAAATTTAGTATACGTACCTATGTATTTTAACGAGATCTGGAACTAGATTATTCCGTTAGAGGGTTGGGGGGTAAATGGGGGTAAATAGGCAAATCAAGCAAGTAAGAGTCCATAAAATTGGTATTTAGTATATATAAGAGAAGCTAAGGTCTCAAAATTGTTTTGGCATTAACCCATTACCAACTCCCACCCTATTATTCAAGGGGGCGAAAAAAATAAAATTGTCATTTAGTTTGTGTACAAGAACCAAAGGCCTCAATTTTTTTTACTTTATTCACCACTACTACCACCCCCCTTCCACCACCCTCAGCCCCACTACCGATGTGGCATATCGTTTTATAGGTTTTTGGGGTAGACGATTTCAAATATTTTATTATTAAAGTTCCATAAACAATTATTTCCATATTCAAATTTTTTTCGTTGTGAGAAACTTGGATGGAAGATCTGGATGTGGAAGTAGTGATTCCTTGGGCAGCGGTTTTATAATTTGACCTTAGACGAAAGCGAATAACGTTGATCGTACACCGCCCTGAGACTAGTTAGTTTTAGTGGACGCGGGCGTATTAATACTCAATTTCTGCAATTCGCGCGCTCCAAAAAAATCACTGTACATAAACTATCAAAGACACAATAAGAATTATGCTATCAAAAACTTTTTTGGTCTATTGGCTTTATTTTCTTCGCATGTTATACAAAATTTCCAAAAACGAAAAAGTTCGTAGCTTAATGAAAATTTGACTGCGTATTTTCTGAACTTTCAAGGTTATCTAAGTTTTTAACATGCTTAAAAATATTTTAATTAACAATACTATACACAGATAGAAGCGCTTAAGTATGTGTTTTATAATAAAAAAAAGTTCATGTGGATATCTGCATTCGTTTTTGAGATATGGCATTAGATGTTCAAAAAAACATGATTAAAAAAAAAACAAAATTTCACACCTTTTTAAAAATAACAACGTCCGTGTCCGTGGCCACTAAAAAATGTCGTATTTCATGATTTCTATTGAACATCGACCTACTTAACGAAATATTATATGTCTCAGTTTGTTCTAAGATTAAAAAAAAAACTCCCCTGTGTCTTGAGCCGCTGAACATCTGGCCTTAGTTTTTCCCCAGCACGTCAGATTTTTTTTTAACAGCAAATAAATATATAAATATTATAAAAAATTTTACGATTCAACAGGCTTTTATGCTGTTAAAAAAAACCTGACGTGCTGGGGAAAAACTAAGGCCAGATTCGTGTTCAGCGGTTCAAAATACAGGGGACAGGTATGGTCAGTACTCCGGCGCAGACCACTTTTCTTTTTTGTGGGCCTGTGTTATCAATTAAAAAACAAGAGGTTGCAATAACATAATAGCCTAAAACGCTTTAGGACTTTTTTAAGGGGTGTTTAATAGTCCAATTAAATAAGTCAGCAAATCAAAATTTTGAGGTAAATACTTGAATTTTTGATATAACTGACTATGATGTATTAGAACACGATTAATGAAAGAAATTTTTTTCTGAACCCCCGGGAAGGGGTGAAAAAAAATAAAATAAAGTGTTTTTTCAAAATTACTCAAAATGTGTAAAAGCTAGTAAAAAAAGTTTCAAACAAAAATTGTAAAGCATGAAATTTTATATAAAAATGATCTCCAGACTTTTTTTGGTATTACTAAAATTAACGGAGTTAGGCTGGTTAGAAATTAAGGGATGATATGTACAACTTTAAAAAATCATAGCGTGCTGAAGAGTTAATGAATTTAAATTTTTTTTTTTTATTTACTCACAAAAATATAAACATTCGTTCCAGAGAAATGGATTTTTTTTTAAATTGTTAATAAAAAAGTTATAAAAATTTTAATTTTTTTATTTTCAATTAAAACCACTTTGAACGGTAAAACGAAATTTTTTTTATACCATTCTGTTCATTATTTAATATATTGAACATTTACTTTTGAAATTTTTTTTTTTACCTTTCATTTTCAAGAAGGTATGAATTTATTTACTTGTTTAGTTTTTTCCAAACGTAAGACACTGCTCTTGTGACGTCATGTTAACTGAAAAGAAATAAAGAATGCATACGACAAAGATAAAATTGTTTCGTAGCTGCTGCGTTGTCTACAAGACGCGCATGCGTCACATCTATAGGGTATCTGCGCGTGACGTCACAGCTAACCTCAAAAATATGTGTTTCTTAAGATTTAAGAGTATTACGGAGCTATTATTAAAATTTCTGCCTGGTTCCCGTATTTTCAACTAAAATCTAGTTCAGTGTAATGTTTATGAAGTTCTAAACACTTTGTCCTAACAAAATAGGCCTCTTTTTGTAGGTTGGAAATCTAACCTGTAATTAGCAGTCTATTTCTATTAATCATGAATATTGAAAAATTATTTTCGTGAATTTTTAAATATTTGCTTGGAGCCAGTACCGGCTCCAAGCTAAAAATGCGTGCACAAACATTAAAAATGAGAATAAACTTGAAAAACTTAAAATTTAAGGTTATGTTAGGTACATGATGCAGATGCAGACTAGTTTACAAGTTCAAGGCTGTGTTAGTGCTTGATAAAGCGCGTAAAAATATTAGTGAGGGCTCATTGAATTCGGAATGACGTCTAGAAAAAGTGTAAAAGTTTCACACCCACACATAAACAGTTGCAAAAGTTATAAACAAATGAAGATTGAAAATATAACAATTTCGTCTTTTGCAAATAACTCGAAAACTAATAATATTTAAGAAAATTGAAAGAACGATTCTTAAAGAGGAATGAATTTCCAATAAAAAAGCCGAACTCCCGAAACTCTATCTCTCAGCGCTCTGCGCGGCGAACACTAAGCCGTTACGATGCTCTGAAATCGGCCGTAATAAGTAAAAATATTTTTTTATGTTATCAAATATTAATTTAAAATTTTTTTAAAATTATTTTATTATTTAGACACTTAACGGAACAATATCCCGTTGAATAAAAATTGTTTCACCGATTTTTCATAAAATGAGCCTATTGTTAATTAACAAATTTTTTTTAGAGTTTACGTTTATCAAGTCGGATAATTGTTAAACAAAAGCCACTAAAATGATTTCGCTTCATGGAGACCTTATAAAAAATTTTTTGCCATTTTATTATTCGCGAAAATCAAACAAATGAACCAAGTAGGGATTTACCTTCGATACAAAGGAATTCACGTATAAGGAAAAGTTTATATAGTAAAGTAACAGCGGAAATTTGTCATAATATATAAATCGCTGTCACATATTGGTGAATTTGTGTGTATCGAAGGTAAATTTGTTTGATTTTCGCGAATACAGTATTGTGATTAAAAATTAAAAAAATGTCTTAAAATTTTTTTTTAATTGTTTATCATAACGTTTTTCTTTTTTTCATTATTTAAACAAATTATTAAGAAAAAAACGTATTTTTAAAATTTATTATTTGCAATTCTCTACAAGACGAAAAACAGAAAAAATTTTGTTGTTAATTTATTTGTTTATTTAATAAACAATTTGTTATTAACAATCACCAAATGTTTTTAAATAGAAAAAAAAACAAAAACAACCGTATACATACACATGTAAAAAGAAAAATAAATTTAACATGTTTATGTATACGGTTGTTTTTGTTAATTTTTTTTCTATCTAAAAAGAATATAAACACATTCGGCGATTGTTAATAACAAATTGTTTATTAAATAAACAAATAAATTAACAATTTTTTTTCTTTTTTCCATCTTGTAGAGAATTGCAAATAATACAGTTTAAGAATGATTTTTTTCTTAATAATTTGTTTAAGTAATGAAACAATGGAACAAAATATTATAAACAATTAAAAAAAAAATTTAAAGAAAATTTTTTAATTTTTAATCACAATATTTCTAGGCTGTTGTCTATGTCCAAAAAAAGAGGGTTGAAAGGAACTAAAACGTTAAAGGATTTTTACTGTTTCTTATGTTCAATTGACCCCAAAATATGAGAAAACCGCTGAGTGCTACCATTTAAAGGGGTGCGTTTTTGAGATCGAAATAAAAAGGTCCACTTTTCACATTTTTGAGTTTTACTGGAAAACTATGCATTTTTCCTATAAACGCGTCAATAGAAAAGTTGTAAAGAATTAAATTTCCAATCGAAGTGGTACCTTCAGAAGTAAATTTTTTTTTACAAAAATACGACCAGAAAACAAAACAAAAAAAAACGGAAAAATGCATTTTTTTGTTTGTTTTAGCCTTAACTTTTTTTGAGGTACATTTAGGCATAGATATTCTGCATTAAAAAAAGCTGACGTTTTACCCGTTAATAATCATTTTAACGGTAAAACGCCAGCTTTTTTTTATGCAGCAATGTCTATGCCTAAATGTACCCGAAAAAAGTTACAGGATAAAATTTAAAAAATAAAAAATTTTGCATTTTTTCGTTTTTTTTGTTTTGTTTTCTGGGCGTTTTTGTAAAAAAAATTTGACTTCTGAAGGTGCCATTTCGATTGGAAATTTAATTCTCAACAACTTTTCTATTGACGTGTTTATAAGAAAACTGCATAGTTTTCGAGCAAAACTCAAAACAATAATAGGCTCATTTTATGAAAAATCGGTGAGACAATTTTTTTCCAACGGGATATTGTTCCTTTAAGTTTCTAAATAATACCATAATTTTTTAAAATTGTTTAAATTAATATTTAATAACATAAAAAATATTTTTACTTATTACGGCCGGTTTCAGAGCATCGTAACGGCTTAGTGTTCGCCGCGCAGAGCTCCATTTTCAACATTAAATTGAAATTTTTAATAATAGACATAGAGTTTCGGGAGTTCGGACTTTTTTATTTGAAATTCATTCCTCTTTAAAAATCCTCCTTTAAATTTTCTTAAATATTAATAGTTTTCAAGTTATTTGCAAAAAACGAAACTCGTTATTTTTTCAATCTTCATTTGTTTGTAACTGTTTGTTTTTAGTAATTCCTATTTTAACTTTTCATAAGATTAATTTAATATAGAATGGATCATACATTTTGTTTTAAGAATGAATTATTTTCTTCCAATTGTCATTATCCATCCATCCAAAAAATGGTTCAATTATTTATTATTTAATTTATCCAATTTTATTCTTTAAACTGTTTATTTTTATTTAGATTAGGAATAGAATAATATCAATGATCTATTTTAATGGAAATGTATCGATAATTTTTTTTAATGTCATTTTTTTTTCATTCAAAATTGAAATTAATGATCCAAAAAAAAATGTGCTGATTAATATATTTCTGAGTACACAATTTTTAAAATATGTATACAATTATAATAATTTTTATAATAATTTCTTATGGTCTTAAAAAATAATAAATTGAAATAATTGAAATTTTGTAAGTTAAAAAAATAAGTAATGTAAATATTTGTAATTGCCAATTTTTTTGAAATTAAGAAGAAAAATTATTTCAATTAATTGTTAATGTGGAAAAAAAAATAATTTTCACTATTGCAAATATTCATTTTTACTTCTACATTACGGATTAGTTTATTAATTTAATGGAAAATGCATAAAAAAACCATTTTTTGCAACCTTGGTTAAAGTACGCGAATTTCGACTAATTTAAAACGATGTTTCAAACAATTATTTCCAATACTCCAATAATTCGTCACTCGCAGATGCCCTTACTGCCGTCATAAGGTGAAAAGCAGCATCTAGATGTTTGTCATAAATGAGATTCTAATAATATATGAGCACCCAAGAGTTTTGCAGTTAAAAATATTATTAAAAAATTATGAAGTACAAAAACATAAGTGGATAAAAAGCAGCTACATGATTTTCTTAATTAATATTTACTAATTGGGAAAAAACAAACGCCTTTGTTACTTTCCTCGCCAACCGACAATTTACAGAATAGATGGGCTATTCTCCTTATGACTCATGACGGCAGTATAGATGTGACGTATACGCGTCTTGTAGGCAACGCAGCAGCTACGAAACCATTTTATCTTTGTCGTACGCATTCTTTATTTCTTTTCAGTTATCGTGACGTCACAAGAGCAGTGTCTTACGTTTGGAAAAAAAAACAGGTAAATAAATTCATACCTGCTCGAAAATGATGAGTAAAAAAAAATTCAAAAGCAAATGTTCAATATATTAAATAATAAACAGAATGGTATAAAAAAAATTTCGTTTCACCGTTCAAAGTGGTTTTAATTGAAAATAAAAAAATTAAAATTTTTATAACTTTTTTATTAATAATTTAAAAAAAAAATCCATTTGTCTGAAACGAATGTTTATATTTTTCTGAGTAAATAGAAAAAAAATTTTTTTAAATTCATTAACTTTTCAGCACGCTATGATTTTTTAAAGTTGTACATACCATCCCTTAATTTCTAACCAGCCTAACTCCGTTAATTTTAGTAATACCAAAAAAAGTCTAGAGATCATTTTTATATAAAATTTCATGCTTTACAATTTTTGTTTGAAACTTTTTTTTCTAGCTTTTACACATTTTGAGTAATTTTGAAAAAACACTTTATTTTATTTTTTTTTCACCCCTTCCCGGGGGTTCAGAAAAAAATTTCTTTCATTAATCGTGTTCTAATACATCAAAGTAAGTTATATCAAAAATTCAAGTATTTACCTCAAAATTTTGATTTGCCGACTTATTTAATTGGACTATAAAGAATATTTAAGGCCTTTAGCAACATTAAAATTTTTTGTTTTTCATATTGTTTTTCAGAAAATGGCCATTTTTGCGTTTTTTCGAACCTTAAATAATTAATATCTCGAAAACTATTAACTTTAGAGAAAATTTGCAACAGACCTTTTTTGTTCATAATCTTCAAAAAAACCTAAAAAAAATTGTCCGGAGCAAAATAAACAATTTTTGCAATTTGTTTTAAAAAAATTGTTTAAATAATTATTGACCAATTTTTAGACCTGGCAACATGCAGATTAGTTTTCAGGTGACCATTTTTCATAAGATTATGCAAAAAAACCAACTGAGAATATTTTCCCCAACGGGTGTGAAGATATTTCCTGGACTAATAGGTGTTGTTTCTGTTTGAGCCATAAAAACTGAGTTAATCGCGAATCCGCGACCTTCCGACGCGATGTTCAAGAAATCCTCCAAGTGTATCTTGGCGTAACTACCACGTGTTTTATAAGACGTCAAAATAAACACAATAAAAAAAAAATTGTAGGGCACGATTTTGGCAGCAAAAGTCTAATTCGTCTGGAGTATTTTCAATTTAAAAAAATTTCTACCGCGTAGATTTCGAGTAAACGTTAAAATTTTTCAAAAAACGTATTTTGTCTATAATAACCGGGATTTACTCGAAATCTACGAGGTAAAAATTGTTTTAAATTGAAAATTCGGATTCAGCACACAAAAATACTTAAGGCATGGTAGGTTTAGTCATAATTTTTTTTTTTTTTTGATAATTACGAATTAATATAACTTATTTTCTTATTTTATTCTATTTGTTATAGGCTTCATAATTAGAGTATATCTTTCTTCTGTAATGGTAATATACCTAAAAAAATGTTCTTTGTTTTACTTACAACCTATAAACACGCATTTTACAGTGTATTTTGCACACAATTGTGATTTTTGAAAATTCAATAACAATCCACTTCATAATTCAAAAACCGTTCGATTTAGAAAAAAAATGTTAATATGAGAAAGCGTTTGTTTTATTATTGCCTACATCTTTTATTTGAAATTTTTTTCCTATCTGCAACGGTAAAGGATTTATATATACAGAAATCTGAAAATGAGCCGCCATTTTCAATATGGCTCAGCTTCGATTTTAGGGAACCTTTAGTATATTAATTAGGATGGCAAGTGAAACATCTCCACCAAATTCCTTGCTTGTACTAATTTTTTCAAGGTCAAAATTTATTTTTCCTGCACTATTAGCCTCACATAGGGAACTTTTTTTGCGAAACTTCAATAGAGTCTAGCTCGAAAATGGTTGGAGTCTCGCCATAACTGTATTGAGGTTTTTGTCAGAATATCGTAAAAAATCTGTCATTGCGAACTCCTCCGGTGATTTTGAGACACCATGCATTTACGAGCTTAATAAGCTCAAATAAATTCTAAAAACATTTTTTAGGCTTAGATTTACTAATACTACAGATTATGCAAATTTAAAAAATGTAAGACACCCATTATGATGTATTCAAAAAAGTACCTAACCAAAAGTACAAGAAACAAGATACCTATAATAAATTATCTGCTTACATCAGGCAATAGGGGATCAATAAAATTTATTAGAAAGAGTAAAACATTCTGATCAAAATAAACTGTCTGTCTTGTTTGGTAAATACAGAAATAACAGAGCTCTTGGCGCGCAGCACGCATACAATTTAAATAAAGTAAATTTTGTTTTAATATAAAAACACGTTAAGGGTAAGTTTCAAAAAAATATGAAGCTTAGATCCTTGCTCCCAATACATTTGCATACAAATTTAATAACTGCTACTGCTACTACCGTAATATTTATAATTCTAGTGAAATATCGTAGTTGAACATTGAACGCAAGCGCTGGAAAGACCAAACTATTAATTCCCTTTAGTTAATTATGCACGCAGACATAAACGTTCGTATTATTTACCTAGCTCTACTAAATCATCAATGAAAAATAAAATTTAGTTAATACTCACTCATGTACAAGTGGAACAAACACATTTCTTTTACTGACCTACAAAGTGCAGCGCCGGGCATGTTCAATTTAAATTTCTTCTTTCAGTCGCGCCAAGAAGTTGGATCGGTTAATACCATGAAAGTTACGGGGAAATATTAAAATGTGACACAAACTACATGAAGTATATAAACAAACAAAAAACAAAACCAGTTGCTCTAGTGAAATTGAAGTGAAGGTTTCGATAATCAAAAAAATGATTTTGACAAAAAACAATAATGTGGTTATGTATGTAGTTCTTTTTGTTTTATGTGTCTTAGGAATTAATGGAAAACCGTCTTTATCTTTTAACTTACCATCGATAGGACCCTTTGCAAATTTTGCGAAGGACCCGTATAAATTTTTGAAAAGTTATAGTGGAAAACGAGTGCAACGGGACTCGATACGAATGGTGTACTTTTATGATCAAACTGTGGCTATAATTGAACTAGGACCAAATAAATTGCTCTTAAATTGTGAACTCATTGAAGTATAGTAAGTACAGTATTATTATTATTTATCTTAAATTATCAAAAATTAATAAACCGTCTATGTTCATGTTCATGGTTTTTAAAATACACGTTTTAAAATATTTGTTCATGTATCAGGCCATGGTAATTATTGGCTAAAAAGAGAAAAAGAAAAGGCGCTAAAGAGATTTTCAAATACACATTACAGTTTTATATACACACACTATGGAAGCAATGTAATCTCAAGTAGTATAGTAACTAGAGGTTTTAATTTAGATATAATGCCATGTTAATTAAATTTCGTCTTTTTTTACAATTTAATAGTAAATACATCAAAAAAACTTTTCTGTTATGCGGGGGCTTGCAAATTTATAGAATAATAACTATAAGAACTGAAAGCGAATCAAGTTTTGAGAAAAAAAAGATTTTTTTACATAAATTGATAGTCTTTAAGCCATAACGACTTGAAAATTGTGATTTTTGCTTGAAAAACCGCTGCCTAAGGAATCAGCACCTCCACATCCAAATTTACTATCTAAGTTTCACGCCAATCACAAAGTTTCATCGGTAAAGCTAAAGCTGAAGTGAGGTGAAGGGTAGGCACATAGGGCATCTGCACGTGACGTCACAGCTAACCTCAAAAATATGTGTTTCTTAAGATTTAAGAGTATTACGCAGCTATTATTAAAATTTCTGCCTGGTTCCCGTATTTTCAACTAAAATCTAGTTCAGTGTAATGTTTATGAAGTTCTAAATACTTTGTCCTAATAAAATAGGACTCATCTTTTTGTAGGTTGGAAATCTAACCTGTAATTAGCTCTCTATTTTTATTAATCAACAATATTGAAAAATTATTTACGTGAATTTTTAAATATTTGTTTAGAGCCAGTAGGGCTCTAAGCTAAAAATGCGTATACAAATGCTAAAAATGAGAATAAACTTGAAAAACTTAAAATTTAAGGTTATGTTGGTTATAGTGGCGCAGCCAGAAAACTCATCTGGGGGGGGGCAATTAGGCAATCCAACGACCTGTCAAAATTATTTTTCAATATGGCGCTGAGGGCAAACATGGGGTTTATTTTAATTAACTCGCGGAAACGTAGCCAAGGCAACCGAAAAAAAACTCATTTAACGAATGAAAATAAAGGATTGCCGGATGTTTGCCCTCAGCGCCATGTTGGAAGTCACGTGGTTTGGATCGCCTAATAGAACCGGCCTCCCAGAGGTTGAGGAAAACTTTTCAGGAAATGGTTGAAAACGGATGTGTATAGATTCCTCTACTAGATAATATTGGCATTAATTACAAAATATTAATTTCAAGAGATAATTTGGATACTGCTTTTAGTCCCTTCAATTAGTAAAAAAATTGATGTTTTATGGAAAATTTTCCCACAGTTATGAGGATGGTTTTTGAGAAATATATACATATATATGATTTTTAGCGTTTTTTCGTCTTTTTCTCTATTTTGAGGAAAAACTATGCATTTTGGTGAAAAATATCAAGAGAGCAAAGTTGTAGAGCATAAATTTCCTAACAAGTTTTGTCTCTACCATTTTTTTTTCGAATACCGCTTAATTTCGCCGCTAGAAGGTACGAAAGGAATAAATATACATATGGACTTTTGTGCCTTTTTTAAATTTTGAGCCAAAATTATTAATTTTTATGAAAAATTACGTGAGATTAAAGCTGTTACATAAAAAATATAAATATATATTTTTATGAAAAAAAAAAAAAAAAAAAAAAAAATAGAAAACACCTAAAGATAGTGAATTTTATGTTCTACAACTTTGATCTCATGTAATTTTTCATAAAAATGTATAATTTTGGCTCAAAATCTAAAAAAAGACGCAAAAGTCTATATGTATATTTATTTCTTTCGCGCCCTCTAGCGGCGAAACTAAGCAGAATTCGAAAAAAAAAGTAGAGGCAAAACCTATAGGAAATTTTATGCTCTACTATTTTGCTCTCTTGATATTTTTCACCAAAATGCATAGTTTTTCCTCAAAACAGAGAAAAAGACGAAAGAACGCTAAAATTCATATATATGTATATATTTCTTAAAACCTTTTTCAGAACTGCGGGGGGTAAAAATCATGTTTAGACAACCCAAATACTTAACTGTTTACAGGTCTTATAACTGTGGGAAGATTTTCTTAAATATTTCCTAATTTGAAGGGACTATTTGTACTAATAGTGATTATGCTTCTTTAATTTTTGGTTCATGGAAGACGGCTTGGGGGGGGCCCGGGCCCCATGGCCCCCCCCCTGGCTGCGCGCCTGGTTGGTTACATGATGTAGTGCTGTAGGTGGCACCATCTATTAAAAAGCACTGTACTAAAAATCTTGACTGGGAAAAAGCAGTTTTTAACCAAACGGCTGGCGTTATTAAACTGAAAAAAAGATGTTCTTGTAAGTAAATGAATACTACACTTCTATTGAAGAAAGTTTTTAGCTAAAATTTGTTTATTACGAAGATCTCTCTTTACATTGGCTCATTGCCGCCTGCTCGCCTCTGATTTGATCGCCTTGCTCCCTCTTAAAACGAAAATAATGACTATATTATATTTGCACTCCACTAGTGGAAATAATTGTTCATAGAACTTTAATAATATAATATTTGAAATCATCTACCACAAAACCTATAAAATGATATTCCACACGGAAGTGGAGGTGGCAGAAGGTGGGGCTGTTCCCAAAAAAATTTTGAAGCATTTGGTTCTTGTACACACACTAAATCAAAATTTTATTTTTTTAACCCCTTTAATAAGGGGGATGGCGTGGTAATGGGGGTGGTAGAGGGTGGCTCATGTAAAAAAATAAGTGGCCTTTGGTTCTTGTATATACGCTAAATCACAATTTTATTTTTTTATACCTTTTGAAAATGAGGTGGGAGTGATAACGGGGGTGGTTAATGCCTAAAAGAAAATTTGAGGCGTATGGTTTTTGTATTACTTCCACATCGTAAAAGTAATCGTAAAAAATTTTTTTTTTGCATTAGTGACCCCCCACTACCACCCCCAGCGAAAATTTGGATGTGGAAGTAGTTATTTCTTAGGCAGCGATTTTTGTTTTTACAAGCTTTTATTTAACTTGCAATGTTTGTATGTTTGTTTGTTTAGTTCAAATCTTGCAAGTCAATTTTAAAACAGTTATCCCCAACCGATTGAGCTGAAATTTTGCATACACATTTAGTTTGGATGACAATGCACGGTTAGCTAAGTGACGTCATTCTAAATCCAATATGGCGGACTCCCAAAGATGGCGGACCAGTTATTTTTTTATGCACCCCCCATGATATGGGTACCAAATGAAAGGGTTTGCTGAGAAGAATACGAAAATAAAATGACGTTACACTAAATTCAATATGGCGGACGTCCCAAGATGGCGGACAACATTTTTTAGTTTTAACACTATAATTTGATCGTATACTGTATGCGCTCATACGTTGCATTCTAAGAAATGGTCAAGGATCCGGTTTAAACTATAAGTTTTATATCCGATAGGACAGACTTAATGAATATATAAAACTAATTAAGGCGTAGCTAAAAATTTAAAAATTAAATTAAATGTAAAAAAAACTTTTTTAAAAACAAGCTTTTATTATTTAAGTGTACAAAACGAAAAAAAAAAAAAGTTAATTGTCTTAAAAGCTTGTTGCGTGAATAGAAATAAAAAAAATTACTTAGGTACTTACAACCTCTGTCAAATTAATGCCTGTATGAACTTCTCGCGCGTGACAAGCTTTTAAGACAATTAATTTTTTTTTATTTTTGTTTTTTTCTTTTTAGTACACCTAAATAATAAAAGCTTGTTTTCAAAAGTTTTTTTTACATTTAATTTTTTAAAGTGTTTCTGTGTTTCTAAGTATTTTGTTAACTTGGCTGGGTCAGCGGGCGTTAGCCACCACTTTTTTTTGGGAAATGTATAAACGCAAATTCTCGCGAAGCGTTAATGCTACCACAAAAATAGTAAGAACTCTTTCTTCATTTATTTTCATAGCACTAACTTCACGAGTTACAGCGTGTCAGTTTGCAAAAAGTAGTTTCGCTAAGACTCAATAGTAAAATTTTTACTAGTTAGAATTTGACGATATTTGTTTGTTTAATTAGTGGAGTCAATGGGGGTCTAAAAACGGCAAAAAAAATTGCGATTTAATCAGTTTTTACAGTTTTTTACAGTTTAGTACATTAGTTGAGGAAAAATACTTTTTTATTTTTGAACAGATAAATTCAGAATGTCCACTCCAATAGGGCAATTTTCGAAAGCAAGTTCTTTTAAACGAACAACTCCTAGGTAATGCTATATATTAAAGAATAATAGTATTTGAGAATTATTTTTTTAATTACTGACAATATGGTGACATTTTTATTAAAGAGTGGTGCACGTTATTTCGCCCATAACTTGATTCTACAGAAACAACGAAAAAATCATGATATAAAAGCTTAATTAACAACCTTTAATTTTGATTCTTAACATTTTTGACGGAAGCGTAATAGTTTCTATATATAATATTACATTTAAGGTACTTGTGTACTAAAATGAACTTTTACAGTTTTAAATATAATTTGGTAGGTATACTAATAAATAAAGTGATTTTACACTTGAATTTGCAATAAAAATAAAATCGTCCGTTTAGTTTGGGAGTAATCAATTTGGAAAGTTTGACAAATATGCCTTACTAGACTAGGCCCATAAGTAGGAAATCCATCTCTATAAAGTGCAAGATGTATTTCATGTAACCATTGGGGAAACAACGTTTTTAGGGTATTTCGACCCCGTTGAAAACGAATCTGCCTGTTGTCAAAGCGAAATTTGGACCGGAAGTCTGGTATCCAAGATGGCGACCAAAACTCTGTTGCCCTATATCTCCCTTGTCAGTTGGCTTAAAATAATGATCTAAACGTCTGCTTAGGGGTTTTCTCGGATGCCAAATACATTGCAATGCTCAAAATTTACTTACCTTAAGTTTTGAGTGCATGGGTTCCAAGATGGCGCCCAGGTTGGCCGCCGAAACTTTGTTGTGTTTACGTGCCCTCCGTGCGTCTTGTTGTATTTGGAGTGTAAAATCTGTCATATATATAGTTTTTAGAGGTTGAATGTGTACTAATGTGTGTGTATGTTACGTGTTTTCAAGTAATATTTTACACCTTCCGAAATACAATTTGGTAACAAAATTGTGTTACTGAGGGTAGGGGAGGCGCGTGTAATAGTGGAAGAGGGAAACAGTGGACGAACCTTATAAGAATTTCAAATTTGGCGCTAAGAAGCTGTTTTATGGTGTAAGTCATACTTTAAGGAAGTATCACCCAGTTCATGAGATCTGCAAAATTCCTCCCAATGCTCAAAAGAAGAACGTCTTGGCGATGCGCTGCGACTACACCTCCTAAGATGCCATTACCAGGTAAAGATATGATGGCAAGCGGCGGCATACTGTGAGTAAAACCAGTTGCTTTTCGGCACTGACAATTTAAAAAAACGATTCAGGTAAACGTGTGGAAAAATGCTCATCATGCCCCAAGGATAGTTTACAGCATCCTTGATCATGCCCTACCGGTGGTGATGGATCCTGAGTCATATGGGTGGAGGCTTCACCAAGACCAGTACATTCCCATCCTTATGACCGTCTCCAAAGCCTTCACGGATATCCTAGCCTGTAATTGTTCATCCCAGTACCTGAGTACAATTTGCAAGTTTGGTGACTAACGCCACCTACAATTTTAATAAAAATTAAAATATATTTATAGGTATGATATAGCCTGATCTTTTATAATTTTAATTTAGTTTTTGAATAATTAACATTAGTTAAAAATTAGCGAAATTATTGAAGTTTATTCTGTTCCGAATTCCGTTTTTTTTTTACCACCCGAACCTAGGGTGACCAGATTTTTGTTAAATGAATGCTGGACACTTCTGCTAAGGGTGGATCTGGGCCTCCAGCTTGGGCTGAAAATAACAAAAAATTTTTTGATGAGCGGGGGGGAGAAATCCGAAAAAAAATTTTTTCGTCCCACAAAATTTTTTGAAGGGTGGGGGGAGAAATCAAAAAAAAAATTTTTGAAGAGCGGGGGGTGGAGAAATCCGAAAAAAAATTTTTTCCGTCCAAAAATTTATACTATAACTTCACTATAATCTAAATGCTGAACTTATGCTGGACACTTCTAATACTTTCCAGCGAATTTCCGGAATATGGTCAAAATGCTAGATTTTCGCTGGACACTTGTAAATGCTGGACAGTACTCCAAAATTCCGGACAATCCAGCGAAATTCCGGACGTATGGTCACCCTACCCGAACCAAAGCTTCCACACACCTCAATCCTTTATCAAATTTTAATTTCATCGTACAGGTAAAGATTATAATTAAATTCTTAAATTAATACCATTACTTAACCAAATAATGAAATGAACGATGATATTTTAAGTATAACATTACATTATTTTTTTGCACCTATATCGCACGGAGAATTTATCAATTTGTAATATTTTTTTAAATAATTCTATGGACAATTATATACTATTTATATTTTTATCACTTAATTTTCCAAAATTTCACTCAAGAATATAGCAATAGAAAATTATAAAATGCAGTAACATCAGTGGAGTGATTTCAGACTTACGATTCTATTTTCGAGCCGACTGCCACTCTGATATACCGGACGTGGTCATGCATCTTTGTAAATAACTCGTTTATTTTTAATTTTTCGAACAAACTCAATTTGAGATTTTTTGTCCAATAAGGTCCGTGCCTTATACCGGTTATAGAGATTGATCGACGGAATACTTAATTTTCTATTTTTATTAGGAAACTGTTCGGATTTGTAGCATTTATAAAAAAAAAATCAAATTTTCCTGGATTTGCAGATTCGTTTTTGTTTTGTCAAATTTCTCTCAAACGTCACCTATTAGACTTAATCGAGCCCTACAATCGCCATTTTTGAAAATTAAAATCGGGAGTTATTCATTTCTTTGGAAAATCATACTCGGCCTTGGAAAAAATACTTGCGGTCAACGGATTCGCGCCGCCAGCAATAGACTTCATTTGTGGCCGTGTACCTTCGATCCCACCAAGTCTCATCGAAATAGATCAATATTCTGGACAGTTATCGTGCTTCCTAGCCCGATTTCGAGAAAACCAGTTTTTTTGCAAAGAAATTCAATTTCCATTTGTTTTTCGACATACTCTCTATTAAACTTCTCTGTAGATCGTTGCCAGCGGCACCATTTCTTTTTTGAAACATCTCGATCCGACTGCCCGTTACCGAGTTATTCAATTTTTCCCGAAAAACTTGAAACGTCTATATCGGGTACTTCCGGTTTCCGAACGGAGCCCAGCTTCCAGCGTTAAGGTTTTCTAAAGGCCTCCTATTAACCACCCAAGTTTCAGCGAGATCCGAAAACGGATTAGGGGGGGCCGAGCGTGACAGACAGACCGACGGACGGACTTTTCTAAATTCGCTCTCGAGTCGATAGATATGACTTTCATTTCGATCCGACGTTTTTTTCGGATTTCGATGGTCCACTGAAAAAATGCAAAACCTATACTACATTTTTTTCAAAATGTAGAAACAAGCAGTGACAAACAGATTAGTATATGACAATGACAGTCGTATTTACAGGGTTGCCAAATCTTTTTACTCTATCTCTCTCGCGTTTTAATTTATTAATCCATCGCTAGATTCGCTCTTATCAGTATACAAGTACCTTAACATATAAAATTCGTCTCATAAACGATCGGACGCTATCTTTAAAGTTCTATATCTTCGAAGCTCTTAATCTTACAGAAATTAAAAGTTAAAACAAATTCACTCCCAATTTACAAGCTTTCTTTTTGTTCTTTACCATTTTTCCGCTAAAACTAATATTTGTAAAGAAAAAAAATTTTACTTTCTTTAGAAAATACTGTTATAATTTAAAGTGCAATTTTTTCTAAAGCAAATGTTTTAAACGAGCAAAGTGATTTTGTCGTCTAAGTAGAGCTATATATTAATGAAAAAATTTCTTTTAATCACTTTCTAATTAGAGTAACAAAATTGTGAGATAATTATTTAGAAAATGTGAACACGCGCATTGCTTCGATCGTAACTATTTTCTTTAGAAAATACTGTTATAATTTAAAGTGCAATTTTTTCTAAAGCAAATGTTTTAAACGAGCAAAATGATTTTGTCGTCTAAGTAGAGCTATATATTAATGAAAAAATTTCTTTTAATCACTTTCTAATTAGAGTAACAAAATTGTGAGATAATTATTTAGAAAATGTGAACACGCGCATTGCTTCGATCGTAACTATTTTCTTTAGAAAATACTGTTATAATTTAAAGTGCAATTTTTTCTAAAGCAAATGTTTTAAACGAGCAAAATGATTTTGTCGTCTAAGTAGAGCTACATATTAATGAAAAAATTTCTTTTAATCACTTTCTAATTAGAGTAACAAAATTGTGAGATAATTATTTAGAAAATGTGAACACGCGCATTGCTTTGATCGTAACTTCTTTGTTTTTGCACTAGGGAAACAAATAAAAAATCATTTGATAACTTATAGTCCAGTTGAATTGTCACGAAAAGTATTAAAATGTGGCAAAAGTGGTTAACTACGATTTTATTGTTTTAAGTTGATTGCTTGGACATCCAAAACAAGCCCTTATAACCTGCCAATGATGTCATACCAATTTTTGAAATTTTTCTAAAGCACGTGTGTTGTGTTTTTCGATAAGTAGATTAAATTTTTGGGAAATGGCTATAAGTACTTCACTTTCTGTCAGATTTTGCTATGACAAGAAACATTCTATTCTTCGAGAGTTGGTCAACAATGTTTTCTATATGGTCATTATTCAGAAAAAAGTGGTGAAAATTGATTATGAAAAAAAAGATCTGGCTGCTGGTTTCCGGGTCTTCTTCCGCGTAGACTTCGTTGAGTGCTTGACGTTTCGACCATCTTGTCGTGGTCTTCTTTGGAAGCGAAGTGGATAGTTCGTAATATATGAATATCACCACTTCCCTTCAGAAGAAGACTACGACAAGATGGTCGAAACGTCAAGCACTCAACCAAGTCTACGCGGAAGAAGACCCGGAAACGAGCAGCCAGATCGCCAGCATCGCGAAAGCCTTAACACCATTGAAAAAAAGATTTTTATTACATAAAAAATTCCAATTAAAGTTAAATATCTTTTGAGTTTTTTTTTTGTCACCTGCAAGGGGCATATTTTGGAGACTAGGATCTGGTGAAAATATTATTTTTATTATCGATATCAAGCAAAGTAATATATTTCACGCTTTTTGTATTAAATATAAAATAAACATTACCTAGTTTTTACGTCTATCGTTACTCTATTTTATGCATGATAATATACAAGTTAAATAAAGACAAGCCGTATTATTGGAAAATCAATCAAAGCTATAATAATAATGCTAGCTAATATTAAGTAATATCGACTGATGGGTATACGGTGAGTTCATTTTAAAACAAAACAAAAATGAAGATACTGAAAATATTTATTGACTTATGCTTCAGTCATCAAATATAGTGAATAATTTTAAATAAAACCTCTAAAAATGCTGGTAGTTCAGTAAAATAATAGTTAATATTTTAATATATCGGACAAAATTCATAAAGTTTTGAAAACTGGTAGAAATGTTATTGATAGCATAAGAATTAGTAAACCGAAAAGTTCCCTAAATAGTATGCTTCATCCTCTAGGAGTTCGTTTCCATCCCCATTTTGAGGTTTTCTAGATTATCTCGGGAACGGTGCACTTTTTGATAAGAATACCTATATACAAAATTATTCCTTATAAAATTCTCTATAAAAAATGTCTCTATAATTTTTTTCCTAAAATTAATAGTACAATGGGAAATAAGGCGCCCACAAGGGTTGGTTCCAGTTAACACAATAAATTGTAATCTTTACTATAACCTACTTTAAAGTTCAGTAGCAGTAGCTATACTAAACTCCACTTAAAAATATAATAAATGTAGAAAATAATAATAATAATAATAACTAATAAGGCAACTTTATACCAGATTATTACTACTGTTCCAGAACGAGACCATATTTTCGAAAATAGTATGTTACATTAGTTAATTAGAAAACATTACGGTAATAGAGTAACTGTCCTGATCGGTGGTTATTTGGAGAACACAAACAGCACGAAGTGCCTAGAACGAAGGCGGTTACTTCAAAGAACCTATCCTGAAATTATATTTGATGAAAACACTGTTGTTTCTGAAACTCAGCAGAAGTTCCTTAGTCATTTGTTTAACAAAGAACGTTTGATTGCAGAACTAGTGAAAAAATTTAGAAAAGAAGGAAACGAGGTGTTCGTTGCTGTGGATGACGCCGATTTGTTAATAGTACAAACTGCAATCGAAAAACGTTATAAGTGCGACACAGCTGTTGTCGTAGGGCAAGATATTGACATGCTAGTCCTTCTTATTGCTCTTTCTCCCTTCAACAAAGACATTACATTTTTAAAATAAAAACAAGGTAATACCAGCAAAAGGATTTACAGTTCCCGAGATTTACAATTCTCAACTTTTTTTAAAAAATCTAAAGGAACAATATTATTTGCACTCGCCATTAGCGGTTCCGACAACCTCAGCGTTATTTTCCAAAGGAAAGGTTAATGCAATCAATGTGCTTAATAAAAGAGATGACTTACAAGACATCGAGCAAACTTTTATTAACGAAAAAGCTAGTCATGAAGAAATTGCAGACGTAGGAGAGCCATTTGTTCTAACTTTAGACAACTCTTCCTCTACAGAAAAAAGTCTAGATATATACAGATTCATGTCTTTTAACAAACTTGTTAGTAAAGCGAACAATACTATAATGTTATCAAAACTACCACCAACTTCTTCTGCTGCTCGGCAACACTCATATAGCGTTTTTTACCAAATTCAAACCTGGAAAAACATTACGCTAGAAGCTACTGATTGGGGATGGAAGAAAGTCGGCGGTATATTAACCCATGACAACAAAAGAACGAGCTCCCAAATTTGTTAACACTAATTTCTTGTTCATGCAAGTTAGGGTGCGAAAACAGGTTCAGTTGCAGCAGAGCAAGCTTACGTTGCTCCACAACATGTTACCATTGCCATGGACAAGCATGCATGAATGTCGAATCTATGAAAGACGGCAAAGATTAATTAACGCAGGTAACCTTCTAATAATTAGTGGATTAGGTATACAGGGGACACCACGTAAAAAACGCGCCAATTACTTTACCTGGCAACAAGTACAATATACAATATTCTCACTTCTTTAAAAATTGCGATATTTTTATGGGTGAGAGGGTAGAAGCGCTACATTTATTATATTTTTAAGTGGAGTTTAATACCTACTGCTTTAGCATTAAGCATTGAACTTTAAAATAGATTATAGTAAAGATTACAATTTATTGTGGAACCAACCCTTAATGTGTGCGCCTTATTTCCCACGATACTATTAATTTTAAGAAAAAAATTGTAGAGACGTTTTTGATAGAGAATTTTATAAGGAACAATTTATGTATTTTATATATATGGTATTTTTATCAAAAAGTGCACCGTTCCCGAGATAATCTAGAAAACCTCAAAACCTCAAAATAGGGTGGGAACTTTTCGGTTTAGTAATTCTTATGCTGTCCTTAACATTTCTACCAATTTTCAAAACTTTATGAATTTTGTCCGATATAAATCGTTATATTACTGAACTATGGGCATGATACTATGAAATATAAGATACGCTCGGTAGGAGTACCAGCTTTCGACCTACTGTGCGCATAGCGTCACCCTCTAGTCAACTTCAAATCGAGCCCGCGCCGGCGATCATCTACCTAAAAATACATCTAAAAATACATCGAAAACCATAATATAAAAGCTGATTGCAGGCAATTTTACTTTTTAATATCATAGAATTCTATGACTGGTTTTGTCACCACTTTTCATTTCACATAAGGCCGTTGTGGGTTTAAATGTTTGTGAAAACACCTCCAAAATAATTGGTGCAAGCACATATGATCTTTTGCACCGTTGATTTTTCAACGTGTAAGTAAGCTATTTATTTTATTTTTGTTTAATATCAAATTTTAATTTATTTAATTAAACACAATAAATAGTAATAGTAAATAATATACTACTTTAATTAGTTTAATTATGAAACAGTGTATTTATCTAACGTTATTCGGGAAAATAGACAAACAGTCAAGGAGAAATATTTATTCTGTTATTTAGAGATAAATGCCGGATTCTTTAATGTGTTTTTATTATGAAAAACATTTTGCATCTGCAAAATAGCGTTTTCGCAGTATGACATTCAATAGCGCGAGATATATCAATGTGTTCTCTCATGGTAATTATTACAAATATTTAATATCCTCCATTGATCTGCTGAAACATCTCAAGAAAATCTGAATTCGATTTCATTAAACAACACTAACGTACATTAGTTCTCACACCGCATTCTCTGCGCTGTATCGTTCGCGAGGGGGTTCCGTATACTCAATTGCAATTTTCTCGAAAACTGTTAATTCTAAAAAAAAAAGTTTCAAATAAAAAAGTTAGCACCATCCTTTATCTTCATATGCCCTCGATATACTTGGTATCTATTTCGAAAGACAAAAAAGTTTCTCGTTTGTTGTATTCCCACCTGTAAATTTTCACGACATATCGACATAGCCTTAGAAAAAAAATCATATTTTCTACACTTATTAAAACTTGACCTTCACATTAACACATTTTGTTAACAAATATAGATTCATCACACGGTAAAAATTTGAGATTAACTCGTTGTCCCGTTTTTTAATTACAGCGAGTTAAACGAAAAAATAATTGTATCTATTATTTTACAATTTTTTCACATTTTTGGCTCTATCTTTTGTCTCGAACAACCAAAAGAGTCGTAATTTGTTATTTTATCGAATGATAAGCTTCTAAACACTTCGGTTAAGGTACCTAATTTTAGTTTACATCTAAACTAAAAATTGACCACTGAACTAGTTGACTTTTACGTGACGTAACAGCGGGAACTGCAGTAAGGGGAGGTATGCGTGAGAGCGTATCTCTATTTCTTAGTATCATGAACTATGGGGTATATCTCAGGCCACATTTTTTTTACTAATTGCTTAATCAATAGTACTTGTAACTCTAAACCTACCAAACTTATGATGATGTATTTAAACTAAGCATTAAAAAAGGTGAATAAGAAATAATTGTCTTGTCGCAGCGATTTTATTGTTTTAATTTGTTTTAGGTGTGACCACAAATGCAATGATAAATTTTGAATTAAATCTGCTTCGTATAAAATTTAAACAATTTGTGTAGCAAAATTAATATATTCTGCTATTTTTTTATTATTTCCAGTCCTAGTAATCGCGCTGCTAAAATAAAAACACCCAATTGTTCACAATAAAACTTTGAATAAAACTAAACGTAGAAATAATCCCTTTAATTTGTTAACCTGCAAAAAATATAAACCAGTATTACCCTTTCTGGATTATTTAAGAAATATACTGTAACAATGCATAAATCTTACCGGAAGTAAGTGAAACAATTCCTTTTATTGAACTAAACCTTCATGACAAATTTTAGCAGGAAATATTTATTTAAATGACTAAACATAATAAAAAACTTCGACATTTCAATTGTTTATTGTTTAAGTGCATCGACTCGTAAGAGGGCGATTTTTTTTTCATTTAAAACGTTTTTTTGGAATTTGTTTATAATTTTCAAAATTGTAATTATAAACAAATTTAAATAACTGTGGATTTTCTATGGAACTAAAAACGGTATAAAAGTAGAAGAAACCAACATTAAAAAAAGAGAATGATCTATTTGCATTTATAGCTGAAATACTTTAGGTAGTTCTTGCGTTTCGATATTCGATGGCTTATAAATAAACAAACGCTTGCAATTTGACATGGTTATTCTCAAATGTTTATATTTTGTTTCTGCTAGTTGAAAAAGGCGTGTAGCATGTAGAAGTCCTGAAGTTGAACCTTTATAATCGAATAAAACTGCACTTTTCTCAACGATTGTTTGGGGGGGAGGGGGATTTTTTTTCCTGGAAATGCAATCTGTATGTTATCAGGAAGTTATAGTAATGGTTTGTCTAATTTTGGAGGTAAGCGTTTCTTGGAAATTTTGAATAACGTGTTTTTGTCTCGTTTTCTTTTAAAATCTCGGGCTCTGTTCATGGGATCAGGCCAAACTAAAGGAAATCAAAATATTAGTAAATAAATTATAAATAAAACTGCGTAGGTCCAAATTCGATCTATCATTTTACTTTTGCAAAAAAAAAAATAAAAACTACGACAATTTCTAATTTTATTTGAACCGAAATTACTAAAGAAATAATTAACTTTTCTTAATAAAACTTGGTGAAATTATAGGTCCTATAGGTATTATGGAAAGATTTTTAAAATATTTTGAAGCTTCATAAAAAATTCCGTTTTTCTTAAATTGTATCTTTTTAAACGTGCTTTACAATGGTGATCAAAATAAATGTTTGTATTATTTTAAAGTTACATTTCGTGCATTTTTGTAAAATGCATTTTTTTGTCATGCATTTCTTTTACGAAAAAGTGTATTCAGCCAACAAATACTTTTGTCATCTATCATCTATTAAAAGTGCTTCAAAAGCCGAGATATTTATATTTTCATGCATTTTAATGTGTGAGAACTTCAGTGAATGCTTTAAAATAAGTTTTAATCGTTAATATACCTACAGATATGCGCTCGTTCATCAAAACTGCGACTGCCACGACGAGATTTCCCCCACTCCCCTTACCAAGGCTTAGGGATTCTAAGACCCGGGTACTTTTATCTCCCGTTAAATTTATTCTCCAGATAGTTTCCTTGGATACAATTATGTCAATAATTGTTTCCATGGAATATATCTATAGCGGAAGATGAAAGTACCGGACCTAAGAAAACGTGCGGAGATGATATCCATGCATTCTACTTACTCATTTAAAGTGCTCAGACAAAGTCAAATGCGTTTCGCGAAACATCAGTAAAAGAAATTTTTGCCCACAATGTTATGAGACATAAAAAATCTCAAAGCTTTGCCGCCAAGCCCGTTAGGATAGAGTGGGGCATGCTTTATTTTTCTACAGCACATCAAATAATAAATATTGCATAATTATATCAAAATAATTTAAAATTATAATTGATACAGGCGTCTTTCCGTTCATTTCTTATTTAAATCATGCCAGAACATATTTTACATGAGAATAATGATGTTTTATGTATTAAGTATTTGTTATTTAATATGCTGTAGAAAAATAAAGCATGCCCCGCTCTATCTATCTCTAAGGGGCTTGGCGGTAAAGCTTTGAGATTTTGTATGTGTGTCATAACATTGTGGACGACTCATGCAGTTTACGATGAGGTTAAAACACCATTCTTGTTCTTTCGATATCGATATCGTACAGCCTTCCCACTCACTTATTGACCAAGATCTGATCGTTCAAAAATTACGTGTTTTGTTTTCTCTGCCATATTTCATCGAATACGCTGTTTCAGGGCCATATAATGCCGTTGAATTGATTATTTTCGGCGACATCATTCCACTAGAAATTTTATTGTGGATTCGTATGTATTATGACCTCCTGATTACGAAAAAATATTTGAACCCAAAAATTCCTGGTGCGTCAAAAGTTATATGCACTTTTTGACGCGCTTTCTTGAATTTTCCACTTATCTGCTCTATATATCTTGTACTAGTAATCGAATGAGAATTTAAAAAAATACTGGCATATTTGAAATAAAATTCTTAAAAAATATATAGACCTCTTCGATATGTATAGGTCCTCCCCCATCTTGGAAAAAAATAGAAAACACCAAAAATGACCGAAGAAATCAAAATTGAATATCTTTTCGATAAGAAGGAGTAATTTCACAAAAGTTGGCAAAAATAAAACTCATCTAAGGTCAAATATAGTGCACCAAACCCGGACGATGTAAGTCAAATAGAACGGTCAAAGATGGCGGACGAAATATTTTTAATTCTTCGTCAAGTATCACCTTAAAGGTGAGTTCTCATGCATCTGAGATCCGAGTCTGTCAAACGCGAAAACATTGTCGTAAACACAAGAAATATGACAACAGTGTTTCGACTGCCAAAGAACGTGAATTATTTTATTGGTTGTGTAACTGATGGTAAATTGAAACTTAATATTTGTTATCTGCCGTTTTGGAAATTTTACTAATTATAGCTAATGGTTACTTACATATATAATGTAAAATTACCTATAAGTTTACACATAAAAACAAGTCCAAGTTTAAATGAGTGGGACATCCCCATTGAGTGGTGGCCATATTTATAAAAAAATAACCAATTACCGTGTAAATCAAGAATTAAAAGTGGCCTTCATTGTCGTCAATCTTGTTCACATATTGTTCTTGATTTGAGTTATGATTGTTAAGGAAAAATATATATGATTTCAGAAATCTTCTTATTCACACCATACTGGCAAAAGTTTTGGCCTCTCCTTGCTGTATGGCTCTTTTGACAGCAATATGCCATCTGTCGCGATGAAATGTAACACATCTCTAAAACTTTTGCCTATCAAGTCCTTAGTGGCATCAGTTCAACGTTTTCCAGGGTGTCGTCTTCTCCTCTTGCAATCTGTTTGTCCTTGAACTATCAACCTTTCTCTATTGTCCTCTCTCCGGTTGATGTGGTCAAAAAATCATAGAGAGTCGCTTTGGATGACGCATTTCTTGGAAATACCGAATATCTATTACATTATAATTAACTACCACTTTACACTAAAATGTGTCGGTCTTTAGAAATTTATTTATATTGCATTTTATTTAATATTTTTCTTGAAGCCAGTTCAATTTGTGTAAAATTTGTTTTATTAAATGTGTTTCATTACGTCAAAGTTATATTATTTAGGGTATCTAAATAAGAGAATATTTAGGCACAGTCTATCTATATACTCGTAATAAAGTATGTGTAGTGGCAGGCTGGGCATAGGGAGTAAAAATTGCAACATCGCGTGTGCCAGCTGGCTGAAATGAAATAACTGAGAACTGGAATGCTTCAGTGATCTAGCGCCTACTCTTTAATCTATGCCGCCGACGCGCGAGTTTGCTGTTGCTGGATTGTCATCTCTCGCGCTACGTGAATGTACATGCCCAATCGGCAATTACACGCACTGTATCTGTGGCTACGAAGCCATTCGCACAACACCATATTTAGGCATAGTGAAAACTGAAATTTTTCGCAAATAAATAATACTCCAAGAGGTTTAGTTTGGATTATATTGGATAAATTTATATTTACACGAAAACTTGGTTGTTCTGATTATATCATAAGAGGTAATTGTTGTGAAATAAAAATTTTTTAAAAATAAAAAAAAATTGAGCCGCCTTTAAAAAATGTCGCTAAAAATTATGAAATAACATTTCAATGTCCCAGTTAATTGAACCTTATTATCTATTGTAGATATTGAAGTCTGTTAAAAATACATTTGAATTCGTTATCATAATCGTGGATGCAAAAAAAGTTGGACTATTTTGTTCAATAGTATGTGGCAATTGCAGAGGCCAATCTTGCTCCAATGTTCCATCTAATACGGATGATAATGATTTCGATATAAATGAAGAAATATCTGATCTATATTGTTTCTTACAACAATCCACAGAAATCCAACAACCAGAGGAGGAAGAAGAAAAAGGAGGCGAAGAAGAAGAAAGTACAACTGCTGAAATAGAATTTGAGAATATTTAATCACTTTTTTTAAATCAAGAATAAAGTATTCTTGTGTCATAACACAGGTACTGACCATATTGTATTTTGAGCCGCTTAACACGAATTTGACCTTAGTTTTGTCCCAGCACGTCAGGTTTCTTTAACACCAAAAAAGTCTGTTGGATCGTAACATTGCTTACCCAGCTCATTTAAATCAGACTCCAAAAGGTTCAACTTTAAAACTTCAACCTGTTAACATTGTAGTTCAGTATTGACTACAGAACTCAAAGAAACCTTAAAACCCCATGATTTCTTAACCCCATAATCCCTCAACCCCATATCCCTGGGCCTGGGAATCCGATGAAAATAGTGCTGAATCTTGATGATCCCGTAACCGCAGAATCCCATAACCCCCTAACCCCCGGATTCTGAAGATCCAACGGAAAAAACGGAGATTCTAGGTAGGGGAATTCGTGCCATTGTGACATTATAATCTTGGAATCACGCACCCTATGACTCCATAGCTCTTCAACGGCAATCAATCTACCCTCATAAGCCCATAACCAGTGATTCAGTGAAAAAAATAGGAGGCTCTCGATTAGGGAATCAATTAGATTGTGCCCTCAGAACCTTGTTACCTTACAATTGATTGCTTTTTTTATTTATTTGCTTTCATCATCATTAGATAATATTATTTAAGTATTAAGCAAATCACAACTTACACACTTTTTTATTTACTATGAAATTACTTACTTTCTGTATACTGCCGTCCTAAGCCAAAAAGACGTATCTCAAGTTTTGGCCGAAATGCATATTTTTATACCTTAAGATAGTTGGAGCTATTTTCTATATATTTCCATAGCGAAATAAACGTATTTCAATCGTTAAGTATTTTTAAAGTGCTAACAAAGTTTGACGTATCTAAAAAAATATGAGAAAACTTAAGCGATTTATCCAATTAGACGTATCCCATTGTAAAAAACAACTAGTAACCTAATTAATATAAATTCATAACTACACCACTATTAACCTCTACATTAGTACAACTACAAAAAAAAAATATTAGTAAATATTTGAAAATATTGACGCGATTTCGAAGATTCAAAACATGCCTTATATCTCAAAACAGTGAAACCTTGAGATACGTCTTTTTGGCTTAGGAGGGCAGTATATTGTTGTCCTAATTTGGGCACGCTAATATACTAGTTAGTAAATACTTTAAAACACTCATTATTGGAGAACCAATCAAAATAAGTACTCCTCTAGTTAATACTGACGAAGTGTTGAATTACATGATAAGATTCCTAGCATTTTCAAGAAAAAAAAATATATTGAAAATACTGAAATCATTTATTTAAATTCAGTCATTCACACTTTTATATTGAATGTGAAATGATCTACTTTCTGTATATTGGTATCTCAATCTGGTCACGCTAATATACTACTTAGGAAAACACTTTAAAACACTCATAATTCATCACTTCGTCAGTATTAGCTAAAAGAGTAGTTAGTTATCTTGTTTTGTTCTCCAATGAGGGTTATGGGATTAAGGAGTTATGGGATTTTATGATTTCTTTGAGTTCCTTGAGTTCTTTAAGTTATGTGGTCAATACTGAAGTACCACATTGTTATTTTAAAGTTTTAAAGTTGAATCATTTTTGGAGTCTGATTTAAATGAGCTGGGTAAGCAATATTACGGTCCAACAGATTTCTCTGGTGTAAAAGAAAAACCCTGACGTGCTGGGGCAAAATGAAGGTCTGGCTCGGGTTCAGCGGCACAAAACACAAGGGATAGGTATGGTCAGTACCCCAGCATAGACCACTTTTTCTATTTGTGGGCACGTGATAATTAACCATAACACCATTTTTTAAAACAGATATAAACCTATTATTTAAACAGATCAGATTGTGGATTATACCTACTGAGGATACCACGCAAAAAAATTCGCCAAGCACTCTACCTAGTATATTAGCGTGCCCAGATTAGAGCAACAATATACAGAAAGTAGGTATTTTCATAATAAATAAAAAAGTGTGTAAGTTGTGATTTGCATAATACCTAAATAATATTCTCTAAAGAGTGCATATTATGAAAAATATGAGTTTTGTAATTTTTTAAATCGCGATTACTCACGAACAATCATGTAGATGAAAAAATGTTGGAATATTTTTTGTAGAGTTGCATGCTTTATAAATTTTATATCAACTATTTTTACGAAAAAACTCACCTTTTAAGAGATATTCTTCAATAACCGCTTTTTTTGCACATTTGACCTTGTATAAAATATTAAACACTGATCGGATCAACAGGGACTTTTAATATTTCATTTAAAATGATGATTTAAAGGTCTGTATACATTTTCAACTCCATCGGAATTTTTCCGAGGTTGAATGTCTATTCTGACTGAACTAGTAGCTCGCTGAAATGAATACGGAACCACCGCCGAGCCATACCTTACAGTTTGAGAAGATTTCAATCTATAAGTAATGATTGAACAAATATAAAAAAACATACATACGGGAGATGTGGGAGAGTTGGGATAATTTTCAAAATGAACATTTTTTAATTTTGAGAATTAAAAAAAATTTAACACACAGTAATATACCTCCATATATTGGACCACTTTTTGCAAATTTTAGTTAAATTTACGTGCTAAATAGCGGTATGGAAAAATATTTTCTAGTGTCATGTATTTGTCCCAAACCTCTTACGAGGTAATTAAATCTTCACAAAGATATGGAAAAATATTTTATTATTGCAAAAAATAACAAACAACTCGAAAGAATAAAATTTACTCAAAAATCTGACAAATGCTCAGAAGAAAAACAAAAATATATTGCAACAAACGATAAAACAAATTTTGCGAACGCAAATCTCTAATATTGCAAAAATATTTACGTGGAAATTCGACCATATTTTTTGGAACGACAGGATTGTTCTTTTCTTTCTTGTAGCTTAACGGCATACCTAAAAACGATCCAAATAATATAAGAAAATTAATTCAAACATGAAATGGGGGAGATATAGGATGGGCCAACTCTCCCTTAAAATAACGTCCCAACTCTCCCTCTCTGCTCGGTATCATTAAAAGTGGCCAGATTTATTTTTAGGTGAAAGTGAATCATGAAATGACCCCAACATTTAATAGTCCACAGTACATCGCCCTTTTTTTTTAATGATTAGTAACAGGCTGCATTTTCGTGAGTAGCTTCGTTTTGACGAGACGCCCAACTTTTCTCTCTGCGAAAATTCTCGGTAGTGGTAGCTAACAGCAAGAATTATTTTTTCTTCAAGCGTATTAAAATGTTTAAATTATGTCACCAAAAACAGAAGTAGAAGTAGGACTTTATTTTACTAGTAACAAAATGTTAGTACCGAACGCCACCGTAGTGGACATTGTTTTACTAGTAACATAATGTTAGTTCCGAAAGCGCCGCCGTAGTGGGTATTGTCATTGTATGTATTGTTTTACTAATAACATAATGTTAATACCGAAAGCCACCGGTGGCGCGCTATCCACTAGCCACTTGCCCATATTGTGTCAACATGTAAGACTGTAATTTGAATATTTGTACATTTATGATAAATAAATGAATTTTTGCATTTTAATACGCTTGAAGAAAAAATAGTATATATTACACGGAGTAGAACGCCTTTTTTTGTGTTTCGCCCAGTTTGCGGCTTCGGCTTCGGCTTCGCCTCAGCCGCAAATCCTAGGTTCAACACAAAAAAAGAGTGCGTTCTACTCCTAGTAATATAATATACTATTTTATATTTCACACGAATTAGACAATTGGACAACATGTCAAATTATTTTGGCAATATATTTTTCATTCATTAAACGTTTGATAAAGAGTTTGTTTTTCGATTGCCTTGGTTACGTTTGCGTGTTTGTCCACAACAACATAATTTGACAGGTTGTCAAATTGTCTAATTCGTGTGAAATAGAAAAGATAATTTTTGCTATTAGCTACCACTACCGAGAATTTTCGCAGAGAGAAAAGTTGGACGTCTTGTTAAAACGAAGCTACTCATGAAAATTCAGCTTGTTACTAATCATTAAAAAAAGGGCGATGTACTGTGGACTATAATAGCTAAAACGTCGGTCGTTACATGTAAAATAACCCCCAGCAACATTTGCACCCACAAAGCAATGAATTGGATAATTTGAACAAAAAAAAAAGTTACTTTTCAGTACATAAAACAATTAAAATTAGCTGAGATTTGAAGTACACAACACACGGGCGAAATACGGCACTTTATTTACTTCTCTCATAAATATACATAACTCGTATATTAGACACTCCGACCACTAATTGGGTGTCATAGGTTTACTCCCAAAATGTGTGAATTGTTGTTCATTTGGGTCAGTAGAGCACAGAAATGACCATGCCAGCCCTTTTTTTTAGGGCAGGGGCGTACGGCAGGCGCCCAAAGGTGTAAAAAATATGATGTAAAAGTAAAAAAAAGTCACAAATAAGTCATTGGTTTACGCATGACGGTTGGAGGGATTTCTTAATTTACCCCCAACAATCATGAATCCAGACTCCCATTCATTTTGGGCGGTTCAAGGAAGCACTACGCTCGCCCAAATTTGAAAAAAAAGTCAGATAAAAAAAATGATAAGTTTATGAATGGCAATCAGGAACTTGGTAAGTATGAACCTCTTAAATTGTCATCTTCAGAAGACTCTTCGCTGGACGACAAGAGAAGCTGTTGAAAAAAAAAACATTTTTGCTGATTCATTATACACTAATCAGTCTGAATGTTTTCATTGATTATATGACAGGTTCCGAAGAATTTCAGATCATTATCCGTAACTAGCTGTCAAAACTTCTCGTTACTTCAGGTTACAATTTGATTATTATCGGATCTTACCCCTATACCCAAGCAGCAATTTTAGTAGTTTCTACGTAATAGTTGCCATTAGGGGAACTTTAAAGGTTTCCGCAACTAAGGACTGTTACGTAATGGAAACCATCCTTCTACCAAGTATTCACCAAAATGGGGAATAATAATTACGTAGCAAATTACTATTCCGGTACTTCTACCATTACCGTGTTGAAGACTAGGTTATTACGTAAACGGGACGTAACCAAGTAGGAGAAATGACTAACTTTTGGAACAGCTCAGCTGACCGAAATGAGAGCGCAAACTATATATTTGGCTCTCTGTTATTCGAATAGCAAATTAATGACTTACTGAGTTTAAGCACATGATATGTCCAAGGTCCAAGTTAAGGTGATTATATACAACATGCATAAGCATATATTATAAATCATGATGTTTTGCGTTTACCCTGGGTGTGGATATTAAAACCACCACTTGTTTTCTGTAAAATGTTATCATGATGCTTCGATAAAAAAGACGCCCCCTCGAGAAAGTGGTTTTTTCGAAAAAAAAATTTTTTGCAAAAATTATGTGTACAAGCAAAACTGCAAAATTTTTTTATGGAAAACGTTTTTTTTTAAATTTTATATATTATAAAGTAATAATCTATTTAGAAAACATATTTGTAAATGACTATAATAAAAAGAAATTTTTTATTGAATTATATTTTTATCCGTGTCAATATGGCGTCTTCATTCAACAACAGAAAAATGACGATTTTAATTGCAGTAACTTAGAGGTTGAAAAAACCTAAATTATTTCCCTACAAGTTACATTTACTATAAAGTAGCAGGTGCCACCAACGTTATAGTTGTTGTTACTTTAAAAGTGGTGACGGCAACTGCAACAATTTCACTGTGTAGTTATATTTACCTAGATGTAGCAAATGGGGCCAATGACGCTATAAGATCTTAGTAACTGTTGCTACCAACTTATTTTCATGTTGGTAGAATTGGCAGAATCGATATAGGTAATTTTTTTTTTAATTGGCAACGCGGTAATAACTGTTAAAGTGTCACTGTCACTGTGTGCGATGGGAATATGTGGATTATTAAAAATAACAATTATTATACTTTTTAAATACTTTTTATTATCTGATATTATTTGGAAAGAGCACATATCGAACAATATTTGATGGATGCCCCTGACGGTGAGCATCTTATGTCAGAGGTAGGTGTTTTTTATGATCTTGCTTTTATATACCTATTTAAATGTTTGGGTTTTTTAGGTTGCATTGATATTGGGAGTTTGCGGTGCTTGCCGTTGCGGTGAACTGACCTTCTTAAGCGTCGAAGATATGAGATAAAGAATAATATCTATATATATCCATACCAGATACCAAGACGAATAAATCAAGAAGTTTCACAGTTTTAAATGAAGGATTTTCGGTGAACCCACTTGATACGATTAGGAAATATGTCTTTAAGACCGCAAAATGTGTCTCACAAAAGATTTTTCGTAAATTTTCAAAAGGGAAAGTGCACTGTCCAATGCGTTGGATTAAATAAGCTTTCAAAAATTCCAAGAATTGTAGCTGATTATTTGCAATTGCCTGATGCAGATTTGTATACTGGCCATAGCATGCGCCGTTCCTCATCAACTCTTGGCCAATGCTGGGGGTTACATTACCACCCTTAAACGTCACGGTGTGTGGAAATCATCCACCGTGGCGGAGGGTTATTTGGAAGATTCAGTCTCAACAAGATTGTTATTGCTAAAAAAATTCAGGGAGAGCAGCACAACGAGTCAGGCAATACAGACGTCGTTACTAGTATAGAGAAAAATTGTGTACAGAAGAGCAGTTTTCTTTGTGAAAAATCGAATATGATGACAATAAATGTTAACATAAATATAAATAAGTGTTAGTGCATGGATTCTTTGTTTTGTTAATTTTCCGTATAATGGAGACAATAAATAAATTCCTTGGACTTTATTTTATATTAAAATTACTCTTTAGTGACTAAATCACTTTACCTCACTTTAGCTTACTACTTTATCTCACTAGTGACTTATGGGCCACTTTATACCTTCAAAGTCTTATCAATAAAGATCACTTTATATGAAAGTGTTGGATAAATATATTTATTAACGTAAGGTGTGTAATAATGGAAAAAATACATAACAGTTTTCATATTTATTTAGTGATCAGTTTACATTTAATTTCATTCAATTCAATTTATTGTACATAAATAATGTCTTATGCCGTTATACCGATATTGTCCGTTCCCCATCGACACAATATTTATTAAATTTGGAGTTTTTAATCGGCAAATTCATTTAATATGCTCAGTGGATCACTAACTGAACTATGGGTCAATCTGTGTGTTAAAGACAAGTTGTAATTTTCGAGCAGTACACAGTATCATTAATCACTACAACTGTTATAGTTTTCGATTACTCTTCTTGTGTTGATGGGAGCACTTTTGCACTTGTTGCCAAAGATGATGGTTTTGCTGTGGCGAAACAATCTATGTTTGCATCATATTCTGAAGAATCACTATTTCTCTACTACTGTTTAACTGTTTCTTCAGTTTTCTATAAAATGTGGATGAGTGCTGATAAACTTTATTTCGCTTTCACTGAGCATTTCAGATGCCGCCATTTTATTCAATGCCAATAATTATATAAATTGTCTTAAAAGTTAATATTACTCTATAGTAGATTTTCAAGGTATATGTAACTTTTAAGTCATTTTCAATTAGTGGGGAGTAGTAATGATAACTTCAAAGCCCCTATGTTCGTAGAAATAACCTCATTTTTACTCGAGATGTCACTAATAAGTTAGACTACTTTCAAGTGGTCCTTTGGTAAAGCTGTGCAGTCGGCATTACTACCAATTTTCACTTTGCAGTTGAGGATGCTTCAAAGTAATGCAGAGTAGTATCCGCGACGTTGCAGATTCTCCAGCAGTTACTTGAAAGTGTTATAAATATACAGTGCCTAAATTCAGTAGAATCTACTTAATTGTCACTACAAATGCATACCACAAAGTGAATATTACCCTGAAGTCGCAAAATTAGTAACGGTTATGTTATTCCTACTATATTAAAGTTCCGATGCCTCAGATGCCAGTTCCCATCACTTTGAATGCTGCTTGGGTAGCCAGGGAGGTAGCGACAGTTTTCGTGAAATCCTTTCTATAAAGCTAGATTTTTTTCTCGAGAAAGTTTTATGATGAAGGTGCAATTTCTACCAATTCTACCAATCTATAAGTGTTGCAAAAACGAGTAAAAAATTAAACATGTTGCAAAAAGTTCTCCTGGGACCCCTGATTAAAAGTCTCCATGGCCACCAGTCCGACCGAATTCGATTTTTTGATCTACAGGCGATCGAAACTGTGAAAATCTTGCACCCATGGCGTTTGTTTCTTCTTTATACATATACATATGAGCGTGTATGTGTGAGTGTGTGTGTGTGTGTTTGTGTGTGTGTGTGTGTGTGTGTGTGTGTGCGTGCGTGTAAAAATACAAATAAACTAGATAAAAAATCTATAACCAGAAATTATTTTCGAATATACAGGGCGTGCCAAGACGAAATTACAGAATCAAGTGCTTTTTTTAAAATGGAATGCTATGTATAGCAGTACATTTTTTGAAGCCTCTTTCTAAACTCTATTCATTCTTATATTATTATTGACTCTCCCAACCACTTGGATGTAATGAATTTTTTTGTTAAAATAGTGCCATCTGCAGATGTATATTGAAAAAAATCCCCCACCATTATGGGTTTTAAGAAAAACTTATGTGAATACTAGTTACGAGACATCTAATTAATGTTTTTGATTAATTTTCACTTCGTAGAAATGTACAGAGTGGCCAAAAATTATTTTTCAATTAAGAATTTTCTCAATTTTTTCAAATGGAACACCCTGTATATTTTTCAACGATGTGATGTAGAAATGAAAAGCAAACATTTTTTTGTAAGTACTTCCCAATGACTAATTGCAACCATTTTCGTTTTATTTCGCAAAAAGTACAAAATTCAAGAATAAACCTAAAAAATAATGGTTTCTTCAAATAATTCATTAGAAAAAAATTATAAGAAGTGCTCCATATGTTGCCCTCACATTATAATTTTTTTCTAATGAATTATTTGAAGAAACCTTTATTTTGTAGGTTTATTCTTGAATTTTGTACTTATTGCGAAATAAAACGAAAATGGTTGCAATTAGTCATTGGGAAGTACCTCCGATTAAAGAACTTATATCTAGATACATAATGGCTACCTTTTCTTCATAGACCTTATTTGCTCCTAACATAGTCGCATTATATGTCCATTAAAATGGATAGATGAACATCACATCCCATAGGCAACAGAGGCGGGTATGTGTAGAAGGGAAAATGTAAAATATTGTACCTCTTTTATGTGATAATTATTGGTTAACTTCTAGGAATATTAACGCAGATTGAAAAAATACAATAGGTAAAGATGTTTTAGTCAAGGGAAATATGCATTAGAAGGATATTATTTATAATATTATTATTAAAACTATAAACTGAACCTCATCATGTTACGACTATGACCTACTTACTTATGAAACGATCGATTTCTGCAAATGGCACAGCACTGTTGCATGTTGCACTAAATTGTCACTAAACTGTCTAAATATGAACAGAGAATATTATTTAGGTATTAGGCAAATCACAACTTAAAATAAAAAGACTTCTTCACCACATTTTGATCGAAAAACACTTATTAACATTAATTATGGATACTGTCAAAACTGTCCAACTGAAATTATGATAATCGAACTGAAGCCGACCGTGTACGAGCGGCCGCGAATACGCCGATGGGCCAATCAGCAACTTATGGGAAGAAGTGCCTTAGATTGGGAATCTTTCGGGATCATAAAATTCATGCCATTATGTATCTAGATATAAGTTCTTTAATCGGAGGAAAGTACTTACAAAAAAATGTTTGTTCTTCACTTCTACATCACATCGTTGAAAAATATACAGGGCGTTCCATTTGAGAAAATTTAAAAAATTCCTAATTGAAAAATAATTTTTGGCACCATGCACATTTTTACAAAGTGAAAATGATTCAAAAACATTAATTAGATGTCTCGTAACTAGTATTCATATAAGTTTTTCTTAAAACCCATAATTGTGACTTTGGTGATTTTTTCAAAATGCTTCTGCAGATGGCATCATTTCAACAAAAAAATTCATTACATCCAAGTGGTTGGTAGATAGTCAATAATAATATAGGAATGAATAAAGTATTGAAAGAGGTTTCAAAAAATGTACTGATATACAATACAATTCCATTTAAAAAAAGGCACATAATTCCGGCTATAGACTTTTTTACCTAGTTTACTTGTATTTTTTTTAAATTTCTAGCTATCGTAGAACTCGAGATATCGAAGTCCGACGCATTATTGCCCCACCCTGTATACTAAATACCAATATTATGGACTTTTACTTGCTTGATTTACCTACTTACCCCCATTTACCCCAATTTACCCCCCAATCCTTCAGCGGAATAAGATCAAAATATAATCTAGTTCCAGATCTCATTAAAATACATACGTGTACCAAATTTCAATATCGATATCTTAAGCTGTTCCAGAGTAATCGTGCGCACCAAGAAAGTTACAGAGAGACCGACAGACAGAATTTTTTTTGCTCTTACTTAAAATCTCGACGTTTCATGACATTCTAAGCCTATTTGAAGAATAAACATGTTCAACATTTTTATTTGCGTTATTATACTTCCACATCCAGTGGAATTAAGGCATTCGTATCCACTACAATAAAAAATAAATTTGTCAAAAGTAATTAGTAATGTAAGCAATCCCTATTACCTCTCTCTCTCTCTTGAAACTTTAAACTTTAAATACACTTTATTGCATTCCGCAGTAAGTATTATTACTTTCAGAATTCCAATATGTCCTTGATTTCAATAATAGAAATAGTGTGCATTTTTCATTGATTGTTTTTCATTGATTGTTTGCATAATTAATATGGTTCTCTTGCCCTAGTGGTATATTTATTGGTAATAAAGACTGAGTTTCTTCATTATATTCTCACTAATTAACAATCAATTTATGTAAAGACCGATTTCTAACTACTTAGATGTAATGTAGTGGTTTAGATTTTATGTCAAGTTTCTTTTAATATCCCATCCACATAGTGGACTGGAAGTATAGCAACGGTTAACGGTAAAAGAAAATCGATTTTTTTTTTGTTCAGATATGTCATAAAACATCGAGATTTTAACTTTGAGCAGAAAAATCTTTCTGTCTGTCGATCTGTAACTTTTTTGTGCTCACGATTACTCTGGAACAGTTTATGATATTGACTTGAAATTTTGGTATAAGTATGTATTATAACGAGATTTGGAACTAGATTTTATTTTGATCTTATTCCGTTTAGTCCATGTAAAACGCGGGGTTTGACGCTCGGAATGCCCCCCTCATCGGGACCACTTGTATTTCATGTTTTTTGGGTCGCTGATCACGAAAATCGGTATCCCGCGGCTCTAAAATCAGTGCCCTAAAAATGCCAATAACCACCCCTTTTGGGGTTTTTTTCGCGGTAATGTGAATAATACTGTAAAATAATGTTATGAATGTATGAAGTGTTCATTTATCAACAATATTTTCTATTCTATTTCAATTCCCTGCAAGCTTGGGGGTATTTTTCACCCCCAAAGGGGTGAAAAAATTTTGTAGTCAGAAATTACAAGCAAACTAAAAAGTGTACATCTCTACTAAGACGATATAGGGTAATTTTCACCCTGAAGGGTTGGAAAATTTTTTTTTTCTTTGTACAATCCCCCCATTCATCTAAATTCAAATCAAAAAGTGAATGAAAAAAAATTCCATTATTTTTCCATTTTACGTCAATTTAGGGATAGTTAGTTTTACCCCCTCTGGTTAACTCTCAGCATAAAATTTGTCCTTAGTTTAGATGAACATACTAAACTAGCAAACTATCATTATAATTACCACATTCGTAGCATCATTTCACAGTATTTTACCGCGAAAAAAGGGGTGGTTTTTGGCATTTTTACTACTTTTTAGAGCCGCTGGACCCCGATTTTCGTGATCAGCGATCCAAAGACCATAAAATACAAGTAGTCCCGATGAGGGAGGCATTCCGAGTGTCGAACCGCACGTTATATATGGACTAGTTGAAGAATTGGAAGTCAAAGAGGCAGGTCCGGGGAGAGAAAATAAAAACCCGGTGGAAAAAGTTTTTTGATGAATGGGCAAGAATCCAAAAAAAAAAATGTAATTCAAATTTTCGACATTTCAAAACCGGGCCCCCAAGCAAGCCCAGGCCCTCTCAAAACGAGCCCGCGCTCGGGCTCGGGGGAATAACCCTCCCGCCCCTCTCGACATGCCTGCAAATAGGTAAAGCATGTAAGAGTCCATAAAATTGAAATTTATTGTATGTACATCAGAAGCCAAGGCCTAAATATTTTATTGGCATCACCCACCTCCTTTAATAATGATACGGTGGTGGTAGGATTTGGATAGGAATTTTGATGTGAGAGTAGTGATTCCTTAGGCAGCGTTTTTTTTTTATAATTTAACATTATATGTGGCACCTATGCCGAAAATTATACAGCCTATCCTAGTAGTTCTTCTATCACATATACACCAACAGCGATGATCTTTGGCGGTGCGATTGAGATTGATATTTGATCTTTTACTGCCACATTCAGTGGAAGTATAGTAACGACAAAAATTTAAAAAAATATATATTTATTGTTCAAATAGGCTTAGAATGTCATGAAACGTCGAGATTTTAAGTTTGAGCAAAAAAAAGTTCTGCCTGTCGGTCTGTCTGTAACTTTTTTTTTGTGTGCACGATTACTCTGGAACCGTTTAAGATATTGACTTGAAATTTGGTACACGTATGTATTATAACGAGATCTGGAACTAGATTATATTTTCGTCTTATTCCGTAAATAGGTAAATCAAGCAGGTAAGAGTCCATAAAATTGGTATTTAGTATATACAAGAGAAGCTAATGTCTCAAAAAGTTTTGGGTAATAACCACTCCCATTTCTACCCCCACCCCATTATTGAAGGGGGTGAAAAAAAAAATTGTAATTTAGCGTGTATACAAGAACCTAAGGCCTCAAACATTTTTTTTACTTCATCCACCCCCACTACTACCTCTCTACCACCACCCCCACCTCCACTACCGATGTGGCATATCGTTGGGGTAGACGATTTCAAATATTATGTTATTAAAGTTCCATAAACAATAATGTAGTGAAGTGCAAATATAGTATCAAAATTTTTTTCGTTGTGAGAGACTTGGATAAAAAATTTAGGTGTGGAATTTTAAGATTTATAAACACCTTACAAGTTGCAATTCGAGTCCTATGAACAAACGAACCTCAGCGTGGTTGCCTTTCAAGGTTATTTTAGCAGGTTGCTAAATTGACACCAATGTTTCAAGGAGAGATGAGGAGATAGCGTCAGAGACGCGTCATCGCGTGTGGGTTTGGATTCTACGATTTCAAATCAGACCTGTACGGTGTTTATAGATCTCCTATTATTTTCTTGATTCTATAATAAGTGGGTTATCTTGGGTAGTATGGATGCGTAGTGGCTTTTCTCGAGTACTATAGATGCGCAGTAGGTTACCTCAAGTAGTATGGATGCGCAGTGGGTTACCTCACGTGGTATGGATGCGCAGTGGTTTTCCTCGAATACAATGGATGCGCAGTAGGTTTCCCCGAGTATTAAGGATGCGCAGTGGCTTTCCTCGAGTACCATTAATGCGCAGTAGGTTTCCTCGAGTATGTAGGGTGCGCAGTGGCTTTTCTCGGGTACTATATGCCCAATAGATTATCTCAAGTGAATGCGCAGTGGGTTTCTTCGAGTCAAATTGATGCGCGGTAGGTTTCCCTGAGTATTATGGATGCGCAGTGGCTTTTCTCGAGTACTATAGATGCGCAATAGCTTACCTAAAGTAGTAGGGATGCGCAGTGGATTTCCTCGAGTAAAATGGGTGCGCAGTAAGTTACTTCAAGTAGTATGAATCGAGAATTATGGATGCGCAGTGGCTTTTCTAGAGTAAATTGGATGCACAGTGTATTACTTCGAGTAGTATGGATGCGCAGTAGATTTCCTCGAGGAAAATGCTTGAAGTAGAAGCTTTACTTCCATCGTGTAGTCCACGGCACACAATGATTTTTTATATATTTATCATGCCATTTTCTGCGTATTACTTCCATATTCAGTGGAGTGCAAATATAGTATTTTCATTGTGAGTGACTTGGATAGGAAGTCTGGATGTGGAAATAGTGATTCCTTAGGCGGCGGTTTTTTATATAGTTATATTGCGAGAAAAGAGTAGGTTCGATTCTGTGCAAGGTCAAATTGATTTTAGCGCATAAAATAGAAGGGAGATTTAGCGACAATCACAATTCCAATTAAATGAAACTTTAAAATTATTTTATTACTGTGCTCATATTATTAATTTTTTATTTCTAATGGTCTCTTTGAAGTTTCTGTTAATACATTTTGATGTATAAAGTAATTTAATTTTTGAATGGAAAATTGTACACGAGTGTTGAAAGAGATAAATAAATGCACGAAACGCAAAAGATACGATTTCTCAGCTTCTGATTAATGTAGAAGGGTCTATTATTTTTTAATTGTCCATTTCTTGAGGCACTTTTCACACATGACAAAAATATTTGGCAGGATACTTTTTTCGATACAAGAAATGCATTACAAAAAATGCATTTTACAAAAATGCCCGAAATGAAACTTTAAAATAATATAACAATATGTTTTTATCACCATTTCAAGGCTCGTTCAAAAAGCTACAATTTAAGCAAAAACAATTCTTAATGTGACGAATGGCAGTTTTTATGAAAGTTCAAAAAATTTAAAAAAAATCTCGTTTTTTAGGGAAAATAATAAATATTTTTATTTGTACTTTTCCATAATAGTTTACACCTATAGTACCTATAATTTCACCAAGTTTCATTAAAAAAAAACATATTTCTTTAGCAATTTCGGTTTATGTAAAATTAGAAATTTTCATAGTTTTTATTTTTTTCATAAAAAACAAAACATCAGATCGGGGTTTGGACCTATGCACTTTTATTCATAATTTATAGACAAACATTTTGATTTTTTGTTTGGTCTGATCCGATGGACAGAACCGGGACAAAAACACGTTCAAAATGAAAACTTATTTTCCAAAAAAACGCTCCATTCCCAAATTGGACAAAACTATACTGCAAGCATCCTGATAACATACAAATTGCATTTCCACAAAAAAATTGACCACCTCTCCTCCCCAAACAATTAAAAAAAAAAGTTATATTCGACTATTATTATTTTCGAGGAGCGCTTGTTTTTTGAGCGTATCTTTTGCAGTTTTAGTTATTTTTTTGGTAGGGAGTTTGGGGTTATGGAGTTACAGGATTTAGAGGTTATGGGGTTATAAAAGCCTACATACTCCGAGTTATATGGTTTTTGAAGTCGGATGTGCAAAATTTCTGTTTACTCAGAGTTCTGTGGTTATAGAATAGGGTGGGCCTAAAACACGAAAATTTTAATTTGCAGATGGGCTAGTTTCTAATTTGTTACTATTTATCTAAAACTAATTCGGGTAAATTTTTAGCCAAATCGGTTAATATCTAGCCCGGCTCCCGCGGCTTTGAAAATAACGGAAATGGCAAGTTTTTCGATTTTTAACATTTTTCAAATTGACATTTGAAATTTATTTTATTACTCTTTATTGATGTCTAAACACGTGTGGCAAAAGTTTTCTAAATTAAATATTTTTCAGTTCCAGAGGGAAATTAGAAATTTGTCACTAAAACGTAGAATTTGACGAAAATAAGGTTTTTTGTAAGTATAAAATTTGTAATTTCCCTGGAAATGAAAAATATTTTATTCGGAAAACTTTTGTTAGACGCGTTTAGACATTAATAGAGTCATAAAAAAATTTCAAATGTCAATTTGAAAAATGCTGAAAATCGAAAAATTGGCTTTTTCTTCATTTTCGAGGTCATGGGGGACCGGCTAAATATTGACCGATTTGGCTAAAAATTTACCCGAATTAATTTTATATACATAGTAACACAAATTAGAAACTAGCCCATATGCAAATTCAAATTTTCGTGTTTTTCGGCCCACCCTATTATAGAAGCTTGCACGCCCTGATTATAGGGTTATAGGGTTTTGAAGCTGTAGGATTATAGGATTACAGTGATATGAGGTTATGGCGTTATGAGGTTATGAAGTAGACAAATGAAAAAAAAATCCTAACTACTCATTTGAGTGTGAAAGGCGAAAAAACAGCTTTTTATGGGTATTTTTTGAGGTTGAGGATGAAAAATGAGCTGACAATTCTGAGTTCGGATTCGGATTCAGCGGGTCAAAAATAGTCAAAATATATAAGAATACACTGGTCTGGTACGCGGACAGACCTCTTTGATTTGTGGGTCTGTGTAATGTTTAAAATTTTAGTTCATGTATACTGAGTTATCAGTATAGGCAATTTTTTTTGCCTTCTAATAAATTTATTTATTCAATAGAAATGCGTATTATTGAAAGGTAAATGCCAAACCATGTATGTACATATGGTATGTTACCATAATAAATCAAACTTCAATGTTAATAGTTTTGCGAAATAATTATATTATCTTTCCATTAAAATTTAAATTACCATTTAGCAACCTGCAATAATCAGTTACTGACTTTTTACAATAACGGGGTTATTACTATCATTTACTTGTTATTACGCACTAATAGATAAATAGTTAGTAAACTGCGTGATTAGCCATAATTATGCTTGCAGTTTACTCAAATGACACCTAGAATACATAATTTTATTCAATATGCTCTGCCAGCCAGGAAAAATCAGGGTCGTCGAACGCGAAGAGGGTTCCAGGGCAGTTCAAGTAGGTACTTCTAAAAATGTATCTAATAGTACAGTATATACAGGATCGGCCCTAGCCTTTTTTTTTGTTTTTTTTTAACCATTTAGGATACAATTTGTATATCTGGTTTGTCATCAAAAAGGGGTTTTACCTGACATCAAATCGGGTATCTATGCTTTTTTAATATGTTGTATAGGATTAAAAATTAATGTTAAATCCAAGTTTACGACCTCGGCAGACATCTGGGTCTTAGTAAAAAATCTAAAAAACTGCAAGATTTTTGTATTTTTTTCAGTTATTATTGATTTTGGTACCTAAGGCCTACTTTTTTGGTAAAATCAATTTAAGTTTTGCAAAGTTTTCATATTTTACCATTTTTAACAATGTTTAACTTAAAAATCTGTGAAATACCTACTACTACTATACCGGGGTTCAGAAAATTTATTTTACCCGAGCCCAAGCCCCAAACGGGAACCGAAGGTGGCCAAAAAATGACCCTCCCATATTATTTAGTACTATTATATTGAATGGATCGGAAAACAGGACGGAATGTTATTTTAAAAAATCAGTTATAAACAGGTTATGCTTTTTAAAACAGTCAGATGAACATTCGAAAAGTTTTTTTACGTACGAACTGTCAATATTTACTGAAGAGGGAATACGGAAGGGCACGAAATCTTCTTTCTATGCAGCACTTCAACCAATAACGATGGATGGGATGCAAGGAAAAACTAAATTTGTTGTAGTAGATGGTGATCATCCACTTCTCAAAGTTGTGTAGCATCCAAACTCCTCATTTGGGTCAATAGCTGCCAGGTACATCATATAGTTTTCGTTACACATTCTGGTCCAAAAGTAGCTGTAGTTTTCGACGGCTACCCAACAGACGCTTCACAAAAGAGTACGAAGAGCTCGGAGCATGTTCGACGAGTTAAGGCACGCCCGACGTCATATTGGATGAAACAATTATAACACAAATTTCACAAGAAAAGTTTTTATCTAATGAAAACAATCAAATTCGTTTTATCGAATTATTAAAAACCACATTTGAAAAAGAGGAAATTATTGTAATTCAGGCAGAAAAAGATGCGGGCAGGCTGATTGTCACCACAACCATTTCTATGGCTTCTACAAACGATATTGTGGTGATCGCCAGGGAAGGCATAGATCTTCTAGTTATTCTCACTGGCATTACAAAGAAACACACAATATTTTTCCAAAAATGTGAGAGAGGAAAAAACCGGACGCGACTTATTCAAACGCCTCCTCGAAATATAAGTCTCCTGAACTCTTTCTATTTTTGCATGCCTTCAGGGGATGTAACTTTACATCGGCACTGTTGGGGCAAGGAAAAATGAAATTACTTGCTAGTCAAAAAACATCCAGTCCTTGAGGAGAAGATTGCTGTATTTTATAAATCAAATGCCACACCTGAGCAAATTGCTGAAGCAGGCGAGGTTATCGTGGTTGCGCTCTATAGAAGCAAATATTCAAGCCAAAATCTAAATGATTTACGCTTCCAGCTGTTTGCGAGGGCTGCAGCAAAAATTAATTTCAATCTTGCTAGATTGCCTCGAACCCAAGATACTGCACGATTTCACTCTCCATACCACCAGGCAAAATAACACAAAATTTTTACTATACCTTTCAGTTGCAGAAGTGGCTGGGTGTGGAAAAGAATCCTGTTAATTGGGACTGGGTGCGCACGTGCCAAGGCCTCACTCCCAAAATAATGTCCAGGGATGCAGTACGAGGGGCTGTAGCAATGCGCGTAGTTGCAAAATATCTGGTTTTGCCATTGCAGTGGACAGTCATGCGACAATACTCTTGATTTAAGTATAAATATACACTCCCCAGACCTCGAAGAACTACCAAACGACGAGGCGTTGGATTATCTCTTCTGTGCTCAAGAAGAAAAAGAAAAGGAGATAAGAGAGAATAACGACACAGCCGACACTCCCGGAATATCCAGAAGAGCTAAAGTTGTTAAGTATAAGATCTGTTTATAACTGATTTTTTTAATTTTATTTTTTTATTAATATTCCATCCTCTTCTCAGATTCATTCAATATAATAGTACTATATATTGGGGGTGGGGATTTTTTTTGGCCCCTCTCTGACCTCATTTGGGGCTTGGGCTCGGAGTAAAATAAATTTTCTGAACCTAGTTATAGTAGTAGTACATATTTCACGTATTTTTATGTTAAAAATTGTTGTCGAAATATGAAAACTTTGCAAAACTTTAAACACCTGTATCTCGGATACTCTTTGGTCTACAGAGTCCGCTCTGGTAGCAATTTGTAGCACATTTAGTCTAAAAAAAAAATACTAAATTGTTTTTTGTAAATTGTTAGAGGTCGTAAACTTGGATTTAACATTAATTACTTCCACGTCCAGTGGAAGTATAGTAACGACAAAAAAATTTTTAAAAATTTTTATTGTCCAAATAGGCTTAAAATGTCATGAAACGTCGAGATTTTAAGTTTGAGCGAAAAAAAAATTTCTGTCTGTCTGTCGGTCTGTCTGTAACTTTTTTTTGTGCGCACGTTTACTCTGAAACCGTTTAAGATATTGACTTGAAATTTGGTACACATATGTACTTTAACGAGATCTAGAACTAGATTATATTTTCATCTTGTTCGGTCGAAGGGTTGGGGGGTAAATTGGAGTAAATTTGGAGTAAATTGGTAAATCAAGCAGGTAAGAGTCCGTGAAATTAGTATTTAGTATATACAAGAGAAGCTAAGGTCTGAAAAAAAATTTTGGCATTAGCCACCCCCATTACCACCCCCACCTCCTTATTAAAGGGGATGAAAAAAAAATGTGATTTAGTGCATGTACAGGGACCAGAAACCTCAAAATATTTTTTTACTTCATCCACCCCCCCACTACCACCCCCCTATCACCACCCCCACCCCACTACCGATGTGGGGTATCGTTATATGGGTTTTTGGGGTAGAGGATTTCAAATATTATATTATTAAAGTTCCATAAACAAATATTTTCACATACAAAGTTTTTTCGTTGTGAGTGACTTGGATAGAGAATCTGGATGTGAAAGTAGAGATTCCTTGGGCAGCGGTTTTTTTAATTTAAAACATGGCAATTATGGCAGCCATATTACGTTCAGTGTTTTGAATTCTTAATTTTACTTCCACATCCAGTGGAAGTATAGTAACGACAAAAAAATGTTTAAAAATTTTTATTGTTCAAATAGGCTTAAAATGTCATGAAACGTCGAGATTTTAAGTTCGAGCCAAAAAAAATTCTGTCTATCGGCCTGTCTGTCTGTCGGTCTGTCTGTAACTTTTTTTTTGTGCGCACGTTTACTCTGGAACCGTTTAAGATATTGACTTAAAATTTGGTACACATATGTACTTTAACGAGATCTGGAACTAGATTATATTTTAATCTTGTTCCGTCAAAGGGTTGGGGGGTAAATTGGGGTAAATTTGGGGTAAAGAGGTAAATCAAGTAGGTAAGAGTGGATAAAATTTATATTTAGTATATACAAGAGAAGCTAGGGTCTAAAAAAAATATTTTGGCATTAGCCACCCCCATTACCACCCTCACCCCCTTATTAAAGGGGATAAAAAAAAATTGTGATTTAGTGTGTGTACAAGAACCAAAAGCTTCAAAACATTTTTTTACTTCATCCACCTCCACTACCAACCCTCTACCACCACCCCCACCCCCACTACCGATGTAGCATATCGTTTTATAGGTTTTTGGGGTAGACGATTTCAAATATTATGTTGTTAAAGTTACCTTGAGTAGTACGGATACGCAGTAGGTTTTCCCGAGTATTATGGATGCGCAGTGGCTTTCCTCGAATATTTTTCGAGTATTATAGATCGCAGTAGGTTACCTCAAGTAGTATGGATGCGCAGTGGGTAACTTTAAGTAGTATGGATGCGCAGTGGCTTTCCTCGAGTACAATGGATGCCCAGTAGGTTACCACGAGTAGTATGGATGCGCAGTAGCTTTTCTCGAGTGCTATAGATGCGCAGTAGGTTACCTCAAGTGATATGGATGCGCAGTAGGTTATCTCAAGTGATATGGATGCGCAGTAGATTTCCTCGAGTAATATGGATGTCAATGGGTTACTTCAAGAAGTATGAATGCGCAGTGGCTTTCCTCGAGTAAATTGGATATACAGTGGGTTACCTTGAGTAGTATGGATGCGTAGTAGGTTTCCTCGAGGAAAATGCTTGAAGTAGAGGCTTTACTTCTATCGTGTAGTTTACAGAACACGATTTTTTATATCTTTGTCTTGCCATTTTCTGCGTATTAGTTCGACATTCAGTTGAAGTATATTAACGCAAAAAAAATTTTGGAAATTTTCATTGTTTAAATAGGCTTAAAATATCAGGAAACGTCAATATTTTAAGTCTGAGCAAAATAAATTTGTCTGTTGCGTCGGTCTGTCTGTTAGTCTTGTATCGTTTTGGTTCTCACGATTACTCTGGAACCGTTTAAGATATTCACTTAAAATATGGCACACGTATGTTTTTTAACGAGATCTGGAACTAGATTATGTTTTGGTCTTATTCCGTTGCAGAGTTGAAGGGAAAATTGGGGTAAATGGGGGTAAATAGGTAAATCAAGCAAGACTCCATGAAATTGGTATTTAGTAAATGTGAGAGGAGCTAAGACCTCAAAAAAAATGGCATTAGCCATCCCCAATACCACCCCCACCCTATTATTAAAGGTGGTGAAAAAATGGTGTGATTTCAAATATTATACCATTAAAATTCTATAAACAATTATTTCCACATAGTGGAGTGCAAATTATAGTATTTTGTTGTAAGAAACTTGGATGTGGAAGTAGTGATTCCTTGGGCAGCGGTTTTTGAGATCAGATTCCTGTTCTCAAAATACCTACTATCAATTTTAATGCAATTCCGACGAAATTTTAGGCGGCACCTCCGCCAAATATGCCCAAATTTTCAACCAAAAATTCTTGTGTCCAATTTTTGCTTAGTTATTACGAGGCCACCGCCGATCCGTACCTTGCAGTTTGAAGTCGCTTAAGCCATTCTATAAGTAATGATTGAATTTATTAAAAAAAAAAACATACTTACGGGTCAAATTGAGAACCTCCTAGTTTTATTTTTTTTATTAAAAATATGGATACACACATACAGAGTGACTGGAAATTGGACATATTCCTTTGAATGGGTTAAAGTAGAGTTAATTTGCAGTAAATTAAATCGAAAATAAGTAGTTTTCGGAATAATCAAGTATCAATTTTTTGAAAAAAATCTGATTTTTTACAAAAAAATTAAATAAGGAAAAAATCGTTTTTGGGCACATAATTAAGTGTTCTCTGATAGCTAGCAAATCAATGAATGATTTAAAAAAATATAAATCCTCAAAATTACCGTAACATTTGAAGTAGCGGATCTAAATTCATACATGATGATAAATAAAAATAAATTTTAGTTTGCATGAACACTTACCGTACAAATTGCTTAATAGTGGAAGTAAGGAGTCGGGATTTTCTCGAAAAAAAGCAAAATCGTGCTAAAGTTATGAAACCTATTCCTTTCCCCGTTTTCGAGGATGCTGAACACGAATGACAGGGTGAAAAAAACGGCCAAAAACCACCCCTTTTTGCTTATTTCTCATATGACAGCTTGGCATCGACTATTTTTACAGGGATTTTTTGTTTTTTCACGGGGATATAACAGATGGTGAAAGATTATATCAGGTAGTAGACCGCAACCGCCCTTGTGGGTGGAATCTACCCTATCAGGGAGTGTAAAATTGTTTCTTTTTTTCTTCTTGTTGAAGACGTTTACCCCCGTTTTCGAGGATGCTGATCAAGAAAAAAATGGTTTTACGCTGGTTCGACCCTTCCTTCACCCTTAAACTGTCGGAAACCACCCCTTTCATAATAACAATAATAATAATAATAGGTAGCGACTTGGCTGATATTAGGGACTCGTATTATCATTTTATTTGTTTTTACCGCTTTTACTGTTTTCTGGGTGAATCTTTTGTCTTCGAGGTATCCGTAGTCTATCAATTCCAAATTTTCAGAAGATCAATTGGTTCCTGACTCCTTTTTTAAAGGCTATAATAATTGTAATTGTAAGGGCGGATGTGCGAAACGATGCGGATATATAAAATTTTACGATGTAGCGTTATTTGTAAGACTTGTCAAGGTAAATTTTGTAAGAATAGTGCGCCGGAGGATGAAGATGATGAAACAAATGAATCCAATGATAGTATTTATGATAATGCTGTAAACTTTCTAAATTTTATACCCGAAATGTGTATGTCCGATCATGAATTGGAAACGGACGATGCGTGCGATGAAGAAGGAGGCAATAGCATTGAATGTTCATTTCGAGGAATATGAACCATGCAATTATCTTTGTAAGCGCCCTAGGTTATATTAATGTCTTGTAAAAAATATTATATTGTACTTAAAATCGTGAATATATATAAATTATTGAAAACATATTTTTTTACCAATAGTTTCAAATCTTTGCGAGGATAGGTTTATTTTTGATGAGGATGTAAAATGAACAAATTATGACTTTCAAACCACTCCCACTCAATGTACAAATTAGAAAATAAAAAAAATAAAATAAAAAAATAAATTTTCTACCCCCTGAGGGGGGGAACTAACTGCCTGAGAATGTCACAATTCACCCTTATCATTGTCCTTGATCAGCATTCTCGAAAATGGGGGTAAACGTCTTTAACAAGAAAAAAAATAAGAAATAATTTTACACCCCCTGATAGTGGATTCCACCCCCAAGGGCGGTTGCGGTCCACTACCTGATATCACCTTTCACCATCCATTATATCCCCATGAAAAATCAAAGGATCCCTGCAAAAATAGTCGATGCTAAACTGTCATATGAGAAAGAAGCAAAAAGAGGTAGTTTTTGGGCGTTTCAAGGGATGCGCATGACTAAAAACTTTTTCAGCACCCTCGAAAATGGGGGAAGGAATAGGTTTCATAACTTTGGCATGATTTTGCATACTGTCCGACTCTTTACTTCCACTGTAAATGAATATGAACCCCACTGCACCATGCGCAATAGAAAGCCATCCCCAACGAGAGATAATATTGAATCTACCCGTTAGAGGTGGTTTGCGTATGGGTTCAATATCAGTAGTTTAGTTGATATGCATTATAATATAATATAAGGGTCATTTTATAGTCCAAATGCTTATTTTTACTGTTTTTCGTAATTATTGGTTTTCAACCACATCGCTAGAAGTGGTTTTCTATTGCGTATGGTGCAGTGGGGTTCATATTCATTACTCAAGTATTATTGTTGCAATTATTATTAAAATCAGAGTTATAATTATTGTTTTATTTTTTTAAATATTTATTGTTCAAATATTTTCAACCCTTAAATATGGGTGATTTTCGCGTTTTTTCGCAAAACGAAAAAATATGTTTTTCTTAGAATTTCCCAAAGATTAATTTGAGATCAATGGGATCAATTTTGCATCTTTTCTTGGCACTAATTATGTATCGACCCCCCATTTAAATTATAAGGGGACGACTATGTTTCCCAGCATCAGCAGTTGTAACCTGATACTTAGAAGATAAGGCGCTGTGCCTTCTTTCCTATTTTGCATTGTTTTAGATTCAGTCTGTAACTAGCTTTCTTAGATTAAATACATACATTGTACTTAAAACATTTTTATAAAAAATAAATTTTTGAATTTAATAATTTTTTAAAAAGAGACTTTTGGGTGTCGAAATCGTTAGTGGCGCAGTCGGTCTAAGGATTATCGAAATTATCGTGTATCGAACAGATAATTTTCGTTTCAACGATTAATCGATTATCGGACAAAAAAGTGAAAAATTCGCGAAAGTGCCTAAAACAGAGTGGCTCCTCGAACATTAGGAAACCCAGTTTATCGCAAACCTGTGCAAGACTCTTTCAACAATAATTCACGAGAATTGGAACTACATCGTCCCATTCTGCAAGGAACTCGTAATTTGAAGAAGACAAAATCGCTCATCCATTTGAGGGCTCCTTATAGTTAGTGAAAAACGATGCTCAAAGTCACAATAATATTAATGTAAGTACAGTTTGATGTCACTCGAAAAACTTTTTAAAAACTTAAGCTTATCACCTTTAACTGACTCAGACGTAGAAGATAACAATTCTCTTTTGCCTTCTAGTTCCTCACATAAACCAGAAAATAACATTCAATATTCTAGTGAAATAAGTAATTTAGAAGTTAATTTAACCTTAAATAATACGAAAATGACTCAGTTCAAACCAGAGTATTTAAAATGCGTTCCGCAATTTGACGGAAATCCGAACGAATTAAATAGATATTTAAGTATTTGTGATAGCATTATATCAGAATTTTACGACACAGCTCACCCTGATAGTTTTCATAACGTGTTTTTATTAAACTCGCTAATAGGCAAATTAACAGATAACGCTAAATTAGTTGTTAATATACAGAGTGTTACTACTTGGCAAGAACTAAAAGACACTTTATATAGAAACTTTGCAGATCAACGCGACGAAGCTTGTCTAAATAGAGATTTAGTTTTGCTAAAACAGCTTCCAAGCGAAAAACCGCAACAATTTTACGACCGTTGCTTACAATTATTAAATTTAATATATTCATATGTAGACATTCATGAAAAAGAAGCAGAAGCCAAAGTATTAAAACGAGCTCTCTATAACAATCTTACTCTAAAAACATTCTTGTCAGGGCTAAAAGAACCTCTAGGCACAACTATTCGTTGCATGCGCCCCAAAGACATGAAAGAGGCGATGCAATTTATTACTCAAGAAGATAATACGCACTATTATCAAAATTTGACTAACAAAAATTTCGTACAACAGGCTCCTGTACAACCAAGACCAATATTCCCAACCATTCATCAACAAAATTCAATGCATAACTTTAATAGACCAGTAAATAATTTCACCAGACCAATGAACCATTTCCCCAGAAACCCTTTCAATGGCCAAATGCCCTCATTCAATTATCAAACTCAGAGTAATCAATTTCGTCAACAAAATAGTTTCCCATCTCAACCGATTCAATTTCACCCTAGAGTGAACAATCCACAGCAGAGATTTTTCACAAATTCGCAAATATTCAGGAACCAAAACCAAAACGTTTTCAGGCCAAATCCATACAAAAATCTGCCTAACCCCACTCCTATGAGTATATCAACGAGGCAAACTTCGAATAATTTCCGACCTCAACCGGGACCATCGACCTCAAATCAATATCGCCCCCCTCAAAGAAATTTCGCTTCCCATGAACTTCATAACACTGAAGTAAACGAAATTGAACCAACCTCTAGCGGTGTTTACGAGTACGACAACCAAAACCTTCCTGAAACTTACGGAGACGTAAACGAGGCATATTACCAAGATAATATTAATTTTCAGCAAGATAATATAAATTTTCAGCAAGACAATATAAATTTTCAGCAAGATAATATAAATCTTCAGCAAGAAAATGTAAATTTTCAGCAAGACCCACCGGTCGACGATCAAACGTAAACCCTGAAATTATCTCAATCAATGCCACCAATTCTAATGAATTACCCTATATTATACTACCTGAACATAACCTAAAATTTTTAATCGACTCGGGTTCAACGAAATCATTTATCGACCCTAATCTTGCTCATAAATTATACCCTAACTGTATTCAAAATGATCCATTTATAGTCTCTACCGTTTTTCAAAAATCCGCTCACAAAGAAAGTGCATTAATACCATCTTCAAAACTATTTAATTTACCACAACCAACAAGTTTAAAATTCTTTTTATTTAGATTTCATAATAGTTTTCACGGATTAATCGGATTGGATAATTTAAAAATACTTCAGGCTAGCTTAAACTTCGACAAAGGATTATTGATAACGCCGTATACAAAAATTACCTTATCTTACTATAAAACAAAAAACGAATTAAATTTAATATCAATCGCACCTCGCAGCGAACAAGTAATAAAAATAAAAACGTCTCTAGAAAATGGAGAAATAATAATTCCTTATCAAAAAATTCACAATTGTGAGATACCAGAATGTTTAGCCACCGCCAACAATGGCGAAGCTATTACTACAATATTAAATAATACGGTCAATCCCATCACTCTAGACTTTTCCGAACCTATAGTAGTTGAGAGATTCGAAAAAAAATCAATTCATGAAATAAACTTAAACAATTTTGATGAAACACCAAAATCATACTTAAGCCTATCTAACATTCGTACCGACCATCTAAACCCGGAAGAAAAAAGTAAAATTGAAAATTTATGTAAAGAATATTCAGACATTTTCTATCAAGAAAACACTAAATTAACTTTTTCTAATCAAATTAAACATAAAATTAATACGACGGACGAAGTACCGATATATACGAAAACATATCGTTACCCGTTCATCCACAAAAAGGAAGTAGAAAACCAAATGAAAAAAATGTTAGATCAAAATATAATAAGGCCTAGCAATTCACCGTGGTCATCACCTATTTGGGTGGTGCCCAAAAAACCCGATGCTTCGGGAATACAGAAGTGGCGTGTAGTGGTGGACTACCGCAAACTGAATGAAAAGACGGTCGACGACAGATACCCACTTCCCAATATTACCGATTTATTGGACAAGTTAGGTAAATGTCAATACTTTACCACCTTGGATTTGGCTAGTGGTTTTCATCAGATAGAGATGAACGAAAGCGACATAGCCAAAACAGCTTTTAACACAGAAAACGGGCATTACGAGTATTTAAGAATGCCTTTTGGCCTAAAAAACGCGCCCGCGACGTTTCAGCGAATTATGGACAATATTCTTCGTGGTATACAAAACGAAAAATGCTTAGTTTACTTAGACGACATAATAATTTTTTCTACGTCACTTCAGGAACATATAGAAAGGTTAAGATCAGTTTTTGATAGACTTAGACAATCAAATTTCAAAATTCAGTTAGACAAGTCAGAATTTTTACGCAAGGAAGTGGCCTACCTAGGCCACATTGTTACACCGAACGGGGTTAAGCCAAACCCTGATAAAATAAAAGCTATAAAAAATTACCCAGTCCCTAAGACAACTAAACAAATTAAAGGCTTTTTGGGACTATTGGGTTGTTATAGGAGATTTATAAATAATTTCGCCAAAATTACCAAACCGATGACGAAATGCTTAAAGAAAAATGCAAAAATCACCCACGACGAAGAATTCTTATCTTGTTTTGAAGTTTGTAAAAATTTGTTGATTAACGAGCCTATCCTACAATACCCCGATTTCACAAAACCGTTCAATTTAACCACTGATGCGAGCAATGTGGCCGTTGGCGCCATTTTGTCCCAGGGCCAAATTGGGAAAGACTTACCCGTCGCGTACGCGTCTCGAACTTTGAATGATTCCGAGCAAAATTATAGCGTAATAGAAAGGGAACTTTTGGCTATCGTTTGGGCTACTAAATACTTCCGGCCATACCTTTTTGGACGGAAATTTAACATAATAACTGACCATAAACCCCTACAGTGGCTATTCTCGTTAAAAGAGCCAAATTCTAAATTAATAAGATGGCGTTTCAAGTTGGAAGAATTCGACTACAATATCATATATAAAAAGGGTAAATTAAATACGAACGCAGACGCGTTATCCCGCATAGAATTACACGCAAAAGAGACGAGTGATATATTTGAATATATTGACAAGTTTAATGAGCAAATCGGCGCTAGCACTTCAGCTCAACCCTCGGAATCCCCAGAACCCGCGGAACCTCCAGATCCGGAAATCGACAATATTTCCACTCGGGTACTACCAGATGAACACAGATTAGAGACTGATAACCCCGAGGACGATAACGATAATGATAATATTACTGTACACACAAATGCCGAGCACCATCCCATAGCAGAAATTCCCATCGTGGAAACACCCGTTAATTACGGACAAAATCAAATAATTATTAAATCGGTTCTACATTCCCCAGCTAGACCAAAACTGACGATATTATTCAATAAAAAGCAACGCCTAGATTGTCAAATATCTCAAAATCAATTCGAGCAAGATATAATCAACTTTTTCAAAAACTATGTAGTGCCAAAAACACCTTATCATTTATATTTTGAAGACCCTGATATGTATGAACCATTTTGTGAAGTTATACGTAAGAACTTTAAATGGCCGTACCTAAAATTAAAAAATTGTAAACTAAAATTAATCGATGTCAGTAATAAGGACGATGTTCAGGAAATAATAAAAAATTATCACGAAAGCAAAAGCAACCATCGTGGTATAAATGAAACCGAGCAACAAATCAGGAAGCGATATTATTGGCCCGAAATGAAAAATTCAATTCAAACATATATAAACGACTGTGAAATTTGTCAACAAGGAAAATACGAAAGGCATCCCGTAAGAATGAAAATGAATATTACACCAACCCCGGTTCAACCTTTTGAAATTATTCATATAGACGCTTTTACCTTAGAACAAACCAAATTTTTGACTATCATAGATACATTTTCGAAATATGCACAGGCATACAAATTAATGTCACTATGTTCTACCGAAATCGTAAACAATTTAATAACATTTTTCTCTCATCATGGCGTTCCAAAACAAATTATCGTTGATAACGGTTCAGAATTTAAAAATTCAGTTATTACCGAACTTCTCAACTTGCACAAAATAAAATTGCATTTTTGTTCACCCAATCACCCTCAATCTAATGGTCCCATAGAGAGATTACACTCAACATTAATAGAGCATGTACGGTTACTAAATACTAGAGGATTTTTAAAAACTCCAGTACACATGAAAATGATTTATGCAATACTAGCGTATAACCACTCGATTCATTCGACAACAAAGTTAAAACCAATAGACATCATTAAAGGACACATAAATAATGAAAATCCATTCGATATGGACATTGAAAAGATACTCGTTAACGATTATATTAACGAACATAAAGAAAGGACTAAATTAATGTACTCAAAAATAAATGAAAACCTTATAGAAAATAAAGAAAAAACTATAGAGAAACTAAATCAAAATCGCGATGATCCAAAATTATTTCAGTCTAAATCAACCACTTATATTAAAAAACATAAAAGGCAAAAGACCGCGAATAAATTTCATAAACCAACGGTAATAAAAACGGTAGACAAAAATTCAAAAACCGTATCGACCGAAAACAAAATCCACATGGATAACTTAAAAAGACCACTAAAGAAAACTTACGATTTTAAATAACTAAACTGTTATATTTCAGATTTCCCCTTGTACTCGGATTACAAGAGAGAATAACAATCAAAAGCTTAGAAAACAACCCCGGATTAATACCACTTAAACTAGGACTGGCAAAGGTACAAGAATATAGTCACACCTTGATCCATTACTATGATTTAAACCCAATTATCACCGAAATTAATAAGCTACATGAACAATCAGAAAATCTTATGCATAGCATTAATTTGAATAAAAATTACTCCCAAGATACATCAAACTATGTTAAAATATTAAAGTTGACGGAAGAAAAGGTCGAAATCAAGTTAAAAGAAATTCTTCCGCATCCCCAAAGAACCAAAAGAGGTTTAATAAACGGTCTAGGTTCTATTTTTAAATCAATATCTGGTAATTTGGATGCCACCGACGGAGAACGGTATGACAATCTCATTAGGCAAATTCAAAATAACCAAAATAAATTGGCTGCAAGCATTACAAAACAAAACTCAATCTCTATAGACATAATTAATAAATTTAATTTAACCATTCAACAAATATCTCATAATGAAAAAGTATTACAATCAGAAATCGAACGGATTGCCGCCATTGCTGAACGAGACTTAAAACGCAAAACTACTAACTTCATGAAAGACATTTTAAATCAAATTATAAATATGTATGAAATAATTAACTCTATTCTCCAAGATATAGAAAATTCAATTACGTTCACCAGATTAAATATCATGCACCCAAGTATAATAAAAACTGTCGATCTGTTCAAAGAACTATTAAAATTGGAAAAAAATATACAACCGGGACAATTGCCCTTTGAAATAACACTAGAAAATACCCTACTAATAGAAAAATTAATAGAAATTGAATGTTATATCCTTAATAATAAAATCACCTACTTACTTCGTTTACCAATCATGTACCCTGAAACCTTTAATTATTATCACCTGTACCCAATTCCTGTGTATAGTCAGAGTCAATTCAAGGCAATAATTCCAAATAATAGATATTTGCTAAAAGACAAATTGTACTTTACATTCGAAAGTGACATATGCACCAAAATGGCACCACAATATTATGCTTGTAAGAAACTTGACATAAAAGAAATCGACGAAGACAGCCCTTGTGAAATACAACTCCTGGATATGAAGAACACCGCAAGCTGTCAAAGAACCCAGATCAAAACTACAAGAGCCGTAATCAAGCAACTAGAAGAATCGACACAATGGATTGGTATATTTCCCAGCAAGCAGGCAATCACCATGAAATGTAAACAACAAGAAGAGGTCCAAAAGTTAATTGGTACCTATTTAATCAACATCCCAATAGGGTGCGAAATAATTAGCACCCGAGAGAAGATCAGCAATAAACAGCAAGCCATAAATCAAAACGAGCCGATATTTTTCCCAGAACTAGACCAAGAGGAAAATCCTACACCAAACCAAAACTTTACCATCCACTTAGAGAATATCAACCTAGACGAACTACAGGATATTCAAAAACAAATAATTGAAAATCAACCCCAAATATCTTATGACGAAATTGGAATCTCCAATATTCCCAGTACATGGACAGTACTCCTCTATGTTATGGTTATTTTAATCATCTCATATTTTTCATATAAAAAATGTATATTAGCCAGACGAAGGAAACATAATGAAGACATCGAGGGAAATCGACCAGAAGCCATCCCACCAAACGTTCAACTTCCTCGCTGCACTCCGTAGTTGAATCTTCGAGGGGAGGAATTATGTATCGACCCCCCATTTAAATTATAAGGGGACGACTATGTTTCCCAGCATCAGCAGTTGTAACCTGATACTTAGAAGATAAGGCGCTGTGCCTTCTTTCCTATTTTGCATTGTTTTAGATTCAGTCTGTAACTAGCTTTCTTAGATTAAATACATACATTGTACTTAAAACATTTTTATAAAAAATAAATTTTTGAATTTAATAATTTTTTAAAAAGAGACTTTTGGGTGTCGAAATCGTTAGTCACTACGCAAAAAGAGGCGAATTTTGCGATCACTCTTTACATCGTGCTACCTGAGCTTTTTATCGAAATTTCTTTCCAAATGCATGTGATTTTTGGCAACATTAGTACCTTCCTCGATAGCTAGTGATAGTAAATTATTTAAGTAATTTGTACGGTAAGTGTCATACAATTTTTTTGAGAAAGTCACTTCTACAGTATCGGAAAGTGTTTGTTTTGGTACGGCAATAAGAGCAAGCGAGAGAGGCAAGCGAGAGCGAAGCAAGCAATCATGTATAAATTCTCTTGAGGAGGCGTGTCACTGTTTACCTCTGCTAGAGTACTGGTAGACGTTTTCATTGTGGGCGGTCAGTTAATAGCGCAATGCCAAACGCATGACTTTCCGATTCTGTATGTAAACTAAAATTTCATTTTTTTGGTCATCGTGTATGAATTTAGACCCGCTACTTCAAATGTTACGGTAATTTTGAGGATTTATTTTTTTAAATAATTCACTGATTTGTTAGGTATCGGAAAACACTCAAATAAGTGCCCAAATATGAGTAGTTTATTTTTATTAAATTTTTTTGTAAATAATCAGGAATTTTTTCAAAAAAATTTATACTGGATTATCTAGAAAATTACTCATTTTCGGGCAGGGTAACATATGATTAAATTTACTAAAAATTAGCTCTATTTTAACCCCCATTTGAACCCCTTCAGAGGAATATGTCCAATAGGGTAGTTTCCTTAAACAAAATTTACAAAATATTGATATATGATCAAAAAGCATATTAAATATACATTGTATATATCATATTAAAAAAGTTTTAATCATCACATGCAAGAACAAATTGGTTTTGAAAATAAAAAGGCGGTTAATGATGACTTATATGATAATTTAATTCTAGAGAATATTCATGTTTTCATTTATAATGTTGGTGGTAGTGCTCTGTTGATTTGTTGTTTACGTTTACATTGTGTGTTTAATATTTGTTTATAATGGAACCTAATTTTGTGAAAGATACTTCAGAGAATTTACCCATAGTGGATTTTTTATATGGTACCCGAGTTTTATGTAGACAATTTGAACTATTTAAGTGCCGAATCCCGAAATCTTAAAAATTTGAGCTTAATATTTCTTTAAAATACAATGACTCATATCGATACTAACACTAACAGTTACTGATAATATTCTTGAATCTATTAGTCCAGTCAACGGAGCGCTAAAATGACCAAAATCTCTAATTTGAGTACTAATGAATGGATTTTGATAAAACCTTGTGCAAGGTGTTTGTAATGACGTTGAAAGTTGAAAAAATAATTAGAGTAGGGAATGATCTGAAGGGGTAGAAAACACCCTTTTTATCACGGGTTTTGTAACTTGTAGAATTAGGTCAAAAATGAAAGAGAAACAATAAATTTACCTTTTTCGACCCAAAATAAGATGTTTTTACTCTTGTGATTTTTTTCGAGAAATGCATACCTATTTTTGGAGATATGGCCACTCAAAACCCAGTAAACACACACACGTTAAGAAAACGTTTGAAAATGACGATAACCGAACGTTACATAAACGTTACTAATATTCGTTGAATACATGCAAAAATGTCGCCGAGATCCACGGAGTTTTCCACTATTAAATAGACTACTAATCAACGTTAGTTAATTAAGGTATTTCAAAGTTTTTATTATTGGTGGAAAACACGTACCTAATATTATTTACTTGTTTTATAGTAAACCAACATACGTCAGAAAGACATTTTAAAATCACATTATATAAACGTGAATAATATTCGTTGAATAAACGCAAAAATATCGCCTAGATCCACGGAGTTTTTCACTATTAAATAGACCACTAATCAACGTTAGTTAATTAAGCTGTTTTAACGTTTTCATTATTGGTGAAAAACACGAAATATCATTTACCTGTTTTATAGTAAACCAATATAGTTGTAAAAATATTTTAAAATCACTTTATATAAACATGAATAGTAATCGTCCACTACCCAGTGGGTACACTTACGTTTAAAAAACGTTAAAATAGGATTGAAAATCACACGTTGTTATAGAGTTTTTAGAAACGAGTTGATTCAATGATAAAATGTTGCGCGAAGAAACGGATGAGCCATCTAGACAATTAATAGGTTAAACACCCACTGCACTGTTGCCAACTCTGTTAGACGAGGAAACTGTAGATAAGCTAAAAAAAAACTGTAGAAAACTGGGAATTTATTTAGTGAAACTGTTAATCTACTGGTTTTTTTTCACTATACAGGGTACGCCACTTAAAACTCCCCAGACTCGTAACTTCCTTATTTTTTAAGCTACGACCATGTTCGGCACATCAAAATGTAGATATTTTTAAGGCCTTTAAATATGCATACAGAATGATTTTAAAAAATTTTTTTTGAAAAAATTATTACGAAAAGAAAATTTATTTCCTTGAATATTTTTTTTCCTCACCCTGTACATGAACTGTGTTAATGTTTTCTTATAAAGGTTTTAATTAGCTTCAATTTACGTTATTTAAAAAAAAAAATTAATAAAAATTTTGCAATTTCCTATTAGGTATTTAGTACATTTTAATAAAGTTTGTTTTTAAAAATATTTATTTCTTTTGTTTCTTTTTCTTGTTGCTGTTTTGCAACGTTGAGTATTGTTTGTGATATGCCTTTTACAAATAAAGCATAAAATTATTATTTACATTCTTTTAGTTATTTAAAAAAAAATCAGTTTGGAATCGGAAGGAGTGTTTTTAATTTTTTTCTCTAAAACGAAAGAGAATATCGAATATGATGTGATGACATAAATTGAAGCTAATTAAAACCTTTATAGGAAAACATTAACAAAGTTCATGTGCAGGGTGAGGGAAAAAATATTCAAGGAAATTATTTTTTTTTTCGAAATAATTTTTTCAAATTTTTTTTTTAAATCACTCTATGCATATTTAAAGGCCTTAAAAATATCTACAATTTGATGTGCCGAACATGGTCGTAGCTTAAAAAATAAGGAAGTTACGAGTCTGTACCTTTCCCACTCTTTTTTAACCATCCACTGAATCTTTCGTCATTTAGCCACGAGTCAATAAACCTTTGTTCATATTTCGTATATATATATATATATTTTTTTTTTTAGGTGTACCATGACTAGTAGACGCTATATTATCGGAATTAGAATCGCTGCTCATAATGAACACTATTTTATAAGAACTAAACGATAAAAACTATTCGAATTATCGGCCTGGGTTTCACTGGTCATAAACAACGAGTTCGAACAAGACTGCGTAATCATCATAATGGGTTTCCAAACTAGAGTCAAAGATTAGAGAATTAACTTCTATTCTTTGCTAGAGTGTGGATTTTACAAGTAGCTATAGAGCTAGCGGCATCTAACGACTATTACGAAACCTACTTAGAAATCGTCAGCGATGATCTAAAATTATTTCAGTAGGTGCGGCATTTTTCCTTTTTGGTGGACTTTAAAAAGTTCAGGTAATACCTTAATAAAATAATTTATCCATATGCAAAAAAAAACGGTAGATTCAGCAGGTCGGACTAAAAACTGGGAAGAAAACCAAAAAACGGTAGATCTACTGAAAAAACTGTAGGGTTGGCAACTATGACCCACTGGTTTTATCATAAAACCAGTGGGTGATTAAAATCTTATAAATAGATACCATAAAATGTTTATGCTATCTCTGCCCAGCCACAGAATAATGATCTTTAATTTGATTGTTATAAGATCCATCCAAATAAATCAATGTTCTCTGAAAGAATTTGAACATTGCAATCTATGTTATTTATTTTCTATAAATTCATAAGAGCATAAGATAAAGCATGGCTGAGTATTGTTAGTGGTTTGTAGGTGACGCCATCTAGAAATAGTTTCTGCAACAGACTACGTGGTAAGCAATCAAATTTTATGCATTAATGTAGATGAGTAAAAAAAAAGTTAAAAAAAACGTCGTCATCTACCATATATTTCACCTGTAGATTTAGAATGTCTGCATTTTAATAAGTTGAAAGCATTAATTATTTTGACGTTGTATAAAAACGTTTTTTTCCTTTAAGTAAAACTACTATATTATATTAATGCAATAAAACACGTTAAATTTTTTCGTCTCACAAACGTTACATTTAGCGGGTTGTTACAAGTTCTCATTATATGAACGTGTATTATACGTTAATATATCAGTAAAATAAAGGTTCTGATCAATACGTTTTAGGTCAGTAATCCCTTCCACTACTGGTTGGGAATGTGTATAGGAGTAACGTATTTTATAGATTTTATTTAAATTTAATATTTTACAACCGAATTTTATGCGTTGATATAGATTCGTAGAAAAACGTTTAAAAAACGTAACTTTCTACCATCTATTTCACCTATGGATTTAAAATTCCCTTGCAATTAGTAACTTGGAAACAACAGTTATTATAACGTTGTAAAAAATACGTTTTACTTTTCTTTATATAAAACGTTTGAATCGCTGTATTAAATATAAGTAATAAAAAACGTTAAACTTGTTCGTTTCGCAAACGTTACTTTTAGCGAATCGTTAAAACTCCTTACATTTTAAACGCGTTTTATACCTTATTACATATTTGTGAAAAAAACGAACTTACTAAAACGTTTCATTACAGTATTTTCTTCTACTAGTGGTTAAAATTGCGTGTAGTAGTAAGGTATCTTAATCGTCTTATTTACGCGTCGAAATTTTCAACCAAATGTGACGTTGGAAATTCGAACGTAAAACGTTTAATCAACGACTACGATATTTTAAAAACGTTTATTAAACATACGTATGTCCATTGGGTATTAAATGGACTACTAATCAACGTTAGTTAATTAAGTTATTTTCACGCTTTTATTATTCGTCATAATACTACGTTTATCGGATATAAAATAAACCACCTATAATCAATATATAATCGATTTTCTTTACTGTATCAATGTTTCTTCCACGTCAAATATTGTCCCTTTTTTTACGTTATAATATTATGTTTAATAAATGTTTATATTAAATAATATCAAATAACGAACAATTGTAAAACGGTTAACTACGTTAATAATTATTACTATATGTTAACACGTGGTTATAGAACAGGCATAAAAATACATATTGATCAGCGTTATATTGCTCTGAAATATAAACGTTTTAAAAATCCGTTGAATTAAACTTACGACTAAAACTAATAGTTAATATATTTTCTTGCATCAACGTTTAATTGTCGTCGAATTTAAACGGGAAAATTTCCTTAGTACATCAATGTTGTATCAACATAGTTTTGTTGCTCTTTTTCATCGTCATAATACTACTATACGTTTATCGGATATAAAATAAACCACCTGTAATCAATATATGGTTGATTTTCTCTATTATATCAATGTTTCTTCATCGTCAAAGAGTATGCATTTTTTACGTCATAATGTTACGTTTAATAAAGGTTTTGTTAAATAATATGTAACAATGGAGGGTTGCAAAACGGGTCGAGGATATGTGAGGACGTCGCTTTTATGAGTGAATTCAACGTGTCATAACTACGTTGAAAAAATGTTGTAATTAAACTAATGGTTACAATATTCATTATATTAATGTTATATTAACGTCGAAAAACAAACGTCTATTTGTGACCAATAATCAACGTTGACTTTTTCAACGACTAACGTTAGATCAACGCTTGCAACGTTATATCGACGTTTACTAAACGTGGGTGTGTTTACTGGGAAATTCCTAAATGTGGTGGAGGGGAAATGTAAAAGTTGAAAAAAAATCTGAAAAAATTCAGATGAATGTATAATGTTTAATTTTTTATTTGCAACTTTTCTGTAAAGTGCGTTTTCACCGAGTTATTCCGGAAAAACATGAAAAACTACCCATTTCTTTTAAATTGTAGCGCTTTAAAAAACGTAATTTAAAGGGGTATGCATTGAGTCCTTCCAAACATTTTTTGTCTCTTGGAATTTTTTTGTAACTTGCTAATTTTCCGAGTTATAGGCAGTTTTTCACGATAACTAATGTACTACATTTTTTGCAAGTTAAAAAATGCATGAAAATTTAAAAATTATATTGAATTTTAAAAATGGTATAACTATATAGGTTTCATATTTTTTTATAATAATATACATAAATGACGTTCATTTTTTGAATTTTCATGTATTTTTTGTGCAAAAAATGTAGTACATTATTTATCGTGAAAAACTGCCTGTAACTCGGAAAATTAGCAAGTTACAAAAAAATTCTGACAGACAAAAAAGAAGGCCTCAATGCATACGTCTGCCTTTTTCAAATTTTTAAATTACATATTTTTAAAGCGCTACAATTTCAGTTTTTCATGTTTTTCCGGAATAACTCGGTGAAAACGCACTTTAAAAGTTGCAAATAAAAAAAATTTTTGTATTTCGATAACACACTCACCTGAATTTTTTCAGATTTTTTTTTCAACTTTTACATTTCCCGTCACCCACTTTTAGGAATTTTCGAGTGGCCATATCTCCAAAAATATGTATTTTTCAAAAAAATTTACAAAAGTAAAAATATCTTATTTTGGGCCAAAAAAGGTAAATTTTTTGTTTCTCTTTCATTTTTGACCTAATTCTACAAGTTACGAAACCCGTTTCTACCTCTTACGATCATTTCCTTCTTTTTTCAACTCTTTTATTAACGTCATTACAAACACATTGCACAAGGTTTTATCAAAATTCATTCATTAGAAGTCGCTTTTACTCCCCGTTGACCGGACTATATGCTAACAGCAAATAAGCAAGGCAAACGACACCCGTCGATTATTCCTTTATCTAACTGCGCGTGGTCTCATATCTGACGTAGCGATGGGCGCGAATTTAAAATTTCTTAATTGAAATAATTAATTTCACTATTAAAATGACTTTAGACCGTAAAATAAAAAAATACGGGTCAAATAAAATTTAATAAAGTACTTGAATATAAAATTTTTAAAAAATCGTCAACGACCGTATTTCCACTCACCCTGTATACGTAATAAACATTGGGTGGAAAACTCATCTTTTTGTTAAAATTTAACAAAAAAATGAAAGCTACTGGTAAATATAATAAATACCTAACAAATTAAAACAAAGAGAAAAGACTTCCAAAAGGTAAATACATAATTTTTCAATTTATCATTCTTATTCTTATCAATTTTTGACATATACGATATTATCTGTAATATCTTTTTCCAATTTAAGCAACATTAATGAATTCAAACGTTTACTTCCCATTTGAGATCGTAAAACATTTTATATAATGAACTGTTTATCATTTGAAAAGAACACTTTAAATAAATTGGCATAACTGGAACGTTAGTATAAGTGCACCCTTGTCAAATCCATGGCATGCATAAATGAAACGCCTTGTGTCTTACATATTTCATAAAATATTTCCAATTCGCCCGGACCAGAAGCCCGTAAGGATCTTATCTGGTTTGTTGCAGGGGTATATGGACACAACTGAATTTAAAATTAATGTGGTATTCTAATGTAATTACCTATATATTATTTGGTATTATAAGAAAATAACATAAATGACACAAGGTATATATGATTTTGCCAACAGACTAGGATATGATATGGAGACAGTCTCCCCCAATCCCTACTATATGTCCGTCCCTGCATTTACCCCCCAAGCCTTCAACGGAATAAGATCAAAGTATAATTTAGTTCCAGATCTCGTTATAACACATTGTACCAAATTTCAAGTCAATATCATAAATCGTTCCAGAGTATAGTAATCGTACTCATTAAAAAAAACCGCTGCCCAAGGAATCACTACTTCCTCATCCAGATTTTCTATCCAAGTCACTCACAACGAAAAAATTATGTATGTGGAAATAATTGTTTATGGAACTTTAATAATATAATATTTGAAATCCTCTACCCCAAAAACCCATAAAACGTTACCCCACATCGGTAATGGGGTGGGGGGTGGTGATAGGGGGTGGTAGTGGGGGTGGATGAAGTGAAAAAAACATTTTTAGGTTTCTGGTTCTTGTACACACACTAAATCACAATTTTTTTTTCATCCCCTTTAATAATGAGGTGGGGGTGGTAATGGGGGTGGCTTATGCCAAAATTTTTTTTGAGACCTTAGCTTCTCTTGTATATACTAAATACCAATTTTATGGACTCTTACCTGCTTGATTTACCTATTTACTCCAAATTTACCCCCCAACCCTTCGACGGAACAAGATGAAAATATAATCTAGTTCTAGATCTCGTTAAAGTACATAAGTGTACCAAATTTCAATTCAATATCTCAAACGGTAAAAGAGTAAACGTGCGCACAAAAAAAAAAGTTACAGACCGACAGACCGACAGACAGACAGAATTTTTTTTTTTCTCTCAAACTTAAAATCTCGACGTTTCATGACATTCTAAGCCTATTTGAACAATAAAAATTTTTTAAAATTTTTTTGTCGTTACTATACTTCCACCGGATGTGGAAGTAATTACAGACAGAATTTATGACTCACATATTTTTTTGTTGGTATTGGCATCTAGTTAAAGATTTTAATGTTTGCCCTTTGTCAATTACAGCATATCCCGGAAAATTCCGGAAAACCATAGAGATATGGAGAAAATGACTTTTTTTGAATTAATTCCCATTTCATTTCAATTTTAAGTTAAAGAAGGTATATTTATAACCAATATTTTGTGCAGAAATTATTTCCTCAGGTTTCCTTCGTTTTCCTGGAAAATAGCTAAAATAAAATTATTAGTTACATATTTTTCCATTTCTTTTATTGTAAATATGAACCATATCTATTTACCAAAGTTACCAGTTCTGCACTTCCTGTAAGGTGCCTTATAGTCATTCCTAAACTCAAATGCTTTGACATTTTCCATTTACCATTAGTAATGCCATAGCATAAGTCCTGTGCATAGGAATTCACTGTGCGTTTGACTTTGACATTCGCAACTTGCAGTGGTTTTCCGCTCGTTACATATGAAAGAAATTCACATAGTAAATTAGAAGCCTTCGTTTCATCTGACGCCAGGAATTCGGCTTAAGGAGGCCAAGGCATTGCAGGTGAATTTTCGTATGTCTGCTGGTCATGCCGTCTCAAAATCTCTTGTATTCTTCGCATATCTGATGAAGCAGCTTCAAATGCAGCTTCTACGGCTTGTCCGGGTTCTATCCATGATGAGTACACAAGTTCACTCCTGTAGTTTGGCTGCCAAAATGATATATGATTGCCAAAATGGTTTTTTAATTTATCAGTTTTATAATTTTCATTATAAAATTATGGTAAATGTTCCGTTATGAATAACAAATATCTCTCATGCAGCATTGCCGTGCGTTCAACATTACCGCCAACAATTATACTTTTTTGAACATAGTTCGTTAAATGTTCAAATGCTTTTTTGTGCGCCTTTTGCTGTGCAAGTGACTCACTTTCTGGAGCGGCATGGGGTCGCCTATCAGGATGTCTTGTGTATTCCTTACGACAGTGATTATGATAGTGCACCCCACGAGCTATGTAATCTACCCCTTTCAGATCACATAACAATTTGTCATCTGCTTTTGCTTCTGCAGCTTGTATAATGGACAATCCCGCGATTTCAGTAACACATTTGGTAGGTACTTTTTTTTCGAAGAAATCCATTTTCGATTCTTGTGGCAAAAAATGCAGCTATCGCTCGGAAATAGATTTCCTGTAGGAGCTGATCTGTGGCTTCGCAAAAATCAATTTAATAATGAAAGTTAAATGGGAATATTAGGAGCAAATAAAGTTTTTTTGTAAAAAATAATTTTCTCCGTATTTCCGTGGTTCTCCATGTTTTTCCGGGATATGCTGTAATTGATAAGGGGCAAACAACTAAAACCTTAAAGTACATGGCAATACCAACAAAAAAATATGAGTCAGAAATTCCCACGGGGAAGGATGGGGGTATACATTAGCCTTCGCTCTATTATATGTAAAACATTGTTCTACGTAATAATTATTTAATTATCAGTTATTTTTATTTCCCCATCGTGGAAGTAGTGTAAGGTTAAAAAAAAATTAAAATTTTTTTGGGCTCAAGTAGGCTTAGAATGTCATGACACGTTCAGATTTTAAATTTGAGCAAAGAAAAAATTATGTCTATCTGCTTGTCTGTCTGTAATTTTTTTTGTGCGCACGATTTACCTACTCTAGAACGGTTTATGGTATTGAAATTCTGTACACGTATGTAGTATGTATTATAACAAAATCTGAAACTAAACTTATTGCATTAAAGAGGTAAAAAGGTAAAGTAAGCAGTAAGAGTCAATAAAATTTGGACTTAGTATATGCACGAGAGCCAAGGTCTCAACATTTCTCTTGGCATCAGCGACTTCCACTACCACCCCCACCTCATTATTAAATAGAGTAAAAGGTAAAATTGTGGTTTGGTGTGTGTACAAGAACCAAAGGCTTTAAAATGTTTTTGATATCAGCCACTCCGACCGAAAAGGAGGGGTATCGATAAGCTAAGAAAATTGACCCAAATATGACAAAAAATTTAACTATATTTTTTTTTATATTTCTTATATTATTTTAGTAAAATACAGGACACTAACTTAACCCTACAATGAATTAAAAGTAAAAATGACTACGGTTTCTTCACGAGAAAAATCGACAAATTGAGGTAAAAATGGCTTTTTTTGGAAAATTGTACCCTTTTTTTACTATATCGAGTTTTTTTAGACATGAGCGCATTTTTTTTTAGCAGTTTAATTTTTGTATTTTTATATTTGTTGACGTCTAAAGAACAACATGTAAAAAAATCACCATGCTAAAAAAATGCGCTCATGTCTAAAAAACCTCGATATAGTAAAAAAAAGGGTACAATTTTCCAAAAAAAGCCATTTTGACCTCGATTTGTTTGTTTGTCGATTTTTCTCGTGAAGAAAAGGTAGTCATTTTACTTTCACGTCCAGTGGAAGTATAGTAACGACAAAAAAATTTTTAAAAATTTTTATTGTTCAAATAAGCTTAAAATGTCATGAAACGTCGAGATTTTAAGTTTGAGCGAAAAAAAATTTCTGTCTGTCTGTCGGGTCTGTCTGTAACTTTTTTTTGTGCGCACGTTTACTCTGGAACCGTTTAAGATATTGACTTGAAATTTGGTACACATATGTACTTTAACGAGATCTAGAACTAGATTATATTTTCATCTTGTTCCGTCGAAGGGTTGGAGGGTAAATTGGGGTAAATTTGGGGTAAATGGGTAAATCAAGCAGGTAAGAGTCCATGAAATTGGTATTTAGTATATACAAGAGAAGCTAAGGTTTCAAAAAAATTTTTGGCATTTGCCACCCCCATTACCACCCCCACCTCCTTATTAAAGGGGATGAAAAAAAAATGTGATTTAGTTTATGTACAGGAACCAGAAACCTCAAAATATTTTTTACTTCATCCACCCCCCACTACCACCCCCCATCACCACCCCCACCCCACTACCGATGTGGGGTATCGTTTTATGGGTTTTTGGGGCAGAGGATTTCAAATATTATATTATTAAAGTTCCATAAACAATTATTTTCACATACAAAGTTTTTTCGTTGTGAGTGACTTGGATAGAGAATCTGGATGTGGAAGTAGTGATTCCTTGGGCAGCGGTTTTTAATTTTAATTTATTATAGCGTTAAGTTAGTGTCCTGTATTTTACTAAAATAATGAGAAATATAAAAAAAATATAGTTAAATTTTTTGTCATATATTGGGGTCAATTTTCTTAGCTTATCGATACCCCTCCTTTAGATGTGGAAGTAATGATTCCTTAGGCAGCGGTTTTTATGAAATTATAATGTCCCTAAACATTCGCTATTAATATAATGAAAATTAGGGAGAGTTGTTACTTTTATCTTACTCTGTTCATATTTTTCTTTTAAATAAATTATTGAATTGTTATTCAGAAATTTATTTATAAGAGAAATATGAACCTGATAATGTAGTGGATATACCATCCTTCGGAGGGGATGTAAAGCAGGCGGTCCCTTGTCTATTAAATGTTGGGCAAGTAAAAGATCCCTACTCTTCTTAAGGGAAGAGGTTCGGCAAAATTTCCAGGTTGGTGGTAGGTCGTCTCCTGGCGTCGGTGATAGGCCCTGGTAGCGGAAATAGGCCGACGTTAAATAAAAAAAAAGAATTGATAACGGAGCAGCAGCAAAATTTAAAAAAACTCACAGCGTTTGTGTTTCGTTCGTTTGTTTATTTTGGTTACATGCATAGCACACTGAACTCATAAAATGTTGACGATTCGCGGTTTTCAATGAAAAGTTCAACTTAATTGTTTGTTTTATTTTGTTATTTTCGAATGACCGTAGTTGAAATCATGTTATTAGAGTGCAAAGTGTCATTGTTGTTCTCGAGTGACAATGAGGCCTTTTGCAAGTAAGACACAAATAGCTACTAAAAATATAAAAACGAATTTTGTTTGTCTCAAAAGGATTGTTCTGCTGATTTCAAAGTAAAATGTTTGTAAGACATAGAGTTTTTCCGTATCGAGGGTTAATTTTGTGTAAGCTAAATTTAAGTTATAAAATATAAATTTTTAAATGGAGATTGCCTCGGAGATTATTGTTTGTTGATCGAAAGATAAGTATTAACATACCTAATTTGTATGCCCACAGATATAAATGTTTTAGATACGCTTTATGTAATCTTTTATGGGATTTGTTAAATTTCCTGTGTATTGTTATTTCCATTTTATTATGTGTCCAGCTGGCTTTCAGGGTCAAAATCAATGAGTCAAATACGGAATGCGCTTACAGAATAATGTTCTTTATGCTTTTTTTCTTAGAAGTGATAAAATATTTATTTTAATCTGAAAGCGAATGAGGTGCTACGTTTTATACTGAATTTTATATTTTATTTTATATTACAGGGAAAGATTGAAAAAAATCACTGTAACACGAAAAAAATTTGTGCAGACTTTAAGCTTTGGTTATAAGTTTAAAATAGGCCAAAGTTCACGAAACAAAAAAGCTTAAGAGTTTTACGGATCCGCAAAAGCCTATAGGGGGTAAAAAAGGGTATTAAAAAAAAATGACTTCGGGAAATATGGCATTTATAAAAAAAATAGTTCAAATAAAAATTGTTTCTTGCAAAATTATCTTTAATTTGGTGTTTTTAAATTAATTTTATAGCAATAATTAACCGAAATACGGCCATTTTTTGAATGGCGGCATGGCGGATGGAATTTTTTTCTAGAACAAGTGTTTTAAAGGACAAAATAAATTGAGCATCTAGGTGATGCTATATTAACGAAAAAGAGCATTTTTGAAAGAAAAATTAATTAGTGAGCAATTACAGTAACAAAATGACTACATTTTGTTAACAAAAATGTGAAAACGCATATTGAATCGGCCATAACTTCTTTATTTTTTGTGATGTAGAAACAAACATAAAATCATTTTAAATATTGATCAATTACCATTAATTTTGTTTCTTAGAACTTTTGATGGAAGTGTCACAGTTTCTAAGATATTTTAAACTAAATACTTCATCCCAAAAACGGTCGAATGCCATCTGTAAAATTAAATATCTCTGAAACAATCAACCCTAGACAAATATATAAACAAAATAATTTTATTCTCAGTTTATAAGCTTCATTTTTGATGTCCACCATATTTTCTCTTAAACTACTATTTATTGAGATATTTGAAGATACAGGCGCGCAGCCAGGGGGGGTCCACGGGGCCCGCCCCCCCCCCCCCCAAGCCATCTTCCATGAACCAAAAAATAAAGAAGCATAATCACTGTACAAATAGTCCCTTCAAATTAGAAAATATTTAAGAAAATTTTCCCACAGTTATGAGACCTGTAAAAGGTGAAGTGTTTGGGTTGTCTAAACATGATTTTCACCCCCCGCAGTTCTAAAAAAGGGTGGTTTTTGGGAAATATATACACATATATATATGAATTTTGGCGTTTTTTCGTCTTTTTCTCTATTTTGAGGAAAAACTATGCATTTTGGTGAAAAATATCAAGAGACAAAGTAGTAGAGCATAAAATTCCCTATACCTTTTTTTTTTCGAATTCCGCTTAGTTTCGCCGCTAGAGAGCGTGAAATAAATAAATATACATATAAACTTTTGCGCCTTTTTTAAATTTTGAGCCAAAATTATGCATTTTTATGAAAAATTACATGAGATCAAAGTTGTAGCACATAAAATTCACTATCTTTAGGTGTTTTCCAGTTTTTTTTTTTTCATAAAAATATATTATATATATTATGTTCTACAACTTTGATCACGTAATTTTTCATAAAAATGCATAATTTTGGCTCAAAATCTAAAAAAAGGCGCAAAAGTCCATATGTATATTTATTTCTTTCGTGCCCTCTAGCGGCGAAACTAAGCGGAATTCGAAAAAATGGTAAAGACAAGATTTATAGGAAATTTTATGCTCTACAACTTTCCGCTCTTGATATTTTTCACCAAAATGCATAGTTCTTCCTCAAAATAGAGAGAAAGACGAAAAAACGCTAAAATTCATATATATGTATTTCTTTCTCAAAAAGCACCCTTTTTTAGAACTGCGGGGGGTGAAAATTATGATTAGACAACCCAAATACTTCTAGCAAAATTCCCATATTATCTAGTAGAGGAGTCTATACACATCCGTTTTCAACCATTTTCTGAAAAGTTTTCCTCAACCTCTGGGGAAGCCGGTTCTATTGGCCCCCCCAGATGAATTTTCTGGCTGCGCCACTGCGAAGAGAAACATTACGTTTTTTCTAAAATCCTCTTACAGTTTGAAATGCAATTTTTTTCTAAAGCAAACGCTGTAAGCTGATGAAAAATTTGAGCGTCACACTATGTCACACTATATATTAACGAAACACAGAATATGAGAATATAATTTTTTAATTATAAAATTACGACGTTTTTATTTAAAAAAATGTGAAAAAGTACATTGTTTCTGTCATAACCTCTTTGTTTTTTATGCTATAAAAATAGGAGATAAATCATTCGAAAGCCTAATTAATAGTTTTTCATTTTGGTTATTAGCGTATTTCGCTTAAGTGCCATAGTTTCTGAGATACATATTTAACATTTAAACTAATTACTTCGTCTTATAAACACCTTTAGATTCACAGATCTCCGAACCATTAACTCTACAAAAATTAGAAAAAAACGAAATTCGTCCTTAATTTAGTAGCTTCCTTATTTGTCTCTAGCTTGTTTTTGCTCAATTTTTGCTCAACCTTTCTAGATATTTGACGAAAACGTATTTGAAATACTTACCACTTTTTCAAGCTAAAATCCCAAATTTTCTAGTAGTTATAACTTAAATCTATCAATTTATATGAAAAGTTGCATAGAACCTTTTCCTCTTAAAATTTAATTCTCTCTCAGCTGCAATGTTTTTGGATGAAAAGGGGTGGCATCCACCCCCATAAATTAGCAAGCCCTCGCATAATACAGAAACTTATTTTTTTATGCATTTACTATTAAGCTGCCAAAAATGAACTAATTCATATGACATTATTCCGAAGTTAAAACCTTTAGTATTTCGGTTAATTATTGCTATAAAATTAAATTTAAAAACACAAAATTACGGATAATTTTGTCAGAAACAACTTTTATTTGAACTGTTTTTTTGTGAATGCCATATTAATGAGAATAATCGTTTTTTAATTAAAAATACCCCTTTTCACCCCCCTATAGGTTCCCGCGGATCCGTAAAACTCCTAAACTTTTAGTTTCGTGAACTTTGGCCTATTTTGAACCTACAACCAAAGTTTAAGGTCTGCACAATTTTTTTTTCGAGTTAAAGTAAAGTTTTCCTGTACTATTTAAGAGCTGAATGATTTATCTGGAAAATAGTAACTCCTATCCAAATATTGTATAGGAACAAAATTGTAGAAAATTTTATGCACTTCGTTTTTGTGCAGAAAGTTTTTCTCCATCTTTTTTAATTTTTATGTTAAATGACAAAAACAATATTTGTAAAAAAAATTTTTTATAAACATGGACGCCATTTTTAAAGTACAGCCAATTTTTTGGATGTCTAACATGTCTAACATGTTCAAGCTTTAATCTTTATGAAAAATATTGCCCACAAGGATCGGGGGTGGGGGAGGGCAGATACAGTTAGGGTGGGCGCCCATAGTAGTAGTTTGGTATTTTAGGAGTAACTGACAACGAAAGATGTCAAAAGTTAAGCATTCTAAATGGCAAATCCAATATGGCTACGATGTTCGCAATATTTTTGCAGATTTATATGAAATTTGCCATATAGTAATTTCAGGATTCGCTGATAACGAGCCTGATGTTAAAGGCTTAAAAAGTCAAAACGAGGGATATTTTACTGTGTAGAAGCAAAATAAAGTGGCCTCTAAAAAATGATGAAAACAAATTCTTGAAAAAAAATTGAACGCCTTCAGAAAAGGTCGCTAAAAATTATGAAATAAAATTTCACCTTCACCCAATCCAATCCAACAAAACTTTATTATTATTTTATAAATACAATGTATTCAGAATACAATCTAGTTCCAGATCTCGTTATAATACAGAGGTGTACCAAATTTCGGTCAATATCGTAAAACGTTCCAGAGTAATCGTGCGCTAAATCACAGACAGACCGACAGACTCGCAAAATTAAAATCTCGAGGATTCATGACATTCTAAGCCTATTTGAAAGAAATAAAATTGATTTTTTTTTACTGTTTTACCGTGTATGTGGACGTGGAAGATGCTACGGTTAGCATAGGTGTAGGTACTACCAATTTGGCATTTCAATTATGAACCATAATATTCCACTATCTTTCACAACTTCTAAGATATTCAAATCTGATAGTATTGGAGGACACTGTTCTGTATAAATATTCTTAAGTAAGTTTCTAGCGGATATGTATTAACTGTGAAATAAATATGTAACAGTAAATAACACACATTTGCAATATGCATTCTGATTATCCGTTTTGCTATTACGAAACACGTATGCTGTTCAAAGTTTAGCTGTTCCTGATAATATTATGCAATACAATATCAGTGCCGGCTTAAACATTTGTAAGAGGAAATAATAAAATACTAAGCTATAAGACATAATATATTAGCCTGGAATTTTTTTGAACTAATTAAGAAACAGATTTTGTATGGGAAGTTATGAACAACATATATTGACATTTATTATTTCCGTTATTACCATGCGTTGTATGCAACAGTGGACAATCACTTTTAATGGTAATTATATCGCAATTGTTGCTTATATAACATGAACACAAATTTAATATTTTCTTACTGTTTGGGGTATTGGGTATTTTGCCACTTTCTGTAACAATATTTAAAAACTTTAATGAAAGAAACCCTGCACCATCATCAGACAGAGGCTAATTTTTAATAGACTAGTATTACTATGAGAAGATGCCAGGGCGGAGCCAAAATGCGCGAATATTTTTACCAGTGGCATAGCTTTATCTGGGGTATAGGGATGTGTAATTGCAATAAAAGTTTCGCGGTCAAGGAACTGTGAAAATGGAGTAGATTAAAACTTGCCAACTGTTACGAGTAACTTTTGTTCAGGAGAAGTGTAAGAATAGTAAGTTCTACTAAACTTTGCCTAATAAAGTTGTTTTATTATTATTATTACCGTCGCCGCCGCTCTACTGCAGGGCACCGCCGCCACTGGTGTTGACATTGAATGTCACGTAATTCTTTCTCATTGGCTTAGAATGATGGGGTGCACAAACTCGTTTCTGCGCATATTTTTTGCTGGCATCTTTTCATAGTAATACTACTTTACTTCTGATTAGTACAAAATGTCTCACACCTAAAAACATATAAACTGAAACAAAAATGTTATATAGTAATCCTACAATAAAAAATTAAATTGATCGGTTTTAAAATTTCGGAAAAATTTCGTGTTATTTTCGTCATCAAAACTTTGACTTCTAAGCGTCAAACATCCTTAGAAGTCAAAGTTTTGATAACGGAAATACAAAAATTTTTACAATAGTATTAAGAAAAAAATATTTTCTTCAAAAACCATTTAAGTTTTTTGAAATCTGTTTATAATTTTCAAAGTTATAGTTATAAACAAATTCAAATAACTCTGGATTTTTTATTAAACCAAAAACGGCAAACGAATTATGAAACTAAACTGCTGGTCAATTGAAACAGACCAATCGAATGTTTAGGTTGAATTTAAATCCACATTTTTTGCCAAAGAGAATAGATATCGATATGAGGTTTTGTTCATTTTTTTAATTTTAAAGCAAGTTACTATCTACAGATAGTATCGATATGAGGTTTTGTTCATTTTTTTAATTTTAAAGCAAGTTACTATCTACAGGGTATTGATAAAGAAAAGCATTTTTTTAAACCAAACTTTATAATTACCGAGATTCCAAAAAAATTATTTTATATTTTTTTAAAAGTGATTTTTTTTAGTCACTGGTTTATGAAGAAAAAACTAATTTCTCAAAATTTTGATGCGCCAACCAGACGAGATACCCGCAAGATGATGGACTCTTGGAACTGGAGTGTATGCATGGAAGAGTAGCACTGAGTATGGCATGTAACTTCCTCAAGAGCTCGGATCCGTTCCTGCTGTTAGTGAAATATTAGTGGGCGCAGGATTGTTTACAGCAAAAAGAGCCACAAATGAACTTGGTTTCGTATTCGACGTCAAACGAGGAGGTCGGCCCGGTGCTGATCCTGAGTCAGTCACTGAGCTTCGGCCAAATCGTCTGAAAGCCCAAATAAAAGCTGCCGAACAGAAAAATCTGTTTAGGCAGCATGTCGATAAACCTGGATTGTTGGATTGTTTGGCGGGGGGTGAGCTTACGCTCACGTGCACTCAGGCCTCATAAGCGGGCCCATTATGCTGCCCCCGTCGATAAACCTATGCACGGTGTATACTACAAGAACTTAGAAACACTGAGTTTATCGACTAGGCTGACATTTGGTTAGCTGGGCTTAAGTCGGATACCAAGGGATTTATTGTGGCCTGCAATGTGGTGGTGTAATTAGTCCACTGGTCTACCGAAGCCAGGTAATGAGTGCAGAGGTTCCTGATATTAACTGCAGGACCTGCCGTCAAGCGCCTAAATCACTGATGCTTTTGCTTTCCGCATGCCAGGTATACGCGATTTCGGCGTTCGCGTTATGGCGATTCATCGCCATAACGCGGCATTATGAGTGCTTTACTACCATCTACGGCACTCGTACGAGGTAGATGAAACACCAGTGCTGCCATATGTCCCCGGAGAGAGGTGCAGAATTTATTCAACCTACTCGTTCTCGACCGTCAGGTTAATTCAAGCCAACAAGCCTGACATAGACCTCCTCGACTATCAGAACAAGGTGATGTTTGTTATTGAATTCTCAGAATGTGCTGAGGCAAACATCGCCTTGAAGGAGGAGGAAAAACAGACCAAATACCGAGATCTCCGGTACGAGCTTCAAGTGCTGTACCCAGACTACAGACTACTCGGTCAAGATGGCCGTTCTAATAATCGGCGTACTCGGAGGTATGAAACCTACGCTGCTCTCGAAATTGAAGATCATACCGGCCTGTCAGAATTCTGCCGAATTGTTAGCAGGCCAGATGCAGAAGGCGGTTATCTTGGGGTCCCTTCGTCTACTTAGGGCACACGATTCAGATAGTTACATAGTTGTATTTCCTCCACATCGTAGAGAGTGATTGTAAGGAATTCGCCCTCGCGGCTACCGTGTGGTGTCGGTGACCACGGAAGTCCAGTCCGGCAGCGGGCAACCCGAAAAAAAAAATAATAATAATAATAAAAGGGACCATGACCGGAGTTGTGATGTACTTTCCTGGTGAATCCTGAAAGCGTCACTTTTGGCATTTTAGCAACCGCGGTATTTACGGATTGGTTGCTCGGGCGCCAGTCCCCTATATTACGTGAGGGAACGCCACGTCCCTAAAACAGACGGTACAATATGGCTGGAGTAACTGCAGTGGAGAAACGGTAAATTCCAGTGGGTCAAAAAGGGAAAATTAGACTTTCGCGTACACAGCAGTAAAAGACACAGTTCTGAATACAATATATTTTATTTCCTGTATTCTACATTACCGAAACTACCTATATACACACAGAAAACAAAAACCCAGGCTATGATACAGTGGTAGTTACGGTTTGTGCTACGGTGATGTTACTATGGCAGGCGGAAGCGAGGTGGTGGTATGATGCTAATTACGGTCGGCTGACGGTGATATACGGCTAACGGTGCGAGATGACAGGAGGTGACAGGTTAGCAGAGCCGGCGGCGAAATCGATTATGTTACAGACAGCAACTAGATATCAGGAAGGAGCAAGCAAAACTACAGATCATTACATAGCAAATTATTAATTCTAGGTGTTAGATTTAGCTAATACACAGTACCCTTACTGCTGAAAAGATGTAAACACTTGCTGCAGCTGCTGGCCTGAAATAATATATGATTAATACGGCACACACTCTGATTTCTCCGGATTAACAAAGAGACCGGGGATTCCAGGAGTGCTAACCTTAAGCTCACGGCGAACTCAGGCAAACATAGAATACCGGAATACCCCGAAAACACAAGACTTAACCGTCAAAACAATAAAGCGGCAGAATAAATAATCTCGTCCTCCAGGCCTCAAACAATGTAAGATTAATACGGCACATACCCTGATTTCTCCGGATAAACAAAGAGGCAGGGATCCCCAAGATTTGTAGAGTATGAGGTTCCTTAATACACAGCTTTTAGGCGAGAAGTCAGTGCGGAGATGAAAAGTTAGACTATCCTTGTTCTTCGAACGCGCAGTAGCGGCGTAGTTATCTCACTCTAGAAGAACCGTGCGTACTGGTCCGAAATATGGTTTGACGTATACTACGATCTGTAGTGTTACATTTTACAACTTATCCTCATTACCAGTATGCAGAACAGTGACTCAAAATGTTAGGATAATTACTCTCGACCTCAAAAGCGGATCATTGCGAACCCGTTCCAGTTACGAGTTCTTTGCTTAATTAACATTACACAAATTTTTACAATATTTTGAATAAGGCCCTGCATCTGGTGTGATTTTACACCAGCTGCTCATTGGCTAATGGCATTTTTTGGTGGGGATCGCGAGTTATTAGGCCACCTCATACTCTACAAACCTTGGGGGTTCCCGGGAGTGCTAACCTTAAGCTCACGGCGAACTCAGACAAACATAGAGTCCGGAATACCCGGAGAACACAAGAGTCAAAACAGTAAAGCGGTAAAACGATGAATAGTGCAAGTCTCTAATATCAGCCAAGTCTCAACTTGTTATTTTCATCATTCTTACTCTTATTTTCTCTATAGCACGTCTGATCGGTCCGGTCATGGTAAGCTGAATGATCTCCCTGTCTGGCGGTTTGGACGTATTCTAGAACAAAATTGCCGAAGCTAGAGTAGGGGGACTCTGTCCTTCCACGCACTGGTGATGACGTGGGCTACACGTGGGCGATATTTTCGGAATACGGATATTTGCACGACTTCGGGATAATTCACCACAGCGAAATTATTTTCGGTTTCGGTCTTAGACAAATTCGGTGTCACACTTACTTAGTTCTGGATCCTGCTTCGGCACGTCTAGTCGGTAGCGGGGCTCATGAAGAACTCGTTCATTCTCAACTCAACTGATAGCTAGCCCGTATCCCTCCTCGGCGGAAAATTGGGAGAGATGACCACAACTCGATGCGTACAAATATCAAGTGACGTAGACTGAAGCAGATTTCAGTGACTTAGAATAGTTTTATTGAAATATTTCCACTTACATTTTGTGGCTGGTCTCTAGTAGGCACTTCTGCCCGCTCGGGTCGGCTGAGATCGACTGCCAATTCTCCGCAGAGAAATAGTATACATTTTGCTGGCGCGCTGTGGTGGGGTGTTTGTACGGTTTAGCGTCGATATGCATATTACGCGGAAATTTTAATAAATGATTTACCATAGCCTGTGGTTTTAATAAGTAATACTGAAATAATAAATTCACAATGAATTATTTGGGTGCAACTAGGCCTTCGTTACAGCGTCTACAACTGCCTGGTCAACCGAGCGCACAAGAATTGCAGAAGATCACACTATTGGAACAGTGCATATTTTACGGAAAGTCCTGGATTAAGAGTCTCTGTGATCCATTGTTGGTGTCTGGACTCTGAGCTGATGGAATAGGCATCACCAACGCCACCGAAAGGAACCAATAACCTGGAACTGGCTCCAACAGAGCCGAATCTCAAATTCGCGCGAGGGATCGGTGAATAGTTTCCAGCTACGGCTGAGAAAGTGCGCCGTTGCTAAGTCTATAATAATAATAAGTATATCTTTTTGTGCTTTCAGTTCATGGTGAATAAATATCTTTTTCCTCGCTAATACAAATTTTATTTTTATTGCTCCATTGATAAAAAGTTTGGTTTGGTTCTTCCTTTTTTTTTTTAGTAAACATTTTATACAGTATCGGAAAATGTACGTATCGGGATGGTTATAAGAGCAAGAGCGCGGCACGCGAGAGCGAAGCATGCAGTCGTGTACATCTGTACATGCCTCTCTGATGTGTCCACTCTTTATCTCTGCTAGAGTACTGGTAGACGTCTTTATTGTGGGCGGTCGGTTAATAGCGCAATGCCAAACGAAGGACTTTCTGATTCTATATAAGTAATAATAGTGCTTATAAAAATAGATAAATAAATATTTTTTCTTTTTGTTTATTTAGATTCTATTTCATTCCATTAAAAAGGTATACATACAATTTTTCATGTTTTTGTATTTTTGGTGTGAAAAATACATGAATAAAATTTGTGCGTACAAGTAATGTCATTTGGTCCCTTGACATGTGTGCCAAGTTTCAACTTGATATCTTCAACCGTTCCGAAGTTAAGTGGGTTTTTGTTTTTACATTTGATGTAGAAAATCCAAAAAGGTTCCCCAATCCCCCAAAAAATGTTTCTTTTGTGGAATCTCGGTAGTTACAAAGTTTGGCAAAAAAAACACCCTTTTCTTTTACACCTCTTTCACAAATAAATTATCTCTTAAATCCTGAAAACCACACATTGATATCTATTTTCTTTCTCAAGAAATGTGGGTTTAAATTCAATCTAAAAGTTCGCTTGGTCCGTTTAAATTGGCTAGCAGTTTAGATGAAAAACCAACATTTTTCTAAAAAAAATAATTATCTCATTTAGTTTGGGGTTTAGGGTGGGGGTGGTATATGGGGGTGGCTAATGCCAAAAATTTTTTTGAGACCTTAGCTTCTCTTGTATATACTAAATACCAATTTTCTGGACTCTTACCTGCTTGATTTAGTTATGTACCCCCAATTTACCCCCCAACCCTTTGACGGAACGAGATGAAAATATAATCTAGCTCGCTAAAGTACATATGTGTACCAAATTTCAAATCAATACCTTAAACGGTTCCAGAGTAAACGTGCGCACAAAAAAGTTACAGACAGACCGACAGACAGAAATTTATTTTCGCTCAAACTCAAAATCTCGACGTTTCATGACATTCTAAGCTTATTTGAACAATAAAAATTTTTTTTAATTTTTTTGTCGTTACTATACTTCCACTGGATGTGGAAGTAAAACTAAACAAAAATTGCATCAAATAAAGCTGGTTTGAGAACGTCACATACATATTTTATTCTTTTTTGGCTTTCTTAATTTTTATCGCGAAAAGAGAAAACCAATCTAACCTGAACAATTAAACCAATATTTTGAAAAAAAAAATGTTTTCGATGTATGTACGTGAACAATAACCTATTGAAATCTCGAAATCTTTTTACTCCCACATCCAGTGGAAGTATAGTAATGCAAAAAAAAATTTGAAAATTATTATTGTTCAGATAGGCTTAGAATGTCATGAAACGTCGAGATTTTAAATTTGAGCAAAACAAAATTTCTGTCTGTCTGTCTGTCGGTCTGTCTAACTTTTTTTGTGCGCACGTTTACTCTGGAACCGTTTAAGATATTGACTTGAAATTTGGTACACCTATGTATTTTAACCAGATATGGAACTAGATTATATTTTGATCTCATTTCGTTGGAGGGTTGCGGGATAAATTGGGGTACATGGGGATAAGTAGGTAAAACAAGCAATAAGAGTCCATAAAATTGTTATTTGGTATATACAGAGCTGGGCGAGTACCGGTGTTAAAGTACTCACGAGTACCTTTAAAAAGTACTCATAACTACTCGAGTATGAATACTCAAAAGATAAGTACTTTTGCAAAACTAAACAAACAAAAGTACTCGTCGAAAAATTAGTAACGAGTACGAGTACTTTATAAAGTACTAATTAGAAATATCAAATTAGAACGAATAGACAAAAACAAGAATACCAGTAATATGAATGCTCAATTTATGGTACTTTAAGTAATAAGAAAAAGGTAGGTAGTAGGTAGGTAAACACAGTTGCATTTATTAAAAATGTACATACAAATATCACACCTTGCACCTATCATCTTTATATTGTATCTGAAGCAGGGCTGTCTGACTGATTACACTGCACACAATGTATGGCAAACAATATTGAGATAAAAAACAAGCCACGACTTGTCTGTGCCGCGCGTCGGTACTCGTACTCGGTACTCATCACTTATGAGCAGCAGAAGTACTGAGTACTCAATAATGTAAAGTACTCAAAATTTAGGAGTACCGAGTACCGTTAAAATAAAAGTACTCATAAGTACCTGATACGGAGTACTTTGGATACTCAGTACAAAGAGGAACATTCATTTTTATTAATTCCGAGTGCAGCAACCGTACTCGGTTGTTCGCGCTGTTGGGGTTATGTTATATCCAATGTCAATATGAACAGTATCTCTTTGAATAAACAAAATTAATTAGAAAAACGAATTAAAGACCAACTGCCATAACACTTTTTATCCACCTGATTCATCTTTGTGAATGAAAAATTGGGAAACTCTCGGAAATTTAAACTATTACAGGTTATATTATATGACAAGTTCAGAATGACTAAACCGAGTACGCATGATGCAATTTGTCGGATATATTAAAAACTGGCTTGGATTGTTCCCCATTATGAGTACAATTTACTCATTGCCCAGCTCTGAGTATACAGCGTGTCGCACTTTTCATGGAGCCACCCTCATATCTCGCTCATCTGATATCCGAATTTTATGAAATTTTGGTGGTGAATATATACCTATTAAGTGAGACTTTAGACGTAACCACATTTGATTTTAGTCAGAGGCGTCCGATTCTAGGATGTAGAAAGGGGGTCGATTTTCAAAAAAAAGTATTAGCAATTTTTTTAGAAAAAAACTAGTAAGATATTCTTAATTAGCACCTTTAGAAAGCCATTTGTACAAGATTACATCGTAGTGGGTTCAAAGGTGTTTGAGATAGGGGCCTTCAAAAATGCAATTTTTTCAAGTAAAAATAATTTTTATCTGCAAAACGGATTCTCAAATGAAAAAAAATTATTCTTCATTTTTTGTTCAGAATAATGTATTGTACTAGTTTGAATTGATTTTACAACAAAATAATTATTTATTTAAATAAGGCAAAAATTAGAAATTAAAATAAATGAAACTAAAATAAATAAATAAATAAAACCAATTGATACCAGTAATAATTTTTGCTTTCACGGCTTACTTAGGTCTTTATTGAAGATTATTCGTTAAAAAAATGGTAAGCATGTACGAATTAGAATTTTTACCTTATTAAATAAATAATTATTTTATTGCAAAATCAATTCCGACTAGTAAAATACATTATTCTGAACAAAAAAATTAAGAATAAATTTTTTCATTTGAGAATCCGTTTTACAGGTAAAAATTATTTTTAGTTGAAAAAATTGTTTTTTTGACGGCCCCTATCTCAAACAATTTTGAACCTACTACGATGTAATCTTGTACAAAGAGGTTTCTAAAGGAGCTGATTAAGAATATCTCACTAGTTTTTTACTGAAAAAATCGCTAATAGATTTTTTTCGAAAATCGACCCTTTTTTCCATTCTAGAATCAAACGCCTCTGACTAAAATCAAATGGGTTACGTCTAAAGACTCACTTTATAGGTATATTTTCACCACCAAAATTTCAAAATATTCGGATATCAGATGAGCGAGATATGAGGGTGGCTCCATGAAAAGTGCGACACGCTGTATATAAAAGAAGTTAAAGTCTCAAAAAAAATTTTGGCATTAGCCACCCCCATTGCTACCCCCACCCTATTATTAAAGGGGGCGAAAAAATAAAATTATAATTTAGTGTGTATATAAGAACCTAAGGCCTCAAAAATTTTTTTTTACTTCATCCACCCCCACTATCACCACCCCCACCCCACTACCTATGTGGCATATCGTTTTATAGGTTTTTGGGATAGACGATTTCAAATATTATGTTATAGTCTAAGAAATAGGGTGCAAATTCGACGACGAGTGGTTACCGTCTGCCAGTCGATAATCGAAGAGACCATATAAGTACAAATTTTTTTTCTCTCTGGAACTTTTTGGTATGGTGGGGGGATAGGGAGGGGGGAATTTATGTTTAAATCGAATGATTATCGATATCTGTCCGCATAGGTAGTTATTATATGTATGTACTTCACATACCCCAATTACGCTGACAGACGAAACTTCCGATCGGCGCTCGCGTTAACCGAAAATAGAAAAAAAAATTTTAGTTTCTATTTCCGGTTAGCGCGCGCTAACATAATTTGGGTCTGTGAAGTACATACACTAACTACCTGTGCGGGCAGATATCGATAATCATTTGATTAAAAAATAAATGCCCCCGCCTCCCTATCCCCCCACTATACCAAAAAGTTCCAGAGAGAAAAAATTTTGTACTTATTCGGTCTCTTTGATTACCGACTGGCAGACGGTAACCACTCGTCGTCGAATTTGCACGCTATTTCCTAGGCTATTATTAAAGTTCCATAAACAATAATTTCCACATAGTGAAGTGCAAATATAGTATCAAAATTTTTTTCGTTGTGAAAGACTTGGATAGAAAATCTAGATGTGGAAATTTAAGATTTAGAAACACCCTATAGGTTGTATTGTAATTCGAGTTCTATGAACAAGCGAACATCAGCGTGCCTGCCTTTCAAGATTATTTTAGCAGGTTGCTCAATTGACACCAATGTTTCAAGGATAGATGAGGAGATGACGTCAGAGACGCGTCATTGCGTGTGTATCTAGCTTCTACGATTTCAAATTAGAATACCATGCAACCTGTATGGTGTATATACATCTTCTATTATTTTCTTGATTCTATAATAAGTGGTAGTATGGATGCGTAGTGGGTTTCCTCGAGTACTAGGGATGTGCAGTAGGTTTCCCCGAGTGTTATGGATGCGCAGTGGGTTTCCTCGAGTACCATCTATGCGCAGTAGCTTTTCTCGAGTACTACAGATGCGCAGTAGGTTATCTCAAGAAGTACGGATGCGAGTGCCATAGATGCGCAGTGGGTTTCCTCGAGCCAAATGGATGTGCAGTGGCCTTCCTCAAGTACAATGGATGCACAGTAGGTTACCTAGAGTGCAATAGATGCGCAGTAGGTTGCCTCAATTAGTATGGATGCGCAATGGATTTACTCGAGTAAAATTGATGCGCAGTGGGTTACTTCAAGTAGTATGAATGCGCAGTGGGTTTCCTCGACAATTATGAATGCGCAGTGGCTTTCCTCGAGTAAATTGGATGCACAGTGGGTTAGCACGAGTAGTATGGTTTTCTCGAAGAAAATGCTTGAAGTGGTGGAGTGCAAATATAGTATTTTCGTTGTAAGAGACTTGTATAGGAAGTCTGGATGTGGAAGTAGTGATTCCTTAGGCAGCGGTTTTTTATTTTTAGCTGTTTAAATAAATATTTTGCCCTAAAATTTGGCAGACAGATTTAATTCGATAAAAGGCATGGTTTCACCCACCTTCTTTAAATTTTATGCATTTTTACAGCATATTTCTTAAATTATAAAAATGATCAATTTTTAACGGTTTTAATTTTTATACACATTCATGAATTATCAGAATGGATATTTGTTTCTGGTGAACGGTTTGGTCTATTTACAAGCTTTTATTTAACTTGCTTTGTATGTATGTATGTATATTAGGATGTTTAGTCCAAATCTTGTGTTTAGGTCAAATCTTGCAAATCAATTTTGAACCACTTAACGTCGTCCAATTTTGTATTCAAGAAATGACGAATATTCGGTATTAAGTACGGATACGTGCAGCGAATGACCCGGTACTATTAAAAGCATGAATATAAAATAAAATAATTGAAACGTACTTAACTGATTTAAAAATAAAATAAAATGTAAAAGTTTTTTAAAAACAAGCTTTTATTATTATTTAGTTGTACCAAAATGAAAAAAATAAAAAAAACAAAATTAATTGTCGTGTGAATTGAAAAACGAACGCTTTTAAGACAATTAATTTTATTTACTTTTTTTTCGTTTTAGTACAATTAAATAATAATAAAATCTTGTTTTTAAAAGGTTTTTTACATTTAATTCTTACTTACCTCGCTTACCGAAGGGAAGTATTGTAATCGTGAAAAATTCACCATTCAAGATTTCTCCGTCAGAGTACGTAGATTGCTAAAATTAAAACCGTTTAATTCCGTCAGTCTGTCTGTCGGTAGGTCTGGCGTCTGTTGGTGCTATATCTATAAAACTACTTGACGGAGAAGGATAATATTTGATAGGTACTTGACGCTACTGCCAACGAAGAACTGTATTACAGTTCCATTGAAAAATATACAATATAACTAAGGAAAAAAATGACGGAAAACAGTCATATTTGACATGTAGTTAACACAGCTACTGTCAAGGAAGAAATATTTGAAAAAATATATACAGGGTGGTCACCCAAGAAAATGTTTTTTGAATGTGGAGGAGGACGATAACGATAACGATAACACAACTCTCAAAGAAGAAAAATATTAAAAATATATATACAGGTGATTACTCCAAAAATTTTTTTAAAAATGTGACGGAGGACGATAATATTTTGCGTACAGCTAACACAACCATCAAAGAAAAATTTAAAAAATATATAGTGGTCACCCTAAAAAATAATGAAAAAAATGCGGCGGTGAATAATAATATTTGGCATGTAGTTAACACAACTAGCAAGGAAATAAGAAAAACACTAAAAAAAAATATGAAAAAATATGACAGATGGTAATATTTCGCATGTAGTGAATGGTCACTTTAAAAAGAATTATGAAAAAGTGTTAGGTACAATATTTACCCAATTCTTCGTTGAAAAATATACAGGGTGGACCCCATAAAAAACGTAATTAACGAAAAAATATGACGGGAAACAGTAATATTTGGCATGTAGTAAACACAGGTAAGGAAGAAATATATGAAAAAAAAATACACAGGGTGGTCAGAAAAAAATGTGACGAACCACGATGATATTTCACATGCAGTTAGGGGCCGTCCATAAATGATGTCACGCTTCTTGGGGGGGAGGGGAGTGGTTTGAAAGTTGTGACAGTTTGTGACAGGGGGGAGGGGGGGGCTCAAGCAGTTGTGATGTCACAATTCAAGAAAATAATTGTATGCCTAATATTTTATACAAATAAACCAAAACCTGAGAAATGCGGTTAAAATTAAAAATTTATAATTTTTATTAATTTACATAAAAGTTAGTGACGTGACAGACAGGGAGTGGGGGGTGTTCGGGCAGGTGTAACAATGTGTGACACAGAGGGGAGGGATCAAAAATTGGCAAAAAAAGTGTGACATCATTTATGGACGGCCCTTTAACACAACTGTCAAAGAAGAAAATAAAAAAAAATTATATAACGGAGGACGACAATATTTCGCTTGCAGATAACACAACTGGCAAGACGAAGAAAAATATGAAAAAAAAATGTACAGAAATGTAGTTTTTAGTTAAAAATAATATACAGGGTCGTCATTCAACAGAAAAAATAATTAATGACTAAAGGATGCAAACTGTGAATTTTTAATGAGGCGTTTACTAGGACCGGAGATAATAAGGAAAGTGGCAGAAAATTCTAGTTTTGCGACGTAAATTGTTTAAATTTTATGTAAAGCAATGAAATGAAATTAATCTCATTACACTTATTATCGCACCTAGAACAAATTAAAACAATAAAATTACTACAGTCAAAGAATTCCTTACTCACCTTTTTGTATGTAATTTGACTCCACTATTTCTTAATTTGCTTTACCTGTTGATTAGATATTACTGATAACTGATCAGTAACAATAAACGAGCAATTAAATAAGATATTTCTCGTTTAAAATAAAATTCCCACTGCAAAAGTAAAAAAATGAGATTGATGATGCCGGAGATGTAAGCAACAAACAAAGAACAATAATTAATTCACCTATAATTCGTTAAAATAATGGCTTACAATGAAAAACGTGGAGGTCTTGGCAGGAAATGTCATGCTTACTTAGGTATTCAATCGATTAATTTAGGCTATTACTTTCGTTATTTCACTAAAGAATGAAAGTAACCAGTAACACTGGTATTCAAATAAACGAATGTTTTGGCTAATTTATATCCTTGTAACATTATTAGTATAGTCAGTGACAGGGGCGGCTTAAGGGCCGGGCAAACCGGGAGACTGCCCGGGGCGCCGACTCGAAGGGGCGCCAAACCGAGGACAAAAATTGTTTAATTCTTTATCTACACCTTTTAAATTAATGATAGTAGTTTTTGTTGGAAAATAATTACAAATAATATCAGTATCTATATCAGTTAAAATGACAATAATGCATAACAGTTGAATAATATTAAAACCTCCTAAACAATTAAAAAACGCAACACAAACGTTTTTGTTTAGCTATGAGACACCTCACTACTATGAGCTTCTCGCCCTATTATTGACTGACACGGAGTCGACCATTAAATATTTTGTATAAATGCAGGCCGGCAACGTGCACTTTTCATTCAGAATATTCAGAAAATTGTTACACCAACAATAGCTGTTTGTATTTCATATCTTACATAATTTACTGTTTATAAATAAATAAATGCCAATTTGTTTGAGTGGAATATTAAAATAGTAAAGAGGAATCTTCCTCTAAGTAAACTTATGTCGGGGGTCCTCTCATTATAATAGCGTTTAGATGGTGTAGACAAAAGATTTTATATCACAAATTAATTATTACTTACTAATAAAATGTTGTAAATGCACATTGATGTGTAAATAGAAATTACTTGACAATGGTTTATCGAAAGGGAATAAGAATGTCTTTTTATTTCTAATGATCTGAAAATAATTTTTTTATAAGATTTTTTTTTATTGATACTATGTAACTGATGTCCAGACGAGCTATATCTAAACTTAAAATATGAATTTTATATTTTATGGTGGTCGGAAGATATTGCAGAAAAACTGATATTTATTATTCCGCATTAGAGAGGTATAATTTCCTTATTATTATTATAAATATCGAGAGACAATTTTGAACCACCGTGTATAGACGGTTCTGTTACTCCATGTATTAAGTTAAAAACTAGTGATCGCGGAATCCGATGGGATATTCTTGCCCTTTAGTATGTAGTACGTCCGTGAAATTTCCGTGATTACCTCAGGGAGGGGCGCTAAGAAGTGCTCCAGCTCGGGTGGAAAATTTACCTTGAGCCGGCCCTGTTCAATGATGCCGTAAAAGGCAAAATCTTGGAACTCTCGTCCAATGAATAAATTGATCTGAAATTTTGTCATTTAAAGACTATGTAGAATAATGTTAAAGAACAAAGAATATCGGCTTTTGTCCCCAAGAGGTTGAAATCGCAAGAAAATTAGTAGTAGGTAATATATTTAGAATTAGTATCTGAGACTGCCTATACTTAAATTTTTGACGAATATAAGTAAGTTCCAAATTTACGTAAAAAATGGCTGATTCAAAATGGCGCGGCATCAAACTACAGAGATATACAGATTCGGTAAATGTAGGTAGTTTTATATATGTCCTGAGATAAACGAGTGCAAGAAAGAAAACAGATGAATTAGGAAAAGAAAGACGCATCTACTTCCACTACAACGCACAGGGGGTTAGAAGCAATAGGTACCGATGCCCTGCTTCGATACACGACAAGGTGATAAAAATATAATTTCATGAAGTGTGGAACGTGCTGGGTGCAGTATACCTGTCTTTCTTCTCCTAATTTGTCTATTTTCTTTCTTTCACTCGTTTATTTCGGGACATATAAATAGTATATTGTTCTATTATTAGGAGTAAAAGTGATACTTTTGTGTCGAGTCTGTAGGTTTACAGACGAGTCACAATAAGTGGCCTTTACTCCGAATAAAACATGCTATTTTTTTCTTCAAATGTCGATTGCTATGAAAAAAATAAAGATAAAAAATCTCGAAATTCACCACTAAAAACGCATTGTATTAATATCGTATGGCCGGTGTATTAAATAAAATACGCGTTGCTATGGGTAGGTACCTATTACTGTTTCTGCCACTCACAGCGTCAGAAATAGTTATTTATGTACCAAGGGTCGTAAGTGAACTTTTTTCAAAAAATCGCACTGTACGATCCGCGGTGCTTATTATGTTTTTCGTCATACCCATGAATCATTAAACTAGAAAAAAGCTTGAGAAAACTATAATTACCTTTTTTGAAGACTCTTCCATTCTTTTTTAAACATTTTTTTAGTAAATAAGGTAATATTGACCCTAGCACCAAGTGTAAACATTCGTCCCCAGCAAAGTATTGTTACGCCATGTATATAGGTACTTAATGCTAAGAATAGACTCTTCTTGCGAAACGAATAAACTATTATGATTTAACTAATTTTTAGTCGTATTTGGCGTACTATAACCGTCAACCTACAACCTCTACTGGCTTTTAATATATTCGTAAGCAGTAAAAAATTATTCAATGTCTTCCCCGAAATTACGTTTTATAAGTGAGATTTCCACTAAACTAATATCTTTCATTATTATAAATAAAGATATTATATTCATACATTATTTAACTCTAAAAATAAAAAAAATAGTGTCTAATTATATGTATATTAAATCGAATGACCACTTTCTATTCAGTGTGCTTGAAGCAACGATAGATATGGAAGAAATGACACCAAAATCGGGTTGCGAGTCTTGATAGGTAAGTATCAGTAGTTTCTAAATCCGTTTTAATTGCAATCCTACTCGTTCATATAGTCGAAATATTATCAAATCAAGTGCTTTAAATTCTTGAGAATTTATTCGATTAAAGCTTACAACACATTTTTTATATCATGATTATGATTAACAATTTTCACTTAGTAAATGCACAAAAACATATATACAAATATAGTATAGTAATAAACAATTTCATTTACAATATTTTCAAAATCAATCTTGGATAAAAATTGAGCAAAATTCTACTACTGCTTTTTTAAATCTTTCTGAATATGTCTTATTCTTGAGAGAATTGATCTTATATTTTTCGCAATAGGTATTTTAAGAATTCCATATGAACTGATTCTCCAGCTTGTTCTGACCATTGCCCCAAACCATTTTCCTATTCTAAAAAGGTTAAACAATCTTTCAGATACTTTAGTAATATGTGAATTTTTAAAGTTTTAGAAACTCCAGTACCTCTAAACGAGGATTTCAAATTTTGCCGGTGATTTCCTATTTGTTTCGTCGAGAAAGAGCAATGTACAATTTTTTGCATGGCTTTGAGAACTGTTACAAATGAAATTAATCTGAATACGCCAACATTTTCAAAAATTTCAGGGCAAGGTAGATTTTCAGCGTGTTTCAAAACGGTTCTGCAAGCATTCCCCTCAACAATTTATCGATGATCATTTCTTGATATAATATTCAATTTTTCTGGCCATATCAAAGCTTTCTCTCGGCCTGCTATAGGAACTATTCCTTTGCAGAATAAGTGGTTCACAAATCCTTGCAAAATATGAAGCTTCGGAAGCACGAATTTTTGTAAAATGTAAACGCAGTCATCTTGATGAAAAAGTGATGAATTGACTGTGCTGGGGCATTGGTTTGCTAATTTTTTTGTTCTTTCTTAAGGAAACAACTTTAATATGATCTCTTTTCAAATCATCAAGTTTTAGACACAAAAGTCTATCACCATTTTCTTGCAATGACTCATGATCATCACGTCATACGTACATTTGATTTCTCCCGATAATTATTTTCTTCATAATTTTTTAAATCGTGTAAAGAAACGAAACAGTAAGGACATAGATATGAAGATGTGGTTTGCTGTCCTTTGATTATAAGTAATAGCTTCAAATCTTACAGGAATTTAAAAGATACTTTGTTTATACTAATTAAATTAAATAGTAACTTAATGTTTTCGTATGTTTCTTTTATTTACGGCAGTATACAGTTTATGAACACTAGTTAATTTACTTTTTTAATCTCCACACATGCAATCCAGTCGAATTAGACATAATAAAAAATTTTGCGTCCAGTGGACTTTTTTTTGTGGAAGTTGTTTATAAGAGGGCATAATAAGTAAGCACAGAAAACTACACCCTGCTACACCATGTGCGTCCCCTGTTTTTAGGGGTTGAAACTTTGAAATTTTACTTATGTGCCCGTATCTTTTTCCCTATTGCCCGTAGGGCTCTTTACCAAGTTACGCTTTTCCTCTACATAATATTTATAAAGGGTGTTTTTTTTAGAAGTTTGTTTTTTGAATGGGCGACCCTGTTTCTAGAGACAGTTAATTTAACAACTGACAGCTGATTTGTGCTCAGTATGTTTTGCCATTTCACCATAAATAGACTTACGGTAGAACAACGCTTGTGAATTTTGCAAATTTATTTCGAAAATCAGGGTTCAGTTTGCGAAACTTACCGTGCGCTACGTCCATTTTACGGTCGACATAATCGTCCATCCGAACTCATTCGAACAACCATTCGCACCACGCATACTCTGATTGATAATGTACATCCGCAGAGACATCGTACAGTGCGCACCCAAGAAGTTGTTGCTGCTGTGGAGCGTAGTGTTGAGGAGGATCCGAATGAGTCGATTCGCCGTCGCGTCGTGCACAGCAATTGGAGCTGTGTCCATCCACCTTATGGAAGATTTTGAGGAAAGATCCTGGGTTACGAGTTTACAAGATTCAGCTCGTGCACGAAGTAAAGCCGCGTGACCATCACTTGCGTCGGACGTTCGGTGAATGGGCCGTAAACAAGATTGTTCTTGATCCTCATTTTCACCAAAAAATTTTGCGTCGTAGACCTGTGAATTGGCCTCCACGGTCGTGTGATATCACGCCTTGGATTATTTTCTGTGGGGACATGTGAAGTCGCTAGTCTACGCCGATAATCCAGAGATATTGGAAGCCAACATTAGACGAGTTATTGCCGACATACAGCCCCAACTGTTCGAAAAAGAGATCAAAAATTGGGCTTCCAGATTGCCCTACATTCGAGCCAGCCGCGGCACCCACATGCCCGAAATCATATTTAAGCACTAATATCATAAAATTACATTTCCAATAAATTCAATACCATGGGAGTTAGCAAGATTTTTATGTGTTTTATTTCATTTCAAAGTTCTATTCCTCTAAAAAAAACACCCTTTATTACACATTTGCCGTGGGACAAACGGTTTTGGCTGTACGAGGCCGGAAAGGTCGCGCTGTCCGAATTTTGGGGTCTTCTGTACAGGACAAACGGCTATAATACTACACATACTAATGCCCTTATGGAGGGATGATGATTTGTGAAAAAACTTTCATCGAATACCGCGCGGTTTCCAAGATACGGGATATTGAAATTTTGAAAACCCCATTTTAAAAAAAAAGTGAACCTACTTTTACATTAAAAAAACCAAAACCAGTATAATTATGGTAAATGTTTTTGTTTATCCTAAAATTCCAATTCATTGCGCATAGAAAAATGTGTTTTTCTATTTAAATAGTGTTCTCCAGTTTCCTTTTCCACAATTTTTTGTTGCGGCCTTATAGTTCATAGTAGGGCAGAAAGCATATACACGTGGACAGGGCCTCTTGTTAAAATGCGATAGGACGTACCGTTTTCGAGTAAAACGGACTTGTTTGCAGAAAATTGCTTCAGATCACACATTTCATAGACTGACTAGTAAATATTCACCGCTTACTACGAAAAAAGTCAACTATGTGTCGCTTCTTGCTTTTTCTGTTTATGAGGGACATTGCTAATGAAAAAATGAAGGACTCGGATAAGCGTGGCTGTTTAAGGGTTCACGCTTGTCTCGAATCATCATTGCAACTTGTTTTGTGTTTATTTCACATTAGTACTATTCGATGCGGTGCGTTTTACTCGAAAACGGTAGGTCCTATCGCATTTTAACAAGAGACCCATTTTAACACCCTATTATGTGCCCTGTCCACGTCTATATTGCTTTCTGCTCTACTAGGAATCCTAAGGCCGTAAAAAAAAGTTGTGAAAAAGTAGACTGAAGAACACATGACATAAATCGTTATTACACAATAAGTGTTGATCCTATTTAAATACAAAAACACATTTTCTATGCGCAATGAATTGGAATTTCAGGATAAACAAAAACATTTACAAGAATTATACTGGTTTTGGTTTTTTAAATGCAACAATACCAAAATAGTCATTTTTGGCATATTTTGCTGTCTAGCTCCTAAACCAATGAATGTATTAAAATGAAACAAACGTAAATTTTCTTATATTAGGGTCGTACATAGATGAAAAAAAATGAGCGAAAAAAAGTAGGTTCACTTTTTTTTAAAAATGGGGTTTTCAAAATTTCAATATCCCGTATCATGGAAACCGCGCGGTATTCGATGAAAGTTTTTTCACAAATCATCATCCCTCCTTAAGGGCATTAGTATGTGTAGTATATTGGAAATAATAGGCGTTTGTCCTGTACAGAAGACCCCCAAATTCGGACAGCGCGACCTTTCCGGCCTCGTACAGCCAAAACCGTTTGTCCTACGGCAAATGTGTAATATAAATATTATGTAGAGGAAAAGTGTAACTTGGTAAAGAGCCCTACGGGCAATAGGGAAAAAGATACGGGCACATAAGTAAAATTTCAAAGTTTCAACCCGCACATGGTGTAGCAGGGAGTACCAAGCTAACATAGTGACGTCATAATTACGTCAATAATTGGACACTATTTGGTCAGTACTTACGTCACATGTTACGTATTATTGACGTGAAAATGACGAAAATCTGTCACATCCCAGAGACGTCATTCGATGACGTCTTATCCACTTATTACATGACGTCTTAAGTATGTCTGGAGTGACGTAACTCGTCGTCTATTGTACGTAAAAATGACGTCATAATTGTTGTTACGTCATTAGTATGTCTGTTACTAACGCACGTTTAAGGATTCCAGGTCTAGGAGGTCTCCATTTTTCAATATATGATGGGCTACAGGATGAGCCGCTATGTAGATGAATGGACAATTCATAGGTTAAGCACCCGCTGGTTTCATCATAAAACCAGTGAGTTCTTAAACCCATTAAACAGATAGCATAAAACCTGTATGCTAGCTTCAGTCTAGCTACAGAATAAATGATCCTCAACACCTGATTGTTATAAGATCCATCCAAATAAATCGATGTTCCCTGAAAGAATTTGAACATTGCAATCTATGTTATTTACTTTCTATAACTTTATAAGAGTATAAGATAAAGTATGACTAATTATTGTCAGTGGTGTGTATGTGGCGCCATCTAGAAATAATTTCTGCTACATACTACATGGTAAGCAAGCATTTTACACAATACACCAATAATCTGCGTCATATAGACGTTACCATAATGACGTCATAATAGCATATATTCAAGCACCAACAATGTATGTCGTAGAGACGTTTATTTTATGACGTCATAGACTCGTCATATTTTATGACGTAACTATAACGTCATATTATTGGTCACTTACGTCGCTGACCGGTAAATGACTTTAAAAATACGTTAATATGACGTTAGCATGTTAGCTGGGTAGTTTTTTGAGCTTGCTTATTATGCCCTCTTAAACAACTTCCACAAAAAAAAGTATATTGGACGCAAAATTTTTTATTATGTCTAATTCGACTGGATTAATGGGGTTTCTGAAACTTTAAAAATTATTCACATATCATTAAAGCATCTGAAAGATTGTTTAACGTTTTCAGAATAAGAAAGTGGTTTGAGGCAATGATCAGAACAAGCCCGAGAATCAGTTCACAGTAGCAGTAAAATTTATTAAGCATTTTAATATACAGAATGCCTCACCGGATGCTGGCCCGAAGGCAGCCAGACAAACACGGCGCGCAGCCCCGCACAGTGTGGCAAAACGGTCAAAAATTGCTCTGAAAGTCAACTTTTGAGCAATTAACTTTTTTTTTTGAAATACTTTCAAAGGAGTCTGAAATAGTGAGTCACTGCCGCTTTGACGAATTTTACTTCCATATCCACGTAGTGGAGTGAAAGTATATAATAATGCAAACAAATTTTGTTTTGTTTTTTTTTTTTTTGTTGAAATAGGCTCTGAATGTCATGAATCGTCGAGATTTTAAGTTTGAACAAAAAAAATTCTGTCGGTCTGTCTGTCTGTAACTTTTTTTGGGCGCACGTTTACTTTGGAACCGTTTATTATATTGACTTGAAATTTGACACAACGAGATCTGGAACTAGATTATAATTTGATCAAATTCCGTTGAAGGGTTCGGGGGTAAATGGGGGTAAAGAGGTAGAGCAAGCAAGTAGGAGTCCATAAAATTGGGATTTAGAGCATGTACGAGAAGCTAAGGTCTCAGAATTTTTTTTGGCATCAGCCACTATCTCCATTGCCACCCTCTTACTATTATTAAAAATAAAATTCGTAAAAGCGGCAGTGACTCACTCTCCCAGATTCCTCTGCAAGTATTTAAAAAAAAAAGAAAACGTTGATAGCTCAAAAGTTGACTCTCAAAGCGATTTTTGCCACACTGTGCGCCATGGTAAATGTTAGGCTGGACGGTCCGGTTTGGTTTATAACAAGAACTTGAACAATAACAAGAACTTGAACAATAAAAGTTAAAACTCCTACGTGCCTATGGCAGGTTTAAAATTAACAATTTGTTTAAAACAATCTGCAAAGTGACTTAAAAGTAATTAAAATTAACATTAAAACACTTGACGATACATTAAAAAATTTTGGTTTCTGGCACGGGAAAAAGAATCCAACGAAAAAATTCGTTCGAAGCAACAAGGTTTTCCTGCCGTCAGGAAAATGTGGTAGAATGAAACATGTATAAAATATTTGAGTTTTTGAGGGAATTTTCGGTCTAAAAGGAATTTAGAAACAAAAAGATGACAAAAAGAACAAAAAGGATAAAAAAGAAGAACGAATAGAACATACAATGAGAATAGAAAAGGTTACATTATAAAGTTAAGAGACAGATCAGAAGTGGGGAAATAAAAGGTTGTGGTGCAGGAAAGTGTGGCTAAAGAAAGAAAATATTCAACGCCTGGTATGGTGTCTTATATCGAAAAATATTGCATTATGCTGTCTGATTCGTGTGTTATGTTGTGGGTTAGCGGACTATCGTCCAGTTTGAATTCATAGAATTTTTGGGAAATTTCTTGGACGTAGTCCGCTAGCGAGGTTATGTCGTGACATCGTGCGCATAAACCTCTGAGGGAGGTGTATCTGTCCGAACCAGAGATGAGGCGCATAAATTTGTGTTCGAGTACTTGAAGTAATTCTTAAAATATTGAGAAAAATGTAAGATCAATTCTCACAACAATGTGGCATATTCGGAAAGATTGAAAAAAGCAGTCGTAGGATTTTGCTCAAAACACCTGTAATAAATTTTTACCCAATATTGATTTTGATTTTGAAAATATTGTAAATTAAATTGTTTATTATTATACTATATTGGTATATATATATATTTTTGTGCATTATTAAGTGTAAATTGTTAATCATAATTATAATATAATAGTATATTACATACCGAGGTGGAAAGTGTTTCATTTTTGTCGAGAGATGAGATAGTTGATCGAGGCGCGAAGCGGCGAGGTCAACTGATTCTCGAGACAGCAATGAAATTTTCCACCAAGGTTTGTATAACTGGTAAGAAAGTGGCTATTTTCCAACCTGAAACGTCACATTTCAGTTCAGTTGTCGAATGAAGTAAAAATGTCATACTTTCTAACTTTTGACAAGTAAGACAATTTGATTATTTATGTATGATTGTGAATAAAAAAAATTATGTTGTAAGCTTTTCGAATAAATTCTCAAGAATTTTAAAAAACTTGATTTGATGATATTTCGACTATACGAACGAGGATTTTTTTTTTTTTTTGTCTCCGGCCGGAAACTCTTCCGTCGGGTTTAACCCCAAAAACAATCATAACCTCAAAAATCAATCAGTGCGTGACCAACGTGGTGAACATTTCAAAAACCCCCCAAAACCAAAACCACCAGATTAGGGAAAAATACCTAAAACTGCATCCTAACCCTAAAAACTATCCAAAACCCGAATTTATCAGTGCAACCAACTGCAAATTTTCCGAAAAACCCCAGAAATCAAAATCCCCAGATTATTTTTGTAACTAGATTTTTGACATATTTTCCCCCAAGTTTTTTTAGGGGAACATTTCTTGACAGCTGTCATTTTGACAGCTGTCAATAAAGTTTCGTCAGACAAAAACATTTTGACAGCTGTCACTTTGACAGCTGTCACCAAAAGTGCGCCAGAGAAAAACATTCTGAGATCTGTCAAATTTTTGGCAGCTGTCAATTTTCAACTACCCAGAAATACTCAAACAATCCTAATACTCAAACAATCCACCATGGATCCAGACGAAATTCAAGAAATGCAGACCCAGCTGAGCAGCTGGTCAAAGGGCTGGCTCCCCTCCCACCATCTAAAAATTCAGGAAATGAAAGCGACTCTTCAATCGTCTCGCTGGATAGATTGACCATTATGCGGAGGGCCTTTAAACGTCCAGCTGTTCGACAAAGACATGAAGAACCATATCGCATCAACGAAACCACCAAATCGTCCAAACCTAATGCCGACAACGACAGCAACATCTACAGCAACATGGATAACATAGATAGCGGATCGAAGAGATCCGTAGAGAGCGTTAAAGAGCAACAGCACCAACAAGAAACGCAAGCTAGCGATCCCAGAATTGGATTTTTGTTTTTTTTTTTTATGGCATTAGGAGTTATCCATCCAGCCAGGCACAAGTTGTTATATATAGAACTAATGGGATAAACACATTTGCACACATATACACGCAGCACACATCTATACATATATTACCCTAAACCTATCCTAATCCAAACAGAATTGAATAATCCCAAATTTACCCACCCCGGCAGTTCGCGGAAAACCGCCCCACCAGCTCCTAAGGAACCAGTTCCAACGAAGAACAGATATGTTGGACAGGTTAACATCGAAGAAGACATGGACGTGGTACTGCCTCAGCCAACTGTAACAGAGGAGTCTGCACGGGCCCCACAATCCACCACAAAGAAACCCCCCCCAATAGTCATTCATGGGAAACTGAACGATCATAAGAAAGTGAACGAATACCTGAAAAGTAAATTAAGGGGGGACCACTTGTGGAAACATTCGGCCAACTCCACCATGTTACAGTTGGCCAATAAGTCAGATTGGCGCGTAATGAATGACTACTTGGAGGAGGGGAACATCCAATACCACACCTATACCCCGCGAGACGAAAAATCACACGAGTTCGTCCTCCGGGGTATCCATCACAAAGTAGACACCAAAGACCTAAAGAAAGAACTGGAAACCACCCATAAAATTCAGATGAGGGAAATTTACACAATGAAGCCCCCTGTATATGGTGATCACCAACAACGACGTAACACTGAGAGAGATACAGACCCGGGCCCACTGCTTGGACCACACCTCCGTCATGTGGGAGCGCCAAGCTAATAACAAAAGGATAATACAATGTCACAGATGCCAGCAGTGGAGGCATGCAACGTCAAATTGTCATGCAAATCCCCACTGCGTCAAATGCGCAGGCTCCCACTTGACGAGGGAGTGTACCAAGCCGCGGGACGAACCAGCGGTCTGTGTTAACTGCGGCGGCAGCCACACAGCACCATATACAGGAGGAAAATGGCAGCTTTGGAGCTCAGAACAGCAAGGGTTGCCCCCCTTCCCGAGACTAGATACGTCGCAGCACCGCTTCCCACAGTTAATGCCTGGACCCAACGACGTACCCAGTCGCAGCCCCTCCCTTTACACCATTTGGAGCTACAACAAGTGAGGCCCCCTCCCCCGTCTGGAGGATACCCACCATTGCTGGAAACACGGCGGCCAGCGGGACCGCCCCCTTCGTCGCGAATGGGCCAACGGGGTCCGTCACCCGCCATCCCATCCGGCCTGGACGGGCTCCGTCGGCTCCGGGATTCGACAATGAGAATGGCCTCGCTGGTCGACATCGACCGGCTGCTGACGTATATGGATGAACTCAATGAGAAGCTTGAGAGCTGCACCTGCGCTCTTGATAAATTCCAGGTGGTCACGGCCTTCTTCAGGAACCTGCCTGCTGATGCCTTCTAAACTTAGAGTCTCTTCATGGAACGCTAATGGGATAGGTAATAAAATTCCTTTTTTAATAAATTATTTAACGAGGCATAGAATCGACATTATGCTTCTGAACGAGACAAAACTTGACAGACGGGGCAAACTGCGCGTCCGAGGGTACACGACCATTAGAAAAGATAGGGCCGACATTAACAGGGGCGGCGGAGTGGCCATACTCGTAAAGTCTGACATTGCGCACACATATCGTTGTCTACGGAACACCTCCGTGGAGAACGTGTGTGTGACGCTAGAAGACGGCATGAGTATCGTCGCCGCGTATAACCGGCCCTCGAACAGGTTCACGGCGGGTTGTCTTGATAATTTGCTAAACGCGAGCCCACGCTGCTTGTTTATAGGCGACCTTAACGCTCGACATAATGCATGGAACTGCCATCGCAACAACGCAAACGGCAACACTCTGTATGATTACGTGAGTAATCATAATGTCGTGCTACAACACCCGGACGATCCCACACATTTTCCGGATAACGGTGCAACGCCAACTACCCTCGACATCATGGTCCACAAGGGTGTGAGAAACTCCACGCCATCAGTGGCGCTGGAGGAGCTAACATCCGACCACAATCCAATCCTATTGGAATTGAACAACATGTCGAGGGAAGACATCGCACGGAAAATCACATCTTATAGGGACGCCGATTGGCGCCTCTATAAGACTCACATCAACACACACATGACACTTGCTAACAACATCACCACACCCGCCGATCTGGAAAATGTGGTGGGAGAGTTCACAAGGATAGGGCAGGACGCCAAACAGAGTGTTGCAACCACGATAACGATAAATCCCCACAAAGACCGACTCGACGCAGCGGTCATACAGGACATACGAGGAAAGAATAGACTAAGACGGCTTTGGCAGCGAAATCGTGATGTCGACGCTAAGGTCGAGATGGGCAGGCTGCAACAGCGGATCAGGACTGCCATTAACACCGCAAAAAAATGGAAATGGCGGGATAGGCTGGAGGCGTTGAATCCTCAGGACAACTCGCTGTGGAAGCTGTCGAGGGCCATGAAAAATACGCGGGTGGCCATACTCGTGCTGACTAACGCCAACGGACGGACGGCAATGACGGACGCTCAAAAAGCGGAGGACTTAGCGAACCATTTTGCAGACATCCATAACCCACAAATACCAAACAATCCGGAACATGACCGCATCGAAAATGACATTAACGAACTGATTGGCCATGACATCCAATTGACGAGACGTGAATTTCTAAAAGTCATGGCCAAGCCCTCGGAGGTTGCAGGGATTGTCCGGACCCTACCCAACGACAAGGCCCCGGGAGCAGACTGGATCGAATACAGGCTGCTCAAATATCTTCCGCGGAAAGGCATTGTACAATTGACTAGGGTTGCCAATCTGCGGGAAATTCCCCAAACTACGGGGAATTTGAAGCTCATTGGGGAATATTTGGGGAGAGCCGTTGTGAGGGAAAAATGCGGGGATTTTTGAATAAATACCATCAACTTACGCAAGACATATGCGCGTTTGTCGAGGAAAAATATATACCTTGACCTTATGTGATACGGTGATTGGGCGGCGGCAGCATCGAATCGCGCGTGAGTCCTTGCCTTGTGTGCGTGGGTGTAGGCGTGGGCCGTGCCGTGACTGCGAATGCGTATGCCCTTGACAGCGTAATTTTACAGTTGCAGTGTTGCGAGATGCTCGTTGATCGTATTTCTTACTCTTCTTAACAGTCTTAATCGAGTTATGATATGATAATATAATATAACAAGAAAAGATTTATTTAGCATATCTCAACAAACACCGAAGATCGGCCCATCAGAGGGCCATCACTGGACCAGAAGATTCATTTCTGGCCCAGTGATGGCCCGCTGAAGGGCCAACCTTCAGTATTTGTAGGGTATGCATGAGACAAATCAGAACTTGTAGTTGTGATTCAAGCTAATTATTTTTGTATCATTCGTTTCAATTAGGAGGACTTTTAGTGTAAAAGTGAACCTATTGTACTTAGTTTTAAATAAAAAATAACTATTTTTTTTATATTTTTCTTAATAAACATTGTGCTATGTCTGCTTTTTATTTGATTTCTCTTTTATTATTTGTGGGGAAAACTGTGGGGAATAGGTTACTAAAATTCCCCGACTTTGGGGAATCTTGGCAACGTCTGTGGGTATTTTCGAACGCAGCCATTGGCAACCCTGCAATTGACGTACATTGTCAACGCGATCCTGCGGCTACAACACTGGCCCAGTCAGTGGAAGTATGCCGTGGTCGTGCCGATCCTGAAACCGAACAAAGACGCCAAACTCGTCGGTAGTTATCGACCGATCTCGTTGCTGTCGGCGATTTCCAAGTTGATGGAGAAGGTCATCCTGGTCAGACTAGATGCTGCCCAGGATGAACTCCACATCGACGACGAATGTCAGTTCGGTTTCAGGAAAGGCAGGGGAACTGTGCGCCAGGTCGTCAGGATCGTGAATGACGTCAAAGTGCAGTGCAACCGCGGAAAAAGCACAGTGATGGTGCTGCTCGATATTGAGAAAGCCTTCGATACAGTATGGATCCCGGGCTTACTCTACAAACTAAACACGCTTAACTTTCCTACGCATATCACCAAACTAATTCATTCTTTCCTGACAGACAGATCGCTGCAGGTCAGGGTGAATAACAAACTCTCAACTCGACGGGACATTCACGCGGGCGTCCCCCAGGGGTCGTGCCTGTCGCCAAAGTTATACAACTTGTACGTCTCCGACTTCCCGGAATTCCCGAATACGAACCTTGCCAAGTACGCCGACGACACGGCCATGTACGCGCATTCACACAACGCACAAGCAGCGAACATGCTGTTGAAGGCACACATGGCTCGTGCCACGGCGTATTACGACAAGTGGAAAATTCTGATCAACGCCGAGAAGTCAGAATCAATTATCTTCACGCGCCGCTTCACCGAAAATCGTATTCTTACACCACTTTCGATAGATGGCCACCAAATTCCAATAAAGCGGTGCGTGAAATATCTGGGGGTGAACTTGGACAGAAGACTGACGTTTAAAACACACGTAAACGAGACGATACGAAAGGTCTACTCCATGTCCAGGAGTCTGTATCCGCTCCTGGCGCGGGGTAGCGGACTCAACAAGACCAATAAAAAGTTTTTATACACGATGGTGATCAGGCCGGCTATCACATACGCGGCGCCGGTGTGGTGCAGCATCCCGGCCTCGACAATGCGAAAATTAAAAGTACTAGAACACAAATTTATGCGCCTCATTTCAGCCTCTGATAGATACACCTCCCTCAGAGATCTCTATGCACGTTGCCACGGCATAACCCCACTAGCGAACTTCGTCCAAAATACATCGCAAAATTCCAATTCAAATTGGGCGACAGTCCGCTAACCCGAAACATTACACGAATCAGACAGCATAATGCCATACTTTTCAATATAAAACACCCCCTACCATACCAGGCGCTGCCTATGTTCCGGCAATATCCCTAGCCAAATCTTTCCTACACCACAATTTCCCTTTCACCACCTTTTACTTTCACCACCTTTTACTCTAAAACCCCTCTTCTATTCCCTCTATTAATCTCGTTTTTGTTATTTTTGACAATTTTGTTCTTTTGTACCTTTTTGTTCTTCTTCCAAATCCCCTTTCGACCAATAACTTCTCGCAAACCCAAACTTTTTAAATCATAATTTCCCATTCACCCTACCTTCCCGAAGGCAGGCAGACCATCGAATGAAGATTGTGACTTGTTCAAACAGGTTTTTTTCATTGAGTTTTTCCCGTATCACCAACCTTTAAAAACAGTGCGCGTGTGTTTGTGCGCGCGCCCCTAACCACAGTTTTTAATTTAGCTTTAATTAGTTATAAGTGTTTTTAAACTTCCTTTAGTTATAAATATCCAAATTGTTAGGTTTAAGTCTTTTTTTCCTAGACAGGAGCCCTAACCCACCCATTAATTGTCGTTCAAGCCCGAGTCGAACCCACTTCATCCAACTGCACATTCACCACGACGCTGCGCGGCGTGGTTGTGCGGTCGGCTCTGAACCGGGATCCGACTCTGGCGCATATTTATAAACTTAATTATAAATAAATACTTTTTGAATTGAATTGGTAAGAAAGTGGCTACTTCCCAATCTGAAACGTCACATTTCAGTTCAGTTGTCGAATGAAGTAGAAATGTCATACTTTCTAACTTTTGACAAGTGAGACAATTTGATTATTTCTGTATGATTGTGAATAAAAAAAATTATGTTGTAAGCTTTTCGAATAAATTCTTAAGAATTTAAAAAAACTTGATTTGATGATATTTCGACTATACGAACGAGTAGGATTTAAGTTAAAACGGATTCAGAAACTACTGATACCTACCTATCAAGCCTTGCAACCTGTTTTTGGTGTCTTTCTATCGTTGCTCAAGCTCACCGTGTATTTTTATTACAGCGAAACTGACCAAGTATTCAAAGTGTTGGGTGAGCTACAAGACGTCGCAAGACCAGTAGGAATCAGTTTTAAAGAAATGGTAACATTGATGGATCAATGTAAACAACTAGAAGACATGTACCTAAACAAACATGAGGAAGAATCCAAAAATAATACAGCTAGTCCGTCAGAAGGAAGAGGAATTCTTTCTAATAATCCATTTTCATTACTCAGTGGAATCATACCTGGTAGGTAGAATATATATTTTTCGTATGGGGTGTCCCAGCTAAAACACCGACCAAATGTTTTTTTTGACAATTTATTTTTATCCGACTTCAAAGAAAGAAGTTTTTCAATTTCACCTGTAGGTACGTCTTTGTATCTTTGTCCGTCCATAAATAGAGAATAACTGCACCAATTGTTATGAATCTTTCGATAAACGATTTACATATATCCTCTCACTTAAGTTTTAGATATATAATTATTATACCTGGATTGCTATGGTTAACCATATAATCAGCCGCTATGGGGAGGATATCGTGGTCGAGTTGGAAAATTCAAGCTTCAAGTTGGGAGAATTCGGGAAAGATTTCAGAAATTTTTATTTTGGAGAACATTTTTTTGAGTTAGGAAAATTCCTGTAATGAGAGTTGGGAATTATTAACTCCCCCCCTCCAAAAAGAACCGGTTACGATTCATCATTTACATTTTTACATGTTTTTTTCTATAAAAATTGAACCACCCTTAAAAAACTAAACACTAAAAATTATGAAACGAAATTTCATTAAATCGCCGGGTAGGCCATTCATATAAGGAAAGTTAGCGTAAAAATATCTAGATTTTTGAAAAGGAGGAGGGGCCTATAAGGCCGGTTTACGACCCTTTTTATTTTTGGTCAAAAAATTTCGAAAATTTTTTTTATGATGTATTGTTCTGTTCTATATCCTTATCTAATCAGTGAACTCTATACCAGGTATAGAGTTCACTGTGTCTAATACACATAAAGTCCATTAAACGACTGGCCTTATTCAAAAGCCCCATTGAAAAGAGACATAAACAAGCCCGTAACAGATAAAGATGGAGATCCTTACCATAGTCTGTCTCTCTCGGCACGGCGCCAGCCATGCAATTTTAAATGAGCGTTGCCGTTCCAGTTCGTTAGATATAGTTCAATGGTTGATAGATCAGTGAGTCAGCCAGGGTATTCTTTTATATATATATATATATATATATATATATATATATATATATATATATATATATATATATATATATATATATATATATATATATATATATATATATATATATATATATATATATATATATATATATATATATATATATATTAAGTTTTTGTTAAAATGTGGAATAAATTTATCACCTTTCTAGATGTGTTTGTACTTAAAATTAATTTGTTTTTGTGGACTTTGTTTTTGATACAAAAAAAATAAATAAAATACCCATAGGCACTTTTACGAAAATATTAATTTTCTCGGAATGGCTACTACATATATTTATTTTAAAAAACAGACAGCTTTAAAGAAAATTGAATTTCACAAGATATTTTTTTCACAAACGAGAATGTATCCGGTATCCGTATCCGAAAAAAGTATGCGAATACAAAGTTTTCGGATACTTTTTAAAGCAAAAAGTATCCGTATCTTGTACCCGGTATTCGAATACATTATTTAATGTATCCATATCCATATCCATATTCGGTACTCGAATACCATTTTAACTCTAACTCTATCCAGCGGCGCAATTAAGGATCAGAGTACCACCTCCGCCGCCATGCTGGGGCGCCCCTACTGTAGCTAAAAATCCGTATTTTATTTTTATTTGCAACTTTTTTATACCGCTTTTTAAACGACTCCCCCCTCCTCCCCAAAAGGCTGGCTACAGGCCCGTGGAGAGTTAGTGCGGGCCCAGGGGTAAAATCAAATTGGCGGGCCCCCTTCGGCTGGGACAAATCAAAAATATTAATTTTCTATACACAATTTGAAATACAATCAACACAAAAATGCATTTAACAGTGAAGGTGTCGGGCCCCGGGGCTGCAGCCCCCCCCTGTCGTCAGGCCTGGCTGGCTACGCCACTGACTGTCCTACCCAGCACCCAGCTCTGGTGTTTTATGTGCATTTTTGTCAAAATTTCTTTTGGTTTATTACTCAGTAGAAGAATGGAATAATAAGTTCATATTTGGCACATGTAATACACTAGTTATTCACAGAATTAATATACAGTGTGTCCCATTTTGTTTGGAGCCACCCTCATAAGAAGTTTATTTTAAGTCCAATTTGAATTGTTTTTTTTTACCGTAGATCTCTGAAAAGTGCATTCTTGTGATGGATTAAATTTCATAAAACATAAAAAGCTCGGCCTACTGCGGTCTTTTTTGAAATGGAAAATGAAGAAATATCATTAGCGATTTTTTTATTTCAAATCTGAGTATTCCACTGGATTCGGCATCCCCTTAAATGGGTTTGTACCAAATTTCGTGAAAAAATACCTATTTAAGAAATAAGAACTTTGAAATTGCTAATGAAAATCCACTGTTGCACGGGATTGTGCATTTAAAACTGTAAAAGAGTGCCTTGACTCAAACAACTGACAAAGGAATGTTTATTTGTCAATTTGTGTAGGTTTTACTTTTTTATTTTCTGACTGCAATAAAAATTATTGCCACGCGAAGGTTAAGTTATCTAGACTGATTGATTGATTGATTGATTGATTCACCAGCGTGCGGTAGGCATTGCTGCCACTCCTTGGGTTATACAGCTGGGCCTGCTACGTCCACGCTGGGTCATGCTTGTTGCCAGCAGCGAGAGCCACATACCGCATTGTGTCTTGCTATGGAGGGTTTATTACTGTTTATGCTCCTCTTGTTGTGTTTCTGCTTCTTCAAATTTTCTTTTTCTGAGTCTGAGTCTTCTGATTCCTCGATTTCCGAAGCTGGATTGGATTTGGGTCATGCTTATTGTCAGCAGCGAGAGCTACATGACGCATATTTTTTTTTCATTTTTCCCCTCGCTTTTCTTTCCTAGTTTGTTTATGATCCTCCCGATTGTTGTTTTCCACGTGTAACATGGTCTCCCTATTTTTAGTTTGCCGCTGTTCAGTGTTGACGTTTTCTTCAGTAGGTTTTCTGCTGTCCTTTTTGGTTTAACCTTCTCTTTCCCTTATCTCTCTGCTTACCAGGATATGGTCTATTTGTGTGATTGAGCTTCCATTACTCCAAGTGTCAATGCATGTTTGACTTTTGATCCATGTATTTCTTATTGTCAAATATGTGTGCTAGGTTTTTCAGCGCGTTTCCATTTTCGTTAGGCTATGTGTGGAGTATATGTGCATTGAAGTCTCCAGGTACACGATTTCACTGCACTATATATATATTATATACTATGATTTACTGCGTTAGAGGGAAGCACTGTGTAAAGGTTTGTGTACCTAATTAAGCACTAACTAATATTTCTTATCAAGCTGAAAATATTCCGAGGTATGAATTATTTTACAAACACATTCACTTATACAAACTTAAATATAACTTCTATATGTTGTCACTTTGTATTTAACTTTTACAAGCTTTTATGGGTATCCATTGGTTACAGAACACTATAAGTCATCTCCCTGCATGCCAGGATATGATCCATTTATTGAGTTGAGTTTCCGCTGCTCTAGGTATCGAGATCGCTCTTTTCTGTGTATTTTCTTGGAAACCATTTTCCTGAGAGAGACCTGTATCACGCATACCTACATTGACGTGCCGTAAGAATTCAGTCTTGACGCTACTGTAACGGTTTGTTGTCGGGTAGCTGGTTTGGAGATTAATCAGGGTCCAGATTAGTTAATAATGCCTGAAGACATAGGGAAATTAGCCCCCAGGAAAATCGCAAGCTTTGCAAAAAGTTTTGGAATCCTGGGTAACATCTAGATGCAGGGTAATTCACAAAAGACCTTTTAGGTCGAGGTGAAGAAAGGCCAACCCAGGGCCAAGCACCTTAAACAATCTACAATCTAGTTAATAAGACAGCCCAATAAAAATATAAACAGCTTATTTACTTCTTCAAACAGGGCAGTGTTACATAACATACAGGTACAGGTTATATATATATCCGTATCTTTTACGGTTCTTAGCACAACATTTTCTATTATCTGAGAGAGAGAGAGAGAGAGAGAGAGAGAGAGAGAGTAACGATGCGACGCGACGTTAGTTGCTGCTACTGGAGTGACATCGAGCGTCGGGCGAATATCGTCGACTCAAGAAGTTTCCCAGCTCAACACAGAACGCTCTGGTTCTGGCGGCGAAACGGCGTCGGGGAATGACTAACGACTCGAGAGGTCCCAGCTCAACACGCTGTAGGATTCCCAGGGTCAGATTGCATTCGTTCCGTCGTGTTTGCGTCGGGAGATGCACAAAGCTGTAATATGTCCAGCTCAGCACGCTGTAGACAGATTGACAGAGTTGTTCACACTCTGCATTATGTTGATTTGGGGCTGGGCTTTCATATCCGAGAATCCTCGCTTACTGGTGACGTAGAACTGCGTATAGTTTAGTGTCGTGTGCAAATACTTGCCTCTAGATGGGAACTGGGTAGATTTGCGTGCCGTGTGCACATCGGTATCGTGTGTAAATCCGGAATCTTAGTAATGGAGCAGGAATTTTTAAACAATGCTTCATTACACTACACACCGACAGTGTCCCATTGATTATTTCTGATCTAATCCAAATTACTCGTTTGAATATTTTTAGCAATTATGAGAACCTCTCCTGAAAGATAGGTATACTTTAAGAGTAGTGCGCCACTGATAATTACGTGTTCAATTTTGATTAAATTTGTTTGAATATTTTTAGTAATTATGAAAAAACACATTTGAAGGTTCACACAGGAAATCTGTATAATCACACTTTAATAGCGATGGATTACTGATTTTTCGGGTTATTATTATCACCATTATTATATCGTGCGTAATTCTCTTGATTGGCTGAAATAAATTCGGTTTTGGCTATTAATTATTATTTGTATTATATATTGACCGCCTCTGGTTTACTCAATAGTTTGGTTTGTATATTTTTGCTGAAAGAAAAATATTTAGTGCCATGATTTCAATTTATTGTCTAAGAACTATCAAGCATTTAAAGCATACAGGTATAAATTTAAGTAAAGTGGTATAGTCGAGTGTAGACTTATCTTAGCCTTAGCCTGCTGTGCTGATTGATTTATGGTTTCCTGGAGGGTCTCGGGTTATTCTCCACTTTTCACTTATGCACTAAGATATTCTAATCACTCACATTATTTAAATATTAGCTATATAACTTAACTGTTGTAATGTTATTTTATATCACTTTGCGTAGAATTTTTCACTTAACACATCAGCGTAATTTCGTCCTATTGTGCTGGGTTTTAATCGGGATTAAGGCAAATTACTTAAAAGTGTCCGATGTCTTTGTGTCCACTAGACGAACCCCGAGGTTAAGTTATCTAGATATTATCAAAATTGTTATTGATAATGCGAGATCATCAAGAGAATCAGCATCATCCGCCGGTTAATATCAGCACCTATCGAGAAATTAATGTTTCAATACACACATACATAAACCTTGCGCGCCATAATTACGATTACAAGCAGAAGTGTAAATAAATAAACCTACATAAACTGACATTAAACATTCCCTTGTCAATTTTTTTACTCAAGGCACTATCTTTAATATACAATCCCGTGCCACAGTGGATTTTCAGAATTTTTATTTGGAAAAATCCAAAAATAGGTATTTTGTCACGAAATTTGGTACAAACTCATTTGAGAGGTTGCCAGTGGAGTACTCAGATTTGAAATTAAAAATCTCTAATAAGATGTTTTATACTCCGAAAAAAGACTGCAGTAGACCGAGCTTTTATGTTTTATAAAATGTAATGTACCGCACTTATACACTTTTCAAATGTCTACGTTTTAAAAAACCGATTTAAATCTGACTTAAAATATACTTTTTATGGGGGGTGGTTCCAAGGAAAATGGACGCACTGTATATAAGAGATAAAATAGTAATTTACGTTACAAGACCGGAAGGAGGTGTTTTGCAGGTCGACCCAAGCAGAACTTGGGGAGACCTGCAAAACACTTTTTTCTGTCGTGTAACGTACAATTTTTTTTTTGCGGCCGATACAAAATCAATTTTGTATTATTTTTTTTAATAAATTTTCTAACAAATACAGCGACAAACAATAATAACTAATTAAATAAAATATTCTTTCAACCGACACTATTATACAACTTCAATTTCTGCTTGTAACGCTTCAAAATATGAATCCATAACTTATGAATTAACTTTTGAAAACTCATAAAAGTTAACTGTTTTTATCTATTTGACACTTATCTCAACAATTAACACAAATTCGGTTCCATAGTAACGAGAATAACAGGGATCGGAAAAGCTTTTTTCTGAAATCGATCGGCAATGTCTACATTTTCGGCGCGATTTCAAGTCGAGAAATGCAGAATTCCAATATTTTAGTCAGTTGCTAAGAAACCATCAGAAAACAGACTGGAAAAGATCCGTTGCCAAGCAACGATCAACAAAACCGTACGGGAATGTTACTTTCCCGGCCTAGGCCGGGAAAGTAACATTCCCGTACGGTTTTTTATGTATATTTTAAACAGTAAGTAAATACACGCAGACAAATCAACTCACATTAAAATTGCATTTATTAGTAAGCAGTTAGATTGCAATGAAGAAATGTCATAACATTAACACAAATTCCTTAATTTATAATAATATTGATTGATTTCAAAAAAATAGTATACTATACTTCGGTGTGAAAGCACATTCCCGGACTTGGATGCTTGAACAATTTGCATCGTCGTCCGGGAATGTATTGTGTTTCCACACCTAAATACACAATATACTATTGCCGATTTCTGATGCCCACTTTCCTGTCTAGCCCGGGAAAATGGTTAATTTCTGGCGGATAATATATTTTCTGGTCGGTCAAAAAAAAAATAAATAAATAAAAAAACTTTATTCTGGAATTTAAAGAAAAACATACTCAGGGTATTGTTTCCTTGAAGAACAACGAAAACATTTTTTTTTTCAAATTAGGACCTGGATTTTCTTTTTCTGTTATATATGAACTTATTCAGATTAACTAGTGTACTTCATGAGCCATATATGAACTTATTATTCTATTAAGTACTTATTTACAGAGCAATAACACAAGAAATGTTGGCAAAAATACATAAAACATTGTATTTCAGCAATGAGGGCGCAACTATAGCATTTTCTTTGAGTGATTCTGATTACCCTCGGAGTCCTCTATCTGCCATTAAGGATAGGATTTTGCATAGTGAGAGGGAAATATGCGTTTATTTTCGATTTATTATAAATATTTAGAAAACCAAACAGTATAATCTTTAAAACTGTTTTAGATACCTACTTTGCTATTGTTCTAACGAATACAACTATACGTTTTTTTTATTGTAAATTTCTATTGTACTTGAATATTCTAGTGTGTCAGCGAAGATAGTTCCTAATTTCCTAATTTTTTATTAGAGTATGACATTTAACTATACAAGGTGTTTCGAAAAGTTTGAGACAACGCTTAGCCGTAGATACTTGACATCAAAACAAGTCGATATAACTCAAAAAGTAGTGATCTAACTCTTTTGATTTTCAAGATACAGGCGGCAAAATCAAAAAATTGTATTCGTAATTTGTCTCTATCTTGGAGACTATTATACGTATCTACTTCAATGTTGGTAACGACATGTTTTTCAGGTCGCTAATTACAATGGTGATATTGCCGATGCCATGTTTTATAGATGGCGCTAGTTACAGGACTTTTACGTGACACTTTAAGCCATAACTTTTTTGAGAATAAAAATATCAAACTGTTCGCTATAAAATTATGAATAAGACTAGGCATATGAAGAAATTTCCTGATAATTTGTAAATTTGTAAAAAAATAAAAACCACCAAAAATTGCATTTTTTAACAGTTTAAGAAATATGATGTAATAATCCATCAACTTTAACGAAAGATGGTGGAACCATGCCCTTTATTGAACTAAACCTCCGCCAAATTTTAGCGCAAAATATTTATTCAAACGGCTAAAAATCAACAATAAATTTCGAAATTTCCATCGCATTTTGTTTAAGTGCATCGACTCGTAGTATGTAGCTGAAGTTGGATTTAGATTTAGATTTGAAATTTACTTTTTTACAGCGGACCAGATAAATATCGCATTCACTTTAACAGAGAGTTTGTAACGGTTTGTTGTCGGGTAGCTGGTTCGGAGATTAATCAGGGTCCAGATTAGTTAATAAGACAGCCCAATAAAAATATAAACAATTTATTTACTTTTCCAAACAGGTAATGTGTGGCAGTGTTACATAACATACAGGTACAGGTTATATGCCCGTATCTTTTACGGTTTTTAAGGACAACATTTTCTATTATCTGAGAGAGAGAGAGAGAGTGTAACGATTGCGATGCGACGTTTGTTGTTGCTACGGGAGTGGCATCGGGCGTCGGGTGAATATCGTCGACTCAAGAAGTTTCCCAGTTTAACACGCTGTAGGAGGTCTCCAGGTCAGGTTCATTCGCTCTGGTTTTGGCGGCGAAACGGCGCCGGGGAATGACTAACGACTCGAGGGGTCCCAGTTCAACACGCTGTAGGATACCCAGGGTCAGATTGCATTCGCTCCGTCGTGTTTGCGTCGGGAGATGCACAAAACTGCAATATGTCCAGCTCAGCTGTAGACAGATTGGCAGAATTATCCACTCTCCCTTATGTTGATTTGCGGCCGGGCTTTTATATCCGAGAATCCTCGCTTACTGGTGACGTAGAACTGCGTATAGTTTAGTGTCGTGTGCAAATCCATGCCTCTAGACGGGAGATGGGCAGGTTTGCGGGCCGTGTGCACATTGGTGTCGTGTGTAAATCCGGAATCTTAGTAATGGAGCAGGAATTTAAAGAATGCTTCATTACAAGTTAATAATTATAGATAATAGCAAAATTCATATGTTTCGGCGGTTTACAGTAGCAAATAACTAATTAGGGAACGACTTACCACCACACCACGTAGGGGAAAGGGGTGAAATAAAAATTGAGATGCCCTCTAATGGAATTTAAAAAATAATGTATTTGATGTACATTGTTGAATTAGGTTATTAACAAAATACTGAAAAATTATATAATCAATATGAAAATAACTCGACTTGTCCTATCCACTAAGGGTAAGTAGTACTCCCATTATTTCAAATAGCAAAAATAAACCATAGAAAATAACTCTATTGTACAAATAAATCTGTCATAAAATAGCCAGCCAATACATCCTAGGAAAGCAACAGAATAGGTGTGATTCCTGAAATAAGACCGTGGGGGTGACAAATACCCCATATATCACAAATAATAAATAATTCGTGGAAAATAATGCCGACGTACAAATAAATCTGTCATAAAATAGTAAGGCAGTGCATCCTGGCAGTGCAACAAAATGGGTCCGACTCCTTAAATAAGACCGTGAAGGTGGGAAACACCTTTATATCGCAAATCATAAATAATTTATAGAAAATAACTCCGACGTTGTACAAATAAATCTGTCATAAAATAGCCAGCCGATACATCCTAGGAGAGCAACTGAATAGGTGTGATTCCTGAAATAAGACCGTGGGGGTGACAAATACCCCATATATCACAAATAATAAATAATTCGTGGAAAATAACGTCGACGTTATACAAATAAATCTGTCATAAAATAGTAAGGCAGTACATCCTGGCAGTGCTACAAAGTAGGTCCGATTCCTTAAATAAGACCGTGAGGGTGGGAAACACCCTTATATCGCAAATAATAAATAATTCGTAGAAAATAACTCCGACGTTGTACAAATAAATCTGTCATAAAATAGCTAGTCAAAACATCCTAGGAGAGTAACAGAATAGGTGTGATTCCTGAAATAAGACCGTGGTGGTGACAATTCCCCATATATCACAAATAATAAATAATTCGTGGATAATAACGCCGACGTTGTACTAATAAATCTGTCATAAAATAGTAAGGCAGTACATCCTGGCAGTGCCATAAAATGGGTCCGACTTCTTAAATAAGACCGTGAGGGTGGGAAACATCCTTATATCGCAAATAATAAATCATTCGTAGAAAATAACTCCGACGTTGTACAAATAAATCTGTCATAAAATGGTAAGGCAGTACATCCTGGCAGTGCAATAAAATGGGTCCGACTTCTTAAATAAGACCGTGAGGGTGGGAAACATCCTTATATCGCAAATAATAAATCATTCGTAGAAAATAACTCCGACGTTGTACAAATAAATCTGTCATAAAATGGTAAGGCAGTACATCCTGGCAGTGCAATAAAATGGGTCCGACTTCTTAAATAAGACCGTGAGGGTGGGAAACATCCTTATATCGCAAATAATAAATCATTCGTAGAAAATAACTCCGACGTTGTACAAATAAATCTGTCATAAAATGGTAAGGCAGTACATCCTGGCAGTGCAATAAAATGGGTCCGACTTCTTAAATAAGACCGTGAGGGTGGGAAACATCCTTATATCGCAAATAATAAATCATTCGTAGAAAATAACTCCGACGTTGTACAAATAAATCTGTCATAAAATGGTAAGGCAGTACATCCTGGCAGTGCAATAAAATGGGTCCGACTTCTTAAATAAGACCGTGAGGGTGGGAAACATCCTTATATCGCAAATAATAAATCATTCGTAGAAAATAACTCCGACGTTGTACAAATAAATCTGTCATAAAATAGCCGGCAGATACATCCTAGGAGAGCAACTGAATAGGTGTGATTCCTGAAATAAGACCGTGGGGGTGACAAATACCTCATATATCGCAAATAATAAATAATTCGTGGAAAATAACGTCGACGTTGTACGAATAAATCTGTCATAAAATAGTAAGGCAGTACATCCTGGCAGTGCAACAAAATGGGTCCGATTTCTTAAATAAGACCGTGAGGATGGGAAACACCCTTATGTCGCAAATAATAAATAACAAAGTCCCACAAAAAAAAAAGTTCAGGCCAGCGAACCAGACCCATGTATCCCTATGTATTTTCGGTCGCTGAATCCGAAAATCATTAGCTAGAGCCAAAAAACACCCCTGGAATGGGATAAAAAGAATATTAAGCTACGAGAATAGTTGTTACATCTTAATCAATCGAATTATACAAATTAAGGTTAAACGGCAGCGTACATACAATAGATATGAAACACACCTCTAGGGAGAGGCGAAAGCTAGCTCCCACATATAAAAAATCGATCCAAAACAGCAATGACTGCTGAAAAAGTTCGAAATGTCTAAGTTTTGTTAAAGTGATAAGAAACTGCATCAGGTCCGAAGTAATCTTCATAAACTGCCCCTATAGGGTTAAGAACAACCACCTTTAAGTTTAAAGGACACAAAACAACAAAAAACGTAAAATCCAACAGGATTTCTATTTTGCGTAGTACTCTAAAATATAACTAGAAACTTGCTTACCATCAACGTCCTACAGTGTCAAACCTCATAGGGTGTGAAAACTATCCCGTATGTAAAATTTGACCATAAAAAGTTACAGTGACTTCTATAAAAATTCGAAACAACTGCGCTGTGTGGAAGTGAGAAGAAACTAGACTATGTTCGACGCTGTGCTTGAAAACCACCCCCCCACGGGGTTGCGAGATGCCATCCCTATATCTGTAGGATGCTAAAAAAATAGAGAGAAACTAACCGGATTTACATTTTTATGGATGCTATGATTGGCAAAAATCGTGTTGCAAACTTCCAGTCATTGTTGTTTTGGATCGATCTTTTATATATGGGGGCTAGTTTTCGCACCTCCCTAGGGGTGTGTTTCATATCTATTGTATGTATGCTGCTGTTTAACCTTATTGATTGATTAAGATATAACAACTATTCTCGTAGCTTAATATTCTTTTTACTCCATTCCAGGGGTGTTTTTTGGCTCTAGTTAATGATTTTGGGAGTGCGACCGAAAATACATAGGGATACATGGGTCTGGTTCGCTGGTCTGAACTTTATTTTTTGTGGGGCTGTGTTATTTATTATTTGCGATATAAGGGTGTTTCCCACCCTCACGGTCTTATTTAAGGAATTGGACACATTTTGTTGCACTGCCAGGATGTACTACCTTACTATTTTATTCAACAATGTACTTGATGTACATTGTTGACACATTATTTTTTAAATTCCATTAGAGGGCATCTCAATTTTTATTTCACCCCTTTGCCCTGCGTGGTGTGGTGGTAAGTTGTTCCCTAATTCGTTATTTGCTACTGTAAATCGCCGAAACAGAATTTTGCTATTATCTATAATTATTAACTCTCTGTTAAAGTGAATGCGATATTTATCTGGTCCGCTGTAAAAAAGTAAATTTCAAATCTAAATCTAAATCCAACTTCAGCTACATACTTGTAGTAGGACAATTTTTCTTTTAAAGTATAGGTGGTACATGTACTTTACGGTGGTGTTTAGAAAGAAAAATACAATTTAAATTTAAACCAATTTTTTGGAATTTAATTGTAATTATGAATATTGCACGTATAAACAATTTCAAATAACTACGTGATTTTTTTGTGAAACCAAAACGACAAGTGAATTATGAAAGTAGGTATATAAAATAACCACCGTTTAAGAAAAAAGAATGATGTTCTACTTGCATTTGAATCCGTGATACGTTAGTTTTTGCGTTTTAGTCGATTATAAGTAAACATATTGATATTTTTTCTTGAAATTTGCTAATATTGTTCCAAAATGATTATATTTCTCTCTCTACTAGTTGAAAATTATCCACAACTAAATTTTTTTAAATTACATCGCATAAAGCACCATTGAGGACATAACGCACGTTCGAAATAAGAATTACCTCCCCACTCCTTGAATATTGTAATTAGGCAACTAACTTAATTAATGGTATACATTACTCCATTTTCATCATATCAAGTCTTTTTTTTTAACATTTTTAGTCGTTTTCGTCTATTCTGATTCTTTTATTTAACAAAATATAATTTGCTAAGTTTTTATTCATCAAAAATTCAACAATCTTTATTTTTTTATAATGGTTTCGGCTTTTGTCATATCTGATTTTCGGTTTCTTTTTAAAATGTTTGTGTTTTGTGTTCGTTTTCAATTTTTAATGTATTGTAGCGTTAAATACTTTGTTTAGCCGTTATTTAATTAAAATGCAATGGAAATTTTAGTTTCAAAATATTTATTTTGTGGGACCAGACTGGATATCTGAATATAAAGAAAATTAAAGACAACATTTACATAAATGATACTTAAAATATATTCTATTTGTAAAATTAACGTGATTACTTTTAATTGGTATACCTATTTATTTATTTTTTATTCACCGATAAATCAACATACATAGATCATTTACAGGTTGCTGTACAAAATAATATCAATAATAATTTAAATTATAAATTATAATATAAATATAGTATGTACAATAAGTATACAAATTTTAATAAGTCATATGGCCAAAGTCAGTTAAGTCACTAATCTAATTTACTTAATATTAACTTGAAGCAAATATACATGTTTTATGCGCTATTTATGCAATATTTATTATGCGAAGAAAAACAATTAAAAGTTGTATCAAAGTATTATTATTCATTATACATATTACAGTCTTCTTAAAATTACATAATGTTGTACAGAATATGTCATCATCACACAATTATTTCAGACATTTTACAATATTTAATGGTGAACTAGAGTAAATTCTAGTTCTGGAGTTGGATAAATAGAATGTATTTTACTTGGAATAATTATTCTAATCGGCAAACGTGATAGAAAGTATTGATTCTCAGTTAAGCAGTTAAATTTTTAAAATGGAAAATTTTATACCAGCCACCACACTACCGCACAGCATTCAAGTACGGATCTTAAAAAACGATAGTATAACACATTGATATAATTTAAGTCTTTAATTGTTTTTTAGATGTTATGCTGAAGAATGGTTGCTTAAATGCCTTTTTTTACAATATAATCTATATGATGTGCAAATTTAAATTGATAGTCAAAATACACACCAAGATCTTATATTTTGGACATTAGTTTACACGCCGAGTAGTTCATGATGTAATCATATTTTATTATCCTTTTTTTTATTGAATACCAATAACAGACCATTCTTCTACTTTAAAATAACGTTTTTTTTTTTCACAATCCAACACAAACGTAAACTTGTATTAATTTGCAGTCCTTTATACTAGTAACTCTCGTATAAAGTTTAAAATGATCAAAAAACATAATATTTTCTGAAGTATTATTATATAATATGCGAGCTAATATGCTATTAACATATTAGTAGGAACAGTATAGTGGTCCCAATTTTGAGCCTTATAGTGCTGCGAATGATATCTCATATGGAGAAACAATTTTCTATAAAACTTCTTTAACGATTTTGTAAATTGATCTAACAACATACCATTATTGGCTTTTTCCGTAAAATTTACGTAAAGGTAATTTACTGATAAACAAAAAAAATTGTAAGTCAGTCGAGAAAGTAAGTTCGGCCTGGCCTTACCATTCATTTCATATGTAAGGGAACGTTGATAGAGATGTAATGCAGTGGTACAGAAGAAGAATAGAAATATTCTTTAAATATACACACAAATATTATTGTAGTTTCCTTTTTTTTACAAACAAAATCTGAATCATCTGATTCATCTTCATCGACGGAGCTTTCTTCACTATCAATTTGAAAATCATCCTTACTTTCCGAAACATTGCTTCTTACTTCGCTGTCGTTAATGTCTTCCGCTGTAATAAATGAATTTTTAAAGTCTGCTTCATCTGTTTCCATTTCAGAAATCGATAAAACATCGTTTTCATCGTCGTCAAGTTCGTCCTCAGTTTGTTTCAATGTTCTTTCAGAACAGTTGTTGCAATTTAATCCATTACAAAAATGACACAAGTTTGTGCATTTAATCCCTACCATGTTACATGAAAAAAGTTTTGTTTTGCAACCCGATTTACACGCACAGCAAATAGTCTTCAATAAATTATCTGGCAAAGGATTTTTTGTTGTGGTCAGTGGCATTAATCATTTATGGTATCTTTCCAACCATACTCTTCAGGATTTTTATCTGCATTTCTGTATTTGAAAATACACCCTCGATGAATGCTCGTTTGCATGATGTTTTTGAAGGGCATTTTTTAAAACATTCAAACCGCTGAACGTATAAATATTTTTCATTGGATCTGAACCATACAGTGTTACGATACAACTTATGCTAGCAGCAAATATCCTTGCCTTTGTAGCTTGTCGATCGTAAAAAACTTGCACATCTCTTTGTAAGTATAGATATTTCAGAAGTATGCTAAGCTAGGTACTTTATAACTATGTAAAAAAAATAATTTAAACCAGCTAATGCTTCGTATTATTGACCAGAGAACACAAGGAGAACGTCACTTCCGTTCGAGTTACGAGAAGCAGTAGTACGTATTTATCATCGAAAAATCTGAAAATGGCAAAAGATTCTTCAGAAAAACTCCTCTAGGGGTCTAGGAGTCACGCGGTACTACACAGAAATCCACATTTCATATCACACTAGCGAAAACAACATTTCTTCATATTACTCTGAAGCAACGAAGCAAAAGTGGCTCAATTACAATAACTATTTCGTACTTCAGTTAACACATCGCAAATAATCAATATTGTCTTGAATTATTTTATTAAACATTGAAATAATCTACCTAGATGCATTTTAATTAAATAACGGCTAAACAAAGTATTTTACGTTACAATACATTAAAAAACCGCTGCCCAAGGAATCACTACTTCCACATCCAGATTCTTTTCCAAGTCACTCACAACGAAAAAAATTTTGTATGTGGAAATAATTGTTTATGGAACTTTAATAATATAATATTTGAAATCCTCTACCCCAAAAACCCATAAAACGATACCCCACATCGGTAGCGAGGTGGGGGTGGTGATAAGGGGTGGTAGTGGGGGTGGATGAAGTAAAAAAACATTTTGAGATTTCTGGTTCTTGTACACACACTCAATCACAATTTTTTTTCATCCCCTTTAATAATGGGGTGGGGGTAGTAAGGGGGGTGGCTAATGCCAAAATTTTTTTTGAGACCTTAGCTTCTCTTGTATATACTAAATACCAATTTTATGGACTCTTACCTGCTTGATTTACCTATTTTCCCCAAATTAACCCTAATTTACCCCCCAACCCTTCGACGGAACAAGATAAAAATATAATCTAGTTCTAGATCTCGTTAAAGTACATATGTGTACCAAATTTCAAGTCAATATCTCAAACGGTTCCAGAGTAAACGTGCGCACAAAAAAAGTTACAGACAGACAGACCGACAGACAGAAATTTTTTTTTTCGCTCAGACTTAAAATCTCGATGTTTCGTGACATTCTAAGCCTATTTGAACAATAAAAATTTTAAAAAAATTTTTTGTCGTTACTGTACTTCCACTGGATGTGGAAGTAATTGACAATGAACACAAAACACAAACATTTTAAAAAGAAACAGAAAATCGGATATGACAAGAGCCGAAAACATTATAAAAAAAATAAAGATTTTTGAATTTTTGGTGAATAAAAACTTAACAAATTATATTTTGTTAAATAAAAGAATCAGAATATACGAAAAAGACTAAAAATGTAAAAAAAAAAGACTCGATATGATGAAAATGGAGTAATGTATACCATTAAGTTAGTTGCCTAGTTCCAATATTCAAGGAGTACTGAGATAATTTTTTTTTTCGAATGTGCGTTATGTCCTCAACGGTGCTTTATGCGATATAATTTAAAAAATTTTAGTTGTGGATAATTTTCAACTACCAGAGAGAGAAATATAATCATTTTGGAACACTAGGCGCAAATTTCAAGAAAAAATATCAATATGTTTACTTATAATCGACTAAAACGCAAAAACTAACGTATCGCGGATTCAAATGCAAGTAGAACATCATTCTTTTTTTTTATCGTTATGGTTATTTCATATACTTTCATAATTCGCTTGTCGTTTTTGGTTTCACAAAAAAATCACGTATTATTTGAAATTGTTTATACGTGCAATATCCATAATTACAATTAAATTCCAAAAAATTGGTTTAAATTTAAATTTTCTTTTTCTTTCTAAACACCACCGTAAAGTACATGTACAAACCTATACTTTAAAAGAAAAATTGTCCTACTACGAGGCGATGCACTTAAACAAAATGCGATGGAAATTTCGAAATTATTGTTGATTTTTAGCCGTTTGAATAAATATTCTGCGCTAAAATTTGGCACGGAGGTTTAGTTCAATAACCAACTTTCGTTAAAGTTGATGGATTATTATATCATATTTCTTAAACTGTTTAAAAAAAGGCAATTTTTGGTGGTTTTTATTTTTTTACAAATTTACAAATTGTCAAGAAGTTTCTTCATATGCCTAGTCTTATTCATAATTTTATAGCGAACAGTTTGGTATTTTTATTATTGCGATACGATTACTACAACCTGAGATAATAGGAAAAATAGCGGAAAATTTCTGTGTTGAAAAATATATTGTTAAAATTCTGCAAGAAGCAATGGACGGATTTAACAAAAAATTACTCAGAGCACTTGTTATTATACCTACAACAATAAAATTGCTGTAGCTAGAGAATTCCTTATTGACCTATTTTGATCCTTAATTTGACTCTCCACTACTCTCACTGCAAAATCCTATCCTTGAGCCATGTCCGTTTTCTCATGAAGTAACTTATATACACATACTAGTCAACCATTCTAAGTTGGCAAGTAGCCGCGTACAGAGAGAAGAAATATCGTCACTGTTGGACAGGACAAGCAAGATTTTTAAGCTTCTTAAGCTAGGTAGCTAGCTGGCTAGCTTAAGAAGCTTGTTTGTCTGTGTCCAACAGTGACGATATTTCTTCTGTTTCTGCGCGGCTATACTTGCCAACTTAAGATGGTTGACTAGTAGTTTAGTCCTATGTTAGACTTGTTGGTCTTCGGGGCCCTCTGTAATAACGGGGCCTCGCGGGAAATTCACCCGTAGTCCTTCTGCCTATTTCAGTCCTGATCGTATCAAATATTTGTGAACCCCCATGTTTATAGGAACTTTTTTTTCATATTTTTGTCCTCAAAGTTTGCTCCCTATTTTGTACACATCCTGTATTTATAAGACGTTTGATACAGTTGTTAGTAGTATATATAGTAAACAGCATATATTTAACAGGCACTCAATAAATGTCGGCATTTTTGGCTTTGCGATGCGGCGTGTTTGATGGGTCAAAGGCGCCGACATCTTTTGAGTGCCTGTTAAATCTGCGGTCAACGGTCAACTATAGCAGTCCATTGACGTATTATGTTAAATAACATTGGATATTTTTTTGGTTGCAGGTACCAAATGGTGTGGAACTGGAGATATAGCAAAAGAATACTTCGATTTAGGAGCGGAACCCTCAGTTGATGCATGTTGTAGGGCTCACGATTTGTGTCCAGTTAAAATTAGATCACACTCACAAAGATATAATTTGACAAATAATTCCTTATACACAAAATCGCATTGCGCATGTGACGACACTCTATTTTACTGTTTAAAGGGTAGTAATTCCCAAACTGCAAATATCATGGGAAATATTTATTTTAATTTAGTTCAAGTTCCATGTCTAGACGACGTCAAAAATGGAAGAATATTTAGGAACGCTAGAAACAATTTCTGACAAATAATTATAACAATTTTAATAAATCAACTATCGGTTTAAGATAACTATTTTTGGTATTTATTACCTACCTATGTATTAAAATATAAAATGTAATTTTCTCATCATTCCGATTCATAATGACTGTTTATTAAAATTTTACTATATAATTTCTTTAGTCTTTATTGTTTTAACTTCTATATATATTTTAGACATAATAGATTCGGAAGACTTCAATTAGTCCGGTGATATTAGGAAAATGTTTCAGAAAGTTTTGGGACTAGCCAAAAATTAGTCTTGCGTATTAACATTCAAAGGTTCATTCTTTGCGTATACCCACCTTATAGGGGAGCTCATGACGAAGAGATTGACAGGTCGAACGTTTTTCTACGACTTTTAGAAGCGAAGATATAAGCAAAAAACTAAGTTGCAAAATTAATTTTGTTTACAAAGATTTAAATAACAATTAGAGCCGCCGTTTTGAGTGGTCAACACTATTTTTTTCGGGTTCCTTTGGAAATTCTGTAGGGGGTGGACTAATTTTTGACTAGCCCAAAACTTTCCGAAAAATAGTTATTTTTGAAGCCAAAATCACCGGATTAAATCGCTCCAATCAATAAACAGGAAATTTGTACTAAGCTGTGTAGAAAAGGTAATATCTCACTCAAAGGAAAAAATGGCGAGGTTCTAAAATTACCTTTCTATTTTTTAAAACTAACCAGATAGCCAGGACTGACTGCATGTTACTCTCAAACAATGTTAGTCACACTACTATCCTCCATTGCATATAGCCGAATGTCAGCATTTTACATCGAAACATATTTGATTGGAATAACTGAGGCATTTAAATTTAAATGTTATATATGAGTAACCAATGCCATGAAGTTGCAAAAAAAATTACATCGTATTGTTTCGGAAAATTCCAACAATGGTTGTCAATTAAAAGAAAAATTTCATGTACCTGTAGTTCCAAAATGTTTCATTCTTGATATGCAGGTGTGAATTTGTTATTCAGTATATTATTTTCAATACAATGAGGAAGATGCATGAAATTTTATAGGTAATGCTTAAAAAAGTGATTTTCTCGTAATTTTCATTACGTGGAAAACGATTATAACAAAAGAAATTCGAAATTAAATGTATTTTCCGTAAAATAAATATTTAGATATTTCCAGGTTCGTTCTTCTGCCTCCTTGGTACCAAAGACCAGCGCCAGACAATTTGTTGCAGATGAGTTTTTTTCCTTGCACGAAGGGCTGCGGCAACACTTGTGGGTGCAGAAAAAGGGGGTGCATTGCACTTTAGCATGTTTAGAGTGCAATAGAACCAGCTGTAAAAATACTGTCCCCCTTGAAGAATGTGGCGCCAAAGATGATGTCATTTAGGAGTCAGATTAAAAATGTTGTTTAATTAGTTTACTTCATTGTATTAATTTGATTTATTTATAACAATCTGTATTTTTTTAAATAAAATTATACATATTGCTATACTCTTTTGTGACCGTTTTTAATCCACCATTTTTTTTTTTAATTTAGACCTCATAATCATATTCAGCGACCTCAAAAACATATAGTTCATCTCAAACTTATAGCAACATGAGGCCCAGTGTTTCAATGCAAAGTTAAACACTTTATTCTACAAATAAATTAGCTAGAACTTTAGAATATGCTTTTATATTGTAACTTCATATTCTAAACTTCTAGCTAATTTATTTGTAGGATAAAGTGCTTAACTTTGCATTGAAACACTGGGTCTCATGTTGCTATAAGTTTGAGATGAACTGTAAGTGCATGGATTTTTGTGAATTTATTCGTAATATTGGAAGGATTAATTCTTCAGTATTTAAGGCTGTTCAACCCATAATATTTTCGCCTTTCCTAAGTGTTGACCTCATAATCGTATTTAGCGACCTAAAAAACATAGGTATATGGATTTTTCTCATTTTATTAGTAAAATTAGAAGAATTATAATTTTTTCAATATTTTATTTGACCTAATATTCAGCTACCTCAAAAATATAAAGATAAAGATTTTTGTTAATTTATTCGTCAAATTAGAAGAGTTATTAATTTTTCATTATTTGAGGGTGGTTTCCAACCTTAAAAATAAAAAGCAGGTAATGCGACAATATAGATTTTGATGTACGTATTTTATAAAGCATTTTGCAAAAAAAAAGTAAATTCCTTCAATCGTTGTCGGGCCGGGAATTTACCATTTTTACTGCTTCGCTTACTGTATTAGTAGGACAAGACATACAAAAATAGATTTAGCAAATTTAATTCTATTTAAATTCGTTAGAGTAGGTTCTTGGCCTAGTAGTTAAGGTGTTAAGAAGTTACCTAGGTTTTAAGCAATGTTCGATTTTTTGCAGTACATCGCCGACATTTCAGTAAATATCTCCAAAAGTAAAAACAATATCAAAATATTGATGGAACCAAAAGATTCGCAATTAAACGGACTCGTTTCACGTTATTTTTATTTCGAGCTAGCTCTTACCGTTTAGGAGATATCGGCAAAAAATAGTAAAAAAAGCACGCATTTCGGAGTCGAACATCGTGCAAAAACATGCATTCTTAAAACGTTCATATTGTTGATTGAAGGTAAGTATAATAACTTTTCACTCAACGTTCATATTTATCGAAACACCAGCGGGACGGCCGTATGATGTCAATACGGAAAGAGAGAGAGTTGTACTTACTCCGCATCGTAAATTGCATATCAAAATTCGAAAATTCGGCCCGGCAAGAGCGAGTCAAAAATAGTGTTTTTCTACGACTGCCTTCGAACACGACAAATAACGCACAATAGGTCCTTTCCTTTGCACAAGAAGTGCGACACTAGTGAAGCTTTTAAATTTTGAGTGACAGAGATGGCATCAATGCAGGTATCATAAGTTAAAGAAAGACAATTTTACACCAGTGCAGCTCAGTGCTACACTTTTAGTGCAAAGGAAAAGACCTAGTATAGCCATGACTCGAAACTGTCATTTTTCACACATCATGTGCAAAAATCCAAAAAACACAGTACTGTCATGTTTTTCACACAGTCCTGTCAAAAACAGAACTGACACCTTTTATTTGTATTTTCTGAAGTAGGCTAGCCTATTCAGTTTCATGGCAACCGACTTATCCCAAGTAGCACAATTAAATCCTCAAGATATCCCGAGGATAAAAATTTAGGAATTAGTAAATATCTTCTAGAGGTCTTTAAGAGTTCCTAAGATGGGCAAATGTCAGCATATCAGTATTAAATAGTACCTCCCATGGTAATCGAAAAAAGCTATTAGTATAGAATCCTGTGAGCAGCCTTTTGCATACCTATAGAATTCCCATAGTAATCTTTAGGATATCTTATCGCTTGCCAATATAAATGGTCCCGAGGACATCGTTATAGGATTTCTATTAGATGTACCGCATCAATCCTGCAAACAGATTTAATTCCTGTAGTAATCTTTCGGGTATTTTATCGCTTACCAATATAAACGGTACTGACAAACATCCTTATAGGATTTCTATTAGATGTACCATCCATCACACACCTTTTATTATTATTTATTGCCAGCGGCAGCTGGTGACATTTTGGTTAGTCAAAATCTCAGTATTGAGAAGACATCAGGCCCAAACCAAACGAAAGATTAAAGATCGTTATAAGATCCATCCAAATAAATCGATGATCCCTGCGAGAATTTGAACGTTGCAGTTATGTTATTAATGTTCTATAAATTCATGAGTATAAGATAATGTATGACTGATTATCGTCAGTAGTTTGTACGTGGCGTCATCTAGAAATAATTTCTGTAACAAACTAAGTGGTAAGCAAGCAAATTTTATGCATTAAAAAAATTTCTTGCGATTTCTATAGGTGTTCTATTAGCGATAATAATAATATTTCCATTTTAATACTTTATTTGATCTCTGTAATACATAGAAAATTGAGCTGTATGGTAATTCCCTTTTAGAACTTCTAGAAGATGTCTACAAGTATTCTGTTAAAGAAAATAATACTATTTCTCTTTTAATACTTTATTTGATTTCTATAATACATAGAAAATTGAGCTGTATGGTAATTCCCTTTTAGAACTTCTAGTAGATGTCTGTGGGTTAACAAAAGTTGAAATTCCTATATAATGCCCAGTTTACATTTCCCCAGTGCATAAAAGTTGAGCACATATAAAGATTTCTCATTTTGATTTCGGAAGGACTTCTAGAGTACATAAATACAAGATATCCTCGCGGGCAGTAAATAGAACTTCTTAAAGATATCTTAAAGAATTCTGTGCTACTTGGGATTTAACGACTAAACATCAGTTTTGAGGTCTTCAAACTACACCACTTTTAAGGCTAGGATTTTGCAGAGTGAGAGGGAAATATGCGTTTATTTTCGGTTTATTATAAATATTTAAAAAATCATAAATGATATAATCTTTAAAATAATTTCAGATACTTCCCATTGCTCTAAGGAATACAACCATGTATATAGTTTTTATCATTAATTTTGTATATAGTCAAATGCCATGCTTTAATAATGAAATTAGGGACTATTTTCTGACAAACTACGATATTTAAATATAACAGAAATTTATTATAAAAAATATATATAGTTGTATTCGTTAGAATAATAGCAAGTATCTAAAGCAGTTTTAAGATTATACTATGTGTAGTTTTTTAAATATTTACAATAAATCGAAAATAAACGCATATTTCCCTCTCACTCCGCAAAATCCTAGCCTTAAAGAAGTTTATTAAAAATAGTTGATTCTGCAGTCGTAGAAAAAGTAAGTATTTAGTCCAGTCAATGAATATATTGTAGAATGCATGGAATATGCGAGACTTTTTGACTTCAGAACTTTGTTAGGAGTAGTTAGTAGATAAACATACTAAAGTCTCCGCCCCCTCCTCCCATCGTAAGCTCACCACCTAGGGGCGGGGACTTTTCGTATGTTTACCTGCTAACTACTCTTAACGATGTCCTGAAGTCAAAAAGTCTCGCATATTCCATGTACTCTACACCTCCCTTTTGAGCACTCATTGACTGGATTAATTGTAAACAACACGGTTGAAAACATATCTTTTCACACTCATTCGACTTATGGAACTCGCCTTCGGCTCGTTCCACCAAAGTGTCTCAGTCGTGTGAAAAGATTCGTTTTCGAAACTTGTTTAAAATACTATTACTGATTGTTTTGACGGCAATCGCCTCGACGTTTTTGGGGAAACAACAAAAAGTCACAGTTACTGCGCCAAATAGCTGCCGTTTTGATTCTTCACCGAAGAAATTATTATTTCTCTCTCTGTAAATTTTATATTTTTATAATTTTTCTTATTATCGATTTAGTACAGTAAGTGAAGCTTTTAAATCTCAGCCCGAAAACGATGTAATGAATTTTCTATTTATTTTCTTCAACGTGCTTCATAAAGTATATACATAAGAATTTATATTGTCATTTTTCCTGCTTTTTGGTTAGGGATGGTTCCCACCCCTTCTTGTGAGTGCAAAAAAAAAACAAAAAACACACATAATCTGATAGAGAATCGAATTATAAGAAAAAAAGGTCTTGTATACTTTTTTGCTAAAATGCATATTTTTCGAGATATTGCGAACTGAAAACTGCCATTTTCATCCCTTAAAATCAGTATTCCTAGACTTTTTTTTAAATTACTCGAAAAATGTGGACTTTAATAAAAAAAAAAATGAAAGGGCATAAAATTAAAGCTTTTACGAAAACAAATCTAACGGTTTTTTCTTTTTTTTCTCCGATGTTTAGAAAATATTGCATTTTCAAAATGGCGCCGAAACGTTCAGAAAAAATATACGTTAAAATCTAAAATTACTCAAAATCTACAACCATGAGAAAAATCGTTATTCTTGTAAAGATTAAAGGTATTACAATTTTTTTTCGATTGAGACGTATTATGACCTTTTATAATGAAAACTAAAAAAGTTACAAACAAAAAAGTAGCGCATTTAAAAATTTGGGCGTCATTTTTTTTAGCCTTATTGCTCTAATTTCTTATTAATTCAATTTTTTTTTTAAATCCTAGATATTGTTAATATGCATATTATTACTAACATGCTCAAATTTTTTAAAATTTTTAAAATAATTATTTTTCATTCTGTACCCATTTTCAATAATGAAAATTTTCGTGATTTTCTGAAAAAAATCGAGTTTTTGGAAATTGCTCAGAAAATATTTATTTATAAAAAATGGTAAGAGTACCAAAATAGAGCTTATAAAAAACGAACAGTTTGTTGTTTTTTTATTTTCCTACGAGAAACTGTTCCAGAGATTAAAGGTTTAAAGATGGCGCTTGAGCGCATATGCAAGAAAATTATGTATTTAAAATTGAAATATCTCAAAAACTATAAGATTGATAAAAACATGATATAAGAATGAAATGAAGCTTATAAAAAAAAAACGAAGAGTTTGGTTTTTTATATTTTTTCCAACGACAAACTGTTCCAGAGATATGAGAGTTTGAAATAATGTTGAATCTTTTCAGTTTGTACGAGCATTTTAAATGTCTATAGTAGATAGAGAAATGAGCAATGGCCGTCTACTTTTCGAAGAATATGCAGAAAAAGCGGGTTGCATTTCACTTTAGCATGTTTCCCAGATAGCACACGACGTCCCAAAGACGTCCAGTTTTGATCCCCATATGGTCTGAACGTCTTAGACCTAATATGGCCTTATCAGGCCCTCTGTCATTTTCATATTCTCTGGATTTGGAAAATAATACATTTTATATCCAAATGGATTATTCTTTGCGTGAAATAAGAATTTTCACGAATAAAAATGACCAGGTTCAGTTTTAAATATGAAACCTTAATTAAATATTAGTCCAAGATCCGGCAGTTTATTTGTGCAGGTATCGACTCCCCTTAATAAAATTAGATGAAAATGAAAGATTAATGATAACATAATAAATTACAACCAAGTTGCTGACTTGCTACTTTCAACTATACAGTCTTTAAATACATAATAAGAAAGCAGTTCAGTGGCCGAGTTGAGTTACCATTACTCAAATTAGAGAGCATAATGCACCTTTTCGCATAAAACACAAATTACCATATCAGGCGTTGCCCATCTTTCGGCAACCTATTTAGCCATATCCCCTTTTCTCTATACTATAAAACCTATCACACACAACTTCCGATATATAACTCTTTTTACCTTCTTCGTTTCTGTTTGTTGCCTTTTTCGTTTCCTAAATTTTTCCCTACCTAATTATATTTTTTTGTAAATATCAAAATCTTCTGAAACTTTAAACGTTTTAAATAATAAATTGTGCGGTCTAGCATAGCCGCTCGCTCTTGCAATGACTTGAAGCGGGTTTTTTAGCCGATAATTTTCCCGCGTGGTCATCATATTTATCTCTGATATTTATTTATACACGCACCTTTTGCCTTTTCATTTCAATTATTTTAAGTTATCTTTTTACATGTTTAACTTTAATTAGGAAGTTTCCCATTTTAGAAATATCATGCACATTCAACCTCATTTAGTAGTCTTTCAGATAACTAGTCAAACAAACAAAAAAAACCGCTGCCCAAGGAATCACTACTTCCACATCCAGATTCTCTATCCAAGTCACTCACAACGAAAAAACTTTGTATGTGAAAATAATTGTTTATGGAACTTTAATAATATAATATTTGAAATCCTCTACTCCAAAAACCTATAAAACGATACCCCACATCGGTAGTGGGGTGGGGGTGGCGATAGGGGGGTGGCAGTGGGGGCTGGATGAAGTAAAGCAATATTTTGAGGTTTCTGGTTCCTGTACATACACTAAATCACAATTTTTTTTCATCCCCTTTAATAAGGAGGTGGGGGTGGTAATGGGGGTGGCTAATGCCAAAATTTTTTTTTGAGACCTTAGCTTCTCTTGTATATACTAAATACCAATTTCATGAACTCTTATCTGCTTGATTTACCCATTTACCCCAAATTGACCCCAATTTAACCCCCAACTCTTCGACGGAACAAGATGAAAATATAATCTAGTTCTAGATCTCGTTAAAGTACATATGTGTACCAAATTTCAAGTCAATATCTTAAATGGTTTCAGAGTAAACGTGCGCACAAAAAAAAGTTACAGACAGACCGACAGACAGACAGAAATTTTTTTTCCGCTCAAACTTAAAATCTCAACGTTTCATGACATTTTAAGCCTATTTGGAAAATAAAAATTTTTAAAATTTTTTTTGTCGTTACTATACTTCCACTGGACGTGGAAGTAATTATCTCGATATCTGAAAAACTCACGAACTTATTCAATTTCTTATTTGAATACTTCGCCTCGGCTGAAGTCCACCGTGACGTCACAATACACAACGCGCTGACTTGCCATGCCGGCGGCGCGCTGTATGTTCCCTTTATTATACTCTTCGCAAAAACGAAGAGTTCCTGGTTAAGTGGTAGAGTAGCATTAGCTAAACTTCGCCAGGACGTTAATATAAATAAGGCATTTAAAATAATTAAAAAAAATATATTGTATTTGATCGGCACATTTCTAAATCAGTAAATATCGCTCGTAGAGAAAAAATTTTCATATCATTATGTTAGTGAACGAATTCTGAACAACTTTCAAAATGTCCGTCTGTCCGTCCGTCCGTCACGTTTCTTGTAAGCACGATAACTTAAGAAAGAAAAGTCCGATTGTATTGAAATTTGGAAAGTAAGTTAGCTCCCCTAGCCACACTTCCTTCTACGATAACTTACCCCTACCCCCCTTACTCTTATCTTTCCTCAACTTTACATATTTCCAATCCCTCTTTCTCCCCATTTATGTTTGTACAATTTTGTTCTTTTATCTTTTTTGTTGTTTTTGTTCCTTTTTGTCTCTCTAAATCCTCTCTAGGCCGAAAACTTACCTAAATCCTAATTTTTTAAACCACAATTTTATTTCCACCCTACCTTCCTTGTCGGCGATCAGACCACAAGGTCGTCATTTGTTCGAACGGGTTTTTTCGTTTAGTTGTGTTTCCCGTATCAATAATCAAAATTACGAAGTGCGCTCGCCTACGATTTTAGTGTTCTCAATGTTGTATTTATTTTTAAACTATTTTTATGTGGACACATAAAAATTGTAATCTAGCTTTTAAGTCTGCACGTGGCAGACAAGGAGATTCAACCCCCCTCGAATTTACTTCCAAGCCGAACCGGACCTACTCCGCCCAGCCTCACACCCACCTCTGCGATGTTCGCCGTGGTTGTCTGGCTGGCTCCGGGCTAGGATCCGGTGAGGCACATAAATGTATAAAAACTGTTAATAAATTGTTTATTGATATTGATTGATTGCTTTTCAATCCAAAGGTCTCGTGTTCGATCCCTCACATCGCGATTTTTTTTTTCATATTTTTTTTTCACAACAAAGTTTAGAATGTCCAAAAACTAACATTATTTACAAGAAAAATGCGAAGAGTATCCTATAGAATGTGTAACAATTATATAAAAAGCTCAGTAAATCGGCGAAGATTATAATGCTTCCACTAGTTTCTCTCTATTTTAGGTGTTATTTGCATTTTTATATTTTCGTAGTTCCACATTCCACTAGTTTAGTGTATGTGCTCGATTTTCTGAAATGTCACAAAATGTCACTTTTGATTCGTGGAAATGGAAATTTCCTAATTAATATTTATGTTGCACCCCGTGACCAGGAGATATTATATTATTTTTCAGTTCCTCTTAGCTCTACCTGGCCTCACTTCGTCCAGTCTTTCAATTTCCACGACGACTGGCGCCGTGGATGTCTGACTGGCTCCGAAGCGAGTACCTGGGGAGGGTCAAATTCTGTATTATTTTAATTTTAAATAAACTAGTTTTCGATTTGATTTGCGTTGAGTTACAAGTCAAGAGGTCGGTGGTTCGATCCCTACTCACACCGGGTTTTTTTTTTCGTGAAAATAATTGCGAAAAAGTTTTAGTTGGTTTTTTATAAAGTTAATTGCTTATAAAACTGATATATCCCATTAAGGTCTTTTTGAAAGTTGAAGGTTTTTCTTAGGTCTAGAACGGATGTTCTGGGGACAGATGATTTGGTAACATTAGGCGTCCCTGGTACGTCCTACGGACATTTTGGGATCGAATTTGGACGTCCCTAGGACATACGAATGTCTTAAGCAAACTTCCGTGGGACGTCTTCAGTACGTATTTGTGCTATCTGGGTTGGAGTGCAGATTAAAAATGAATAATTTAATCAGATTGCTTAATTGTATTAATTTGATCCGTTTATAAAAATCTGTATATTTAATAATATTAGACGTACTACTATACTCTTTTGTGACCATTTTTAATCCACCATTTTTTTTTTTTGTTATAAACTTAGACCTCATAATCATATTCAGCGACCTAAAAAACATAAGTTAATATTTTCGTCTTTCCTATGTTTTGACCTCATAATCATATTCCGCGACCTTAAAAACATAAGTATATGGATTTTCGTGATTTTCTTCGTAAAATTAGAAGAGTTATTGATTTTTCGGTTTTTAGGGGTGGTTAATTTTAATGTGACAAAATATAGATTTTGATGTACGTATTTTATAAAGCGTATTGCAAAAAAATATTAAGGAAATTCCTTTCATCGTTTTCAGGCCGGGAATTTTACCATTTTTACTGCTTTGCTTACTGTACTAATCTTGATTATAAAAAAAAATCATGCAACTTCCCCATTGTTCTATTCCATCCCCATTTCTACGACACTGTATGGAGGAAAAATTTTAGTGTTCTCTTGGCGCCATCTGATGACGAGTAGAAATAATAGGTTGCAAGCACGGTTATTAAACTATAACGGTTACCTCATCCAGTAGCTTCTGGACGAAGGAGCGCACAGGGGGGGAACTTCGGTCTAGCGCCTACGTCATGTAGCCACCGATCTCTTTGTCTCTATCTTTTGCATGGGAATCGGATATATGTCTCTCTTGCACGCTTTATTTGTTTAATTATTCAGATCAAGGTCAAAGTCTAGGTAAATCCAGAGCCGGCACTAGTTGCCGCGTGTCGTGTTTTCAATTTGTCTGGCATACTACTACAACGACAGTGTGTTTATTTTTATATTGTTTATCTCACATCGCACTGTAACTGTCTGGTGTAATAAACTAGTTTGCTGTCGTCCCAGTGTATACTATTCGTTTATATCAGTGTTTATTAATTGAGTGAGTAGCAAAATGTCTAGTGCCGGCCCTGGCTGGGTCTAGAGGCTACGTCATTTTCGGTTACCCCTCCCGCGCGCTCCTTCGTCTAAAAGCTGCTGGATGATGCAACCGTATAGTTTACTGACCGTGGGTTGCAAGTACTCAGTGGCGAATCCAGAATAAATTAACAGGGGGAGCCACTGAACTATAGGTCGTGTGCGCTGACGTCACAGATTCTGAGACCTTAGGAAAACAAACAACTGTCATCGAGTGAGGTACCGATTGAAAGTGTTGTTTTAAAGTATATTTTGCCGTTTTTGTAATATTTTACAACTTAATTTTGGATAACTTAACATTCACAACTATCCTTAATTATTTCGTGTAGTGAATTTTGTTCGTTAATATAGAGATAAGTTTATATTTTACGAAATCGTTTCATAATGTAGAGGTTAGGTATATGGAAAAAGTTGGTGTCATCGAATTAAATCGCTTATATTTTGAGAAATGATGAGTTCACAACAAATATTGGTATATTTCATAATATTTCATATAGAGATATTGTAAATTTCTTGGTTTTTGTGAGAAATGCATAGACAAAAGGATGAGTTCAAGCCATTAAAAAATCTTGAAGCTATTTGTGGTTGGGTGAAAGAAGTACTATCCAAGAAATTTACAGGATAAAAGCTTTTTGCAAAGGTAGGAATTAGTTGTCGATGATCAACCTTTTTTTCAATATATGTTTACCTAATTAAATGTTGCTTAATGAATAATTGCTGACATACAAATTCATTTTTCAGGTTATCGTCTTAGCTTCGCATCTTCAACAAAACCCATCGACTTCTTGGACTATTGCTGATCCAGATGATTCTTCAGTACACATTGTGATTGTGTTACTAGTCTAGACAAGATTTCTTTCACTACCCAGTCTTTCCTTTCACTTTTTTAACAGTAAACAATGGCTATGGCCGAAGGCTTAACTCTTAACTGTTATGAATTTTGTGAAAAATACCATATAAACTAAAGTACTGTGAACTACTTGAAATATGCAAAAAGGTGTACACAATTTCTTCCAGAGTGGTTGACCCATTACCTATGATACACCTAGAGATTGAACTATACAAACCATTGTAATTTGTGCAAGAAATTTTTCTTATCATGTGTTATTAATGTTATAAATATGTCTAACATGTATTTTATTAAATACGTATATTCACTTTTTATTGTTTTATTTATCGCTCATATTGTTGTTAGCAGTGAATTGAAATAGTCGATTATGTTGAACTTACGTATACATACATCTTTGCATCTAACTGAAAGTAAAACAAAATATACTTACTAAATAACAAATTATTTATTATCCAAGATTCCATTAGTACTCATAAGACGAATCAACAAGAAACTTCAAGGGATACAAAGAAAGATCTATATTGCAATAAAAAAAATAAATGATTATGTTATACATTTAAGTATACTAATATCTAAATAGTAAGTAACATTTGTAATTACATAATTCAACGAAATTTACAGCTACAATTTGACAGTTTCAAAGCCCATTCGGGCATTATTTATGTGCTCACTGACTAGATCACTTTGAGTCTTAGTTTCATAGTTTTTGAATGTTAAACAATTCAACACTGGGTTCTTAAACACCACACAACATAAGTCCTTTAAAAGGACGTTTAATTGCTAGATCAATCGCTAACAGCATTACTTTGAATTTCCTCAATTTATGCACTTCATCAGATATCTGTGTATTTTCCTCTTGATGTGATTTAAAACAATGTTTGCTATTACATTTCTTTCTCCCCCAGCATCAACTCTACCCTCGCTGAACTAAAATTTAAACACAAGAAATGGTTATTAAAAATACTGACAAATCAATATAGTGTTATTTTTTTACCATGAATTGTTTATTGTTTGCTTTAGCAGTAGTTATTATCACAAGCACTTTTACTTTCACATTTGGGTTTTAAGTTGTATCCGATATTAACAAAGAATACCTAACTGGACGGATTATCGTGGTCTTGAATTACGGCCGTCTTTTCTATAACATAAATCCACACTAAAAAATTAAATTCTTAAATCAACAAGCAATAATTTACCATTAATATAATGCTTGCCTCAGTAAAATAATTCCTTTTAATTGCTTGAAATCTTTTAATCCTAACCTCTTCTGGCTATAAATCGGCGTTATTTTATAAAAACTGATGTCTCGGATTGCTACACTTCCACAACTAATAATACAACAAAAACTTGCCATTTTGTATGATATTATGTCCATAAAAACTCTAATATTATGAAAAATGCAATTCTTAGGTTCAATCAGTCGCCATTTGACAGCAATGACAGCGGTTTGTTTTCCTAAGGTCTCAGGTCTGTGACGTCACGCGCACACGACCTATACTATCATATATATTATGATGTCTATGGGCACTCATTCCTACTTCCTACACTAGGAAGAAGAAGAAGAGAAGTACCATTAACCTCAATTCAGAATTTTCAAACTTGGTGTTGTAGATTATAGTTATGGAAATGTAAGTATTCGAAAATATCAGTATTTGCCCTCTATGTGTATTTTTGTTTTTTAGCGTAAATGCAAATTGTGCCACCTTAAGTAACTATGAAGTATTGAAACATTTACAAAAAATTAAGGACAGTAAAAAGAAACACAAGGAGCTTGCTACAATAACCTATGAGGTAATATACTATCTGTTGTTGTTAACCTTGTTAACTATGTTGGTACTTGAAGATTAAAAAATAATACATTTTATTCACAATCATACAGAAATAATCAAATTGTCTTACATGTCAAAAGTTAGAAAGTATGACATTTCTACTTCATTCGACAAATGAACTGAAATGTAGTGTTGGGCGAATTCGAATTAAAATACTCGGTTAATCCGAGTATCAAAATACTCGTTTGATTCCGAGTATTAAAATTTCATCCGAATAGAATAGACTCGGATTAATTTTAAGTACAAAACAAAAAAGAACTGTCAATCGTGCACTTGGATAATAAAATGTTTTTTAGATTTCTCCCCTCCGCTCATCAATTCTGAGATCTGGGGAGAAAAATTACTAACCTCAGTGCCACTTGCATTCGCTTTAACCACAATCGCAATTACTGTTGACAGAGTGATAGAAAAATCACTAATACCTATAGTGAAAATTTAATTCGACATCGGATGATTAATCCGAATATTCTTGTCATCCGATTCCGTGTAATCCGAGTACCGAAATCATCCGAATATCTGCATCACTAGTGAAATGTGACATTTCAGGTTGGAAAGTGACATAAGACATAAGTGATATTTCAGGTTGGAAAGTAACCACTTTCTTACCGGTTTTCGGGTTGGAAAGTGAGCATTTGCCAACTTGAAAAAAAAACAATGCTATTTAAAAATTTAGTACAAGACTTTTTTTGCTTCTTTTTTTTAAGGGAGATGATTGTGAATAAAATAGTATACAAACCTTGGTGGAAAGTTTCATTGCTGTCTCGAGAATTAGTTGACCTCGCCGCTGCACGCCTCGGTCAAACATCTCATCTCTCGACAACAATGAAACACTCCACCTCGGTATGCAATATACTATTATAACGATTTGTAGACTATTCGCTATCTAGAAAATGCAGCCTGTAATGAACAAACTCCTGAAAGTATCAAAGACTGTTTAAAAGCTTTGGCACCCTATAATTTAAATAAAACTGAGAAACTAATGATTATTAATTCACCTCCTACAACGGCATTGGAAATTCAGTTGGTAAGTAAAAACTGATTATTTTTTTTATAAATAACTAACAATAAGTAACAGAAATTTTTAATTTGTTTAATATTGAAAAAATTGTATTCTCTAATATACGAAGTTGTGATTATTAATCTCATTGAAATATATTGCATTTGGCATAGAATTGAATTTGAAATAGCATAATTTTATGTATGATTTATGTGTAAAACGAGTTTGACGTCATGACATTATTCACAGATGACTTGTAGTGATATCAGACAATTTATTTACTCCGTCAGCGACATGATAAAATTAGTGTTTGCAGTGTTTATACAATTGTAAATTTGCATGTCTTAACTTTTGATTTAAGATGACCTGATCTGCCAAATAACCCTTGCTTTGAGAATCCAGCTTATTTTTATTAGCGCTGGGTGGTATCCAAATATTGTATTCAAATACAGTATTCGGATACTTCTTCTATATCCAAAAGCTGTATTGGAATACTTTTTCAAACTTGTATTCGTTATACATATCTGCGTTATTAGCAAGGGTCGGAATCCTTCAGCGACAACAGGGTCGCACTCAGGAGCATTAAATAAAGTACAATGAATTGTATTAAAAATACATTGAAAAATAATATTATATTCCTACGTGAAATTTAGTTATCAGTATGTAAATTTACCTGTTAAATATACAACTGTGTGCATGAAACAGACATATAGTATAAGTGAGAGCATCAACTAGCATTTCCCCCCGTCCACTGCAGTTTGCTGTGGTCTATTCATCGTATGCCACGATTGGGATGGACTTACGAATATTAGACAACACCGGCACCAGTTACCTTGTTCTGTCCGCTGCGCTATCCACTGGAAACTGCAACTAGTTATACAGAAAACGCGGGCGAAAAGTTAATGTGTTATTGTTGTAATTAATATGTTAATATAATATTCATTGATAAAAGTATGTGTATATTTTTCAAATCATTCATCAAATGCAACTTTATACAAATTTACACTATTTACTTACAAAATACTTTTATTTTAGGCTAGTGCGTACAAATAACAACACATAAAACATAAGGTAATTTATTTTTGGTTGACAATAATGTAAATTAAAAATATTTGTTAACCAAATTACGATACCAACAAATCCATAAAACTTGTAGATATTAAGTGAAATTAGCTGTCGTGTCGCGTTATTTACATACCTGCTAGCTAATAAAATGAATTTAACTAAAACAAATACTATTACATATATTATTACTGTATTTATATTTGAAAAATGAACTACTAATTATTAAATACAATAACACGGTTAATATAAAAAACAAACGACTAAAAACATGTAGCCAAATGCCGAAATAAAATGCTACTGTGGCTGTGTGCTTAGTGCTCAGTGATAGATTCAATGGCGCCATCGACCAGCGCGTAAAGTTATACGAGTCAACCAGTATTGTCTATTAATCGTGGGCTGGATTTTAGCACTTTGCCGCGAGTAGGCTGGACTCTAGTATTCCGTAATTCATTAGCAAAACTATTTGTCTAGTAACTCTGCACTCTGCGTAGTTTTTATTGTGTTTATATTACGTAAAATGCTAAAAGTTAAAAGACGTGACGACGTATTAGCTCGTGAAAGAATAGAAAACTACCATGAATTGCATTTTGATGGTGTCAACGTGCACTGTGATGCTTGTAAAACAATGGTTGATTTTAAAAGAAAATGCACCTTTGATTACCACGTCAATTCGATGAAACATGTATCGAATATTGCAGCCTTAAGAGCGCATGGATTCAAGTTGGATTTAATGAATTTCGTGATTTCGTCCGACATTCCTTGGTACCAGCTCAACCGTCCAGACAATTTTTAGAAAAATACACAAACTTCAAGCTTCCAGGTGAATCATAACTTCGAAAATGCTATCTTAAAGAAAAATGTGACAAGAGATTGAACACAATTCGAGAAGATCTTAAAAATGAATACATATGTCTGAGTATTGTCAAAGCGAAAGATGCAACAGGCCGCTAAATAATTAATTTAATTTTGTGGTTCTGGCGTTCCCACCACAAAAGCAGTGTAATAAAAACATGTTTATTTTATTAGTCATTGATGGCGTGGGATATACGCTTAAGGCAGGGAATCTTGCAAGAGAAATATCCCGATTTAGCTCATTTACATGTGTAGCGCATGGATTGCATCGAGTAGCAGAAAAAATCAGAGATTTATTTCCAGACGTGAATGACTTAATTTCAGAAGTGAAAAAAAATTTCTTGGAGGCACCGAGCAGAATTGCACAGTTCTATAAACATCCGGGCATACAGCTGCCACCGAAACCTATTGTTACGAGGTGGGGCACTTGGCTGCAGTCCATTTTATTATGCTAAAAAATTCGAAAATATTAGAAATTTAGTCAGTACGTTCGATTCCCACGAGTCTATTGCAATATGTAAAGCGCAAAAGATTTTTGGTAGTGGGTGTGGAAGTAAAAAAAAATTAGAGGCCCTTGATTCTTGTACACACACAAAATGACAATTTTATTTTTTTCACCCCATTCAATAATGGGTGGGGGTGGCAATGGTAATAATTTTATGGACTCTTACTCACTCAATTTATCTATTTACCTCCATTTACCCTAATTTACCCCCCAACCCTTCAACGGAATAAGATCAAAACATAATCTGGTTCCATATCTCGTTAAATACATACGTGTACCAAATTTCAAGTCAATATCTTAAATGGTTCCTAAATAATCGTGCGCACAAAAAAAAAAGTTACAGACATGCAGAATTTTTTTTTGCTTAAACTTAAAATCTCGACGTTTCATGACATTCTAATAAAAATTTTCAGTTTTTCATTTTTTTTTGCGTTACTATACTTCCACTGGATGTGGAAGAATTAAATATCAAGTCAAGTCCGACGCTGAAAAAATTCCGACCCTTGGTTATTAGCTTAAGGCAATTTTATATGTATGTTTATATGATTATGTTATGTGTGTAGGTGTGTCTGCATACATATGCTTTCATGTAGTCTTTTTTAAGTGTATCTGTAATTGGTTATATGTACTGTTGATTCAACAAATAAATAAATGAATAAAAAGTATCCATTTAATCATGCGCTTGGCTGCGCAGAGTGACAAAGTTACTTCACTATTTTTTTCCAGAAATACTGTGGCTTTAGCGATAAATTTTATTAGGATATTTTTTGTTCAGAAACACATGGTCTATCCATCTGTATTTTTTATTTTTTACTACCCTGACTTATCCCATTAATGGCCAAAGGTGCGTAAACGCAACCTTTCAACTAATTTTTTTTTTTCAAGGTTGAGACCAATGTTACACTTCTAAGTTTTACAGAATGTATATTAACAGTTCAGAGAGTGCACGAATATTTTTGTTGTATTAAAAATATCTTTCTTTCATCTTTTAAAACTTTTTTGAATATGCCTCAATTTAACCGGTTATGTATATCACCATCAAATTATTTTATTGCGTTAGCAATTATAAAATAACAGCAATTCTTTTATGCTATACATAAATAAAATACATACATTGTGATAACTAGTAGGAAGACCTACCTCTGTTGCAGCATTACCACCTGTCACCTGTTCTTTAAGAGCTGTCTTGAAGATACCTCTGTCCAACCGGCCTAACTTCCAGCCTCTTCCCCGTATCACCGGTGTTTCGGTCCGTTGACCCACTTAGTATTCTATATATCGGTGGTCGCTCAATGTTTCCTCCAAGAGAACCCTCCAGTTGCTAATCCTCCTCACTGTGCCTGTTGAGGCCAGCGTTATGTCTGGGATAGAGCCACTATTCCCTCTCACGAATGTGAACGTCGCTCCCTCGTTTATGACCTGTAGGTTGATCTGGGGTGACCACTCTACTATTACATTTCCTCGGCGGTCTGTGGACTCCATTCCCCATTCAGGAGCTCTGCCATTAAAATCACCCGCTACGATTACGTCTTTCCTGGTCCTCCTAGTTAGCTCCCTAATCCTATGCCCCATTTCTTCTAGGGCCCCTTCTAGGTCTCCCAGCACGGCGTTGGGTGAGAAGTAGCAGCTGAATAGAATCACTTCATTCAGCTCCACCCAGACGAATCCGTGCCCACTCCCACTCCTGTGCACACAGATTTCCCGGCTTAGGATCCCAATGGCAGCGTCTCGGTTGCCTTCGACGTACCATCCGGGCCTGTTTTTGCCAACCATCCTTTTGTTAGGTTCGCTAACTATGAGAACCCCAATTCCCTTCTGCTTTGCAGACGCCCAAAGAAGATCTTGGGCGGCCCGGCACCTATTTAGGTTTATTTGCTTCACAGTGAATGTGTAGCATTTTTCCCCTCCCCGGAGCTTTCCAGAACAGGGGGCACGCTCTTGAATCCGCCCTATGCCCCCCTTTGTTGCAGACGGGACAGAAGATAAGCCCAGTGCAATCTCTAGCCTGGTGGTTTTCTTTCCCACATTTGAAACAGGCTTTCGAGCGGTCAGTGCCATTACAATTGTCCTTAGTGTGGCCATACCCCCAGCATCTGTAACACTTCATATCTGTCCCAGTGTCTCTTATCCTCTCTGCTATTCTGCACTTGAGCCACCCTATTCTCACCCTTTTTTTTTTCCACTAACTCCATCGCCTCCTTCTCGGGTAGCCTTACCGTGGCGGTCTGGTTTTCCCCAAAAGATGGCCTTAGCCTCTCTACGACCACTTCCTCCTCCTTGATCTTCATTTCTTCAGCTAGACTTTTGCGTACTTCTTCGCTTGTAATAGCTGCATCGAGATCCTTAATGATAACCACCTTATCAGCTCCTCTAGTCCTTATAGAGACTCCGAGCTTATCAATCTCCTTCTTTAACGGGGATGCAGCGTCTTTCCCCCCCTTTGATCTCAATGAGCATCTCTTCCTTAATGCTGTGATCTCTGTTTCCAAGGCTTTTATATCAACCTTCTTAATTTTGGTAAGAAGCTCCTTATATTCCACCCCCTCCTTGCTCAGGAACAGTACCTGCCTTTCCTTATTCCGCCTAATATGCTCTCTTCCTGTCACCTTCTCAGTCACAGTAGCTTCCTTGCGCAGAGTATCTCCATCTTGCTTCTCCCCCCTTTTCCCTGGTGGAGAGTATTCAATTACTTTGATGTCCGTGTCAGACATTATAAATTCCATCATCTTCTTTACCCTACTCCAGTTACATTCCGTACGAGGTAAAGCTACCCTTGTCCGGCCGTTGTCCACCAGCTATTCTTTCCATTTTAATATATTGCCGTAGGTGTTTTCCTCGCTGCTGTCCATCATTATCCTATATAGGAAGCGTTCCTTAACCTCCCTCTTCTTGGTGGCCACTGTTGAACTGGTCTCATACTTAATATGCATGACCTCTTCTTTCTCCGGCGAGTCATTGTCCAACTCAGCTAACTCGGGAAATCTCATCTTAAATTGCTTCCCTATTCCCTTATTCAGCTCTTCATTTCCTTGAATGCAGGGCGCCAGATCGCTTTCCTTCGGCTCCCATAGCGGGTTCCCTTCTGCCTCCTCAACCCTTTCGAATACCTGGGGAGGCCAGATCTTTTCCACCAACTCCTTGTAGTCATCAAAGCTCTTCCCTTCTTTGATAGCCTTACGTACTTCCTGGACTAGTTTAGCACTTCTTACCCTCGGTATGGGGATATCTGTCTGCATAGGATCAGTCTGTGTCCCTATTTCTCTCATCTCTGATGTTACATCTACCACCATGTCCGATTTAGAATCTCCGCAATCTTCGGTCTGAGTATCTATGTCGAAAATTTGTTTTTCGACCGCCTCCCACTTATTATCCTCCAACCATTGTGTGATGGAATCTCTATTGACGATATCAATGCTTTTTTTCAGCTTGATCGCGAGCTCCTTTATTTCCCGTTTTGTGTTCGGGTTCTCGTATATCACTTTTTCCAGCCGCTTGACCTGTCCGGTTATAGCATTTAAAGCTTCTCTCAATGTAAATGACAGTGCATTCTCCTTCCTCTTGTACGGCTCGATGTCGTATTTGCCGATTGAGGTATCATGCACCTTACGCTTTCTGCTCTCCTCACCGACTGAGTTACTCCTCGTGAGTGTACTGACCGGGTTGGCTGGGGACCTGGCAATGCTATCCCGCCTCCTGAAGGGATCGCTCTCCTTGTCTCCTGAGCTTGTTTTCACCGGTGTTACCATAATAGGTCTGTTTATGCTAGTGGTCTTTCTTGCATGTTCTCCTGTTTCAGGTGTGCCCTTGGTTGTGGCAGCTTTTTTCTCCTCCATTCTCCTCTCACCTTTTTGGTTCTCATCTGCCAGTTGTAGCTGGAAAACTAGGTCTCCGCTTTTCTGCAGTATGCGGGCAATGCCGTGGGCAATCTTGTTTGAACGCCGTAACGGAAGAAATAGATAGTAACAACAGATGAAGATATAGATGAAGATACCATCAATTGATCAGTCAATTGACGAAGCTCTTTATGATGAAGTTGACACGGAATTAGATCTGCTAGAAGAGAACGAATGATTTATGCAAACATTTGTTTTGAGTGTCAGATGTGGATATTATGCCTACTGTTTGTTACTGTTAAAAAATACAGATATTGTATCTTTCCGTAACTTTTACTCAAAAACGATTGATCCTACGAAAAAAAGTGTAATAACCTTTTTTGTGTAGAATTTTATAGTAAATATTTTTGCTCATAACTATTTTTGTCAAAAAAATGATATTTTTCGAGATAATGGCAGAAAATTTCCTCTTTAACACCCTCAAAATAAAAATCCATGGCTCAAATTGCTCGAACTTCTCAGGATGTACTAAGGGCACCTCGATGAAGGTCTCCACAAAAAAACAACTTTCTCGTAATTTTTTCCCGTGTCGAAATGTCTTTATTTACTGGGCTATTATTGGACTTGAACAAAAATATTTTGACCCTTGCAATTCTCTGCTAAAGTTAATAGTTTAAGAGTAAAAAGTTCTTGAATGTCTAAAATGACGCAAATTACCTAACTTTGACAAGCTGTATCTCAAAAACTGTCCATTTGGATTGACTCGATGTGATAAGAACTTTTGATCAGCATGACTTGAACTACAAAATACCAAAATATCAGCCGATTCCACTGAATCAACATTTTCATGGATTTTGTTCCAGGGTCCTTTAAAATTTTAAAAGGCTTTAAGGGAAATAACTTCACAACCGTAGAAAAAATAGTATGTAACATATGTGGCAAGCCTCATTGCAAAACTCGTATAATAGGAACACGAGCGCAGCTAGTGTTTCTACTTTCATACATCGTTTTGCAATGAAGCCACACTTGTATTACAGTGTACTCTTTTTTCACTTTTTTTTTATGTTCTGCATCCGAGCGGAATGTAAATTTTTCAGGATATTATTCTATACACTTTCACGAACTCATTAAAAAAAAAATTATTCATTTTGCAAGTTTTTGGAGGTTTTGCTATAAAATGTTCTCCGTCGTCTGGGCTAAAAGGTCTCAGACATTTTTTTGACATCAGCCACCCCCACTACCACCTTTACCTCATTATTAAAGGGGGTAAAAAATAAAATTGTGATTTAATGAATTATTTATTTTTTACATTTCATGAATTGACTTCATTTTTCTTTCAGATGATAGAAGAAAGTGAAGAAAGGTTAACTGATGAACAAGTCGAACAAATTTTGGGTATAATTGCTAAATATTTTCCCCATATTGTTAAAGATAAGGAGGTTGAAGAAAATGAAGAAATCGCTGAATAAAACAATTAAAATATCCAAATATTGATTTTATTGAAATATATGTGTCCTCAATAGGTTTTTGCAAAAGCACCAACTGTGCGAGCATTGGGTGATTTCTGAGAGTATATTTGTACGGTCAGTGATCAGAAGTAGTCCGTCACGCTTAAGTTCAATTTTTCTCATGACAATCGATACTTAACCAAAAGAGAAATGAGCAGTTGTGCATGGAATTACTGTAAAGTGTCTCTTTCTAATGCAAAGCCTAGCATGCGATTCTCGCTGCGAACTGACTTCTGATCACTGACTGTACAGACACAATCTCTAATCGCTAATCCTAAATTTCTATTTCCCAATGGATAGTGTGAGTTTGAAATTTATTATGGAAGAAAAAGAAATGCACCTTGCAATGTAATAGATCAACTTTTATTTATTCATGCAGAAGAGCAAAAAGATTTCCAATTGTTCACTTCAACAAAAAAAAAAAAAATCCTCAATGCTTCGACCAATTCATTGGAGCACAAATTTATATTTTTCCACTTTTAGATTGCATTTTATGTTATTTACTGACTTTCCAACCTTATTTTTATAAATATGTATTACTTTGAACATTTGGAACTAAACGCAAACTGTGAAACTGGCGAATGATAACCAAGAGAGTTGGCAGTGGTGTTGGGCATTATTTTTATTATTATTTTTTTTTAGAAATCAGATCAGGAAAATATTATAATTTAAAAATTCCTCATAACTATAGAATGCGTTTTCAATGAGAAACGTTTCCATCCTATGTTTGAAAAGTTTAAGCGGCAATTCTCTGATAAATATAGGCAGTTTATTGTAAAATTTTAAGGCCCAATAGTTCGGCCCATTTTGAATCCTTTTCAAGCAACAGTATTTTACAACTAAATTTTCTTTCCCTTTAGTAGTCGTGGATGTCCTGATTTACTTCATAAGTACCATAATTTTTCTTAATAAGCAATAAATTCTCTAAGAAAACTGCTCGACGCGCCTAAAGCGTCACTTCCGTGTTATCAACATCGTTCAACAAACATTTTTTTATATTCATCATCATGAAAGACTCAAGTCTGTTGTCGGATAGGCTATTTCCTAACCCCTTTTTTATATTGTTTATAATTAATTATTTGGCATAGTCATGATTTTTTGTGTTTGTTACGTATTTTGTCACTGTAAAATATTTAAAAAAATTTTATGAAAGAATCCTCTGAGCCGAAAGGATCAGACGGAGGCTAGTTATTAATACTTCTAGTACAAAATGTTTCACACCTAAAAATATATAAACTGAAACAAAAATGTTAAATGTTAATAAAAAAAATTGAATCAAAGGCTGTTAACGTTTCGGAAAATATTTGTTTTTCCGTTATCAAAACTTTCACTAAACGTATAAAATAATAGAAAGTCAACGATCTCTAGAAACATTATTGCGATCTATTTTGTAGTATTTGAGAGGAACATGCAAAATTGGGTTATTGGGTTAATAACTTTTTATAAATACATCTGGCATTTATGTCAGTGGCCAAGATTTTAAGAAGCAGCCTGAAAATCACATTTGAGATTTCTGAATAAGGACTAAGACTAACCTACTAATTAGGGAAAAGAGCTGCCGTTTAAATTTTTTTGGCCATTGGATTTTTTTATCCACCGGAACAAATGCCTATTTACCTTTCACCGGCCCCAGATCCACAAGCCTGACAGGCATTTGCCCATTTACCCTCCCCCTGTCCCATTCATCCTGACGTAACACCCTACTATGTAACACCAATCCCGAAAATTCCGGAAGCCAATTTTTTACTGTTGAAGTGATGGCTGATCGAGATATGTTTACCTGTCTAATATTTACCTAAGACAAGATTAAATTAGTGCGCATTAAAGTAATTCGTTGTAGAAGTTTTAAAAAACAATTTTTATTCAGTTTATTTAAAAACATAATAATAAAAAAATATCGTTATACAAGTACTGAAATTAAACATTTCTATAAAAAAAAGTTGTGGAAATACACATTATAGATGCAAAGAAACAATTTATTTAAAGGTTTTTTTACGTTTATATAATATCGTATTTCAGTAAATAGAGTCCGTCTCTCACATAACAGACGTGATATCTGGGGGTATGGTTATTAATAAATAAGTTATGTTGCATTAATTGTCTTAAAAGCTTGTCACGTGTAAGAAGTTCTACATGCATTAATTTTGTTCGACAGACAATAATATTCGTGATGAAACTAAAATTGGTAAAAGAAATTTCAAAAATTTCGATAACTTGCAATTACAACTTGCGCTCATTGACACTAACTGGGATAATCGCTCAGTAGATGTTGAAATATTAGCATCATGTTTAAATGCTACAATCATTGAGGTGCTAAACGAGTTTGCTCCATTTAAGGAATATAAAATATTTAACAATTTTAAACTTAATGTTTGGTTTTCTAATGAGGTCATTGCAAAAATAATCCAAAGAGATAATGTTATATAAAGAAGCAAAAAGTAACAATGATACAGAATTATGGGACACATATAAATTAAAAAGAAATGAAGCGACATCGTTAATTAGACAAGAAACAAAAAAATATTGAGACACAAATTGATCAAAACAAACATGACGGTAAAGCTATGTGGAAAGTTTTAAAGGAATTGATGAATGGTAAGAAAAAATATAGTACTAAAAGTATTATATTCGAAAATACAGTTTTCACATTAGAGATTGAAGTAGCAAATGCATTCAATACATATTTTATAAACAGCATTGATAATATAAATAGTATTGTTCCTTTTCACGATAATAAATATGTGTTAAATTGTATGACAGATATAAAAATAAAATTTCATACATTTGAGAAAATTGATTTACAAAGGTTATCCAAAATGATTAAATCTATAAAGAAGGATACATGTGATAGAGACGGTATCACTCTTAAAATAATTAGAGATGCATTTGAAGTCATTGGAAATGGATTTGTTGATGTCATTAATGTCTCACTTGAAACGGGAGTTTTCCCAAATGTATATAGTTATACCAACTGAAAAAATTTATAATACAAACATCTGCTCAGAGTTTAGACCAGTTAATTCTTTACCAATTCCCGAGAAATTATTAGAATTAATTGTGAAGCACCAATTATTAGAATTTATTCAGGAGAACGATATAATTATAAGTCAGCAATCCGGTTTTAGGAAAAATCATTCTTGTGAAACAGCACTTCAATTTGTTTTAAATCAGTGGAAAGTAGATATTTCTGATAACTTGTTGATAGGGATAAATATTCCTGGATTTCAAAAGGGCTTTTGCAATGGTAAATAAAGATCTACTTGTATTGAAATTAAAGAAATATGGAATTGATAGGATAGTATTACAGTGGTTTATATCATACCCCGAAAATAGGAAACAAATTGTTAAATTTAATGACAGTTATTCAGAAGAACTGGCTATAAATCATGGAATACCTCAAGGATTGGTACTTGCTCCTATACTCTTTATTATACATTAACGATATTTGTAATTGTTGTAAGAAATGTAACCTTAAATTGTTTGCAGATGATACAATGTTATAGTCCCCTGCCAAGTGTACAAATAGTATATTGTGTATTTAGGTGTGAAAGCGATACATTCCTGGACGACGATGCAACAAGCATCGAAGTCTACATACTATTTTTTCTGAAATCACAATAAATACTATTTTAAACGTATAAAAATCAAAAATATAAACATTTAAAAAAAAATTTTTCTGAAATCACAATCAATACTATTTTAAACGTATAAAAATCAAAAATATTAACATATTAAAATATATATAAAAAACCGTACGGGAATGTTACTTCCCGGCCTAGGCCGGGAAGTAACATTCCCGTACGGCTTTGTTGATCGTTGCTTAGCAACGGATCTTTTCCGGTCTGTTTTCTGATAGTTTCCTAGCAACGGACTAAAATACTGGAATTGTGCATTTTTCGCTCTAAAATCGCGCCAAAAATGTAGACATTCCCGATCGATTTCAGAAAAAATGGGTTTCCGAGGGCTCCTTGATGATGCAAGTGTGGTAGTAGGCTGAATCTTTTTGTTAGGCCTTGAAGAAACATAATTTCGATGTTGGCACAAAATGGTCGCCATCGCACTTTTTCCAATTTATCTAAGTAACCATTGGGATTATGAAAAAGTTTTATACAAAAAATATTGCTAAATCAATTTTACACAAAAAAGGTTATTATAAGTTTTTATGCATTTTCCCAGAAACTTAACTTTTAAAATTTTTTTTTTTTTTCTTTTTCTTTTTTTTTATCTTTATTATTGATAGCATCCAGAAGCAGACCTGACGTAGATTTGAGATACTATTTGAGCAACTACGAGTTCTCGGCACTACCGAAGTCATTATATGCACCATTGTCTAGCTAAGTACAAACTTATGGATGCTCTTGAATCAATGCAAGGTATACTTGCCGAAGAAAATGATGATGATCATGCTTCCACCACACCTGCAGTTTTAAAAGAAAATGAGGAGCTACAGGAAAAAGCTGTGATAATAGATGGCATGGCGCTTCTTCACACCTACCACAAACCTAGCACAGTGAAGACATGCCCTGACCTCGGTTTAAGCTTCAGCAAATGGATCGGGCAAAAATTCAGTAATTACAGTGAGATCCATGTTGTTTTCGACTCATACAAAGAAAACTCGTTGAAGAAAGTCATGAGAGTGATTCGGCAAAAAGGCTCAGATCCAATCCAGTACAAAATCAGACCAGAAACCAAAATTGGAAGTATAGCAATGAATAAATTCTTGTTTCACGGTAAGACGAAGGATGAACTGACATAGTTCCTTTCCGATCAGATTCTTCAATTTGCCGTGACCAATAACAAAAGGTTTGTAATCAGTTGGAGGGACAAAGCAGCTTCATCACATGGCGATGATGTATCTGTGTGTCTTTCAAGTACGCAGGAGGAGACGGACACAAAGATCATATTACATGCAGTATGTTTAGCACAGAAAGGAATTAAAACTACTCATATATTCCCCCCGATACTGATGTCCTAATTTTGGCACTAAGACGATATCCTCAACTTTCGAAAGAGTTTGCATTTTTCCTTGGCATGAAAAGGTTTGTTCAGCTAGGTTCAATTTACAGAGCACTTGGACCTCTGAAAGCCTCTGCACTTCCTGGATTACATGCACTTTCAGGAGCAGATGTAACAGGATCATGTGCTGGCAAAGGTAAAATAAAGTGGTGGAAAACTTTTAATTCTGCAAGTGATAAGCTGCTAGAAGCTTTGGCTACATTGGGGACTACACTGTCTCTCACAGAAGATGTCAGGCCTAACTTGGAAGTGTTCATTTGTCAGCTTTATATCCCCAAAACAACACTGGCCGACATAGGAGCTGTGAGATGGTTGTTGTTCACCCAGAAACAATGTCAAGATAAGAACCTTTCTCCAAGAAGATCTGCACTGGATCCGGCTTTGCTAAGGGCCCACCTTCAGTGTTTTGAGTGGAATCAGGACCTCATTCAGCATCCCAATACCCTCAGATTTTGGATGGAAGAAAGTAGGAAGCACATACGAACCAATTGCTTGTACCAAACCTTGTGCTCCAAAGCTTATCTTGGAACTTTGTCACTGCTCATGCTCCCAAAGGCATTGCTCTCCTCCATGTACGTGTCAGTCGAATGGACTCTGGTGTACCGAAATGTGAAAGTGCGAAGGTAATCTCGACCGATGTGATAATATGGGAGAGTGCGAGCAAGGCGATGATGAAGATTTGGGGTTAAGTGAGATTTGCATTGAAAGTGACGATGATTTTAATTAAAAATGTCATTGTAGAAGTGAAAAGTATTTTTTGTCTGTACTTCGTCTATATAAATCTGAAACTACTGTATTTCTATAAGTTTTTTCATTAAACGTTAAATTTTTTTTTCCCTTTTCTGGCCTTGGATGGGTTCCATCAGCCAGCTACACAGATGGGGAAAAGAGAAGGAAGTAAAAAGGAAAACGTTAAAATTATATAGGTAGGTACTTTTTCTTTCAATTTCCTATGCCTACCTATACTGTAAAACATAGGGGAGATGGGAGTATTTGTTAATTTATTTATGTTTGTAATGTTTTAGTTATAATTATTGTTTCCAGTGGCCCGAGAAATAGTGTCAAATATGTTAATATGCACTGGCAAATCTCTCATCATTAGACATATTAATTTTTATTATTGGAAACTACAAAATGAAACTTTTTGAGAGAACGGTTAGTTCTACATAAAAAATTGTAATAACCTTTCCTCTGTATAATTGAATTAGCAATATTTTTTATATAAAACTTTTTTTCGTAATCCCAATGGTTACTTAGATAAATGGGAAAAAGTGTTTGCGACAGCGGCCATTTTGTTTTTCGCGCGCAGCACTCAAACGCACCATTTTTGAGAGTGCCAACATCGAAAGTATGTTTCTCCAAGATCAAACAAAGAGATTGGGACCACTACCACACTTGCATCTCAAAGATCCCACGGATGTACATTTGATAGGGGACTATTATATGTGAAAGGTAGAGTAGAAGATATTGAAATTAAATTAAATGAAGATTTAAAAAACATATATAAATGGACCTGCGATAATGGTCTAAAGCTGAACTTGGATAAAACTAAATTCATGATTCATCTAAAAATAACTTTAAGAAAATAAAACAAAACAAAATAAAGCTTAGTATAAAAATAAATGACTGCTTGATAGAGGAAGTAAGCAAATTTAAATATTTAGGAGTAATTATTGACTCTGAGTTTAATTTCAATGCACATTGTGACTATATAAAACATAAAATTGCAAAAAAGGTTGGCTTCTTATTTCGATTATCTAATAAAGCGTTAATGTTCGCTAAATTAACTATTTATAAGTCTATGATTGCCCCACATTATGATTACTGTGGTACTACATTTATTTTTCCTAATAAACAAATTCAAACATTACAAAAAGTTCAGAATAGAGGCATGAGAGCTATTTTAAACTGTAGTAAATATACACCAATCAAAATGCAATGTTAAGTATGCTGAATTTCATGAATATTGAACAGATATTGAACAAAGAATTATTTATAATACATTAAGGCTGCGTTTGCACGCCAGAAATAACGAACTAATGGTTCTGCCGGTAGAACAGGAACAACGCAATTGTCTAGTTATGAGTTGAGATTTACTTATTTGTTGTTGGCAACAGAAGTGTTGCAGGGCCGTACGGCAAAGATGTTTTAGATCTTTGCCGTATGGACAGTATCGAAAATAGTCGACTAGATTTACAACAGTGAATTAAGTGAATTAAAAAATTATTCAGCTCCTATTCTTCAGGAATTAAAAATAGGTAAATTTAGTTCTTTGATATAATTGTAATCACTTTTTATAGTAATGATATTTTGTTAGATATATTAATAAGTTATTAGCAAAATTACTAACAAAAAGTTATTGAAAATGTAGAATAAACAAGAAATGTAGAACTTCAGAAAAAATAATAGAAAGTAAAAAGATTCTGGATTTGTGCAGTAAGGCTGATATTATATGCTCTAATATAAAGTATGCAACTTCGTGTAGCAATTTTATTATTAAAAAATTGTAATCATAAAAAATCGTAATGGCTACTTTGTTTTTATGTACAGCCTGAGACAGGCCCGCGCCTAAGGGGCGTGCGGCGATGAGTGCTCCGCACGCGGGCGCATGCTTCTGGGGCGCAAAATTACTGCACATTTTTTCGGACAAAAAAAATTTTTCTTGGATTTCTTCGTACAGCCGCAGTGCCCCCCAGTAACCTTTCTGGGGGGCATCCTTAGGCGCGGGCTTGGCCTGAGAAAAAAAGCCGTGCATAAATAGCCAATGGCAATTCTCTTCGTATTGTAGTAAGTATATGTAGCCCTATCAAGCATAATAAATAAAAATAAATTAAACAATCTTAAAAACGTGATCAGTAAAAGATAATGTGGACAATTCAATCAGTAAGTAAATTAAAATTCTTTTAAAATCTATTTCAAACATTAGAGAAATGAAAAATAAGTTCGACCCTGCTCATACTGTCTTTCTAGTATTATTATAACAGTGTTACCACTTCGAACGACTTCTGTCGCGGCATCTACTAGCAAAACGTCAAACTAATATTGGTATATTGCGGCAAATTTTTCTAAACAAGTAATCTTTTATTGTAGCAAATAATATGCGGATTTTTAACTTTTTTTTACACTCAATATATTTATTCTATTACGTACCTATCACATTTTATTTGAATATTTAAGTTCCATTAAAAAATATAAAATCATTATAGATGAATTACGGACGATTGACGTTCATGTTTGATAATTCAGAGGAGAAAACTTTGGAAACTTAATTTCATTTAGTATTCAAATATAAGATATGGTACGTAACAGATTTAAGTTAACTAGTTTCAATAATTAAATCAAATCTGAATTCTGTTGGTTCATTTTTAAGAACACAGCCTTAATGTTTGTATTCAAAATGAAAAATGGAATGATGCCATCCTACTTAACTAATCAGTTAAACTATGTAATTGATTTACACTTTCATGAAACACGGGGTACGGTAAATAATTATTATTTTTTTTTCTATTCACGCAACAAGCTTTTAGGACAATTAATTCAACATAACTTATTTTTTTGTTTTAGTATACCTAAATAATAAAAGCTTGTTTCTAAAAAGTTTTTTTTTACATTTAACTTTATTTTCAAATTTTTAGTTATGTCTTAATAATTATATATTCATTGAATTGTCTTTATTTAAAATAATACCGGATCCTTTGCCATACACATGTATGCAAAATTTCAGCTCAATTTGACATCGTTAATTGGTTCAAAATTGACTTGCAAGATTTGAATTAAACATACTAATATACATACAAAGCTAAATAAAAGCATGTAAAATTTCTCCCCTATATTTCCTTTATTTTTTAAATTATCTATTTGAAATTTGAGGTGCGTACACTACCTGCAAAAATGGATTTTTCGATATAAAAACGGTAGGAGACCATTTCCGGTTTACCCGGAAATGACCGCAACTTTCGTTTTTTAAATGGAACACGCTGTATATTTTTTCATATTTGGATTCAAGACAACATTCTGAGTATACCATAAGATTTTTGCGAATTTTTGTGTCGATGTTCAATTTTTTAAAAGCATTTTAAGACATTCGTCTAGAGTGCTTTGAAATACCAATTAATTTGTTCTACGGCAGGTAAAGTCCAAGGGAAAAATATAATTTTTCATTTAATTTCATTAATAACTATTTACGAAGCCTTCAAAATTAAACAAATCACTTTTTTATCGACAACTTTTTTTTTCAAATGGGAAGGTGGTGGCTCATACTCAGGGCCGTACTCAGACCGGTTTTGTCGGGTCATTTGTCCGGGGCCCGGCCCTATAAGGGACTCCGCCCGGGCCTACAAAAAAATTAAAAATGAGTCCTTTCCATTTTTTTAAATCCTTTCCAAAATAAGGGGGCCCGGAAGATTTACTTTGCCCGGGGCCTGCCAAAGCTGGGTACGGCCCTGCTCATACAGTTCAATAAATTGTAGATTTTTTTCTGAATTCATTGATATCCATTTCAAATATATGCTATTTGTTTTTCTCTTTTATTGAATTTATTTAAAAATAAAAAATCACTTTCAATATAATTTTTCTTGAACTTTAACGTAGTTGCCTTTGCAAAAATCGTATGTTTATGTTTGTTTATGTTATGTTTGTTTATGTTATGTTTGTTTATGTCTAATAATGAAATGTGAATAACTACCTTCTTATGGGTCGCGTGCGCCGACGTCACAGATTTTGAGACCTTAGAAAAAACAAACAGCTGTCATTGAGAAATCCGCCGATTAAACGTGTTTCTTTAAAGTGAATTTTGCAGTGTTTATGCCATTTAAGAACTTATTGTTGAATTATTTAACATCTACAACTATTCTTAATACTGTTATATAAACAATTTTGTTCGTCAGGATGACGGTTAGTTTGTATTTTGCAGAATTGTCTCCTGATGTAGAGGTTAGGTATACGGCTGCCATCGAATTAAATCCTTAGATTTTAAGAAAAAAATACTTTAGTACAAATATTGATGTATTTCCAAATGTTACACATAGGGATGTTGCAAATTACTTGATTTTTGAAAGAATTACGTAGACAGAAGGACGAATTCAAGGCATTGAGAAGTCTTGAAGCTGTTTGTGGTTAGGTGAAAGAAGTACTCTGCAAGAAATTTGCAGGATAAAAGCTTGTTATAACGGTAAGAATTAGTTATCAACCATTTTTTTCATATATGCTTGTCTAATTAAATGTTGTTTTATAAATAATTACTAATGCAGAAATTAATTTTTCAGGATATGAACTCTTAGGCATCATGAATAAAAGCCATTGACTCCTTGGACTATTGCAGATTCAGATGATTCCTTAATGCTCACTGGGATTGTGTTGCCAGTCTAGACAAAACATGTTCACCACTTAACAGGAAATCTTTCCTTTCAGTTTTTTAGCAATGAACTTGGCTATGGTTGGAGATTAACCGCTGTAAATTTTGTGAAAAAGACACTTTATAAAATAAACAATGAAAGACTGACGTACCTACTGTAAACTGTTTGAAGTATGTAATAAGATGTACACAATTTCTTCCAGCGGTTAACCCCTCGTCTATACCTTATATACCTATAGATTGGACTACGCAAACCGTTGTAATTTTTGTAATTTTGTATTCTAATATATTATATAAAATGTTTAACATGTATTTTACTATTTTATGTAGGTCAATTGTTAATTATGACTTGTATTCTCTTAAATATACTCTCCCTCCGTGCAGTTCATACTTCGCTCAACTAAAATTTAAATAAGAAATAGTTATTAAAAATAGAGACAAACCAATATAAAATGTTAATTTTCTTTACCATGGATTGTTTATTGCTTGTTTGAGCAGCAGTTATTACTATCACAATCATTCTTATGCATTAACTTAAAGCATTTCTTTTAAATGCCTGGAATTGTTTAACCTAACCTCTTCTGGCTGTAAATCGACGTTATTTTACAAAAACTGATGTTGCCTCGGATTGCCACACTTCCACAATTAATAATACAATAAAAACTAGCCATTTTGTATGATGTAATATCGATAAAAACTTTAGGATTACGAAAAATTTAATTCTGAATTTCAGTCAGTCGCCAATTGACAGCTAATGACAGCGATTTGTTTTTCCTAAGGTCTGGGACCTGTGACGTCACGCGCACGCGACCCATTAATAATAGCCTTTTGGTTCTCTCTTTTGTTTCTTAATAGGTATAAATACTAGTGCAAAGTATAAGGATCAATAAAATTATTTTTTCTTCAAGCGTATTAAAATGTTTAAATTATGTCACCAAAAACAGAAGTAGAAGTAGGACATTGTTTTACTAGTAACAAAATGTTAGTACCGAATGCCACCGTAGTGGACATTGTTTTACTAGTAACATAATGTTAGTTCCGAAAGCGCCACCGCAGTGGGTATTGTTTTACTAGTAACATAATGTTAATACCGAAAGCCACCGGTGGCGCGCTATCCACTAGGCACTTGTCATATTGTGTCAACAAAGACTGTAGTTTGAATATTTGTACATTTATGATAAATAAATGAATTTTTGCATTTTAATACGCTTGAAGAAAAAATAGTATATATTACACGGAGTAGAACGCCTTTTTTTGTGTTTCGCCCAGTTTGCGGCTGCGGCTTCGGCTTCGCCTTAGCCGCAAATCCTGGGCTCAACACAAAAAAAGAGTGCGTTCTACTCTTAGTAATATAATATACTATTAAAAGTGATTTTTTAATGAAATAGAAAAACAAATAGCATAGATTTGAAATGGATATCAATGAATTCTGAAACAAATCTATATTTTATTGAACACTAGGCACTAGTCCATCACCTTCCCATTTGAAAAAAAAAAGTTTTTGATAAAAAAGTGATTTGTTCAATTTTGGAGGCTTCATAAGTAGTTACTAATGAAATTATGAGAAAAATTATATTTTTCTCTTGGACTTTACCAGCATTAGAACAAATTTTGGTATTCCAAAGCACACTCTAGACGAATGTCTGAACATCGACTCAAAAATTCGCGAAAATCTCATGGTATACTCAGAATGTTGTCTCAAATCCAAATATATAAAAATATAGAGTGTTCCGTTTAAAAATCGAAAGTTGCGGTCATTTCCGGGTAAACCGGAAATGGTCTGATACCGTTTTTTATGTCCAAAAATCCGTTTTATGGGTAGTTTATGCACCCCGAATTTCATATGGGTAAGTTAAAAAATAAAGGAGATATAGAGAAGAGCCACTAGCCTGTGGCACCCGGTATACAGTGTGCGAAGTGGCGGGCTGGGCATAGGGAGTAAGAATTGCAACATCGCGTGTGCCAGCTGGCTGAAATGAAATAACTGAGAACTGGAATGCTTCAGTGATCTAGCGCCAACTCTTTAATCTATGCCGCCGACGGGCGAGTTTGCTGTTGCTCGGTGTTGTCATATCTCTCGCGCTACGTGAATGTACATGAAAATTACACGCACTGTATAAAACAAACATTGGCTCATGCAAGTTATGATAATGGCACAGAGTAAGTCATAATGGCTTTCAAATGATAAAGTAAGTAAATGTCATTATGCATGTATTTTTTAAAGCACTTATTTTACTTGCTTACGTTATTTCTAAAATGACAACCCTGCGTGGTTGGCAAAGGGTCATATCGTTCCCTCGTGTGGCAGAACAATGTACGCACCCATTTTGTAAAGTTGTTATTAAAGTTTTGTGTTAGTTAAATATAATTATTTTTAGAAACAAGTGGTTTTTTTTAACAGCTAAATGTTTACAGTCCATTCATAGACACCTAGGCTGCATCATAACTCCGCATGGCATTTGACTGTATAGTTTTTTATGAGGGAACTGTGAACTGAATCCGAAAGCACTATTGGGGATTCCGAACTATACAGGGCACTCTCAGACATTTTGCGGTTGGACATTGTTTTGTGCAAGCACGTTAACGCTCGGTTTTACAATCGCTAGTTAACTGCCAGTCAGAGTTAACTTTCAGGTTATTATAGAAATTGGGTTTTACAATAGCTGGTCATTTTCAAGGTCGTAGTTATCTAGTAGCAGATGAGGTGTGAGTTGACTAGAAGTTGGTAGTTTACTAGCAATTTCTAACCTATAAAATAATTGTCACAAAATAATGTTTTGATATTTCGTTTAAAAATGGATACGTACGAAGTAAATGCATATAGCAGTGATGAGGAGCCAAGGTAATCCGGTGTAGACCTAACTTTTTTTGAAGAATACATTTTTTATTCTCTATATTTCTATTTTGTCTATTAAATTTACGAAAATATCCCCTCGTCGGCAGAAAAATTTGCGCACCTTTTATTATCCATGATGTAATTAATACTTAAAATAAATCGCTTTATATTTGACAGTAGATACCTGTGGCTTTGACAAAAATTCATACATTTTATGGATATTACCCATTTCTCTAGTACCAACATTATAAATTTTATTCACAACCCCTCGTTTACAAATCATCACTTAACTTTATATTGAAAAACGCAAGTGTCAGTAAAGTTGTAGTTAACTTGCAAGTAAGAGTCAACTAACACCAAAGTTAACTTACGATTGTAAAACCGGCTGTTAAAGTCTTTCTGATTTGCAGAACTAATCCTAAGCCAGTCCTAAAGTTGTTTAGGACAAGTAGGAAATATGAAGATTTCAAATAATCGCTGAGCCTAAATTTAACTTGTGCTTTAGATTTATTTCACATAGTGCTTTTATTTCATAACGAGTAAGCTGGAATACCTCTTACGTAAAGTACTGAATATGGATTTCGTTATCGAAGGAGACATTGAAATACATGATTAAAAAATACTATGCTCCACCTCCTCTTCACCAGCTACCTCATCTTAAAAATTGGAACTCCCGAACTTGTGATATATCAACATGACATTTTCAAATAATTTCGAAGGTTGAAGAAATTTGTAATCTATTAAAAGGCTTTATTACCAAGTTGGGATTAAAGGACACCGATATAATTTCAAAATGTACTTCTTTCTACAACTATTTTTAATTCCTTTTTTTATTTTTCAAAAGCAATAAGGCATTCAATTTGATTTTTAGAAATGACGAAAAGTTACTGGTTGTAGAACAATAATCTAACACCCAGTACCAAAAAGGTCATCAGCTTATTTTTTTCTAACTAAGTACTTACTTTATAAAAACTATTGGACCAAAAATGGCAGGTATTTTATTCAAAGCAAAAAGTGCTCTTTATTTATAATACACATAATAATTACATAATGTTACCCCATTTTAAATAAATTATCTTTTCTGATCCCCTAAGTCTTCAATAAGGTCCTCATCAATCTGAAACAAGACAATAGCATAAATACAAAATAGATACCTTTAAAGTAGCCGTCTACCAAATCCAAATCCATAAGATATTGATGAAATTTGGGGTAAGGGTAAATGAAGTGTTTTTGAGTACAGTTATAAAATTTAAGCTCTCTTTTCCATTTCTTATAAAAGTTATGAAAGTCCAAAGTTGCATACATGGTGGGTATAAGGGAGATACAAAAATCGCTCATAAACTTGTAAAATCCATAAGTTTTTTATAAAAAACTACTCAGCATTAAAAATACATTTACCCATGCATTTTGGGAAATGGAGTTGGTAGCCCTGTCACGTGTACAGCTGAAGTGGGCTCGTGAAAAAAAAAATCAAAGAGCCCAGGGGGGTAAGCATGAGATGGCGGCGCCAATGGAAAGTGAGGATAATATTTTTTCTGTAAAACGGATTCGCAAAATAAGATAATTGAAAAATAACTTTTTTCTCTCTACTGACTTAATATATTTTGACCGCTTTTATATGTGTTATAGATCCATTAAAGTGGTATCATATATTAAATTTATTAAAAAATTTAAAGAAACTTTCTAAAGTATTCATTTTCAAAAAAAATGTTTGCTTATATAACCTGGCACAATAACGAATTCTTTTTTCATGAAGCTTCTTAATTATGTACTAAAACATTTTTTTCAAAATTTTTGTATGAGTGTAAGGGTGGTAAAATAGAACAGGTCAGGTCAGGTCTAAACTCCTTGATTATACAGACAAGTACGTGATATATTCATTTATTAGAAAATGTATTTATTTAAATTATAATGGCACACGAGTAAGGTAATATAAATTTATAAACATTTAAATCAGTCATCATCACTATCTTCTTCAATGGCTGGGGTTATATATATTTTTTTAAATAAATAACTTAATTGCTCCGCAGGACGTGGAATTTTGGGTAACGTCCATAATGTAAAAAATAAATAATAGCAACATCCCATGGTTCTGCGCACATTGGGACACTTGCAATAATATCTACTGATCCCTTCGCATCCATTTGTATCAGGCACGTATTCTATAAAGCACCGATACAATTTTTTTTGTTATGTGCCTGGACCGGATCTGAAGTTTTAAAACATTCTATTGCTCTTTTAAAAACTGTATATTTATTGTTCCATCATCATTCATCATCCAAGCAAGGTACGAAGTTGGCCATACTGATAACTCGTCGTTGCTTGTTAACTTTTAAAATGGTTATTTCTTTCTTAAGCACTTGTTTTCTGTTTGTATTCTCCTGGTTTCATCAGCTTAGACAATCCATTGGGATCTTCCACGAAGGCTCACAAAATATGGCATCATTTTGATTGGCTAGATATGGCCCCAACATTACTACATACCCGCTAGTTGTACATACATTAAAAGGCTTTTACAAAGTGATATTTTTTTTGGCCAGAACCTCCGTAGGACCGTGCTTGCCCAATGGGCACAGAACCCTGGGATGCTGCTCACATTTAACAGCTATTATTTATAGTTACTTGTCCAAAATTCCACGTCCTGCAGAGCAATTAAGTTATCTGTTTAAAAAAGAAAATATCATCACAGTCATTAAAGAAGATAGTGACGATGATATTTATTAAATAAGGTACAGGAGTATGGAATTAAAAATTTACTTATTATATTTACAAAAAAATTTTATGCCTAAATAAAGAAAGAAAGTGGTACAGTCACTAAGGTAGCAAGCTACCAGCGTGTGACCCATTCCAGTTTCTCACGTTTATTGAAGAGTGCATTACATTATACCATAATAATACCTACTGACAGGCTATGCTGTACTACAACACAAAAAAAAAAACCAGCATTTTAAGTTAGTATTACATAAATAAGGAATTAAGAGTTTACTGTGAAAATTTTACATATTATATTTTACATAGTATACATTTTGATTCAGACATGTTGCTAAAGTCTTTATACAAATAAATTTTTTACTTGGGTTTCATTAATGGATCTTAGCCAATTTGTACACTTTTTTGTATATTTATAGAAAGTTTGAAAAGTTTTTGTGCTTAAAGGCAGTTCATTGAATATTTTAGGTGCCATGTATGTTATGCATTTTTGAGATATTCTTTTAGATTTTTTGGTATTTCTGCTATCATTTTTATAGGCTGTCTTGTATTGTAATATAAACTATTTACAGATGTTATTAAATTTTTGTTATTAAATATTTTTTGCAGCACTTTATGCATGTAGGTCTTTCTTAGGTTAAGGATGTCTATTTCATTATACAAGAGATCTGTTGGATATGTACTATTCTTGTTTAGTAGAATCTTTAATGCTTTTTTTTTGTAGGATTTCTAGCGAGTTTATTGTAGTCTCATAACTTGTGCCCCATGCTATACTTCCATACTGCAACACTGAATGAAATAACGCATAATATACCATTTTTAAGTTTTCTTTGCTCATGAGTTTTCTTAATATAAATATTGCCTTCCGTAGCTTAGGAGCGATGTACATGTTATATACTTTTATCGCATTCTTCATTGTGTAGTGTTATAATATTAAATGATGGTTTAGTACGAGAGTCCACACAAAATGGAAGACACTTAGTTTTTTCCCAGTTTAGAGTTAGTAAATTGACGTCTAACCAAAATTTTATTTTTTTTAGGGTGTTTATCATTTTGGACTTTAATTTCTCCCATGTACTTCCATTTATAATGATGACAGTGTCATCGGCATAAGATATACATGTATTTGTTGTATCGTAACTGAGTAAATCATTGATGTAAATTAAAAAAAGGATTGGGCCCATAACCTTACCTTGTGGGACTCCAAATTCCACAGACCGCAGTTCGCTCATTGATTTATTAACAGTTACTCTTTGTAGCCTATTTTTTAAGTAATTTTCCATAAGCTTGTATACAGTACCACGAAATCCCAATATTTCTAACTTCCGCAGTAACAGATCGTGATGCACTGTGTCAAAAGCTTTACGAAGATTTAAAAAAACACCAGATGTAGGGAGGGACATGTCTATATCAGAGTAAACAGTTTTTGTTAATAACATCATGGCATCTTCTGTGCATCGTTTTTGTTGAAAATCGAACTGATGTGGATGTAAAATTTTGTTTTCGCTTAAAAAGTTCATTATCCTATCCTTCAGAACTTTCTCAAAAATTTTTGAGAGACTTGATAAAAGGGATATTGGACGATAGTTTGTAGTTTTTTCCTTGTTTCCTGCTTTATACAACGGTTTAACATTTGCGATTTTAAAGTGTGATGGACAAATGCCTGTAGAGAAGATGCTGTTTACAATATGAGTTATTGGTTGTACTATGAACTCACATATCTTTTTTAACAGATCCAAAGTAAGCCCATCTATCCCAGGAGCTTTTCCATTTTTAAGTTCCCTGATAACTTTTCCTATTTCCGTAGGATTAGTTGGTTTCAGGAATATCGAATTCTGTAAACGATATTTTTTCTTAAATTCATATAAATATCTTTCTTGGCTCAGAGGCTTTATTTCTTCAGCTAGTTGTTTACCGATATTAGAGAAGAAATTGTTAAAGTGTTCTGCTTTATCTTCATCATTTTGTAAAATAACACCATCCTCCCCTTCTATATTTTTTATTTTGTCATGTTTTTTCGAAATATTCATTGCACTTTTCAGCGTACCCCAAAATTTACGTAAGTCTTTTTTGTTATTTTTTAATTGGTTACCGTAGTATGAGTTTTTGGCTGAATTTATAAGCTTATGTATTTTATTTCTATACAATTTATATCTGTTTTTCAGATTCTCATCAATCGGATTTAGTCGAAGTTTTTTATGCAGGCTATCACGAACTCTAATTGAATTCATAATACCTTCTGTGATCCATGATGTTCTTTTTTTTATCTTTTTGGTAATCCGTTTTAGTTGAGTTGAATCATGCACATATGTTCTTATTATGTTAATAAAATTATTCACACATAATTCAGGATCCTTAATTCCATTTACGCTGTTCCATTCTTCTTGCGAAAGTTTCTCATATAGGTACTTGTAGTTAATGTTAGCGGCTTCAAAAGTTTCTGCCTCCTTTTCCTGTTTTGCATTTTCAATTCCGAATATTATTTTTGTTTTAAGCACATAAGTTGAAATTTTGTTTAAGTTTTGTGGGTTTTTTAGAAGTACATGATCTAAGCAGCTTTTCTGATTATTAATTTCTCTAGTATATACATTAATAAGCGATATATATAACCTGATTCATGTATTATGTTTAGATAATCATCAATGATACCTCTATCTTCTTCTTTCAAAATATTAAAGTTTAAATCACCTATTACAATTTCCATATTAACATTAGTGTCTGTTTGCAAAAAATTTTTCAGTTCGTTTATGAAATATTCCCCATTTACCGAGGGAGGTCGATAAACAGCGTTGAAAGCTAGTTTTAAATTTTCATCAATTTTTATTTTACATTGTTTATAAATTCATATTATCTTTACTTGTGTGCCATTATAATTATCCGAAATATTTAAATAAACAAATTTTCTGATAAATAAATATACCGTGTGTGTAGCCGAACGCTAGGCATAGGGAGTAAAATTACAACATCGCAGTGCCAGCTGGCTGAAATAAAATAACAGGCTGGGATGCTCTGCTCGACGGAGGAATTTACGGCAGCTATGTTGTCATATCTATCGTGCTACGTGAATGTACATGCCTAATGGGAAATTACATGCACGGTATCAAGTACCTGTCTGTATTATCAATGAGTTTAGATCTGACCTGACCTGTCCTATTTTACCACCTTCACCTTTACAAAATTTTTGAAAAAATATGCTCATTGCTGGAAAACCATATGCCAACATTTTCTGCTTGACCATTGAGAAAAAAATGTTGGCCCTCACAGAGGCTATTCTTTGGTACAAAAACTATAAGTCTGAGAAGGTGCCAACATTTGTTTTGAACAGCACCAGTTTTAGCCCGTTTTACGCCAAAAGTCCAATTTTTTGCCAAAAAATCTGGAAAATGTTCAAGCAGAAAATGTTGGCATTTGGTTTTCCAGCGAAGAGCATTAACAACGAAAATTTTCCGCCTAGTCAGAAAGGGTTATACTACGCTCCAATTTTAGCCATAATTAATGTCGCCAGTGATGTCAATTGCACGGAGAAAAAATGTTGGCATATATCGAATGTTGATTGCCAAGATACCCTCTTCAACTAACACCAAGCCCCAAAGTGTTATACTCTGTTCCACAATTGAATATTTTCGGGGGCGGTTAGGGGGGGAGGTCTGACTTACATAAGATAAAATACTCAGAAAAATATTTGCTATTTGCTAAAACATAACAGCAATTCCAATAGGTTATATCCCAGGCCCCATATATGTAGCTATCTCCTAGACTATCACCCCTGGAAAGCCAAAAAAAACTCTTTTAAGGCGGTTTTGAGAAAATAATTGCCTGGACAATCGTGGGTTTTCTTGCATATGTGAGGGTGGGAGAATGTATATGGAGTTTCCACAATGGCCTGGACCTGATGGAGTTGGAGAGAGAGGAACTACCTCCTGAGGGCGAAAGAATAACAAAGAGTTTTTCCTTCTTTTTTCATAAAAATGAGTTTTAGGGAGTTAGCAGTGGTAAATTAGCCATCGCCTTCCTAAGGGAGTGAAAATTGATTTTTTATCCCTCAAGAACAAAAATTCACTCCACTCCAGTATGTAGTTTATTTTAGAGAAATTTTGATGTTTTTTGGCATTTGAGGGGTGAAGTCCCACTCGGATCGCATACCTTGATCAAAAGCCACTCCTCCTCTTTCCATAATTTGACTGAATTATAGATTATCGATTAATAAATCATTAAATAAACATAAATCACAGGACAATAAGATGGTGTGAGCCGTGGTAGATCGCTGCTTCAGCAGTTCTCGCAAAAAATAAGAGACGGCATGAGCCATGGTAGAGACAGCTACCTTAATATGTTGCATATAAATAATGAATTTCATGTTGCCACTTTTAGAGTGCACATTTATTTTACTTATACGCGCGGAAGTAAAATAAATGTAATATAATAAAATGAAAAAAAAAAAGAAAGTTAAATGTTTGTTGTTCAAATAGGCTTAAAATGTCATGAAACGTGGAGATTTTAAATTTGAGCAAAAAAGAATCTGTCTGTCGTTCTGTCTGTCTGTAACTTTTTAGTGCGCACGATTACCTGGGCTGGTTTATGATATTGACCTGAAATTTGGTACATCTATGTATTATAGTGAGATCTGGAACTAGGTTATATTTTGGTCTTATTCCGTTGAAGGCAAATAGTACGTCGGATGGCAGGCTCTAGCGTTCACTAACCCAATACCGAGGTATAACCAAACAAAACCTATTTCATTTTATTCAGCAGGTTGTTTTACATAGGAAATCACTTTTGACGACACTCTCCATTGGTCGAGACTGAAGTTACAAGAAAAAAACAAAAAAAAATGAAAATAACAAAATTCAAATTCAACCACGAATAACTTTCAAACGAAAAAAGATAGAATTATATATTTTTTTTAGTTTTATAGTATAAACGATTCTCTTTAATTTGATGTATAATTTATTACAAAAATAATAACTTTAACACTAGAAAATTGACGTTAATTTAGATGTTACACAAATTGTCAATTTTTTTAAAAGCTCTAACTCGTTGTAACTCGCTTATGTATTGAGTTATTCGAATGTTTTTTTCACCAAAAACTGCCAAATTTCATAGACTTCATTTTGTCTCAATTAATGCTGGGTCTAGCTCTGTAAATAAAAGAGGTATAGCCTTTTAAACACAACGAAGCGCACTTCGGCGACGGAGTCGCAAGGCTTCCCCTCTCGTTCCCGGTACATCCCGCGTTCGCCATAAACCGCGCAAGGCTATAATCAGCGGCCGTAACAAAAGCTTTACAATAATCTTCCTTTATTGTAAGATGATAAAATTAATAAATCAAATTGAATAATATGATATTAATTGGATATTAAATGGAAAATAATAGGTATCAGACAGAGATAACTGATTTTCAGATATATCATTGTTAAACTCATGCCAGCTAGTAAAGTTTCTACTTTGCTTCGTAAATTTTATTATTTTCCATAAAGTGTCAGAAGTAACCACATAATCAAAACAGTTATTTGGTATGCTTTCACTAACTCGTAGAGGATCTGAACGATTAGTTGGATTTTTGTACATCTATATTTTTGTTTTCATGTAAACTGGAAGGGTTAAAATCAGTTAAAATTTATTGGATAGATATTCTTGTGCAAATAGGCCGATCTTTTTTTAAATAATACCATTCCAAGCAGTAATGGGAGTGGGATTTTTACCATCGAGCCTGTCTTAGTTTTGATCAAAATTGTCGATGTCGATGAATGTAATTGTTTTCTTCAGAACTTACTACAGAACTCCAGGTGGAATAAAAATGTCGTAGTTTTTACTAATACGTGACTGGCTAAAGATATTAAATATCCGTATTTCATCGTAGGAATAACCATAGGCAAAAGAATAAAGCATATCAATAAGTTTTTTTCTTCTGACGGCACGATACACATGTAATTATATGTAATGGATTAAAAAAGTGGTCTATGCTGGTTGCTTTTTTTTCATAATTATTAATATAAATTACATTACTATAGAAATAACGTTTAAATCAAATTTGTCTGTGCCGACATATTTAGTATCCACGACATAAATGTTTATAACAAATCTGAAGCTTCTTGTTTACATGATGATTATTCTGAAGTCGTGTTTTTTACAGTTTTAAAATGTCCACATATAGCTTCATTTAAGATACTGGCAGCACTTGTGTCTGACAACAAAAATTCGTTAGTCTTTTTAGCTTTATTATCACTTGAATGAACTGTTGTATTTCCTTTGTGTTCCCAAAACACTTTGTTTGTTTAAATGCTTTCTAGTCTCTTTCTTATATTTCCGCTGCTATAATAATCTAATTCTTCTTCCGTGATTTCTTCAAATATATCATTAAGGAGTGTTTTTAGAAATGTTAAAGTTAAGGATTCTCTTTGCAAAACAGCAAGTTCAACCTCCCTAAATAAAATGTTTAACGTGTAGCAGGCATATTGCCGCCCCATAAATCATATAATATTTTAACTTAAGCGTGAATGTCCGTGGTAGATTTAAATATATTTCTTAAAATTGCTTTTTAATTAAACACAACGGTATGCAACCAGAGTTACGCTTAAAATCAGCTTATCTTTATGAGTGGAGAGGGTAACGAAGCGAGGCGATTTATACGCACCGAAAAAGAAAGCAGAACGATTTCGTTTTCCGTTACTCGAGGTTAGAACTTCGATTGCTCGATGAACCTTTAAATAGTGATGTATTTTCATTAAATTTTTTCTTGAAGACTTCAATACCAAAAGGGTTGATAGTCCCTCTTCTTAATTATGAAGCAGGCCTAATTATCTTCACCGGTTTAATCCGTAAGTAATTTATAAAGAAATAATTTTTTTTTGGCAGCGGCCATTTTACAACTCACGCTTACACTTCATTTCTTTCCAGGGTTTTACTATGGGGTAAAAAAATATTTTACTATTGGATAAAAAAATTTCACTATTGGATAAAAAATTTTACTATTGGATAAAAAATTTTATTAATGGATAAACAATTTTCATATTGAATCCAAATAATTTAGTTTTGGACGAAAAATGTTAGTATTGGACAAAGAATTTTTGTATTAGATGCAAGTTTTATTATAAAAATGCAAATCTTCTAAAATTGGAAGCAAGTTTTATCAATCTTGGGATGCACATCGTAGTTATGCATTGCTTATTAACGTCATATTAAATTTTGGGTTGGAAACAAATTTTGTATGGAGATCGCGACGATAGTATGGTAGGATAGTTGGGATTTGTCCTTATGGAATTTTTGGAAGCGTCGAATATGGTATTGGAAACTTCTAAACCTGATCCCGAACTCTTCTAGAAACCAACAATTTTATCACTGTGGGTTGGATTTCACCAACATCATCCCCTACTAAAGTCACCATTTTCATTCACAGAAAAATTCCAGATAAGTGTCACAAATAAGTTTTTTTATCTAACGTTTTTTATGTAAATACTTCATATTTTTACCTTTTAACATTTTTAGAGTTTTTAAAGTATCATGTTCTATTTTTTTTAAAAACTATTTCTATTCTCAATTTTATTATTAACATGTTTCAATGAACAGTTACATATACTATTTTATTAAGGTATAAATTATCGACGCTACGTCTAATTAAAAACAAATTATATAAAAGGTTCTGTAAAGACTTTGTGATCACAATCTCTACGAAACATTTAGGTATAGTTATATAATAAAATTTGACTTTTAATCACCATATTGTCGATTCATGTTCTAGACAATATTATAAATAATATCTGCATAACATTTTATCGTCCAGTCGATATTTTTTTTTGTATATAATTTCACTTAATTTTAAGGCCTCAGTTTAGTTGTTTTATAATAAAAACACACCAAGTTTGATTGGTTTATAATAAAATCAATTTTATAATCACATTGTCCACTTATTTCAGGTATTTTGATACAAACCAAACTTTACAAACTAAATATTCCGATATTACTTACTATATTAATTATTTAATCTTTGATAAAAAATTGAACATCCTTTAGTAATATTCAGAGATATCAATCTAATCTTGACTTGTGCTAAATTTGAATTATTAATTTACATCTTTTTTTTTATACAACTAGTACTTTCTCTAAATTTTGATTAGTTTATCTTTCTTATAATCAAACTTCAGTTTCAGTGTAAATTATAATTATAGAAAGATTGGCGCCCCGTTATTCTGGAAAACTTACCATTATCTAAGTGAAATTAACATCTCTTTAAGATAAATTTATAAAAACATCTATCATTTATTAATCTTTATCTACCTAACACGTAAAACCATTCGTAAAGCATTTTCTTACCCATGACTCATCTGCCGAGTCTCTGAGCTACTGGGGTAGTAATATTTTTTCTTCAAATAACATAAAGTGCAGTAAGACTCTCAAACACTTGATGAAAATTAAATTTTATTGAACAGCGAAGAAATAATGTTACAAAATGGCGCCCAAACGTGTGTAGGGTGGTAATGGTACAAAATGGCCCCCAACGTGTGTAGGGTGAAAAAGTTACAAAATGGCGCCAACGTGTGTAAGGTGGTAATGTTATAAAATGGCGACCAACCGTGTCTAGGGTAGTGAATTTACAAAATAGTGCCCATTCGTGAGTAGGTAGATTAATTTACGAATGACACCAAAATTTTAAGAAAAATAAAATTTTTAATAGATATTTTTCACAAAAGATATTTTTTTCTCTCAGAAATTACACATACAGTATATATTTTTCACTAGTCAACTAGTAATAATTTTTTCTTCGGTAGTAATTATTTTCTTAAAAAGAAAAATTTTCCGAGAGAGGGAGTAGAATTTATAAAATTCTAGTTTTTATTATTAAAATTAACAATAGAGTAAAGTTTGTGTCGGAATAACTGATAAGTGCAACAACAAATTTATTTAGCAGCAATTAACTTTGAAGATTTTAATATAACCTTCGAGTAACGTTAAAAAATAATATTTTTGTATATGTTTACTGCCAGTTAAAACCTTTTGGTTGATTAGTAAAAAGGCATAAATGATATATGAAACTTGGAAAATTTTATATGGGATACTTCGATTTTGGTAATAAATTTTTGTAACTTCGAAGTTTGTCCAATAATTCATATTTATATATGAATACGACAAATATTGGGCATAGTTACCCATGAGTCGATTTTGTTTTTATTATTGTCAGTTGACGATTAAGGGAATACGCAGAATTGTGTTTTCCTAATTTGTGGAATGTTATAGGTTTCGGACGGTCGACGCCGTTGAACCACTTTTTATTAAAAAGGTATTAGCATTTTTTGCTGTATGTTTCAGCTTGACACTGAAATATTTGAGTTTATTGAATCATTTAAAATTCATTTAGTTGTGTATTTATAATACCAGTAAATTAAAAGAATTTAATTTACATTGCCTTGAGCAGATAGGCATATAAAAAGTTGTTTGTTTCAACTTCAAAACTTGACAAGAAATAACCATCAGGATATTTGGGAAATTTAATAAGTGTTTGTAATTTAATTAGAGAATCTAGCTAGACCATTTATTTTTTTTACAAAACGCACAATTTCTTTATTATTATACTTGTTTGCGATTACTTAATTCTAATACATATAGAGTATTATATATTTTTGTACAATGGAGACCTTTAATATGAGAGTAAATTATTTAACTAAAGAACAGATTGACTATGAACTATTAATTAGAGACATAAAAACAACAAAAAAAGAATTAAGCACTAAAAGAAAAATGTTGAGAAAACTGTTAGATAAGGAGGCATTACGTCACATAGAGTATGAATATAATCTTTTTGATTTTGATGTTGAAAAAGCGGCAATTAATAGTACAATAGAGGAAATTCGTGTTCTTATCGAACAATTCGAAGGTCCGGAGACAGATTCCGGGTACATTCGAATAACTACTTATTTAATTCATTTAATACATAGGGTTAATAGAATTCCATTAACCAGTGAAGACGCTGATTTGTCTGTTTATATTTCAAATTATAAGGATGAAATGAGGGCCACTACTCTCGAGCTGGAGGCCTTAATCTCTGAAAAGGTACAACAACCTAGCGCTGCCGAAATTGCACCAACTAATTTAAATTCAACAGTATTGCACAACCAGACGACCTTTTTTCCGAATAATATTTTACCAACATCTAGTAAAACTGTACCAGTGTATAAATGGGACCTAAAATTCAGTGGGGATAAAAATAGTAGCGTAAAATCTTTTTTAGAACGAGTTGATGAACTTTGTGCCTCAAGAAATGTTTCAAAATTAGAATTATTTAATAGTGCATGTGACTTATTTAGCCACAATGCTTTACTTTGGTTTAGATCAATTAAAAATTCAGTTTCTGATTGGGATGCTTTAGTAGCTTTATTAAAAAGAGAATTTCTCCTGGTAGATTATGACGATCAATTGTGGACAGAAATTAGAGGTAGAACACAAGGTAGAAATGAATCGATTTCAATCTATGTAGCGATAATGGAAACATTATTTAATCGTTTAAATAAATCTGTACCTGAAAAAACTAGGTTAAAATATATAAAAAAGAACATGTTACCCCACTATATTAGTCAATTAGCTTTAACATCAATAGAAACAATATCTCAGTTAATCAGTTTATGTAAAAAAATTGATGAGGCTCACTCATTAAAAAATAGCTATCGGCCGCCTCCAAATCATTGTTTATTAGAGCCTGAACTTGCTTATAAATTAGAACAACCAACTCAGTCATTTTCTCAAAACAATGCTCAGTCTCAACATAATTTTAAAGGTAAAAAACCAATAAGTAAGGGAAGACACTACCCTAAAAATAGTCAAAACATTTCTGCAGTAAATAATAGTCAACCTTCTGGTTCAAGTACTTATAAAAAAATAATTTGCTATAACTGTGGTCTTGAAAATCACAGCTTTTATGATTGTAGAGCTCCTAAAAAGAAATTCTGTTTTAAATGTGGAAAACAGGGTGAAACCATTAAAACATGTTCGTGTTCAAAAAACGAAGCATGAGGGTTGGAAAGTCGTACCACTCCCAATCTAAGGTAATCAGGTACGGTAATGTAAATAAAACTAAAATTTTTTATAATAATGTAAATTTAAAAAAAAGCTCTGTAAGTGAAATTAAGTTTCAATTAAATTCTTTTGACAAAATTAAACAGAATCGTGAATGGAAAACTTGGTTAACCAAGGTTTCAAATTTTTATCGTAATAGTAAGATTTCTGAAGTAAATATCGCACCGTTTTTTTTGACAAAACCCTTTGATAATAGACCTTATGTCACAGTAAAAATTTTTGATAAAAATATAACAGCTTTATTAGATTCCGGAGCAAATTTAAGTGTCCTAGGAGGTCATTATTTGGCTATTTTAGAAAAATTTAACTTAACAATAGATAAATGTGTAGAAACGTTAGTAACAACAGCTGATGGAAATTCTCAAAGTGTAATAGGATGTGTTTATTTGCCAATTTGCATTGACAATATATGTAAAATACTTAAAGTTCTAGTAGTACCTTCTTTAAAGCATAAATTAATATTAGGCAGTGATTTTTGTAAAATATTTTCAGTAGAATTAAATTTTTTTAATAATTCTTGGTCCGTAAATTGTAACTTGAATGATGTAGAGATTTGTGCTTTGCATACAGTATCAGAAATGTCACCTTGTATAACTACTAAACTTACTAAAGAACAACAAAGACAGGTTGATAATATTTATGAATCTTTTAAAAGTATTTCGTCTGAAGATACTTTAGGGTGTACTGACAAGATTTCGTTAGATATAGATACGGGTGATTCTAAACCGTTTAAAATACGACAGTACCCTATGTCCCCCTTTATGATGAATATTTTAAATAAAGAGTTAGACCAAATGTTGAAATTAGGAGTTGTTGAACCTTCACATAGCCCTTGGAGCTCACCTGTACTTTTAGTTAAAAAAAAAACTGGAGAATATCGTTTTACATTTGATGGTAGGCATCTAAATAAAATCACTAAACCAGATGCATATCCTTTTAATAGAGTGGATAGAATTTTAAGCATGTTGCGAGGGGCTAAATATATTAGTTCGATCGATTTAAAAAAAAGCTTTTTGGCAAATACCACTTACCCCGCAATCGAAGGAAAAAACTGCTTTCGCTGTGCCTGGTAGGGGTTTATTTCATTTTAATAGAGTACCTTTCGGACTCATAAATAGTGCGCAAACACAACAAAGACTTATGGATGCTGTTTTTGGCCCCAAATTTGAACCAAATCTTTTTGTATATCTTGATGATATAATTATTGTTTCTGAAACCTTTGATAAACATATAGAAATTTTAAATGAAGTATTAAATGTTTTAAAGGATGCAAATCTAACAGTTAACTTAAAAAAGTGTGAGTTTTTTAGAAAATCTCTTAAGTATCTTGGATTTTTAGTGGACTCTGGCGGCTTAAGGACCGATCCGGATAAAATATCTGCAATGGTAAATTATCCGAGGCCCACTAACACCACAGAAATTAAAAGATTTATTGGTATGACCTCGTGGTATCGTCGGTTTATACCGCATTTTTCAACTTTAGTATCACCTTTGAATGACCTTTTGAAAGGTAAAGTAAGAAAAAAACAGTCAATATTGTGGTCAAAGGAAGCAGAAAATTCTTTTATACAATTAAAACAGGCTCTTGTCTCTGCACCTATTCTAAACGCACCTGATTTTAGTAAACCTTTTGTTATACAATGCGATGGTAGCGATGTAGGTATCGGCGGTCTTCTTTTTCAATACATAGACGGTAAAGAATCTGTTATTGCGTTTGCGAGTAGAAGCTTAACCCGTACAGAAAGAGCTTATTCTACTTGTCAAAAAGAATTATTAAGTTTGATATTTTCTATAGAATTTTTTCGATATTTCATTGAAGGACAACATTTCACAGTAATTACTGATCACTCGGCTTTACAATGGTTAAAAAATTTACAAAATCCTACTGGAAAATTAGCTAGATGGTCTTTAAAATTACAACAATATTCGTTTGATGTAACACATAGAAAGGGAAAATATAACGTGGTAGCGGACGCTTTGTCTAGGAGCATACCTACGTCCGTAGATTTATTAGATATTTCTCCCCAAAATGTGGATAAATTTTATGTAAAAATGAGGGAAAATATACTCAAAACCCCAAAAAAGTATCCTGATTGGAAAGTCAATGATGGTATTGTTTATAAATTTATTTCGTCAAAAATGCCTTTTAAGAGTAATATATCTGAATGGAAGTTATTAGTTCCTAAGTCTCAAAGGCTTGAGATTATTAAAAATTGTCATGACCCACCTACTAGTTCACACCTAGGTTTTTATAAGAGTTTTAGTAGAGTTCAAGATTTGTATTACTGGCCTAAGATGCGCAGAGATATATTGAAATATGTACGCTCTTGTAAAATTTGTGCTTCTCAAAAAAGCTCTAATGAAGCAAGAATAGGCAAAATGGGTACAGACAAGAATGTTAATTTTCCTTGGCAAGTCATAGCTGTGGATATTATGGGTCCATTACCTAGATCTCCACGAGGTTTTACTCACTTATTAGTTGTAGGCGACTGGTTTTCCAAGTACACTTTAGTTCATCCTTTAAGAACTGCTACTGCTAGTAACATAGTAAAATTTATGGAAAATAATGTATTTTTAGTATATGGAGTTCCACAATATATCATTTGTGATAACGGTTCTCAATTTGCGGGAAAAACCTTTAAGGCTTTTGCTGATAAATATCATGTCCAGAAAATATGGTTTAATGCATTATACCACCCACAATGTAATTTCGTTGAAAGACAGAACCGAACAGTTGGTACGGCTATCCGAAGCTACATAACTGAACACAAAGAATGGGACAAACATCTTTCTGAGATTCAGCAGGCTATAAATACCGCCAAACATGAAGTTACTGGGTATTCTCCATCATTTCTAAATTTTGCGCGCTATGTTCCCTTGTCAGGAGATTATTATGGTGAAGTCGAATTCACAAAGGATATTAATTTACTTCCGGGTGACCGACAAGGTTATGTTTCCGATTTTACAGGTTTATCAGAAGTATACTCTGAGGTAAAGGAGAAATTAAAGAAAGCTTATGAGCGTAATAAAAAGGCTTATAATTTGAGAAAACGTGATAATGTTAAATTTGCGGTAGGCGATAAGCTCTGGCGTAGAAACAAAGTTTTATCGGACGCGGTAAACAAGTTTTCTGCCAAACTAGCTCCCAAATATGTTTTATGCACGGTTCGAAAGAAAATTTCGAATATTATTTATCAATTAGATAATATGGATTCGTCAGATGCAGGTACATGGCATGTCAAAGATTTGAAGCCCTACCTAGGTTCGAATTCTGACGTCTCGGTTGGATAACCGGATCTAAAATTAGTACTTTTCTTGAATAAACTTTTGGTATTTAATACATTAACATTAAATTATTCAAATTAGTATTTGTAAATAGTGTATAGTACATTCCTAGATAGAACGTTAGATACCCTTTGTCTAAATTTTAAAGTAATAAAGGATATCTTTTTTTGAAATTTGTAAATATAGTTTAAGTCATTCGGTAGAAAATTTTTTTTTGGTAGATTTAAATATATTTCTTAAAATTGCTTTTTAATTAAACACAACGGTATGCAACCAGAGTTACGCTTAAAATCAGCTTATCTTTATGAGTGGAGAGGGTAACGAAGCGAGGCGATTTATACGCACCGAAAAAGAAAGCAGAACGATTTCGTTTTCCGTTACTCGAGGTTAGAACTTCGATTGCTCGATGAACCTTTAAATAGTGATGTATTTTCATTAAATTTTTTCTTGAAGACTTCAATACCAAAAGGGTTGATAGTCCCTCTTCTTAATTATGAAGCAGGCCTAATTATCTTCACCGGTTTAATCCGTAAGTAATTTATAAAGAAATAATTTTTTTTTGGCAGCGGCCATTTTACAACTCACGCTTACACTTCATTTCTTTCCAGGGTTTTACTATGGGGTAAAAAAATATTTTACTATTGGATAAAAAAATTTCACTATTGGATAAAAAATTTTACTATTGGATAAAAAATTTTATTAATGGATAAACAATTTTCATATTGAATCCAAATAATTTAGTTTTGGACGAAAAATGTTAGTATTGGACAAAGAATTTTTGTATTAGATGCAAGTTTTATTATAAAAATGCAAATCTTCTAAAATTGGAAGCAAGTTTTATCAATCTTGGGATGCACATCGTAGTTATGCATTGCTTATTAACGTCATATTAAATTTTGGGTTGGAAACAAATTTTGTATGGAGATCGCGACGATAGTATGGTAGGATAGTTGGGATTTGTCCTTATGGAATTTTTGGAAGCGTCGAATATGGTATTGGAAACTTCTAAACCTGATCCCGAACTCTTCTAGAAACCAACAATTTTATCACTGTGGGTTGGATTTCACCAACATCATCCCCTACTAAAGTCACCATTTTCATTCACAGAAAAATTCCAGATAAGTGTCACAAATAAGTTTTTTTATCTAACGTTTTTTATGTAAATACTTCATATTTTTACCTTTTAACATTTTTAGAGTTTTTAAAGTATCATGTTCTATTTTTTTTAAAAACTATTTCTATTCTCAATTTTATTATTAACATGTTTCAATGAACAGTTACATATACTATTTTATTAAGGTATAAATTATCGACGCTACGTCTAATTAAAAACAAATTATATAAAAGGTTCTGTAAAGACTTTGTGATCACAATCTCTACGAAACATTTAGGTATAGTTATATAATAAAATTTGACTTTTAATCACCATATTGTCGATTCATGTTCTAGACAATATTATAAATAATATCTGCATAACATTTTATCGTCCAGTCGATATTTTTTTTTGTATATAATTTCACTTAATTTTAAGGCCTCAGTTTAGTTGTTTTATAATAAAAACACACCAAGTTTGATTGGTTTATAATAAAATCAATTTTATAATCACATTGTCCACTTATTTCAGGTATTTTGATACAAACCAAACTTTACAAACTAAATATTCCGATATTACTTACTATATTAATTATTTAATCTTTGATAAAAAATTGAACATCCTTTAGTAATATTCAGAGATATCAATCTAATCTTGACTTGTGCTAAATTTGAATTATTAATTTACATCTTTTTTTTTATACAACTAGTACTTTCTCTAAATTTTGATTAGTTTATCTTTCTTATAATCAAACTTCAGTTTCAGTGTAAATTATAATTATAGAAAGATTGGCGCCCCGTTATTCTGGAAAACTTACCATTATCTAAGTGAAATTAACATCTCTTTAAGATAAATTTATAAAAACATCTATCATTTATTAATCTTTATCTACCTAACACGTAAAACCATTCGTAAAGCATTTTCTTACCCATGACTCATCTGCCGAGTCTCTGAGCTACTGGGGTAGTAATATTTTTTCTTCAAATAACATAAAGTGCAGTAAGACTCTCAAACACTTGATGAAAATTAAATTTTATTGAACAGCGAAGAAATAATGTTACAAACGCTACTTTAAATTCATTTTTTCTTTCAGTGGTTTAGTTTGTACACATTTAATCTTTTTTTGCTAATATATTTTGCATAACAAATTTTATGATAATTTCCGTCATCCCCAAATAAATATGAATAAAAGTAAAACCTGCCTTTTATTTCTATATCACAATGCGTCACTGCAGCTTTAATATATATTTTTTCTAGTTTCCGCACCCGTTCCTGTACAAATTGCTTCTTAGAAATGTTTTTAATTTATTCTTATTTTTTCTGGATTTTCCACAGATCAGACAATGCTATATTATTTTAATCTGATTTTTATCTTCATTATAGGCTCACTTACATTTCTAATCACTTTACTAATATCAGAGGCAATATGTCTTGTCTCTACTAATATCATTCTTATTACAAAAAGATGTCTGACAAGAATAATGAAATCAGTACCGAAGAGTGTGCAAATAAGTGCCACCACTTTATTTTATAAGAATTTTTTCTTTCATTTGCACAATGTATAATAGACCTGATGCCAGTAACAGTTGGTTTTTTACCATTAGATTTTCTCTGCTTTCAGCAGTTTCGCAAAAGTAACATGCAGTTTTTTCATTGATAATGTATCTACAATATACATAAACTGTAATAGCCTAAATGTAAGTAAGTAAGTAAGTAAGTAAGTAAGTTTATTGGTGCTATTACCATTGGTTTACACAAGTCAATACAGGACAGATTAAAAAAACATTATAAATTTATACAATACAAATTAAAAACATGTTTAAATACATATATTACTAAAATTGTTATTAAAATAATCATCAATAGAATAAAAACACTTATCAATTAAATAATTTTTCATCACAGTTTTAAATTTTATTTGTGACAATTCCTTCATGGTAGGAGGCAAAAGATTAAACATCTTAGGACCGTAATAAGTTATTCCCGCTTTTGATCTTGTTAACCTGTGATAATCGATATATATATTTGTTCTATTACGTGTATTATAATCATGTATTTCGATGTGAGAATTATAATTATTTAAATTTTGCTTTACATGTGTGAGACATTGCAAAATATATATAGATGGAACTGTAAGTATTCGCATTTGAATATAACTGTCTACACAGGAATCTCTATAGCTGAGACCACTTAATATTCTAACAGCTTTTCTTTGTAATGCAAAAACTCTACTGACACAGGACGCATGACCCCATGCCAATATTGCATAAGATATTTTTGATTGAATTAGGGCATGAAATGCTGTTACTAAAACAGGTCTGGACACTATTTTTGATAGATTACGAAGTACATATATGGATGATGATATCTTATTGCAAACAATATCTACATGATTATACCAAGTCAGCCTTTGATCTAAATAAATTCCAAGAAATTTTACACTTTGGAGATTGTTTATTGATGATGTGTCACGTAAAGAAAAGTACATTGTTTTCGTTTTAGAGTGGTTGAGACATAATTGATTGGCATGGAACCAATTTGTGACTTTTGATTGTGCATCTGCTAGTGATATTTTTAATGTGTTTACATTTTTATTTTTGTTGATCACAGTAGTATCATCAGCAAACATGATGAAGTCAGTGCTGGGGTCACTAGTAGATATATCATTAATATAGATTAAGAATAACAAAGGACCCAGCACTGATCCTTGAGGTACTCCATAAGTAACGGATCTAAGATCTGAGTTTTTTCCTTTGAAGGACACAAGTTGTTGTCGGTCTTTTAGATAAGATTCGATAAGCTGAATACTGTTCCTCGAGAAATGTAAATAAAATAATATATACTTATATTAATACTTATCCAGACAATAATGAGGCCAGCAGCCGACGTTTCTTGATGGGCCGAGAGCGTAGCGGAGGCGAGAGAGGAAGCATCGTGTCTTCGTCGTAGTAGTGTGCTTCGTTGTGTTTCAAGGGCTGTAGCGCTTTTAGTTAAAAAATTAGATCTGACATGAATCGAGACAAAATGAAGCCTATTAAATTTGTCAGTTTTTGGTGAAAGAAAAAATTGAATAGCTCGTTATATAAGCGAGTTAAGAATTTGAAAAATGTTGCTGATTTGTGTATCCTTTTGAATTTTGCCAGTTTTTTTATGCTAATTTTTTAATTATTGCAATAAATTATACTTCAAATTAAACAGCAATGTTTACTGGTCAAAACCAGACAAAAATTTTATTTTTATCTGTTTTAGTTCTAAAGTTATATTTGATTAAATATTAAATTTCTAAATTTCTTTTTTTTTAGTTTTTTTCTTATATCTTCGGTCTCGACCAATGGAGAGTGTCGTCAATTTTGATTTCCTATGTAAAATAACATGCTTTAATAAGTAGTGAAGGTCCCACCTGGTTATACTTCAGTATTGGGTAGGTCAAGAAAGAGAAGGCTTTTCGCGCTCTGCCCGACGGGCTAAAATAAGTAAAGCACGCAAGTAACAGTCCATAAAATTGGGATAATAATAATAGTTTATTTATCTTCAAAAAACATACATTTTATAGATACGTCAAGTGATATAGTGTATGTACAAGAAACCAAGGTCTTAAAATTTTTTTGATATCAGCCACCTCCACTATTACTCCTAATTTATTATTAAAGGGGTGAAAAAATTAAATTGTGATTTAGTGTGTGTACAAGAACCAAAGGCCTCAAGGTTGGTTTCGACATCAGCCACCTTCACTACCACCCCCACTTCATTATTAAAGGGGGTAAAAAAATCAAATTGTGATTTAGTATGTGTACAAGAACCAGAGGCCATCCCCACAAAAAAATTGGATATGGAAGTAGTGATTCTTTAGGCAGTGGTTTTTGCAGGGTACATTGAGAATTTAATATAAGATATATAAGGTATCCTTACATCAACTTGTAAAGTATATTCTGCATGCCAAGGGTCTAACTGATAGATGAGCAGCGAAATCGGATTGCAAAGACACTAAGAATTATACTTATAAACAGTAAGAGGGGAGCAAGAAGTTGTAGAGAGGTCATTGTCACAAAAACGTGCACTTTGCATTCCTTCACCATAAAAGTTCAATTTAAAAAAAAAAATAAGTTGTTTTCAGGTTTTAATATTTAAAGTAAAATCGGATTAATATAAATAAAATATTTTGTTCGAATTAATCGTTTTCTTTCTGTTTTTATTTTATACAACAGTATGTGAGATCTCATGTTATGTATGTCCCTACCCCAATGTATTAGACTAAAAATATTTTTTTACCGTAATATAGATTAAAAGAAAGAAGAAACGTTTTGAAAAACTCAAAAAAAAAAAAAAGGTGATACGATACCATACGGCTTTTATGAAATACGATTTTTGTATTAACAAGGATGAACTTTTTTGTTATGCCATACAGATCAGTTGGACCATGGGGGTCGCTTTTCGGAAAATGAAAATTATTCCTGTACTTCTGTCCCATTATTTTTGTATGGCATTCTCTTTTTAAGGGGCACAGATATAAATACAGCCCAAATAAACGTAAGCCGTACAGGATCATTTGAAATAATGCAACCCCTGTGGGTTACGATTTTCACTTTTCCGCGGCTTTCCCATGTCCCACCTAAAATGTACGGCATAGGGGCTCAAAGTGATTTATTTCTGTAGGACTACAAAAATTATACCTTTTCAAGCGGTATCATATGACCCCCTAAAAATTTAGCATGGACTTGTGGTCTATAAGTGTCTCCAGTAAATATTCTCACTTTAGTTAACACGTTGATTTTACTGCTTAGAATAGAGTAGGTGGTGATGACCTTCCTTAAATGTAAGGATATATATTTTATTTTACCAGTTAAGGTTCTAGCTCTGTAAATGAGTGAGTAATTAGTTCTAGTTTTTACTGGTTTGGCGCCAAAATTATTGTATTCATAGAAACGATAAGCATAATGTCTCACATTTGTTAACAAGAAATTTTAGTCAAAAATATGCAATATGTTACTTATTTAGTTACCATTTGTTTGATATTTTGTTAGTTTATATATTTTTAAAATAGCATTATTTTTTAAGTATATTATCGGCTTTTTAGCGGGAAATTTGAATCTAAACATCACATGCGTTAACCTCACTTGCGTTATTTGTTAAGTTGGAACACGCAAATAGAAAAGTTGCAATGTACAAAAAACTAGTTTTTTGTGTTCTTGGATTCGGAATGACGTCTAGAAAAATATGCAAAAGTTTCAAACCCACATAAATAATTGCAAGAGTTATAAACAAATGGAGATTGAAGAAATAACGAGTTTCGTTTTTTGCAAATAACTTGAAAACTATTAATATTTAAGAAATTTTAAAGAACGATTCTTAAAGAGGGAGAAATTCTCAATAAAAAAGTCCCAACTCCAGAAGCTTTATCTCTATTGTTAATAATTTTAATTTAATGTTGAAAATAGAGCTCGGCGCAGCGAACACTAAGCCGTTACGATGGAGTTTGCATTTATATTTCAAGTCGGATAATTGTTAAACAAAAGCCACTAAAATTATTTCGCTTCATGGAGACCTTATGTCAACTATACTTTATAGAATTATGACATTGCGATGTTTTTAATTGTTATATACTATTAGTTATTATTTAACATAACAAAAAACTAAAAAATGAAAATGAGACGTTGAACATTTTTTTTTTTATTAATTTTAATTATTATTCCTGTTTTTATACTCAAAAATACTATAATATTACATAAACCTAAAATTTTTATTGCTATTTGTTTAAACAAATTTTATAAAAAAATAGATAAATTACGTATTTTTGAAAAAAAAATTTTAATTGTTTATAATCATTTTTTTCGTTTTCTCATTATTTAAACAAATTATTAAGAAAAAATTTGATTCTTAAAATTTATTATTTGCAATTCTCTACAAGGTGGAAAAAGAAAAAAAATTTAGTTGTTAATTTATTTGTTTATGCAATAAACATGTTTATGCAATAAACAATTTGTTATTAACAATTGCCGAATGTGTTTATATTTTTTTTTAGATAGAAAAATAAAGCAAACAAAAACATCGTATACATAAACATGACAAAAAAAAAAAAAATTTAATATTTTTTATAGAATTTTAAATTTAATTTTTTTTGACATGTTTATGTATACGATTGTTTTTGTTTGTTTTTTTTTTCTATCTAAAAAAATATAAACACATTCGACGATTGTTAATAACAAATTGTTTATTAAATAAACAAATAAATTAACAACAAAAAAAAATCTTTTTTCCATCTTGTAGGGAATTGCAAATAATACATTTTTTTTAAAATAAATTTTTTCTTAATAATTTATTTAAATAATGAAAAAAAGGAAAAACTATTATAAATAATTTAAAAAATTTTTCTTAAGAAATTTTTTTTATCACAATATTTTATAATAAATATAATGACAAAAAACTTTTTTCAAAAATACGTAATTTATCTACTTGTTTATAAAATTTGTTTAAACAAATAGCAATAAAAATTTAAAGTTTATGTAATCTTATATTATTTTTAAATATAAAACAGTAATAATAATTAAAATTAATAAAAAAAAAATTTCAACTTCTCTTTTTTAATTTTTTATTAGGTTAAATAATTATTAACTAATAGACTATAACAATTAAAAACATCGCAAAGTCATAATCCCATAAAGTATAGTTGACATAAGGTCTCTACGAAGCGAAATAATTTTAGTGGCTTTTGTTTAACAATTATCCGACTAGAAATATAAACGCAAACTCTAAAAAAATTGTTAATTAACAATAGGCTCATTTTATGAAAAATCGGTGAAACATTTTTTTTTCCAACAGGATATTGTTCCTTTAAGTGTCTAAATGATACCATAATTTTAAAAAAATTTTAAATTAACATTTAATAACATAAAAAAAATATTTTTACTTATTACGGCCGGTTTCAGAGCATCATAACAGCTTAGTGTTCGCCGCGCGGAGCTCTATTTTCAATATTAAATTAAAATTATTAATAATAGAGATAGAGTTTCAGGAGTTAGGACTTTTTTATTGGAAATTTCTTCCTCTTTAAGAATCCTTTAAAATTTCTTAAATATTAATAGTTTCCGAGTTATTTTCAAAAAACGAAACTCATTATTTTTTCAATATTCATTTGTTTATAACTTTTGCAATTGTTTATGTGCGGGTTTGAAACTTTTGCACATTTTTCTAGACGTCATTCCGAATCTAATTATATTTTTACGAGCTTTATCAAGCATTAACACGGCTTTGAACTTGTGAACTAGTCTATCAGCGCTATCTGCTATTCCGAGTCTGTGTAGGTGATGATTTAGTCTGCAGTGCCCAGTATATAAGCCCACTAGAGTTCTTAGTTATTTAACTGTAATAGTTTTTTAGTTCTTGATTTCTGAGGATATGTAATAAACTCCTTTGAATGAACTAATCCTGGTAGTTCTTGCCAGTACTGGAGGATTTTCCTCTCGGTCCAGGCCAAGATGGTTGTTTTCGCAGTGCTTGCCGATATGCCAAGATCTGATTCTGGTCCGATAAATTGTAATACTGCACCTTCCCTGGCTAAGGAGTCGGCTATTTCGTTGCCCACCATGCGAGAGTGGCCCGGTATCCAGACCAGAGTTAATTTGTTGTATCTACCCAATCGGGTTAGAGCCTTTTGGCAGTTCAGACCAACTTGGACTTGCAACGATGTGAGCCTAGAGCTTTGAGAGCTGCTTGGCTGTCTGAAAAGATTTTTATTGATCTGTGTCTAGGCTGCATCTGTTCAAGCCTCCTTGTACACAGTCAGGGACCGAAACCGAAATTTATTTCGTACACCATTTTCGGTTACGTTTTCGGTTTACAGAGCAGCGTTAATTTGGTTTTTGGTTTCGGTTTTCAAAGCAACATCAATTCGGTATTCGGTTATGATCTCGGTTTTCCAGAATCTCACATTCCGGTTTTCGGTTACGGTTAGGAAAAATTCCTAATTACGGTGCGGTTTTCGGTTAAAATTAAATTACTGCTTGCAGGGACCGAGAACGAAATTTTTTTCGGTTCGGTTCCCCTTACGGTTATCTAACATACAATATTTTCGGTTTTCGGTTATGGTTTCGGTTTTCAGAGCAGTGTTAATTTGGTTTTTGGTTTCGGTTTTCAAAGTAGCGCCAATTCGGTTTTCGGTTACGGTTTCGGTTTTCCAGAATCTCTCATTTCGGTTTTCGGTTAGAAAAAAAATCGTATTTACGGTCCGGTTTTCGGTTCGGTTACGGTCCCTGTACACAGTTCAATGGCATGAACTTCGTCTGAAAGACAGTCGTATAATTACTCAGGCTCGAAGTAATTCTTACCTTTGGGATGCGACTGTATGCTCCAGCTCCAACTCCCTCAAGGGTTCTGGAGCCGTCTGTGAACCAACATATGTCTGCTCTTTGAGGTCGGTTTTATTTCGATCCCATTCGTCCCTTCCAGGATCATTATATCTTACTTTTGATACTTTGTTTCTCACTTACGTTAACTAGCATTTTAAAAAATTGTCTTTCTTAACAAAACTAATTAAGTTTAAGCTTAACCACTTACTTAAAATATCTAAGTATTTATCAATTTTTATGTTCTAATCTGAATGTTATTCAGTCGAACCTCCATAACTCGAAACCCCAAGGGGATTAAAAATCAGTTCGAGTTAGAGAAACTTTAAGTTATGGGAACTTTTTAATAAAGATAATAGATATTTATTGCTTTGAATTGCTTCGAGATATAGAAGATGTCGAGTTATGGAAGTTCGACTGTAGTTCGAAATACATTTTTCTTAAAATTACTTTCTGCAAATGCACGTTTTCGTGACAATGACCCAGGGCCCTTGTGTAGAAAAATGCCAGGTCACATTAGAAATATATGTTTAATGAAGAATGTCATACACGAAACAAAGAAAATATAGGCCACATTCTATGGGAAGACCCCCCCTGCGGGTTTGGGCTCTTGTGCACTGCACAATCGTGCTATGCCATAGCTCTGCCACCATTAATAAAGAGTTATAGAGAGATCATTAAATTACTTTCCAAATGCTATTAACTATTATTAAAAAATTAATGACAAAAAGCATTTAATTTACTACACTGACTGACTATACTAAGCAGGAAAAATACATCAATTTTGTACATATAGCCCATATAATTAATGAACTCTTTTTAACTTTTGAACATTAGAAAAAAAAAATTTTTTTAAATGGCCACATATAAAAAGGGTATTGCTTTATACCACCACAAAATTTAATATAAAAATAATAAGCAACTTTCGAAAAATTACCAGCTAAAATTTAATGTGACGAGAATCTCATTAAAAATGGGTATTTTTTAAATAGTATAGTACAATGGTGGAAACCGAAAAGTAAACGACTCTTTGAGCAGATTTGGCTAATTTTGAATAGTGTACAATGAGATTCATCCAGTGGAGTAATCATGTGAAATTGTTGTTACATATTATGTTGTAATGCAAGTAATATTGAAGTATTAGTATTATTATTATTAGTATTTAAAACTAACATTAGACCAAACAAAAAAAAAAAAAAACATTTTTCGGTTTTCGCCGTTGTACCTAGAAGTGAAAAAGATGCAAAACTTAGAATGTCATATGTAATGATATTTTTTTTATAAGTGATTCACGTAGTAAAAGATATCTTCCTCGGTTTCTTTATGGTCCCGATGCTTCGCTCTTTAAATCGAAAAATTTAGTATTTAAAAAAGTTTTGTTTTCTTTTTAAAACACGGCGTATACAGGGTGTCTCACCGGGAACTGAATCGATTGATATAGAGAAAAGTACGCATCAGAAGTTTTTGAAAATTTTGGGAGTTACTAAAGTCAGTGTGGCCAATCCAACTAAAATAATTACAAGCAGCTGGCACTTCCGCTTATATCAGAAATCGATAGCAACTTGCTTATTTTAAATGGAACACCCTATATATTTCAGGGTTTTCGAAAAGAGCGTAAAATTCTGAGTCAAAATCGCAAATATTTCAAAAAGTTGAAAACTTTAAACCCACAATGCTAATATCAGAAAAAAGGGAATTTAATTTTACACAACTTAACGTAAAAAAATACAAGGTGTTCCATTTGACCTAAACAAGTTTTCGCGGTTTGAAGTTGACAAAATGTCACGCGAAAAACGGAACACTTGGTATGATATTATTGAATTTATTTCAGTTGTAGAACGTAGTTCTCCTTGTGTTCTTTTTATGTGCCAAGAAGCAAATGAGGATCTTTTACACGAAGAAAGTTATAACGGTTCTTGCAAACCGTTGCATCTGTCAAATTTTCTATAAAATGTCAAATATCTCTGAAACGGATGGATTTAGGCATAGGGTATCCTACATGTTTTTGACTCAGAATTTTACACTCTTTTCGAAAACCCTGAAATATATAGGGTGTTCTATTTAAAATAAGCAAGTTGGTATAAGCGGAAGTGCCAGCTGCTTGTAATTATTTTAGTTGGATTGGCCACACTGACTTTAGTAACTCCCAAAATTTTCAAAAATTTCTGATGCGTACTTTTCTCTAACCAGAAGTCAAAATTCAAAATGGCGGCTCCAATATGGCGGATGGATTTTTTTAAAAGCAAGGGCATAAAAATTTGGTAACACTATTAACGAAAAACAGTATTTGAAATTTTTTTTTAATTACAGTAATATTTTTATATGAAAACATTTGGAAGTCTAATTAATAATCTTTAATTTTGGTCCTTATATTAATATCTTGACATAGGTGCCAAAGTTTCTGAGATATTTAACATTGAAACTAAATCATCATTCAAACGCTATTTTTAAATTTAGATATTTCAAAAACTATCAATCGCACAGAAATGAAAAGAAAATCAAATTCATCCTCAGTTTATAAGCTCACTTTTTGGACTTTTACATTTTTCTTGCTAAATGTGATACTTTTCAAAATATTTGATGAAAATCGTTTTGAAATAGTTGTTTTCTCAAGCTAAAATAGCAATTTCCGAGTTTTTGCATCTTGAAAATGATCAATTTATATGTTGTGTTTAATTTGGAAGCACAAGGGGAGGGGCTGAGACGTTTGGGAAAAAGTTCCTCTAAATGAGTTCTAACTGGCAAAAATTTAGCTTGTCTCTAATTTCTTCAACATATGTTCATTTTTGGTCTTCATTGCCTAGTAGTTGTTACCAAAATACATTTTAGAATATTCTCGGTAACCTTTTAAAATGAATATCTACCTATAGTGTCAATTTTGCCTTCATGTCTCTATGCATTGATATAAAGAGACAAACTTCTTTTGAGTATTTTAACTAACTATAACTAATTATAATTCCACAAAAGAAAGGAATTGAAAAGATCTTACCTCAGGCCACTTGTCAGGTATTACATCAAATAGGTCATCTTTTACATCTCCTTGTATAACAATTTCATCATCACCGGTTACAGAAGAACCACAGGCAAATTTGGTGCCAAAAAACTTTGCTGCCACTTTCAAGTCAATCTCTAAAATAAAATTGCAATTAGCAAGAAATAATATGATGAACCTAATAATGTACCAAAGCTACTTAACCCAGTAACTACAGTTACAGACTTCTTCTTGCCTCTTGGCGCTCTAGACACACAGACCTGTTTCGGACCATCTTCCTTCTTTTTAGTTTTTATCATACCTTTGCCCCCTCGCTTCTGTCGCTTCTTCTCTTCTTCAACAGGATTATCATCGCCTATTTTAACTTTTTCAAATTCTGATGGTAAATTGCGTTCCAACCACTGTTTACATTTTTCATATTCAGGATAATATTCACAGTACTAAAAGAAACATTTAATTTAATTCTTTTTTTTTTTTTAACTAAATTTCTACTAACCTCAATTGGCATAGTACAATTTCCACAGTAAACTACTTGTAGAGGGTAAGTGACATTATCTCTGGGGCCCTGTGTTAATTTATCCTCCTTAGACATTTCCAAACAATCTCAATTTAACGTTTATAAAACTTTTTATAAAATATGTTCGATCGGTGAAATAACCTAAAAATATGACAGTTTCCCTAATATTTGTTAAGTTGGTCACAAGAAAATATCTAGAACACTACAGTCTTCTTCTTCTGACCTACGTTGAAGCATAGATTAAAGAATTCGCGAAAATATAACAAATGAACTCAATAGGCGTCTGAAAATAAGGAGTACGCCACCTGGTGGTCTATAGTCAAACTAATTATGGGCTTTTCAGTCATTGTCTCTTTGTGTACGATGATATCAACAATAAGTAAATGATAAACTGAGATGCTAAGTTATTAAAAATATGATAGCGTTTAAAGGGGCTACAATTTGCTGGAGCCAGCCTAGTCGGTATCCTTTGTAGATTGCAGGGACAACTCGTGAAAGTTGAGTTGGCACGACAATGTTCAAAACATACCCTCTTTGATATAGACACCTTGGCCCGGGTAGCAATAATAATGTCCTAGACAATCACACATTGTAAGTGAAATTTTTGAAATAAGTAAATATATGTAATTCCAGTATATCTAAAAGTAATGTATACTATTGCACCATGCACTATTATGTTTTAACCCCTGAATATTTCTATTTCATATTTTACAAAATACTGTTTCATTTATTTTACTTAAAGAATTAATAAATGTCTTTTCAGTTATATTCAATGTACCACTAATTTCATGGGTATTTGAATCTGAGACACTTGTTTGTAAACATAGAGCATACACATTTATTTATTAAGTTTTGTGTTGAATATGGGTTGTACCACACAAAATAATATATCCTGCATTTAAATCATATTCCCCTTCATACACACACTTAGAATTTTTACATTTTTAGTGCTTTACAAATGTTCCATACATTGCAATATGCTTAACCTAAATGTCACTCGTTTCCTGAAAAAAAAAAAGTGATTTAAACTACAACTGTACATAAATTTAGAAATATTTAAGTTTATTAATATTTAACTAGCCAGGCACCGTTTATTTCGAAGAAAGTGTACTTTTCAAGGGAAAAACTAGATAACCTAAAAAATATATGAATTTTGCTGAATAATGCCATTAACGTCTTGCAAATCACTTACAACAAAATCTTACAAACCTTTAGATCATATATTATTAATATTATTATTTTTAACGCCAAAAATAACAATAAACAGAAAAATATCAATATAAGTATTCTCCACACAAATAAATAAAAAGCCTATAATTAGTTCACGAGTTCTCCACTTCGGCGCTGGCATCTTAAATTCAGACGCCTATAGGGATTTACCTTCGATACAAAGGAATTCACGTATAAGGAAAAGTTTATATAGTAAAGTAACAGCGGAAACAAAGATGTTTTAACTCCTAGATCGCTCAACCCTATCTCAATTTTGTATAAAACATATCCCACTTTTTCAAGTAAAGAACCGCCCATTATCTCTCCCACTTAGGGATGGCAACGATATATCGATATATTAGAAATATCGATATATTATTCGAAAAATATCGATATATTTGTATCGTTATTTTGCTGCCGATATATCGATATAACTATCGATATATTTTTATATATCGGAATAGTCTCACTGCAGAGCCATAGGATATTCTCCCCCTCGCTCGTCAATTTTTATTTTGGTGAAAAATATTTTTTTAAGATGCCCCCCCCCCGCTCATCAATTTATTTTGATGGAAAAAAATTTTTATTTTTTTAGAAAATTCTTCCGCTTATCAATTTTTATTTTGGTAGAAAAAATTGTTTTTTAGATTTTCTCCCCCCCGCTCATCCATTTTTTCGAATATATCGATATATTTATTTCGATATATCGGATTGTATCGATACATGCTTGCGATATATCATATCAATAGGTATATCGATATATAATTTTTTTTGCCATCCCTACTCCCACTCTGCTTCCACTCCGGGCCCAACTACAAACACTCGTGTTGTCTATGCGCATGCCTTGCATCTAGTTGGTGTCCTGTCGCAAACCTTCGCGACGTTGTCAAAGATCAGAGACAAAAGCCGCTGAAAGCGGGGAATTTTGAAGTGGTCAAACGCAATAACGTTGAGCGATCGGAAAATGTAGAGAAAATGGTGACAGTCCGGCAACACCGCTGGTTGCTTCGATCAGTTGATAGTGCCGCTTGAGATTTGATTGCGTTTGCGCTTTAAGAGCGTAAAATCTTGTTGAGAAACTCGAACGGACCCGACAATAGCAATGGTAAAGTCCGGCAATTCCAACATTGGTGTCTCGCTTTTTGAGGCGTGTTAATATTGCTCTCTCCGTTGAGATGTTTGCTGCTTTGTCATATACGAATTCCTTATGGGTTAAACCATCTAGTAGTTAAAGATCTTTGAGCGGAAATTTGTTTTTTTTTTTACAGAAATCACGCTCAACAGATGGCGCCTGTAAAATTCAAATATGATGGTTGCACTGACCTCTATATATTAAATGGATAGCCGATGTGTGAGCTGAGAAATGGTACAAATACGATTTGCACACGGGGCTGCAGAGTTTGCGCAGTAAGAAGAGTGAACTTAGCCACTTGTTGCTGGCAACACGTTGCCAACTTCACGCTGTCAATTAATTTTTGGCAACGGAAATAAGTTTTGAGGCAATCATGTATTTATGATTAGAAAATTATAAATTCAGTATTTGGTCACAAAATAATTATTAATGAATATGACATACCACATTTCAATACATTAAATTAATAACCGTTCTGTGGGCTGAAAAATGATCAAAATACGATCAATTCAAATTTCTGTTTATAAATGAAGAAAAGCACATCCCTCTATCTACATTTTATAGGTTATATCCATATTTTATGTTATATTTTGCACTGTATCCCGGCCCCAAATACGTAAGTTGAACAAAGTTTTCGTTTATCAGATGGTAAATGATTCATGGTCATTTTAAATTTCTTAGTGAATAGTTCGAAATTCGGATAGAAGGCAGCTATTTGTTTTCCTTCACTTTTTAGAGTTGTGACGTCACACATGCCACTTGAATGTATTTATTACATGAAGGAATAATAAGCTCCAAAACTCCACAAATTTAATTTAAAATTAAAGTTTTTGGTGCCCCTGTTCGTACAAAAAGGTACAACGCAATGTCGCATTTTTAAATAAAGCACTTAAAACGTATGTCTCTTATCTATGACTTAAAACATAAAACACCGAAAAAGTGAGGTTAACAATTGAGATCGGTGCGGTGTTTATGGATAAATTTGTTTCCCAAATAATGTCTCAAAACTTATTTCCGACCTGACCGTTGCCAGATTGCTTTTTTAGCAACGCGTTGCTAGCAACGTATTGCTAACTTCAGAACGAAAAACAAGTAAACTGCGCAAGACGTAAAGCCCCGTAGCACACGACTTTCGCCTTTATTGAATTATTCAATTTTGGCTAAAATTTCACGCGCATCCCTATGGTATAGGCTATCCATTTAATATATAGAGGTCAGTGGATGGTTGTCTTACTTCCATAATTAATAGTACAAGAAAAACTTGGCATTTTGTATGATATAATGTCCATAAAAACTAATATTACGAAAGTTCAATCAGTCGCCATTTGACAGCTAATGGCGGCGGTTTTTCTACGTTCTCAGATCTGTGACGTCACGTGCGTACGACCTATAGGCACAGATCAAACAAACTAGATGTTTCACTTAATAGGTTTGTTTTGGTTTTGAGAAATAGCAGTCCTCGGATGTCAGGCACATGCGCAGTTAGTAAAACGTGTTCTGGTTTCTCTTGGACTATTTCGGATTTCTCAGTCATTTGTTCTGGTTTTGTGTTAGCAATAATCTGGGATTGTCAGGGACCGTCAGAAATTGTACTTGCCCTCGAGTGTGGACAGATCAGGACTGTTTTTGTTGAGCATGCGCTTTTGCGTGTCACGTTTATTCACTGCTACCTAGTGATGCGACATTGAACCGAAAGTATCGATAGTTCATATCGATGGTAACATCGAATAGACTTATCGATATATGATATTTATCGGGTGAAAAACATCGATATTGTAAATTATCGATATTTTTTTAAAGTTTTTGATAAGCGGGGGGGGGGGGGGGGTCCCTGATCCAAATTTTTCTTTTGATGGACGAGGGGGAAGGGAGATTCTCCTCATTACAAATTTTTTGACGAGCTGGGCAAAGCGAATCCTAACAAACAGGTGTACCACAACCCAAATGATTCAGATTTGCTTTATTTTTTTATTATAAAATACTGTCCGATATTTTTGCTACTACATCGATATTTCATCGATGTTTAAAAATGTAAGTTATCGATGTAAAAATATCGGATATCGTACATCGCGATATCGATGTTTTCGATACATCGATATATATCGCGCATCACTACTGCTACCGCTAGTTTGGCGAAGTGCGGATGTGGAGTCGTCTTCTGCCTAACTGAACGTAACCTCTCGCGACTGGTGTATCGCATTATGTTTTTCTTTACGTTATTTGTTAAATATGACATAGGTATTTCGTCTTCTGATGATGATGGACCAATATTAAAAATTGTCAATGGTACTATACCTACGGGAGTTTTTGAAAAAATGCCCAAAAAATATGATTATAGTGAAACACAAAAAATTCATCGCTTTGATTTCCATCTTCATTTCATTTCTACTATAACAACAATAATAAATGCCTTTATTTACATTGAACTATTTATACAATTCATGTGTTTCGGTGAAGATCGCGCTGTTCCATTTAACCGATTAACAATTAAAAAATCTGACAAATAACACTCTTCTGAAAATTATTTTTGAATACATTTCATTGAAACCATATATTCATTACATATATCCCCCTAGACATACCTAGTTCTAAAAGGTTTTAAAAATTATAGAACTAAACATATTCTTCAAAGAAGGATGTCGCTGCTAAAATTAAAATTACACATGAATCGTTTTCAAGGAAGGCAACTCAAACTTCTTGAATGTTTGTAATAAGAACACATATCAAAAGATGGCGGGATAATCGCGCCAGTATTCGTTCTGGTTCAATCAAGAGTTCTAGATAGTTTCGGACTGTTAGGGATTTTTTGCATCTACGCATACTGTCCTGCGCAGTTTCCAAACTGTTTCCGTTTTGCGAACCAAAACAAACCTAATAGTATTCCCTATGTAACCAGTTTCATTTTTTGTCGTGTGACGTTTACCTTCCAGGATTCTGCGCAGAAGTCATAAACAGAGCAACCTAGCGGTTGACATGGAAGTTAAGACCAGCGAGTACAATGTCACAGGAGAGAGTGTTTAGTACTGAAATCTCAGAGATGGAAGTCGTCATCAGCTACAACAGTGATATTAATTATTTTGGAATGCAGTGTATTCTATTGAAGCTTAGAGTTCTTATTGTTATACATTTAAGTGGTTTTTTTGAGTATTTATTAGGTGACTTTTAATTATTGTTACGTGTCATCACCTCCCTCCTGTGTCTATACTCGCTGGTTAAGACTGCTTGGTATATGCGCAAATCACTACACAAATTCATACCTTCCAGGAGTTGATTTATTATCTAAACCATGAAACGTCATAAGTGAAACATCTGGTTTGTTTAATCTGTGCTATAGGATAGCTATTTTTTTCTATCGTATTCATAAAGATAAAGATAAAGATAATTTTCCGCCTTTACCGTTTATCAAACGGTAAATCGTGAACAAAATCCTTCTAGATAAGTGGCAAAAAATCCCTTTTATCGAAATGTATGACTTTGACAACTATGACAAAGAAGAAGTTTCTTCTTCTGTAACCTTGATAATGACCACAGAAGAATTTCTTCTGTGATATTGATATGACAGTGTTTGAAATTTAAACTTGTGTTATTCTTTGTTGTTTTTACTAACTGTAACTGCTTAATATTTCCTAAAATAAGCTGTGAATATAATGAAACGATCTGGAACCGGAGGGGTAAAGATATCGCATTAAATATCACAAAAAATTATATAATTATGTTTTAGTGGAAAGCCTTTGATTTTGGCCCAGAAGTAATTCCAGTGTTAACATCACCTGTTAAAAATATTCAGAAAACCACTCGTAAGAATGTACACTTAGAAAAAAATAATAGAAATTCCAAAAATATTGTGGTCAAACCGCATAGTTTCGATTTTAATAAAAGTATAACCCCGAAAACAATAAATGATTTAGCAGTTCACCCAAAGAAAATACAGGAGGTCGAGGAATGGTTAAAAAATAATGTGGAGAATCAAGAGATGGTTAGTGTTTTTTTCCATATATCGTAGCCATTGCGCCAGTGGTATTCATTCTTTAGTATTTGGGGACTTACTAGTTTACTTCCAAAGGTCAATGCCTATTTATAATACTTTAATTTAAAATATAACGGTTTTTATTCTCTAATATATTGACTTCCCTCCTACACTCATCTTAACTCAAGCCTCACTTGAATGTGCGTAGGGTAAACTTTTCGTCTTTCTATCGCAAGACGCAAGACAAATCATTTATATTTATAAAATATTTTGTGGACACACTTTGGTTATTTATTGAAGTATATTATTGTAAATGTAATTAACATCCCTTTGAATAACCTGCCACTATGCAGTTTTTTTTTTTTTTTTCCTAAAGTAAGTATAAAGTTATATAAGACCGTATGGTTAAGGATGTTAGTTTTTAGAATCTCTCCTCATTTTTACTGTTGTCTGGACCAACTGGCTCTGGCAAAACAGCCACCATAAATGTACTTTGCAAAAAAATGGGTTTTTCAATATCTGAGTGGGTTAATCCGATGGATCAGGACTATGAATTAGTTAGAGGTCCCAACCAAGTAAGCAGATTTTTAGAGTTCCTTACGGAATCTAGATGGAATTCTCTATTTGAAATTGGAAATATTAGAAGAGTTACTTTGGTTAAAGATTTTCCGAATGCAGTTATACATCAACCAGAAGAGTTTTTTAATATTATAGAGTAATAAGACTCGATTTTTAAATAATAGAAGTTTATAATGTTATATCTTTTTAGGGAATGTTATTATACAATAAAACATCCTATTATTTTTATTTGTACTGACGCAAGTAGTAAAGGTATAAATTTATCAAAAACCTTATTCCCAGAAGAAGTTATTAATAAATATAAAATAACGCATATCAGGTAAGAAACTGCTGTGTGTAAGGAAATCATTTGTTCGATATTTTGGAATAGTTTATCTGAGTAATCTAATCTGATCCTTTAATCGAGGAATTATTAACTATACTGAACCCGTTAAAGGAGGATAGTAATAAATGCACATGATCAGTGCATGCAGCAAATCCTATTTGCAATTGAATTTGGAAGGAATGTAATTCAAAATAAGTTTTACGAAGACTTATCAAATTAACGTCACTCTGTTAGATGTCCCACTTGACACTGATGTCAGTGCATTTCATCATTATCCTGCTCTTACAGATTCGGTATAGAAGGCGAATGTTGCACTATAATAAGATACTACTGAAATATTTTTACAAACATTTTTCACGGTAATATCTCAAATTCAAATTCATTTATTTTGTTATTGGACAATTACAAATTGTATAACAATAGTCAGCGGTAAAAACAGTTACAAATGGTATAAATAAAAGAAAGATAAAATTAAGTGCAACTTAAATTAACTTAACCTATATAAAAAAAAACTCAGACAAACGAATAAAAACATTTAGCCACTAAGAACAATTTAATTTTTTTTTTTTTGAAATGAACTAAGTTAATATTATTTTGTTTCAATTCATCTGGCAAATGATTGAACATTTTCAGCCCCAAGTAGTTGGGCGCCAGATGTAGCGGTAAAGCTGGGGGTTCTCCAAGCGGTGAAAAAACAACTCGAAATGTGCAGGAATTGTGTGCGTTTATTTTCCAAAATTCACAATCTAATACCAGGTACCACGTGATTACGTCGTAATACAAAGTTACACCATTCACCAAAAGGCTATCAGATTGAAAACTAGAACAACTTCGTATAGTAATCAGATAAGAAGGCCGGAATGCTTTCAAATCCAAAAAAAAACAATTAAACTCTACATGATACCAGCAGCGACCTCTCCTAGCCAGCGATAGCAATCGTGTTTACAATGGTAAGAATCCTGCTATGGCCTGCGGGTCTCAGTCCGCAGTGAAGATAAGTCATTAAGTGAGGCCGTTAAAGTCAACAGCTACATCTTGTCCTCCATTTTACTAGTGAGGGATCTAAGTCCCAGATTCAACCTGGTAAAATTTTTTTAAATGACTGGTATGAAACGTCCCTTAAGAGAATTAGGGTAAACCAAAACGTAAGTGGCGTAGCTCACCCTTTTCTTAATTACGTAGGGTCCCTCAAAAAGCAACAAAAACTTCTTAGTCTCTGCCTTCAAAACTGAAGATATAGGATTTGCACGCAACAATACCAAGGTTCCCGGTTTGAACTCTACATAGGAACGACCCGGGTGAGATACCGATCTCCGAGCAGACTTACTTATCAGAGATTCCTTCGCAAGAATGAGTTTCGTTTCCCAAGAAGCCCGGTTCTGTTGGGCTAAAGGTCCTTGTATAGATTCGGGCAACAGCTTCGAGCGCTCTACTCCTAGTTGGAGTTCAACCGGACTATAACCGGTAGACTCATGAATTAGGGAATTCATAAATAGTTCAAACTGAGGTAGTTCATAAGCCCATCTCGAATGCTGATCAGCGCAGTAGGCTCTACATAGTCGACCAATTTCCCGCATCACTCGCTTGGTTGGATTCGACTGAGGCCTTTGTACCGAGCTAAACACGGCTTGTATATTATTGGCCAACAGAGTGTTTGTCCATCGAATTGCAGTGAACTGCGTACCATGGTCACTTAATACGCGCATGGGGATTCCAACGTTAGGCAAATAGCCATTTAAAATTCGATTTAGACACGTCCTGGTTGTCGCTTTTTTTAATGCATAAAATTTCACGTATTTGGTAAACACGTCAATAAGAACCAGTACATATGTTACGCCGCCGCGACTTCTCGGTAACGGTCCGTAAAGGTCCAACGCTACTAAGTCTCCTTTTGTGGAAGGCACAATAGCGTGAAGTGGAGGATCTGGAAGAGGTGAGCACTTTGATTTCTGACAAACCTCGCAACTTCGAATAAAAGTTTGATATCTCTAACCATATTATTCCACCATACCTCACCTCTTTTATAAGAACCGAAATGCCTTCATTATTATCTATGAAGATATTACCGTGAAAAATGTTTGTAAAAATATTTCAGTGGTATCTTGTTGTTAGTCATCTAATTCAACCAAATTTGGATAGTTATGAAAGACCTTTACTATATATTTTTAAAGTAAAAACCACTGCCCAAGGAATCACTACTTTGACCCACATCCAGATTTTCTATCCAAGTCTCTCACAACAAAAAAAAATCATAAAAATCTCTTTAGAATTTTATGAATGAATTTTATGAACATTAGCTTAGCTCGCAAGACCAAGTGAATGTTGCATTACAAACATTACATGTAAACATGTTCACTCTTTCACAGTATGGCATCAGATATTAATAAGAGGTAGGTTATTATCCCAATTTTAATCTGGTTTTATCCCCCACCTTGTCCCATCTTCCTCTAATTACCTTTAATTACCTGCTAATTATTCCTCCCAACACCCCCCCCCCCCCCGCCCTCTTTAATAATGGGGTGGGGGTGGCTAATGCCAAAAAATTTTTTTGACACCTTGGGCTTCTCTTATATATACTAAATACGAATTTCATGGACTCTTACTTGCGTGATTTACCTATTTACCCCCGGTACCAACGGTATAAGATCAAAATAAAGAATCGGAAAGTCCTGCGCTTAACATTGCACTATTAACCGACCGCCCACAATAAAGACGTCTACCAGTAATCTAGCAGAGGCAAACAGTAACACGCCCCTATTGCTTGCTTCGCTCTCACTTGCTCTTATTGCCATACCAAGTCAAACACTTTCCGATACTGTATAATCTAGTTTCAGATCTTGTTAAAATACATACGTGTTCCAAAGGATTCCGAAACAAAACCGATGAAAATCCTGTTTTGGTGGAATTGGCTGAAACTTTGCTATTTTGTAGTTCAAGTCATGCTGATCAAAAGTTCTTATTACATCGAGCCGATCCTATAGACAGTTTTTGAGGGACAGCTTGTCAAAGTTAGGTAATTTGCGTCATTTTAGATATTCAAGAATTTTTTACTCTTAAACTATTAACTTTAGCAAAAAATTGCAAGGGTCGAAATATTTTTGTTCAAGTCCAATAAAGCTCAAGAAATTTTTTCAAAATTTTTTATCAACTTTTAGTATGTATATATGTTATATTTCGACATGCTTCAGTGGAATTGGCTGAAACTTTGATATTTTGTAGTTACAGTCATGCTGATCAAAAATACCTATTGCACTGAGTTGATCCCATGAGTGGTTTTCGCGCCAGGAGTGCTCGAAGGTCCTAACAACGAGGTAATTGGTAATCTATGTACGTGTTTATGAATGACTTCCAGCTTGTTTGTGTACGTGCACAAAAAATGTAATGTAATGTAATGTAAAAATAAGCTTGTATTATTGTCAATATGTGTAAAGTCACGTCCCTGTAAATCAAAAGGTTTCTGAAATATAATCAGTTTTTGGGTGCCATTTTCAAAGGACCGTAGTTCAAGATATTTGCGGACATATTTCTGCATGTAGAATTGGCACCAGAAGTTTGTCATCAATATTTCTGGAAAATTCTGTATACACTGGCACGTACATACACACAAACACACGCACGCACATACACACAAACACGCTGGATGCCATTCATAAATACTTACATAGATTACCCGTTACCTCGTTGTTAGGACCTTCAGGCACTACTGGAGCGAAAGCCACTCATAGGATCGACTCAGTGCAATAGGAATTTTTTATCAGCATAACTGTAACTACAAAATATCAAAGTTTTAACCAATCCCACCGAAGCATGCCGAAATATAAATAATAAATAAATAATAATTTATTGTATGAAATATATAACAAACAAGTTACAAACATACAAATGGATAAGATACAGAGAACTGATATATAAACCTTACCCTAAAAACATGAAGTATATAACATATAGCGTCATTAATTTAAAAGAATTACATAAGTACAAACAAGAACATACAAAAATGTCCAAAGTCAATGCTAAAATTTGTTTAATGTAATGGAGGTTAAATCATTACAAAGTAATTTATTCTTTAAATTCGTTTTAAATGATGTAAAACTTGTCTGAAACATGGCTGGTGTTAATTGATTATACACGTATGACACTAAGTACGAGAATGATGTTTGAAACGCTGCAGTACTGTGCTTGGGTATAGTGATATTATTGTTTCGTATTGTTCTGTTATGAGCGTTTTGTTTTATCATATAAGTAGCTGGGCATTTGAGTTTCAATTATTTTCTTAATTAGACAGGCATAATGGAGAAACCGACGTTCATCTAATTGTAGCATTTTAATATCTTTATAATGTGGAGATATATGATTCCTAAGAGGAACGTTACAAATAAATCTTACACAACAGTTTTGCACGATTTGGAGTCTTCTTTTATCAGTTATCAGTTGACATCATATGACATATATATTTTACTTAACCTAAAAGTTGATAAAAAAAATTCTTGAGCTTTATTGGACTTGAACAAAAATATTTCGACCCTTGAAATTTTTTGCTAAAGTTAATAGTTTAAGAGTAAAAAATTCTTGAAGGTCTAAAATTACGCAAAATACCTAACTTTGATGAGCTGTATCTTAAAAACTGTCCATAGGATCGGCTCGATGTAATAAGAATTTTTGATCAGTATGACTTGAACTACAAAATAGCAAAGTTTCAGACAATTTCTCCGAAACACGATTTTCATCGGTTTTGTTCCAGGGTCCTTTCAAGTCAATATCTTAAATGGTTCCAGAGTAATCGTGCACACAAAAAAAGTTACAGACAGACCGACACACAGATTTTTTTTTCTCAAACTTATGATCTCGACATTTCATTACATTCTAAGCCTATTTGAACAATAAAAATATTCAATTTTTTTTTTCATTATAATACTTCCTCTGGATGTGGAAGTAACAAAATTTATTTCAGTCAATGGCGTACATTTTTATTAAAAAAAAAGGATCAATTTTTGGAGAAGTCATGACAGACATTTTTTTTTATGGGGTGGGAGTGGTAACAGCGGTGGCTAGTGCCAAAATAATTTTTTGAGACCTTAGCTTCTCTTATATGTAATAAATACGAATTTTATGAACTCCTACATGTGTGATTTACCTATTTACCCCAACCCTTCAATGGAATAAGAACAAAATACGTGTACCAAATTTCAAGTCAATACCTTAAATGGTTCCAGAGTAATTGTGCGCACAAAAAAAGTTACAGACAGACCGACAGACAGATTTTTTTTCTCCAACTTATAATATAAATGAAGAGATTAATCTCTTCATTTCATGACATTCTAAGCCTGTTTGAGCAATAGAAATTTTCGAATATTTCCACTGGACGTGGAAATAACAAAACTTATTTCAGTCATTGGCTTACATTTTTATTGGAGAAGTCATGTTGGGCAGGGGCGGACTAAAGGGGGGGCTTTAGGGACTTAAGCCCAGGGCCCCGGATACCGAAGGGGCCCCCCGAATACTGAAAAAGGACTTAAAACCAAATACGATATGATTATGACTCTGCTCTGTACTGATGATCTCATTGGCGGTATAAATAATAAATATAAAATTATATATAACGTTTTTTGCTCATCTACTTTCGCATTGCAATCCACAGTCGCTGCGCCACTGTATGCATCTGGATTTGACCAGTCGCAACCAAGGCCCAGTGTAATGCGGCTACTCGCTACTCGCTATTATTATTATAGTTTAGTATTTAGCCAAAACAAAGTGAAACGTGTCTTGGTGGTGCGTGATCTGACCTGATCTCAAAAAAATGTTGTCTTATGAGATGGAAAGGGCCCCAAAGCATTGATAGCCCAGGGCCCCGCACCCGGTTAGTCCGCCCCTGATGTTGGGCATATTTTTAAAGAATGACTAATGCATGATGAGCATGCTCTAGAACCCCTATATCCAGTATTTAAAAACATTTTGAGTTGTTTTCGAATTATGGTCACCCAGGCAACACATTTCACTTGAAAAAACGTTTTTTTTACGTAGATCATAAAGTATGGATGGTATGGTATTAACGTATATAATATGGACAAATGTCAGGCTGAAAAACGTTTACTTTATAACATTTAAACACGTTTATGATGAAGGTAAAATATACGTGTTGCAAAAACACATTTATTATGTAGGTAATATACGTATATACGTGAAGGTAAAATATACCTATTGTAGAAACGTATTTATTATGTAAGTAATATACGTATATTTTACGTATATACATGAAGATAAAATATACCTGTTGCAGAAACGTATTTATTATGTAGGTAATATACGTATATTTTACGTATATACATGAAGGTAAAATATACGTCTTGCTAAAACGTATTTATTATGTAGGTAATAAACGTATATTTTACGTATATACATTAGGTTTAAAATACATATATTAAAAATGCATTTACCTAGTAGGTCATATACGTATATATAAGATGTATAGCATACGTTTAAAAATAGTTTATCATAGGCGTATTTATTAAGATTATATGTAAATACTTTAAATTGCGAAGTTAATTTTATATACAGCGTCCGCAAAAAATCTGCACTATATGGGAAACTCTGTTGTTATTGACTTTATGCAAATTGTTATTTTGATAAAAGTAAGTGCTTGTTCTCAAACAAAAAAGGAGCTGCCCAAATGTATGTTAGTCCTGGCGTTTAGGTTGAAAAATGTATTTTTTTGAAATTGTCTAGGGTAAACTACCTTTATTTATGAAGATATCGAAAAATGATATTTAAAGAAGTTGTTTATAATGTGAAGTTATATTCAGATATCAAATTTGATTGTTCTATTTTAAAAACAATTTTTTTCCCCTTTTTTGCGCATAATTCCTGAACTATGTTTTTATATATTTTTCTGTTATTAATACCTTTCTCTATTTAACAGTTTCAGCCTAATTAATGGATTAAAATCCACTTTGAAGAACTTTTAGCAGTACTTTTTTGACCAAATAAACATTTTGGGAAAAAATGCTGAATTTCTTGGTGTATAGTTGTTCTCTTTTTTGCAAGTGTTAACTATTTCGAAATGTTTTATTACAAATCGCTTAAAAAGAGTTTCATTTAGCGATTTGTATTAAGAAATTTCGAAATTGTTAACATTAGATAAAAAGAAAACAACTTGCACCAAGAAATTCAGCATTTTTTTCTAAAATATTTATTTGGTCAAAAAAGTAGTGCTAAGTTCCTCAAAGTGGATTTTAATCCATTACTTAGACTGAAACTATTAACTAGAGAGAACCATAAATAACAGAAAAATAATAAATATACGGTTCACGAATTATGCGTACACAAATTTTTATTTTTAAAATTGCAACAACCAAATTTGATATCTAAATATAACTTCGCACAATAAGCAACTACTTTAAATAACATTTTTCGATATCTTCAAAAATAAAGTTAGTTCACTCTTGAGACAATTTCAAAAAAAAAAAAAAAATTCCGACCTCAGCGCCAGGACTAACACACATTTGTGCAGCCCGTTTTTCGTTTGAAAACATGTACTAACTTTTGTTAAAAATAAAATTTTTCACAAAGTCAATAACAACAGATTTTCCCCTATGATGCAGACTTTTTGGCGGACACTGTATATCAAAATCCATTAACTTTTATTTAATTTACTTAATATGGGAATAACTAAATTTTAAAATATTGAATAAACCTAATCAACCTGATTTAGTATATGAATACAATTTAAAGAATAAACTTTACTTGCCAACTATTTCGTTTATTTACACTAAGTATAGGGAAAAATCATGTTAAAAATATTGTTTTTAACATCAAAATAAACCATAAATCGTAAATTAGTGAAAATAATTTTCTATTAAATTATTTAAAAGTTCAAAAACTACCTCATAATTTTTCAAGAATTGGGATATGTAACAGCATTTAGTATATCAAATTCATATATTTTTTCAATAAAAAAAAGAAAAACTTAAAACAACTGAACATTTATTTGAATAAATAACTAAGTACAATAAGTCACAAATATATATAAAATATATTTTTTTAATTTCTATGCACAAAATGACAACATTAAAATGAACTGTCTTTTAAAGAATCTTTTATGAAATAATGTTTAACTTCTAGCTAATTTTACTACAATTAAAAAAGCAAATTAATAATTAAAGCTCATAAACAAAATAAGAGTCAGTCTTAAGAATAGAATTTTGCAGAGTGAGGGGGAAATATACGATTATTTTGGATTTATTATAAACATTTAAAAAACCAATCATAGCATAATCTTTAAAATTAGGCACTTGCTATTTATTGTTCTATCGAATACAACTATAGATATTTTTAGTGTAAATTTCTGTTGTATGTACTTGAATACTGTAATTTGCCAATGAAAATAATTCCTAATTTCATTTAACAATATACAAAATTTATGATAAAAGCTGTATATGGTTGTATTTCTTAGAGCAATGGGAATAATCTGAAACTATTTTAAAGATTATACCATTTATGATTTTTTAAATACTTATAATAAACCGAAAATAAACGCATATTTCCCTCCCACTCTGCAAAATCCTATCCTTAATATTTTATGGAAAAAATAATAATTTTAATCTTAACTTAGTCTGTTAACCTTGTGAAAATGATTTTTGTGTAAACTAAATTAACTTAAAATAACAAAATAATTTACTTTTTTTTCTCTTGATGATAATTGTACCTAGATTTGGCCAGCTTCAACCAATCTTGAACGGCTGAGACAGTATCTCCATCACTGAAGGGTATTTCTGTTTTTAAAAAAATTTCTTGAATTGATTCTGAAATTTAATTTAAACACTGTAAAATATTAAGTTATACAAAAGTAATAAGTAGTAAAAACCTACATACATATACATTATTATTACCTGTTTTTTCGTTAAATTCAACACTAACACTACACAATATAATAAACAACACATAATACAAGCTGGCTACTAGGACTATGGGTACACGTACACGGCTTCGGCGAAGCGGTTACGGATGCATAAAGAACGCATGCGTGCCGAGCGGCGGTTAACAGTCCTTGTACGGTGGTACGCTGGAATGAAAAATGATTGGAAGAGCGACGATCCGCGAATTCGAATTCAGAAGAATATGAATTTGAAATAATTAATAATGTTATTATAACACTGCATTCGCGAGGTTCACAATAAGATATTGACATATTTTTCTTAAATTATGTGTATATTCAGTTAATAACCTACTTTGGTAAAACGTAGAGGAAACAACAATTCTTATACGATTTTAATAATGTATGTGATAAACCATAACTAAACCATTACTTGTTTCATCATTTATATTTTAAACATATTCTATACTTTAGTTTATAATATGTTTATGAACGTATACACAGAAATAATTTAAAAAAGTATATGATAGAACAAACTAATAAACTTACATCTTAATTCGACCAAGACTGATTTCTGTCACGTTTATTAAACGTATTCTATACTTTAGTTTATAATATATTTATGAAAAACGTATATGCAGAAATAATTTAAAAAACGTGTATCATATTACAAATTAATAAACTTATATTACACCTTAATTCAACCAAGACTAATTTCTGCCACGTTTATTAAACGTATTATATACTTTAGTTTATAATATGTTTATGAAAAATGTATACGCAGAAATAATTTAAAAAACGTATGTGATATTACGAACTAATAAACTTATATTATACTTTAATCCAACCAAGACTAATTTCTGTAACGTTTATTAAACGTATTATATAAAATAAATGTTTACAAACAGGAAATAAAGAAATGGTTGCTCCTTACTCCAAGACAAACCATACATACTCTTATTAATCAAAATTAAAAAAAATACAAATAAAAATTTAAACATAAGTTAGTAGTATATATTTTTGTGTGTGTGTGTAAACGCGCGCTCACATGCTCTTGTGTGTGCGTGCGTGTGTATCACAAACAAGTAGGCATTGTGCCTATTTTTGTGAATTTTCGTTGTTTGTTTTTCAAATGTTATTAATTAACACATTAAATTTTTTACTTTTCTAAAAAATATATATGTATATGTGTGTATGTATGTATATATGTGTATATATATATATATATATATGTGTGTATGCATGTATGCATGTATATATGAATTATTGTACAACTTTGTAATTAACTAGATTGTAAATATTTCGAAAAAATAAACACACTTTAGTTTATAATATGTTGATGTAAAACGTATATGCAGAAATAATTTAAAAAACGTATGTGATGTTACAAATTAATAAACTTATAATACGCCTTAATTCCACCAAGACTGATTTCTGTCACGTTTATTAAACGTATTATATACTTTAGTTTATAATGTGTTGATGCAAAACGTATATGCAGAAATCATTTAAAAAACGTATATGATATTACAAATTAATAAACTTATATTACACCTCAATTCAACCAAGACTGATTTATGTCACGTTTATTAAACGTATTTTATACGTTTGGTTTATAATTTGTTTACGAACAACGTATTTATATTATACTAGACCCACTTTTATACCAATTTATACGTATATAAACGTATTTTAAACCGAAGTGTGTTGCCTGGGCAACTTAAGATTACATTTTTTAAATATTAAATAATTTACAACTTAGAAACTAATTGTTTTTTAAGAAAAAACTCACTCCTCATTTTATATTTAAAATCACTTTTTCTACCACCCATCGATACGCTCAAATTCAGCAATCCTTATTACCTGAATAATTTACAGGGCTTGCTGGCTCAAATTTTTGGTTATTTTTTAATCAAAATTCTTCACCTATGACATTTGAAAGTATCAATAACATTGATGGTAGAAAAAGTGAATTTAAATAGAAAATGAAGAATGACTTTTTTCGAGAAACACTTTTTTTCCAAGTTATTAATTATTTAATATCTGAAAAATATAATTTTAAAGGGGGCCATAATTCGAAAACCATAAATTAAAATGTCGTTAAATTTTGGATATAGGGGTCCTAAAACATACTGATCAATAATATTGCATCAGTTTTTCATTAAGAAAATGCCTAGTATGACTTCTCAAAAAATCGACCCTCTTTTTTTAATAAATAGGCTTGCCAATGACTGAAATACTTTTATTTTTTACTTAAAAAAGATATAGTAAAGGTCTTTGATACCAATCCAAATTTGGTTGAAATTGGATGACTAATAACTGAGCTAAGAAGGTGTTACCGGTTTCAGTGACGAGATCTCGATTGGCAAAGTTAAGCACGTCGGGCGAGTCCGTCACTTGAATGGGTGACCGTAGCTCATCTCGCCGTCCTGGTTAAGTGGTAGATTAGCATTTGCTAAACTTCTCCAGGACGCTAATATAAATAAGGCATAAAAAAAAACAAAAAAAAAACAAAAAAAAAAGGGTGGGACGCACACTGTATACTTGTTTTATTAACCAAGCTGGTATGTCAAACTTAGTGATCGGTGTTCAGATATTTGTGAAAATTAACTTCAGTGTCAGTGTTATATCAAGTGTGCCGTCCGATTCCATCATATTTTTAAATTATAAATTATAATAAAATAACCGGAGAAAATTAACCTGCTCACAGAACTTGTATTCAATTCTAATATTAAAAAATTGTTTTGCTGAATGGAGCTATGAGTGACTAGTACTGCTCAGAAGTTTTATTTATGGCGCCAGTACTGTAATGGTGCTGCTATGTTCCTTCCTCTGGCTTTTCACTCTGGTGCTTTCGAATGTGTTCCAATACCTGCTATTTTTAAATTATCAATTTTTGTCTCATAATTTAATAAGTGATAACACGACAGTTATATTGGCTGGGGAAGAGGTCTCACACCGATAGACCTGTGAAAAGCATTAGACAGTGTAGATCACAGCATATTAACAAATAAAATTACAGAATACGGTATCGGAGACACTGCACAAAACTTAGTAGCGTCATATCTAGCTAATCAAATGCACTGTGCATGTAACTGAAGTGGACGAGACAGGTTTATATAAATCTGAAAAAAATGATACAAAAAGGTGTACCTCATTTATATTAAGCCCTTTTTATATGTTCTCTTTACAAAGGACTTTCCTTTAATAACATGAATATCTAGCACAGTATGCCGATGAAAAGATAACATGCCGATTTTCAATGGACGAGATGAATTGGGCCTACAAAACAATATTAAATCTGTATTTACAGTAGAATGATATTTCACTTAAAATTAAATAAAAGAAGACTCAAATCAAAATGATATGAATATGATTTCTTTTCTTTGGATTTCTGACCTTGGAAACTAGATCTTTAGCCACGTGGTAATAATATGATAATAGCAAATAATACTGACATATTAATAAAAATCTGCCTTCCTGAAATACACCTAGTCACCTCCCAAGCAGCAATTTTAGTAGTTTCTACGTAATAGTTGCCATTAGGGGAACTTTAAAGGTTTCCGCAACTAAGGACTGTTACGTAATGGGAACCATCCTTCTACCAAGTATTCACCAAAATGGGGAATAATAATTACGTGGAAAATTACTATTCCGGTACTTCTACCGTTACCATGTCGAGGACTAGGTTATTACGTAAACTGGATGTAACCAAGTAGTAGAAATGACTAACTTTTGGAACAGCTCAGCTGACCGAAATGAGAGCGCAAACTATATATTTGGCTCTCTGTTATTCGAATAGCAAATTAATGACTTACTGAGTTTGAGCACATGATATGTCCAAGGTCCAAGTTAAGGTGATTATATACACCATGCCTAAGCATATATTATAAATCATGATGTTTTGCATTTACCCTGGGTGTGGATATTACAACTACCACTTGTTTTGTGTAAAATGTTATCATGATGCTTCGATAAAAAAGACACCCAAGAAAATGTTTTTTTCGGAAAAAATTTTTTTTGCAAAAATTATGTGTACAAGCAAAACTGCAAAATTTTTTATGGAAAACGTTTTTTTTTAAATTTTATATATTATAAAGTAATAATCTATTTAGAAAACATATTTGTAAATGACCATAATAAAAAGAAATTTTTTATTGAATTATATTTTTATCTGTGTCAATATGGCGTCTTCATTCAACAACAGAAAAATGGCGATTTTAATTGCAGTAACTTAGAGGTTGCAAAAACCAAAATTATTTCCCTACAAGTTACATTTCCCATAAAGTAGCAGATGCCACTAATGTTATAGTTGTTGCTAGTTTAAAAGTGGTGACGGGAACTACAACAATTTCACCGTGTAGTTATATTTACCTAGATGTAGCAAATGGGACCAATGACGGTATAAGATCTTGGTAACTATTGCTATCAACTTATTTTCATGTTGGTACAATTGGCAGATACGAGATAGGTAATTTTTTTTTTTTTAATTGGCAACACGGTAATAACTGTTAAAGTGTTACTGTGTGTGATGTGGACAAGGACACGAATGTGGATTAAAAATAACAATTATTATATTTTTACCAAGTACTTTTTATTATCTGATATTAAGTTGTTAATAAATTTGTGCAAATAAAATATCTGTTTTTTACTGAAACGATGTACGATGTATAATGGAAAAAATATATGAGTTTTCACATTTTAGTGATTAGTTTACATTTAATTTCATTAAAAAAATAGTAAGTATTTGAATAGGAAAATCCTAATATACAAATTCACTTTTCTAATGTAATTATAAAGAATCATAATTTATACATAAATAAATAATACACGCACTTATACACACTCAGACTAATACATATACAAATAAATTAAAAAATAACGAGGAAAAAATACCTATATAAAACAAGTGGAGTTAATCAATCGACTTTATGTAGCTTACAATTTTACGTTTGAATGCAGGTAGAGAGATAGATTCCTTTCATCCTCTGGCAACTTGTTATATTGATTGAGGCCTTTATATAACATAATTTTCCTAGTTTGACTTAGATTTTGCTTTGGTATATAAAATTTGTTGTTATTTCTTGTGTGGTGTTGATGTATTTGGTTTGCATAAAATATAAACTTATTTAAATACTTGGGTATTAAGTTATTAAAAATTTTGAAAATAAATACCATAGCCATGGAAAGCAATCTATCTTTTACATACAGCCACTGAAGAGAAGAAAGCATATGTTGGATTGAGGTATATCGGTTGCATTTCAAAATCACTCTCATTCCTCTATTCTGTAGTTTTTGAAGGGAAGTTATTTTATTTAAATCGAAGGAATATAATAGACTGGCACAGTAATCGAAATGAGGTTGGATAATGGTGTTGTAAACTGTTATATTTATCGTCACTGATAACTTTTGAGATATTCTAGAAAAGAAATATAGTTTTTTGCTATTTTTTTTTTGTATATATATTCAGTTCAATTTATTGTACACAAACAATGTCTTATGCCGTTTATACCAAAATTGTCCGTTCCCCATCGACACAATATTTATTAAATTTGGAGTTTTTAATCGGCAAATTCATTTAATATGCTCAGTGGATCACTAACTGAACTATGGGTCAATCTGTGTTTTAAAGACAAATTGTAACTTTCGTGCAGTACACAGTATCACTAATATCACTGCAGACTGTTATAGTTTTCAATTATTTTTCTCCTTGTGTTGATGGGAACACTTTTGCACTTGTTGCCAAAGATGATGGATCTGCTGTGGCGAAATAATCTTTCATGTTTGCGTCATATTCTGAAGAATCACTATTTCTATTACTGTTTAAATGTTTCTTCAGTTTTCTATAAAACGTGGATGAGTGCCGATAAACTTTATTTCGCTTTTACTGAGCATTTCAGATACCGCCATTTTATTCAATGCCAATAATTATATAAATTGTCTTAAAAGTTAATATTACTTTATAGTAGATTTTCAAGGTATAGTAACTTTTAAGTCATTTTCAATTAGTGGAGAGTAGTAAAAATGACTTCAAAGCCCCTGTGTTCGTAGAAATAACCTCATTTTTACTCGAGATGTCACTAATAAGTTAGACAACTTTGAAGTTCCAGAAAATTTCCCAACAACGTACTGGGGACTTAAAATTGCACACTTGAAGTTATCGTTACTTTGAAGTGGTCCTTTGGTAAAGCTGTGCAGTTGGCATTACTACCAATTTCCACTTTGCAGTTGAGGATGCTTCAAAGTAATGCAGAGTAGTATCCGCGATGTTGCAGATTCTCCAGCAGTTACTTGAAAGGGTTATAACTATACAATGCCTAAATTCAGTAGAATCTACATAATTGTCACTACAAATGCATACCACAAAGTGAATATTACCCTGAAGTCGCAAAATTAGTAACAGTTATGTCATTCCTACTATATTAAAGTTCCGATGCCTCAGATGCCAGTTCCCATCACTTTGAATGCTGCTTGGGCTAGGCATGGGGCTAGATTGGAAAATCAACATTGACTCATTAGCATGAAATATGGCCAATTACTCTTATGCTCTTAAAATTACCTTAAAAATATTAGTACTGAAGCTGCTTTATGGCATATCTTGTTTATATGCAGTCAAGAAACAGATATGGCATTATTGTAAAAATTTTTGTTCTTCAGAACAGATGCTTGAGATATATTACATTAAATATAAAATGGACAGAATTCTGTAAAGAAATATTTCTCCAAAAAAAAAAAAAAAAATGCTTACACTAATACTCTACATCTATGAAATAGTCATTTTTGTAGCAAAAAATAGTTCTGTTTGAAAACTACGAATGGAGACACTTTTATCTCTCAAGAAAACCGCTGCCCAAGGAATCGCTACTTCCACATCCAGATTTTCTATCCAAGTCACTCACAGCGAAAAAATTTTGTATGTGGAAATAATTGTTTATGGAATTTTAATAATATAATATTTGGAATCCTCTACCCCAAAAACCCATAAAACGATACCCCACATCGGTAGTGGGGTGGAGGTGGATGAAGTAAAAAAATATTTTGAGGTTTCTGGTTCTTGTACACACACTAAATCACATTTTTTTTTTCATCCCCTTTAATGATGGGGTGGAGGTGGCTAATGCACAAAATTTTTTTGAGACAGCTTGTATATACTAAATACCAATTTTATGGACTCTTACCTGCTTGATTTACGTATTTACCCCAAACTGACCCCAATTTACCCCCCAACTCTTCGACGGAACAAGATGAAAATATAATCTAGTTCCGGATCTCGTTAAAGTATATATGTGTACCAAATTTCAAGTCAATATCTTAAACGGTTCCAGAGTAAACGTGCGCACAAAAAAAGTTATAGACAGACAGAAATTTTTTTTTTGCTCAAACTTAAAATCTCGACGTTTCATGACATTCTAAGCCTATTTGAACAATAAAAATTTTTAATAATTTTTTTGCCGTTACTATACTTCCACTGGATGTGGAAGTAATAAACATGGTCTGATAACAAACATGTCAAATTCTACCTGATTATAAAAGTGTATAACAAACTACCACATGATATTAGGATGCAGCGAATCAGAGTCTTAAAAAACAGACTAAAAACCCTCTTAATGAGCAAAACTATACCTACTACTGATGACAGAGAATTAACCTATAAATACAGCTACAAAGATATGCAGACCCATGCTCGACTATGCTATGCTAAACTGTAGACCACCAGCACTAAACAATACATATATGTAGAAACATCAGAAAGACAAAGCCTTTGCATTATTACCAAACTCCGACCCACTAATAATTCATTATTCAATCCATCCAACCAATATCTATACAACACAACGGATATACAGCCAATTGTTGAGCGTCTTCTGGAACTGTCCAAGAAATGAACAATAAGACTAATTAATATGGAAATATTACAAGAATTCACAACCAGACGAAAACATCAGAAGAGGTTGAACTCACCCAACGCCTTTTGGGAAACCAATAAAGCTTATTACTGCTACAACTATTGACGAATATTTCAATGAGAACCAGTTCCAATTTGTTAAATACATTTCACAACATTTTTTATATATTTTACCTTTTATATTTTTTATTTTTTTAACGTTCATGTATTAGACTAAATTATTAGAATTCTATTTCCCTTTTTGTCTATTGTATGTTAGAAAAGGTACATTTATTTATAATCTTTTCCCCTAGCCTGCAGTTGTTTGTAGTTTTTTTTTTTTTTATTTTTGCTCATACTATTTTCTATTGTATGCATGTAACGTATTACTGTTTTTCTAAGTTTTCAACTTGTCAGTGTCCACAACGCACATTTGGAGGTATATACGTACACATACAGTGTATTTCACTTGAAATGGTAACACCCCAATAACTTTCATTTTTTTTCCGATTTAAATCAAATTTTACTTACAGTGTTACCCATTTAAAATGGAAACACCTTTAAAACTTTTTTACTTTTTGTCCGACGAACCAAATTTTACCAAAAAATGGAACAAATTAGGATCTACTTATGTCCAAAAAAATATTCGCTCGTGCAAATGCAAACCCACCTACGGTACCAAAATAAATGGAAAAGATAAAGAAATCATATTAGGCGTTTTTCTATTGGAAAACTTCATTAATAAAAGTTGTTAAAAATTGTCTAAAAACCTAGAGTTCAAAATTTCAGCGATATTAAAAAATATTGAATTTTGTTTTTGAAGTCCAAAATTTCGACAAAATTTAAAAAAATACAAACCACTTGACCACTACCTGACAGTTTAATTTTATTGTCAGCACAATTTTCTAAAGAAAAAAACAATTAAAATGATATTTTCGGACTCGGTCATTGTTTTAAACAAAATTTCAATATTTTTGAATATTGCTGCTATTCATTAATAAAGTTTTTCGATAAGAAAATGCCTAATATGACTTCTTCATTTTTTCCATTTATTTTGGTACCTCAGGAGGCTTTGAATTTGTATGAGGCGAATGTTTTTTTGGCCTTAAGTAGATCCTAATTTATTATCTTTTGGTAAAATTTGGTTCAAGTCGGACAAAAAATAATAAAGTTATAAAGGTGTTTCCATTATAAATGGGTCACACTGTAAGTATAGAACAAATTAGGATCTACTTATGACCAGAAAAACATTCGCCTCCTACAAATGCAAAGCCACGTGCGGTACCAAAATATGCGAAGAAAATCAAAAAATCATATTAGGCACTCAATGACTGGCTAGTTGGTATAATACCAGTTCCATTGAACCTTATGCACACACATATTAGGCATTCTTTTATCGGTAAATTTTGTTAATGAAACTTGTTCAGAATTGTCCAAAAACCGTATGCCCAAAATTTAATCAAAATAAAAAAATTGAAAAATTAAATTTTAAAAATAATTATTTAAAAAAACCTGTAAATTGCTTGACAACTACCTTGCAGCTTGGGTTTAATTTCAAAAGAAATTGTCATAGTACAGTTTTCTAAAAAAAAAAAACCATTAAACGGACTTGGACATTGTTTTAATCAAAATTTATATATTTTTTAATTTTGATTAAATTTTTGACTTACGGTTTTTGGGCAATTCTGAACAAGTTTCATTAACAAAATTTTCCTATAAAAATATGCCTAATATAATTTTTTTATTTTCTCCACACATTTTGGTACCGCAGGTGGCTTTGCATTTGAAGAAGGCAAATGTTTTTCTGGTCATAAGTAGATCCTAATTTGTTCCATACTTAAATAAAATTTGATTCAACTCTGAAAAAAAAAATAAAAAAGTTATTGGGGATGTTACCATTTCAAGTGAAACACACTGTGTAATAGGCAGCTAGTGACCAATTTGAATTAGGGATTTAAATTACCTACCGATTTAAAATAGTTTACATATCAAATTTTTAAACAAACACTTTTAAAATTTTATTCATATATCAGAACGCATTCGCAACGGATACACCACCAACACTGAGCGACGGCACAACATATCCGCACCATTACACTACTGAATGGTACAAAACAGTGTCTAAAAAACTGCCCTATTAGACACTATGTTTTGTGTGATTACAGGCAGTGTGTTTTGTGAGAAGGTTAAATTCCTTGGAATCTCGTTGGAAAAGTTTTTCAGTCAGTACTTAATTTGAGAAAAAAATAATAAGAATGTTTTCATTATTTTTAGTTTTAATGCATGTGCCCCATCTTTAATGAAAAATGCTGTCAAGAGGGCACAATCTTTAGTCCAAGAAAATTCCAATTTATTGAAACAACCAACCTCATCAACAATAGATGCAATTTTAGCAACTGCAATGGGCGATATCCGAAATGCTATGAATCAGTTTTATTTTGCAAGTCTATTAGGTAAGAAATATCTTCTAACCTCTTAACATCATTTGTGGTTGCAAAGAGAAGTTATGGCTCAAAGCATTTACGGATTGTGATTTAAACAGTAGATAGTAGACACTGAGATTTACGTTGGTTTATGAATAAATAATTTTTCTGAACCCACATAAGAATTTCTACACTTTCAACTATTATCAAGATGTTAGTGTTGTCAAAAAATTGTATAGTTGTTGGAGATAGAAGTTAAGGTCACTTGTAAAAGAATCGCTGTCCAAGGAATCACTACTCCCACATCCAGATCTTTTATCCAAGTCTCTCACAACGAAAAAAACTGCCCAAGGAATCACTACTTCCACATCCCGATTTTCTATCCAAGTCTCTCACAATGAAAAAATTTTGTATGCGGAAATAATTGTTTATGGAACCTTTATAATAATATTTGAAATCATCTATCACAAAAACCATAAAACGATATCCCACATCGGTAGTGGGGGGGGTGGACGAAGTAAAAAAATATTTTGAGGTTTTTGGTTCTTGTACACACACTAAATCACTTTTTTTTTCATCCCCTTTAATAACGGGGGTGGCTAATGCAAAAAAACTTTTTGAGACTCTCAGCTTCACTTGTATATACTAAATGCCAATTTTATGGACTCTTACCTGCTTGATTTATCTCAGTTTACCATTTACCCCAGTTTACCTCCCAACCCTTCGACAGAATAAGATGAAAATATAATCTAGTTCCAGATCCCGTTAAAGTACATACGTGTACCAAATTTCAAGTCAATATCTTAAACGGTTCCAAAAATTTTCAACATTTTTTTTTGTCGTTACTATACTTCCACTAGATGTGGAAGTAATTTTGCATGTGGAAATGATTGTTTATGGAATTTTAATAACATAATACTTGAAATCGTCTACCCGAAAAACTCATAAAACGATATCCCACGTTGCTAGTGGGGTGGGGTGGTGGTAGTGGGGATGGATGAAGTAAAAAATATTTTGAGGTTTTTGGTTCTTGTACACACACTAAAACACAATTTTTTTCATCCCCTTTAATAATGGAATGGGGGTGGCTAATGCTAAAAAAAAATTTTGAGACCTTACCTTCTCTTGTATATACTAAATACCAATTTTATGGGCTCTTACCTGCTCAATTTACCTATTTATCCCCCAACCCTTCGACGGAATAAGATGAAAATATAATCTAGTTCCAGATCTCGTTAAAGTACACACGTGTACCATATTTCAAGTCAATAGGTTAAACGGTTACAGAGTAATTGTGCCCACAAAGTTACAGACAGACCGACAGACAGAAATTTTTTTTCGCTCAAACTTAAAATCTCGACGTTTAATGACATTCTAAGCCTATTTATTTTGAACAATAAAGATTTTCAATTTTTTTTGTAATTACAAAAAGTGTGTTGCCCAAGATTGAGTCCTGAGGCATACTAGCTAATATGTCGCATGCAGAGCTAATTTTTTCCATTTGGCGACTGAATTTTTTTGAGTATGCTCCAGAAGATGATTTAAACAAGTTTAAAGTTACTCCCCTAATGCCATATCTAAAAGGTTTTACATGTAATAATTCATGGTTAATATTATAAAATGCTTTAATGAAATCCATAAATTCTAAGACAGTAATTCACTATTATTTATTGCTTTAAAGATTTCAGAAAGAAAGTTACAGCTGAATCGGTGTTTCTGTTTAAAAAAATAAAAATATGCAATTTTTGTTGGTTTGGGGAAATTACTCTGTATATATAAAAATCTGTAGTTAATAATTATTTATTGCATCTTCTAGAATTTTGGAGAATCTCGAAATGAAACTAATGTCTATAATTGGAAATTATACTTGTAGTACAGTAAGTGAAGCTTTTAAACCCCAGCCCGAAAACGATATAATGAATTTCCAAATTTTTTTCTTCGACATGCTTCATAAAGTATGTACATAAGAATCTATGTTGTCATTTTTCCTGCTTTTTGGTTAGGTTCCCACCTCTTCTTAGGGATTGTTTGCCCAAAAAAAACAAAAAAATACGCATAATCTGATAGAGAGTCAAATTATAAGAAAGGAAGGTCTTATACACTTTTTTGCTAAAATGCATATTTTTTGAGATATTGCGAACTGAAAATTGCAATTTTCACCCCGTAACATAAGTATTCCTAGACGTTTTTTTTTAAATTACTCGAAAAATGTGAACTTTAATAAAAAAATGCAAGGGTACAAAATTAAAGATTTTACGAAAACAAATCGAACGGTTTTTTCTTTTTTTTTCTCCGATGTTTAGTTTTGGAAATGTGGCATTTTCAAAATGGCGCCGAAACGTTCAGAAAAAATATACGATGTTAACTCTTTCACTGCGCACTGCTGTTTCAAAATTTCCCATCATATTAAGCATTTTTTAGCGCTTGCGTACATATTCGTCAAGAGCAGCATGATCCATTCTATGTAATGGAAAAGTACCCATCGTTTTGCATATTCAGCGTGTTTTTTTTTTTATCATTGTGTAATATCTCAAAATATCATGCGAGCGAGCAAACCATTCGATCTAATGGAAAAGGAAATGGAAACGGAAACGGAAAAGTACCCATCATGTTTTGCGTTTTTTTTTAATGGTCTTTATCATTGTGTAATATCTCAAAATATCATCCGGGCGAGTTTGCTCGGGTAAAACAGCCTGAGTTTTACTCGTCTAGAGCAGTTAACCGGTCGGCGAATATATGCGTCAATATATCTAAAATTATTCAAAATCTACAACTATGAGAAACATTTTTATTCTTTTAAAAATTAAAGGTATTAAAATTTTCTTTCGATTAAGACGTATTACGACTTTTTATAATGAAAACCAAAAAAGTTACAAACAAAAAAATAGCGTCTTATTGCTCTAATTTCTTATTAATTCAATTTTTTTTTTTAAATCCTTCCAGCTATTGTTAATGTATATTATTACCAACATGCTCAAATTTTCTAGAATTTTTAAAATTATTTTTCATTCTGTACCCATTTTTAATAATGAAAATTTTCATATTTTTTTTTAAATCGAGTTTTTGGAAATTGCTCAAAAAATATTTTTTTATAAAAAATGGAAAAAGTTCAAAAATGAAGCTTATAAAAAAACGAATAGTTTGGTATTTTTTTTATTTTCCTATGACCAACTATTCCAGAGATATAAAGGTCTAAAGATGGCGCTTGAGCGCATACACAAGAAAATTATGTATTTAAAATTGAAATATCTCAAAAACTATAAGATTGATAAAAACATGATTCAAGAATGAAACGAAGCTTATAAAAAAACGAAGAGTTTGGGTTCTTATTTTTTCTCCTAAGACAAACTGTTCCAGAGATATGACAGTTTGAAATAATGTTGAAACTTTTCAGTTTGTACGCACATTTTAAATGTCTATAATAGGTAGAGAAACGAGCAATAGCCATCTCTTTTTCGAAGAAAACGCAGAAAAACGGGTTGCATTGCACTTTAGCATGTTTAGAGAGCAGATTAAAAAGTTATTTAATTGATTTACTTAATTGCATTAATTTGATTTATTTATAACAATCTGAATTTTTAATAAAATTAGACATACTCTTTTGTGACCATTTTTAATCCACCATTTTTTAAAATAAATTTAGCCTTCATCATCATATTCAGCGACCTTAAAAACATAAGTATATGGATTGTCGTGAATTTATTTGTAACATTAGAAGAATTATTAATTTTTCAGTATTTAAGGGTGGTTTCAACTCTTAGTATTTTCGTATTTCCTATGTTTTGACCTCATAATCATATTCAGCGACCCCAAAAACTTAAGCATATGAATTTTCGTGATTTTATTTGTCAAATTAGAAGACATTAATTTTTCAGTATTTAAGGGTGATTTCAATCCTTAATATTTTCGTCCCATAAGTTTTGACCTCACAGTCATATTCAGCGACCTCAAAAACATAAGTATATGGATTTTCATTAATTTATTCGCAAAATTAGAAGAGTTATTAATTTTTCAGTTTTTAGGTTGGTGGTTTCCACCCTTAAAAATAAAAAGCAGGTATATATAGATTTTGATGTACGTATTTTATAAAGCATATTGCAAAAAAAATTAAGGAAATTCCTTTCATCGTTTTCGGGACGGGGATTTTACCATTTTTACTGTACTATTGTATCCCCTTTTTTTTGTAATGGGTTTACAATAGAGAATGTTAATATAGGTGGCCCTATCGTCGGCTTTATGTATATAACACACCTTTGACCAATCAGGAACTAGCTATTTTCACAAACAACAGGCAAATCCATTATTTCCAAGGGAGAGTATGTATTCATGCTTTACATCTAAAACGTCAAAGTTTTACTGTGAACTATTTTTTTAATTTCAAACGATTTAAACAATTAAGTCATAGATAACGTATAGTATTCTGCTTGCATGTAAAGGGTGTTAAATTATGTTATATAATAATCTCATTGACACACATATATATATTCTAATACATAAAGCCGACGGTGGTACCTCTCGCGGCCGCTACGAAACTGAAAGTTCTTATCATTCCCTATTGCCTTTAATCTAATCAAGAACTACCTGCACCTTACGAAAAAAAATTATCTGGCATTTTTTGTATCATTTTTTGTATCATTTTTTGCTCTTCCTTTCTGCACTGTAATATATTTTTAAATTTTCAGTTTTGCAAAGTATCATTTTAAATATTTTTGCGCTCCCTGTATGTTCAACCTGAAATTTGATAATGCCAGAATTACTTTTTCTTCATGCAGAACTTTTTATAAAGGATAGAATTTTCTGATAACTCACTAACAAAAAAAGTTTCCCATGTGGTGGCACTTTCTGCCAGGCAAAGAGAAATATCATATTTACTATTAGATATTACAGAGGTAAAAACGAAATTTAAAATTTGAAAAATGATATGCAAGTACACATTAAATAAAATCTTCCAATAAAGTTCTGCCCATTTAGCTAGAGCCCACTTCATCTCAGAGAACAGCTGTTTGTTGTTTTTCATCCATATGCACGTTGGGGGCCAATATGCTGCTAGGTAACTTTTATGTGATTCTTATACAATAAATTACTTACTTTTGCAATACTTTGGCAACTTTTTTATAATAAATATGTTAGAATTGTGTTGTAAATGCAGCCAGACACAGTATTGGCACATAATTAACCTAAAAATTAATGGTAGAGGATATATAATTCGCAGAGATGTTTGTTTTTTTTTATTGTAAATGTATAAATTCTATAATGTATGTATAAGTGTTTAAATTCTGCGTTTTTGTCCACATTTAATGTGATATCACCACCTGCTTCCTGATTGGAGTCAAGTTTTACTACCCAATTGTCTCTTATTTCATCATCTCTTGTTATTTCCACATCGTTTAACTGGTCCGCAGCTGCTTGTGAAAGGGCACTATCATGAGAATTTTGTTTTTGTTTTTCCTTTTCCATCAACAACACGTAGTTACTTATTGCAGTAGTTGAAGTATAATCAGTATATCCTATTGATTTTTGACCTGATACATTAGTAGGTAGTGCAGGGAGTGGAATCTTATTGTTTCATTTAACTGCTTGTGTTAGTGCAAATGCCACTGTTGTTAATACACATAAAATTTTCATAACACATTTTCAGTTTCTTCGAAAAGCACCACTTTTTAAAAGTTATTTCCATTGTCCTAAATCTGATATTTTTAATTTCTAGTTTTGCACGATCTACACCAGTCTGTTCAATGTTAGACATAACTTCTGATAAAATATAAACATACAGCTGACATGAGAAATCAATTGTTTCAAATATATTTTATCGCACAGTTAGCAGCAGCATTTTTATGTTCACGTAAACAATTTTATTTTGTAACTTCTTTATGGCAGTTGCCATATTGCAGTAGATTGCGACGCTATATAATAATTGTGTAGCAGACTCTTGAATAACAATTTACTTTCAATAGTAAAACTGTTCCAAATAGTGCTTTAATATAATAGTGCTGAAAATACTGCCAAAAGTTACTAAAAAAGCGCTATAAAATTATTTAGTTTTATAAGCTGAAATGTTTTATAGCTTAGTCACGGAAATGTTTCTAAAATAATTCCTTAACTGCTTTACAAGATATTTTATAATTTTGCTGTGAAGGCATTTGAATGAAAATGTAATGTTCTGACTTACACAAATAAAACCATAGAGTACTTCGCTACATTAACTTTTATTCACTTTATTTTATAATCACATATATTCATAAGTACAAGTACATTGAATGTTCCCGCACAGAGAGAGAGCTCGCCATCCCAAGTTCCTATATAATAAAACTTGCTGTTAGTTTAGGGAAATCGTTTCCTTTGTAATTCACTTTAAACCTCTGTTACTTAAACCTTTTATCCGTGGTCTGTTTTATGTATATATAATTAATTAATAGTCATCAAGACCTTGATGTGAAAAGGGTGTCCCTGTCTCAATCCTTGTTTCGTTGATTAGGTGGAAATTAATGGGAAAGGATATTTTTCGGGATTGAATTCACATTTTTACGCATAATATATTGGTTTGTTAGAGTCTCTTGGCTAAAGGAGTATATCCAAGACCAAAATCGAAAAAAAAAAAGAAGTATTTCTGAAATTTTCTTACCCCATAATAGATTGCTAATGCCTCTGTGTATCGTAGAATATGCGTCTTTACTTGGATTCAGTGTTCAAGAGACACATGCTATGAGTTTTTCTACTCCGTTGATTAGATGGCTCAAAGTTGTTGATTCTTCTTCTTTTAGCGGGGCGACGAGGGTCGCCGTACTCAGGCCTTGTGGCCCATTGTGCAACCGCTACGGATTTAGGGAATTTCCCCATTCAGGCCGGATTCTAGCCCAAAGGCCAGGATCCTTTTTATGGAGGCATTCCTTATTTCCTCCAGCACCGGAAAACCAATGCCGAAGTGTTTATGCCTCAAGTTCATAAGACTAGGGATGGAAGTTTCTTCCTCATCATCGCAGAACCTGCAGTCGGGGTTGTCAACCACCCCTATGGTGTGCAGGTGTTTTCTGAAAGAGCCGTGTCCTGTCAAAAGACCTAACACGATTCTGACATGTTTTCTGCTTAATCTCAGAATCTGTTGTGCTCGCTTCGGCAAGGGCCCCGAGATAAGGAGCTTCGCTTGCCGGAGTCCTGGAGTTGCTGATGCTCCATTATTGCTTGCGTCCTTGGTCAGAAATATAGGTTTCTCGGGGTCGGAGTGGACTAAAGTCATGTCTTCTGCTATTAAATTTTCAATTTCTTCAAAAACTTCCTCGCATTTACCATTCCACTGAAATTTCCTGTCTTTCGTTCTTTAAAATATTGTATATAGGTTTCAATTTAATAGCTAAATTAGCTATGAATTTGCTATAGTAATTGACCATACCTATAAAGCTCTGGGTTTCACTGACGTTCCTTGGTGCTGGTGCTGCTACAATGGCTCTAACCTTATCAGTGGTCTTCTTTATGCCTTCTCTGGTTATTTTATGTCCCAGATATTCCAACTCCTCTTGGAAAAATTGGCATTTCTCCATTCTCACCGTAAATCCTGCATCTTGCAATTTTTGAAGTACTCGTTCCAGCGTCGCAATGTGTTCCTGGTCATCTTTTCCTGTAATCAGAATGTCGTCTAAGAAATTACTCACATTATCCATGCCTTGGAACAGTTGTTCCAGGTGCTTCTGAAAAATAGCAGACGCTGGGCTAATACCATATGGCATTCTATTAACTTGGAACAAACCCTTATGCGTACTCCAAGTAAGCAATTTTTTTGCTTCGTCATCAAGCTCAAATTGGCAATATGTCTGCGACAAATCAATTTTGGAATATTTGTTACCTTTATGTAGTTTTGCGAATATGTCGTCTATCGTTGGCAGTGGATATCTTACTTCTTCCAATTAACGGTTAATGGTTGATTTGTAGTCTCCACATACCCTGATTTTGCCATCGGTTTTAAGGACAACCACCAACGGTGTTCCATAAGGACTGCTTTCTATGGGCGATATCACTCCATCCGCTTCCGACTACTGCAGTTCTAACTCTAAGGGCTTCTTAAAGGCAATTGGCACATTCCTTGGTTTGCAATAGGCAGGTCATGCTCCAGGCTTTAGCTGTAATGAAACTTTATTTAGTTTAAAATGTCCCAATTTTTTGCTAAATCCATTACTATATTTTTTTACTAGCTTATTTACTAAGTCATGCTCAATTATAGAGTTCACTACGTTCATTTGTATATTAAAATCTACCATAAAGTCTCTTCCTAATATACTGACGCTGCCCGATTCTACTACATAAAGTTTGGCTGACTTCCTTAAGTAATTAAATGTCACAGTATAATATAACCCAACAGTTGAAAATTTTTCCCGTTATATCCCCTAAGTACTAGAGCATCTTTCTTTAAAGACTTATGCAACTGACTGATGCGCCACTGTCTATATCCATCGGGTAGAATTTATTGTCTAGGGCAAATCTGATTGTGTAAGGATTTAGTCTATTATTATTCCTGATTTGCACTGACATTATAGGTTCTACAAAGTCTACATCATCAATTCACATTTACACGATCTGGACACACTGCTTTTAAATGACCTCTTTTCTTACATACATTACAATTATAGTTCGCGTACTTACATGCTTCTCTGTGCTTTTTATTGCAATGCTTACACTTGTTTTGAGCCACACTATTTTCCTTATCTGCATAATTGCGTTTGTTTACTTGCGTCTTGTCGTTCCGCCATTTTGCCATCGGAGCTGTCACTGATGACCTGGCTCCTCCCCTTTCGGATCTAGATGGCTCCACCGGTCTTCCCATTATCCGACGCGGGTGCTTTGACTTCTCTATGGCGTTGACTTGAACTCTCTGATCGACAATCGCTTCCTTCTGCACTGCTATTTGAATCAATTCCTGGATTGTCTTGGACACTGGTTCTTCCCACAGTCTATCCTGGATTGCACCTTGAGTTAAGCCTGCTACTAGCCTACTTTTCAGATGTTCCTCTAAGTGGGCGTCGAATTTTTTTAAAATTCAGTTTTGGTGATATATATCAAGTAATGTTATTATTTTAACAATTACTGCATAATCAATTTAAACCAGAACAATAATTTCTTAAATAAAAATAAGAAATAAGAATACGCCCGTCTAGACACAGATTTTAAATGATTTTATATGGCTGGAAATAATTTAACCAATAATAGACAACTTTCACGTAGACTGTAACTATCTTATATGAATACCAAATTCTGTATTTACTTAACATTATTTTACCTATAACATCTTTAATTTGCTCAGTATCTTGAAAACCAATAAATATTATATACATGTATTTTAGCCCTGTCAATGGCTAGGGGGTCTAGAGGGAAACGCCGAGACCACAATTTTTGACTTGAGAGCTGTGTTTGGACTATTTAGGAGGTAAACATATCAAAAGTCCCCGAACGTAGGAGAAGAAAGTCCCGGTTTTTGGTTTTTCGCTCATATCTCGAAAACGGTTGGCCCTAATCAAAAAGTGGCTATATGAAAAATTAAAGCTGACTAAATTTTCTACAATAATGTTTCTATTAATTTTTTCCATATCTGTTATGGTTCAGTAATGAATTGTATATCTTTTGACTGTATTCTAACTTTATTATAAATTTATTATAAATTGAAAATAAATTTTAATAATCATCGTACAAAAAAATTTCTTGTACAGATATCCGTTTCACAGCAGACTGAACTCAAATATCGAATAAAGAATGTCCTTGCGTCTGTAAGTGTGTGTGTGCGTGAATATGTATATGTGAGTGTATACCGTTTCTTGTAAATACGATAACATCTGTTAGACTTAAAATATTTGATTACAATTTGGAACATATGTAAAACAGCATATTGCAATAATCCCTATTGAAATTGGGCCATATCTGTAATACATGGTGATAACCAGAGGCGTAAAAACTCTCATGCGTAAAATAGGTTTTATTTTAATTTCAGAGCAAAATATTCCTAAGCATACAGAAATATGAAGAGATTTATAATCCGCAACATACCGAGTGTATGTTAGGTAAAGCAACTTTATTTAAATTAGATGATATATCAATGTTATCCCAAAATATGGAACATGGTATTTTTAATAATATTATTATGAAGTGAGAATTTGTAGGCCTCTGGTTATCACCATGTATTACAGATATGGTCCAATTTCAGTAGGGATTATTGTAATATGCTGTTTTACATAGGTATGTTCCAAATTGTAATTAAATATTTTAAGTCTAACAGAAGTTATCATATTTACAAGAAATGGTATACACGCACACATACGTATACACACATACAGACGCAAAGACATTTTTTATTCAATATTTGAGTTGTCTGCTGTGAAACGGATATCTGTATAAGACATTTTTTTCCACAATGATTATTAAAATTTATTTTCAATTTATAATAAAGTTAAAATACAGTCAAAAGATATACAATTCATTACTGAACCAAAACAGATATGAAAAAAATTAATAGAAACATTAACGTAGAAAATTTAGTCAGCTTTAATTTTGCATATAGCCACTCTTTGATTATATGAGAAATTCAAAACCGGGACCTTCTTCGAGCCCCCCTGCATCTCCCCCACCTCCTACGTTCGGGGACTTTTGGTATGTTTACCTCCTATATAGTCCAAACATAGCTCTCAAGTCAAAAATTGTGATCTCAGCATTCCCCTCTAGAAACCATTCATTGACAGGACTATTTAGAAGGAATTAAAAGGTATTTATATTTGTTATTATGTAGAAGTTATCTTAAAAATGTAAACAAAACTCACAGTGAGGATTATGTGGCAACATTTCTTGCTTGCCGCCAGCTGTCACTTCTTGTCACAATACAAGCGAAAGAGCAACTGAAAAAGATATATTGGTTAGATATTTGTGGTTTGTTTATATGGCGTTTGATTTTGTTATTTTATACTTTATCAATAAACTATTAAGATGGAGTTGAATTTTGTAAAAGGAGATTCGCCCAATTTGCCCAAAGTTGATTATGACTTGATAGATTTTTTCTATAACAAAATTTGGATTTTTGAAGATCAATATTAGAAGCTTACCACCAAGTTCCTTGAATATCAATTTTTTCGGAACAGTTACAAAATTTTTTTCCAAAGCATTTATATTTGAGTTTTCACAACTTTTTATAAAATACCTTTTAAATGACTTTATCTACTATTTTTAAATTACAGCAAATACCTCGATGAAATAAACTTAAATGCTACAAATCAACACGACGGCGACGTTATAACACATCTGTCATTTGACTAGCCGTTGACATTGTTGTCATGTTTTGCTAAATATGTTTTTAAAAATCTAATCGGCATTAAAAATTATTTAAAATATTTAATTATTCACGCCCATTATTATTTTTTACATGAGAAAATTAAATTTCTTTAGCTTTATGCTCCTGTTTTCTTCAAATATCATTACTAGAACTAGAGAAGGAATTTCAACTTGGCAACACCACACTGTTTTGTATAAAACCATTCTATCAACAAATCCATACAGTCTACCTACGTCATCGGCCAAACTACCTACGTCACCAATTTAAAACACCTGTTGCTCCACTTATTTTAACTTCTGTTTTCTCAAAAAATTGATAATTATTTTCGCGGAAATCTGTATTGGAAGGCTTGTTTGTACATATTCTATGATATTCAATAAAAAAAAAAAAAATAGGAAAATACCATTTGCTGCTCGGCCTCTCTATCTTGCATAAAAATTGCTTACTTGCTCACCTTCCAATTGATGAAGTTGAAAGAATTTTATGAGTTTCCTCCATCTCGACTTGTGCGTTGATTACTTACTTAGTGTTTCGCATAATTGGTGATACGTTTTTTCAGCTGGTTGTACAGGGTAGCAAAGGTCTCTTATCAATTTATACGTCTTGGTGCCGATTACACTGAGCAAGGTTGCCACTTTAATTTTTTCATCTTCTATCTTATTTGCACAAAAGTATTGGGTTAACCGTTTGCTGTAAATTATCCAATCATCACAGGATAAGTTTAACTCGGTTACATCTCCTAGTAACGCCATTTTTGACTTCTTCACCCGATGCGTGCACATAGTCTACGAAAATTCCGTTCCAGGGAAGTTTACGTATTCTTAGTGCGTTACCAATAATATCTCGTCGCCATATGTAATGTTCTGACTTACACAAATAAAACCATAGAGTACCTTGCTACATTAACTTCTATTCACAGCCTTTATTTTATAATCTCATATATTCATAAGTACATCGAACGTTCCCGCACAGAGAGAGAGCTCGCCACCCTAGATTCCTATATATATCTGTATATATGCGCATGTGCGCCACCTCACGTACTTCTGGATACGTCACAATAAATTTATAAAACATTTCGATTGTAGATAACAAAATAGTGTTTTCTGCAACTCTAATATAATCAATTAGCATTATAGAAGCATTAATAAAATAACAATGAAACAAAATAATTGTATAACATTTAAATTATAAAACAAAGCTGGTTGGGTACCTAGACTCAATATTATCCTGGGAAGAACATATTACAAAACTACCAACTAAACTCTCTAAAAATAATTATTTCCTTCCCAATGGTTCTTTTTATGTCAATATGTTGCAGGGAATTTTAAACTGGGGGCACTCGGCCCATGCTTCCAACATTTTTGACTTACAACATAGATGCAATCATATACTATCTCATCTTAGTTATAGAGACGATTTTAAAGTCCACTTCATTAATCCCAACATATTATCATAGCTTCCATTGATCATACACTCGCATTTTTGGGAGCAACGGGACTAATGGAATAACGAGACTATGAGATACAATAAACTTAAGTTTAAGTAAGGCATAATTTATTTGTAAATCGTTTCATTCTTTGATTTACTTAAATATTTTCACCTTACGCCCAGCCCTGTCCCACAGTATTATATGTACTTTATTATCGATTAATACTTTACCTTCTGTGGAAAAATTGTTAGAAAAAGCAGTTTACAATGAATTGATAGATTACTTTAATTCCAATAATATATTAATAAGTCATCAGTCTGGTTTTCAAGCAAGGCACTCGTGTGAATCTGCACTTCAACTAACATTTACTAGCTGGATTCAGATGATCGATAAAGGGAAATATATAGTTGCTGTATTTATAGACTTAAAAAGAGCATTTGAAACCATCGATCGGAAAGTATTATTGGATAAATTATCTTATTATGGTGTAAAAGGTAATGTTTTGAAGTGGCTAGAAAACTATTTGACAGACAGAAAACAGATCACCAATATTAATAACACATATTCTTCAAGCCTTGACGTTGAGCTTGGTGTACCACAGGGAAGCATTTTAGGACCCCTGCTATTTATTATATATATTAACGATATAAATTACCAGCTTAATTGCGACTTCTTGAATTTGTATGCTGATGATACATTATTGGCTGTATGTGATGACGATCTAGATAATGCTGTCAATAAAATGAATATGGAGCTTTCCAAAGTTGAAAAATATTTTAAAGTTAATAAACTCAAATTAAATCCAAGCAAAACAAAAGCAATGGTGATTACAAATAGGTTTAGAAGTGGTAACATCAATTTTAATAATACTAATCTGTCCATAGATAATTCGCCAGTTGAAGTAGTCAAACAAATTAAATATTTGGGAATAATTTTGGATGACATCTTGTCATTTAAACAGCATTTTGATTATACAAAAAAGAAAATTAAGAAAAAATTGTTTTACTTCTCAAGAATAGCAATTAACTTAGATATAAAAACTAGAATCACCGTATACAAAGCAATCATTTTGCCACACTTTGACTTCTGTGCTACTGTTTTGTATTTACTTGACCAAAGTAGTATTAATGAATTACAAATATTGCAGAATAGGGCGATGAGAATAATTCTCAGATGCAACAGATATACACCTATTATAACTATGTTAAGGGTTCTAGAATGGATGCCTGTATCGGTTAGAATTACCTACTTTACAATGATTTTTATATTTAAAATTCTAAAGGGCTTATTACCCGAGTATTTGAATAGGTTCATTACATTTAACCATGAAATTCATGCATATAATACTAGGTCTCATACTGTAATTCATATTAGCAGAACTCACTGCTGCAGAGCAATGAATAACATATTTTTTAAAGGAGTTCGTGATTATAATAACTTACCAAAGAAAATTAAAGATAGTAATTCCCTAAGCACTTTTAAACGTGAATTAAAATTGTATCTAAGTGGTGATTGATTATATATTTTTATATTCTTACTCTACATTATTCATAATTGTATAATGTATGTTTTTATGTTATTGTTATGTATGTATTGTATTTTTTTTTTATATTTGTGTATTAGGAATTACCTATTTAAATAAAGTATTATTAAAGTATTATTATCAATATCTGTTTTTATAGGAACCGAAGAACTTCCTGTAGTTACGAATAAAATTTTAAAACCTGGTAATAAAAGAAAAAGAAGTGATAAGATATCCACATTGCAGTGCATGTCTCGAGATGAAAATTTGGGATTATTTCATGGTCTAGGCAGAGTGCTTAACCCAAAAAGGAAAGACGTTGGGGCTGAATGGCGGCTTAATTGTGATGTAGAGAAGATCGTTGATGAATTTTCCACTCAACCCACTATGTTTATTTCGTTTTTATTTGAAAATTATCTAAAATATTTTGGTGACATAAATGATGCATGTAGAGCAGCAGATATTTTGAGTCTAGCAGTACAATATTTCGATAATTGGATTGATAAGCACGAGACATTAATTTTTGGGTTATGGATTTCCATATTAGGATTAATGATATTTAATGAACATAGGGTCTCAAAATGGAATCAAATTCGAGGACCTACCAAAGTAATTAAACGGTAAATATAGTAATTGTTAATGAGGATATTAATATATTAATTAATCCTTATTTTCAGAGTTAATAATAATCCCGAGGTGACTAGACTTGGTTCAACTGATTATTTTTATTTTAATCTTATTAAGAAAACTGATACATTTCATAAATTTATGACTGACGCATAGTGATTTTAAAATATTTTGTTATATTGTTCAATAAATTTATTACTTATTTTGTATACATGAATTCTTCAAGAGAGTAAATTTATTTATTGTCATTTAAAATCATCTACAACCATAAACTGGAAACTACAAACGATAACAAGATAAGAATTGTGTGTAAAATTTTTCAAATAAGCATCTTTTGTTTGCAAAATGACGAATAGCCGTTTTCGCATTTGTTGGATAATGACCTTCATTTCATTACTTGAAACAGAATCAAAATGGAACAATGTTTTTTCAAAAGGTACTGAGTAAGGTAGTGGATATTACTTACCTTGCTACAGACACTTCTTAGCCATTTTTTAATCATATCTTGCACTATGATGAGTAGTCCTATCAAAGATCAGCACAGTGGGCCTAGTTTGGTCCTGAAATTGGAAGTAAAACGGCATAAGGTCTATTTTTAAAATTGAATTTTTCCATATCTGATTATCTTCTTGCACCAAAAGAAAATGAAAATTTACCTCAAGTAGAGCTATACACATGCAAGAAGTTTTTGCAGCGGCGGGTATTCCGATGGGAAATCCAAAAAATAAAAACATAACTCATTCAAAATCATTTTAAGAGGGAACAACGCGATCAAATCAGAGGGGAGTGGGCGGAAATGAGCCAATAAAGTACGGAGAGCGGTTGTGTTGGTTGTCTAGTTTTGGCCTTCGTACTTTCTTTACTATTGCTCTACCTACTTACAATCACGCTTGAAAGGTCAAGAACACATCGAGACCAAGCTTCAAATACACGAAATGAGTTCGAATCGGTTATAAATATAATTATTTTTGCAATCATTTTTAGGTTTATCAAAGTGACTCCATCTACTAAAACAGCATTGTACTAAAAAAATTTCACGCAAAAAGCATTTTTTAGCGAACTGGCTCATGTTATTAAACTGATCAAAAGATATTCTTGTAAGTAAATGAACACTACACTTCTATTGAAGAACATTTTTAGCTAAAACTTGTTTATTAGCCAATGTGAAGAGAGATCTTCCTAATAAACAAGTTTTAGCTAAAAATATTCTTCAGTAGAAGTGTAGTATTCATTTACTTACAAGAATATCTTTTTTTCAGTTTAATAATGCCAGCCGTTTGGCTAAAAACTACTTTTTCCCAGTCAAGATTTTTAGTACAGTGCTTTTTAATAGATGGTGCCACCTACAGCACTACAATAGATCATTTTCGGTCAGCTGATTTTGACGCAGCTGTCTGGAGGGCACCCGAAACCTCATTCAATAACAGGCAATGAAAATGAAAACAACTAATTAGAGATGAGTTGCTATTTAACAACCTATCATTTTATTAAAAAATAACAGCTTGTACCCATCTCAAGAAAACAAAATATCAGTTGGGTGCCCTCCACGCCGGCAGCGTGACGTCAACCGAAAATGATCCATAGGGCATCTGCATCATGTAACCAACATAACCTTAAATTTTAAGTTTTTCAAGTTTATTCTCATTTTTAATGTTTGTATATGCATTTTTAGCTTGAAGCCGTACTGGCTTCAAGAATAAAAATAAAAATTCACGTAAACAATTTTTCAATATTGTTGATTAATAAAAATAGACTGCTAATTACAGGTTAGATTTCCAACCTACAAAAAGAGTCCTATTTTATTAGAACAAAGTATTTAGAACTTCATAAACATTACACTGAACTAGATTTTAGTTGAAAATATGGGAACCAGGCAGAAATTTTAATAACAGCTGCGTAATACTCTTAAATCTTAAGAAACATATATTTTTGAGGTTAGCTGTAACGTCACATGCAAATGACCTATAATAGCCACACTGCCTACCCTTTGCCCCACTTGAGTTTTAGCTTTACCGATGAAACTTTGTGATTGGCGTTGTCTCCTCTTAATAGATTGTTTTCAACTTTAAACACAGAAATAAGTTTAGCAAGTGTTTATATACTTATTCATAGTGCATTATAACTTTTGAACAAGGGAAAAATCAACTGTCATATTAAGACTTTACATGATTATTTTTAGGTAAATAATAGTATTTTATATAACAAAGTTAGTGGCTAAAATGGTGTTTTTTTTACAAGTGAGGCGCTTATCGTATGAGCCGAAGGCAAGTGCTGTAAACCAAACGAGTAAAAAAACACATTTTAGTCTCGAGTTCTATACAAAATTTCTTGTATCGCCATTCGAAATTAGAAAACAATATAATTTTGTACAAATAGACTAGCGGCCGTATTCACCATTATAGAAAAGCTAGGCTTATGATTCAAGCTCGCTTAACTTATGTTTGTCATATGCACCGAAGTTAAAATGTTATTTAAGCTCGCCTAAAGTTTAGCTCTCAATTTTGGCCGCTTAAAATCGTTAAACCTAGCTTTTCCCAATTATAACTTTTTTGGCGTTTTATTTGATTTTGCCGTTTTGTTGTCAAGTGTCTTTTCATTCAAAATCGATCTATGAATGTCATCGCTTTCATCCTTTCTAATTTTTGGAGGAGGTCCCCCACCAGTAACAATGGTTTCTTTTCTTTCTTCAGCTAATATTTTCCTCAGCTCCTTTTTCCTATTTTCATAATATTTTTTTAGACTAATGACTAACCTTTTTTTTTAGACACAGAAAACAAAACTTAGGCTTTTCTAGGTTAGAAATTCTTGACTGATTAACAGAAGAATAACACTTTTTCAGGCGTTGCCAAATTTTTTGTAGGCTTAACAAAGCTTCGTTTACTTCACTGCGGTGCAAAACTTCACAATTTAAGCGCTGCTTTATATTTCAGCCTAGCTTAGCTAAGCACCGCTTAAGCCTTAAAAGGTGAATACGGTCGTAAATTCTATAGGCGTCTGAAAATAAGGAGTACGCCACCTGGTGGTCTATAGTCAAACTAATTATAGGCCTTTCCGTCATTGTCTCTTTAGTGTACGATGATATCAACAATAAGTAAATAATGATAAACTGAGATGCTAAGTTATTAAAAATATGATAGCGTTTAAAGGTACAAGATACAATTTACTGGAGCTAACCTAGTCGGTATCCTTTGTAGATTGCAGGGACAACTCGTGAAAGTTGAGTTGGCACGACAATGTTCACAGCATATCCTCTTTGTATGGACACCTTTAACCAGGCATTGAGAGGGATAAAGCTGGTGCAAATAACCATGGCCCGAGTAGCAATAATAATGGCCTGAACAATCACACATTGTAAATGAAATTTTTGAAATAAGTAAATATATGCAATTTCAGTATATTTATAAAAGTAATATATACTATTGCACCATGCACTATTATGTTTTACCCCCGAATATTTCTATTTCATATTTTACAAAATACTGTTTCATTTATTTTACTTAAAGAATTAATAAATATCTTTTCAGTTAGGACCTATATTCAATGTACCACTATAATTTCATGGGTATTTGATCTGACACTTGTTTGTAAACATAGAGCATACACATTTATTAAGTTTTGTGTTTAATTTGGGTTGTACCACACAAAATAATATGTCCTGCATTTAAAACATATTCCCTTTCATACACACACTTAGAATTTTTACATTTTTAGTGCTTCCCAAATGTTCCATACATTGCAATATGCTTAACCTAAATGTTTCCTGAAAAAAAAAGTGATTTAAACTACAACTGTACATAAATTTAAAGAAATATTTACGTTTATTAATATTTAACTAGCCAGACACCGTTTATGTCTGAAACTGTACTTTTCAAGGGAAAAACTAGACAACCTAAAAAAATATGAATTTTGCTGAATAATGCCATTAACATCTTGCAAATCACTTACAACAAAATCTTGCAAACCTTTAGGTAATATATTATTGATGTTATTATTTTTAACGCCAAAAATAACAATAAATAGAAAAAATCGATATAAGTATTCGCCAAATAAATAAACAAACGGCCTATAATTAGTTCACGAGTTCTCCACTTTGGCGCTGGCATCTTAAATTCAGACGCCTATTGCTGTTTCTATAGAACCCAATAATTTTTGTTTCACACTGTGAAATAAAATTTCTTTATTTTACACTTGTCAATAATGACATTGTTTTGATTAATTGAAAAATAAATGTCATTTTAGGATATGGCGTTACAAAAATATATTTAAAGGTGTTTTCTTTTTACTCTTGAAGGGTGTGGCAAGGATTAATTACCCTAATAGCACAACATTGTCCTGTGGACATCTGAAGGACGTCCTCGGACGGACGGACATACAGTACATCCGATGGACTTTCGTTTTTGGTCCAAAGTACATCCGACGGGCAGCCGAAGGACGTGCAAATGTCACAACTTGGGACAACATTTGTACATTCTAATTATTTAGAAAAAAAAACCGGAATGAGCAGGGATCGAACCGTCGATCTTGTGATTTGTAACTCGATGTTCTCTCATTCGGCCACCAACTTGGCTTATTAGTGTTTACTTAAAGACTGTACATTTGACTAATATAACTATTTATTTCAATATGTAGAAGGTACCTATTTGAATGTTTAATAAATATTTAGTATCAAATAATATCATTAATAATTTACAAAAAAGATTAAAATTAAATTATTGATGATAAATTACAAATTACTATAAAAAATAAACTACAAATTTTACAGAACTAACGGTCAAATGTAAACAAAAACATTGTAAAATTGAAAAACCAGTTTTGTTAACGTTTTTTTGTTTTTATATTAAATAGACGTCCTGCTGCTGTCCCCATAGGGACCTAAAATGTGCGTACTTGCCGAAGGACGTCCGTTGCGGCACATATGTTGGATGTTAAGTGTGCTATTCGCTGGTATGTATACATATTTCGGAAACGTGTTGGAGAGAAAGCGGTATGGAGATATTATCATTTATTGCAAAAATATAATATTTAAATCAACGGACACGAAAAGGACGTCCATCTCCTGTCCCTATATGGACATAAGATGTACATACTTCCCGTACATAAAATGGACATACAGAGGACGTCCATTCCGTACAATTTCAAAGTAAATCCGATGATAAACGTCCGGTAGGCGTCCAGTTTATGTCCATGGACGTCAGTACATTAAATGGACATAAAACGGACGTCCAGCGGACATCGTGTGCTATTAGGGATATACACAGCCACTATGCAATTAAGTATTTTCAGAAGCTAATTGAAAGTATTCTTTTAGCTCAAAAAAAGAAATAATTATAAGTAGTCTAGAGACTTACTTTCAACTCCTTCTTATGGAATAATGAATTGAAGTACAAAACTTTTCAGAAAGCTGTATTTTAATGTCCAAAAAGAAACATGTTTTCTTTAAATACTTTTTCATGGTTTTTAGATAGCATATGTTTTTCATATTATTGGAGATGTTTTTTTACCCCTTCGAGAGGACATAGTGTTAGGCTGTACCAAAATTTCTTGCCCTTCAAACTTAAATCTTTGCGATACTGGCTTGAGGATGGTCAATATTCGAACTAGAATTTGACAGATTGATTTTTTTTTAAATGGCACACATATATGACCTTGGAGGAATCAATATACAGCAGCATTAAGTGCTCGGGCTCGACTTTGTTGAATATAACCATTTGTTAATGAAAGTAATTAGAATCTCTACACAATATCTTTTGTCTGCTTAACATATCTACTTTGGAGGATCTGGTATTCCCTGACACGACTTTTACATTCATTTTATTTTTCATGGCAATTAAATACAAACTGCAGTTTTTTCTTTCTTTTAGGTCAGCGGCGCATTCTCGGTGGTGACGATTTGTACAGTTCTCCATTAAATTGGTGGCGCATATAGACGCATTGCTTTTTTTGTATATTAGGCGAAATTATTAATTCATATTAATTCTCCAGCAGCAACAACTATCCAATGGCGGATTAAAAGCAGGACGATGATAAACTTCGGCAAACTTTTATACTGTAAGGTTTGTGATGCAATTCTTTTGTGTAGTCAGAAAGCACACATTAGTCGACATATCGCCATAGAAAAACGTAAAAGGAGTATTAAACTCCACGTACTAAAAGTCAATTTAATAGAGAGCACAATGCACGAGACCAGTGGTGGAACTAGGAATTGGCAAAGTAACGCCCACCATGAGTGCCAACCTTTGAGAGGAGCAAAATTTGATTCACTGACATGCTTCATTCTTCATCCTAGGTCAGAATCCAGTAAGAGGTGTCAAAACCAAGCATGCTGCCAAAGGCTCAATCTGTCATCATTTCAAGTGTGGCATAAGATATAATTTAAAAAATAATGCACTACTTTATCACAAAATTTATTTTTTTTATTTCTAATTACAGGCATTTTGGTTTATAAAAAAAATGTACAATCAAAAATGATCTTCTGTTAAATAAATAAAATACAAAATAGCAATAACAAGATATAGTTAAGAAAATGTGTCATATTTTAGATATTTCTAATTTAATTCGTGATTTTGAGTTAATAAAAATTAAATATTTACTTGAACTTAGTTAATGTGTATGCTTTAAGATCTATTTTGTAGTTAAGATTCAATTACATTAAAAGTTAAAAACAAGAAACACTAAATTATAAATTAAAAACAAATACTTTAAAATAACAAATTCTAATTGCTCAGTGCAGAAATATTAAAAAAAACGATAGATATAAAATTAAATTAACAATTAATAAAGTTAATTCTACTTATATTTTACCTTACATATATACAAACACAAACATACCTACTATAAAATATAAGGACTAATATAGAATACAGATCATTATTTTTAATCAGATAATATTGAAATTACAATAAAAGTATAATTTCACATTACAAATACATATTAGAGATTTATTAAAACATTAAACATGAGGAATTAAAATTGCATATCGAGTATAAAATAAAACATTGCGTCAACTTATTATTATTCGCATTAAAATCACTTTTTGAATATTTTAAATCTGTTGAGCTGATGAAAAGTCATACCCTCCTGTATTACTGGTAGATGGTGGTATGTTTGGCCTATCGATATCTTCATATGATTCATTACGTCCACCTGCTAATATTCCAGTTAACACACCTGAAATTAACCATCATTTAGCTTAAATGTCAAATATTTGAGTTTTAAATGTTAAAGAGTTTAACTTGAGACATTAGTTAAAATTTGAACTTGTCAAACAAAGAAAAAAAACCGTTGCCCAAGGAATCACTACTTCCACATCCAGATTTTCTATCAAAAGTCACTCACAACGAAAAAATTTTGCATGTGGAAATAATTGTTTATGGAGCTTTAATAATATAATATTTGAAATCCTCTACCCCAAAAACCCATAAAACGATACCCCACATCGGTAGTGGGGTGGGGGTGGATGAAGTAAAAAAATATTTCGAGATTTCTGGTTCTTGTACACACACTAAATCACAATCTTTTTTTCATCCTCATTAATAATGGGGTGGGGGTGGCTAATGCCAAAAGTTTTTTTGAGAGCTTAGCTTCTCTTATATACAGTGTGTTTCAATTAACATCCCCACAGTCGACATTTTGGAAACTAAGAAATATATTTTTATTTTGTAAACGGTAATAGATTTCTATGGTTAATGCCTTCTTCATGAAGTAAAATTTACTGTTATAACATTATCACCAGAGATGGCGCTGCAGTTTAAAAATATTTTTCGATCAAGGAAGGTTTGAAACATATGTCATTCGATTAAGAAGCAAATTTTAAACAAAATTGTTCTTATTCCAAAAGGTCAGATCTGCAGTAGTTTTTGAATTATTTTAATTTTATTTGTTTTTTTTAAGTGTTGGGTGGCGTGGAAGAACGTTTATATGAACGTCACCTTTTGTGTTGTACACTGTATTTACAATGTGCTTACAATAAATATTTTTCTATTCTATTCTATTCTAAGTGTTATATATATTTTTTAATCGCTGTAACTTTTTTAATCTTGATTTTCAGATGTAGGTTCTTAGTAATTTTCTTGCCTACTATAAGAGAATTATTTACTGGTGGGAAATTTTTTTTTAATAGCACTTCTGATTTTACCGGAAATTACTTTAAATTGAGAAATTTAAATGGAAAAACAACAAAGAAGGTAATTTTATTTTTGAACAGTACATTTTGACAACAATATTTAAAATAGATGCTCGAAATTACTTCTGTCTGCTTGAATACACATAAGAAAGCAATGTAACAATTCCTCGTTACATGTCCTTAATAATGTATGTCTATTAATTGCACCAGCGCAAGCGTAGATTTAATTGTATAAATCTGCCATATCTTCTATTGGCTTTTGATATACTTTATTTTTCAAACATCCCCACAAGAAAAAGTCCAGAGGGGGTCAAGTCCAGAGAACGCGCGGGCCATCTAACCGGTCCTAAGATGCCAATCCAGCGCCTTGGAAACGTGTTATTCAAGTAATTTACAACAATATTAAAGTTATAGGATGAGGCGCCATCTTGCTGAAACCAAATTTCAGCTCTGTTGTGGGGAACATTTTGTAAAAGTCTTGGTAACTCATTTTCTAAAAATCTTAAATAATGCACACCGGTAAAATTTTCATGGTATAGAAACGGACCTATAATATAACCATTTAAAAAACCACAACATACATTTATGCTGAACACAGTTTGGTTTCTTATTCGAATCATCCATCTTGGGTTGTTTTCCGACCAATATCTACAGTTATGTTTTGTAATTGTGCCGTTACTGTGAAACTTACTTTCGTCACTCCATAGTACATTTTTAAGGAAATTACAATTTCCTTCATAATGAACAGAAACCTCAGCATGCGAGGTTAAGCGACGATCATAGTCCGTAGGCAGTAAATGATGTAATAAGTGTGGTTTATATGGAAAGTACTTATTTTCATTTAAGATTCTTTGGCACGACGATAGTGATACATTGATGGAGGCTCTTATTTGTCGCAATGATGAGTGGGGATCATTGTTAACGGTTTGTAAAACTAAAGCTGTATTCTCCTGGGTTCTTGCTGTTCGTATTCTTCCACGTTTCAACATTTTAAAACTATCATATTGTAATAAGTTGTTACACAAATTGGAAAAGACTTGAGATCAGGTTGTGGTCTGTTTGGAAATTGTAATTGATACATACGTTTGGCTGCTTTTGCATTTTTATTGCATTTTCCATAAATTAATAACATATTAACTTTGTCAACATTGGTGTGGGCCATATTTTGGACAAATTTTACAAACGTATTCTTAAATGACACACGCAAACGAAAATTAAACTTCTAATAGTTAATAAATAGACAATTGTAAATTATTCAATTATTTTAATTTAAATTTCTCAATTTAAAGTAATTTCCAGTAAAATCGGAAGTGCTATTAAAAAAATTCCTCACCAGTAAATAATTCTCTTATAGTAGGCAGAAAAGTTACTAAGAACCTACATCCGAAAACCAAGATTAAAAAAATTACAGCAATTAAAAAATATATAACACTTCAAAGTTAGACAAAATTAAAATAACTCAAAAACTACTACAGATTTAACTTTTTGGAATAAGAACAATTTTGTTTCAAATTTAATTCTTAATCGAATGTTTCAAACCTTCCTTGATCGAAAAATATTTTTAAATTGCAACACCATCTCTGGTGATAATGTTATAATAGTAAATTGTACTTCCTGAAGAAGGCATTAACCATAGAAATCTATTACCGTTTACAGAATAAAAATATATCTTAGTTTCCGAAATATCGGCTGTGGGAATGTTAACTGAAACACACTGTATACTAAATACCAATTTTATGGACTCTTATCTGCTTGATTTACCCCAAATTTACCCCAATTTACCCCCCAACTCTTCGACGGAACAAGATGAAAATATAATCTAGTTCCAGATCTCGTTAAAGTACATATATGTGTACCAAATTTCAAGTCAATATCTTAAACGGTTCCGGAGTAAAAGTGCGCACAAAAAAAGTTACAGACAGACCGACAGACAGAATTTCTTTTTCGCCCAAACTTAAAATCTCGACGTTTCATGACATTCTAAGCCTATTTGAACAATAAAAATTTAAAAAAATTTTTTTTGTCGTCACTATACTTCCACTGGATGTGGAAGTAAAATTACCTTATATTCCTTTGAAGTTTTTGCAGCATATTATTTTTGAATTTGCTAGCATTTTTAATAATGGTTTTTCTATTTTTTCTTGCTAATAGCTCAACTAGTCAACAAATATTATCAGAATGACGTACGGCAATAATTTTTGGGTTAAATACGAATATCGAAATTTCCTTTTTTAGTAATTTTATTACCAACATTACTAAAACACAGATTTAGTTAAATATGGTTGATAATACACATGGGAACGTTAAAGCTAGATGCCTTTTAACTAAATCAAGATTTAAATGAAGTCCATAATATCGGCATGGATCCTGGCGATATATTTTTCTAATCCATATTAAGTATTATTCTGTCAGTATATCAAACAAAATAGTTACCTGATGAACCACTTCTCTCCTCAAGATTTTTAATTAAAAGTATTGTGCTGAATGGTCGCACAATTAGATGTAAAATTGCGATGGCTGCTGAAAATCTCTCTCTTGCCACTAGAAAAGAAAAACAATATTAAAAATGTTAAATTTGCCTTAAACCTTCATAATTCGAATCTCCAAGGGGCTTTAAAATAAGTTCAACGTAAAGAAACTTTGTTATGGAAACTAAATGAATTTCTTTAATAGAAATGAATATGAATATTTATTGCTGTGAGTGATACATGATATACACAGGGCTGACAACAGGGGGGGCAGACGGGGCTGCAGCCCCAGGGCCCGCCACCATTACTGTTAAATACATTTTTGTATTGATTCTATTTCAAATTAAATATTACGTGAATTGAAAATTAGTATTTTGGATGTGTCCGAGACGAGAGGGGCCCACCAATTTGATTTTACCCCTGGGCCCTTACTGGCTCTCCACGGGCCTGAATATATGGTTATACAGTTGGATATATAGAGGTTATAGATTTAAGTCAATTTGTTCGAAAGTAATAAACTTTAATTTATTTCATTCTTTCTCCTACAAGTAGTTTCGTAAAATTTCCCAATTTTATTTCACGAGTTGTAAATAGAATCTATTGTTTTTTCATGGGAAAAAAAGGTTTAATGATTCACAGCTGTCCTGGACCTCCCGATGAGAATACTTTTCGACTACAATTTCTCCAACATTAGTATCATAATTTTTTGGCGACATTGTCAGATATTTTCGTGAAAGTTCGAGTTAGGAGGCTTCTGCGTCGATTATTTGTCTAACTGATTTTGTATTAGAGAGATCTTCGACTTAAGGAAATGGGGTCAGCCCGCCACACATAAAAAAATTTTAAATTATGAATTTTCGTAAAAAAATACTATACCCATATTTTCTTATATTAGTAATATTTCATCGCCTTTTGTCATCTTGTCTGTCTTGTATTGCCTTCGTAAAGTGCTATTTGTAATAAGCCCATCAAATATATATATACATTTGCAGTCTGTATGTTTTGTGAGAAAAAATATTTTAACAATTAGTTCAGTCAAAAAACAAAAAAATGACCAAAATCTCTAATTTGAGTGCTAATGAATATGGATTTTGATGAAACCTTATGCAATGTGTTTGTACTGACGTTAACAAAAAAGTTGAAAAAAAAGATTAAAGTAGGAAATGATCGGAAGGGGTAGAAAACACCCCTTTAGCACGGGTTCTGTAACTTGTCGAATTAGGTCAGAAATGAAAAAGAAAACCGTATATTTACCTTTTTTGGCCCAAAATAAGATGTTTTACTCTTGTGAATTTTTTCGAAAAATGCGTATTTTTCGAGATATGGCCACTCGAAAATTCCTAAAAGTGGGGGAGGGGAAATGTAAAAGTTGAAAAAAAAAATCTGAAAAAATTCAAGTGAATGTATCACCGAAATACAAGACTTTTTTTATTTGCAACTTTTCTGTAAAGTGCGTTTTCAACGAGTTTTTCCGGAAAAACATGAAAAACTACCTCTTTCTTTGAAATTGTAGTGCTTTAAAAACATGTAATTTAAAAATTTGCAAAAATTCAGACGTATGCATTGAGGCCAAAAAAGGTAAATATATTGTTTTCTTTTTCATTTTTGACCTTCCGATCATTTCCTACTCTAATCTTTTTTTCAACTTTCTTATTAGCATCATTATAAACACATTGCACTAGGTTTCATCAAAATCCATTCATTAGCACTCAAATTAGAGATGAAACCCCGTTAACTGGACTAAATCTCTTAAAACGTGATATCAATAAATACAACACTCGTTTGGCAAATAACATCTTTGTATCCTCTCACAGATTAGAGCAGAAAAAAAAGTCCCTTAATTAGTGGAATTTAATTATATAACCATATCCCACAAGCTATGCATCATTCAAAAACTTATTAAAAAGACATTTAATTGAGCACTGTTTTTATTCTATTCTGTCTGATTAAGATTCCTTTACCTTGTCGTAGCCGTAAATGTTATTTTATTAAGACGTTGATTATTTTTAAGAAATTTTATACTTTATTGTTGACAATTCCAATGCTGTAATAGTCTTATGGAAATAAATGCATTATTATTATTATTATAAACTGAATATTTTTGTGAAAATATTGAATCATCAGCTTTATCTACACACTTTTTACATGTTTTAATCACGATCTGTTCAGAGTTTTTTTATTTTCTTATCTGTTTATATAATTTCAAATACCTGCATTCCGGTTTTAAGGGGCCTTCGAAATTGAATTCTTGTGTAAATCCTGAATCATCGGCTTTATCTAGACACATTTTACATATTTTTTAATCTTGATCTTTAATTTTCTTCTCTGCTTATATATTTTCAAATAAATGCATTCCAACTTTCGAAATCAAGGGCTGCAGAAATTAAATATTTTTGTGGAAATCTTGAATAATCGACTTTATTTATACACTCTTTGTAATGGATAAATCGATTTAGATTCGGTTCCACCATACGATTCAATATTTCTACAGGAAGGTTTATATTTGCATTTTTTTACTTTTGGCCGCCATCTTGTTTTCGCCATATTGAAGTGTTAAGAAGTGATCAGATTGCGATGAAATTGAAAACGTACATGTACTTTATCACTTCAAACACCAATAAGGAGTCAAAAATTATAACTAATATTTGATCAATTTCTGTCACGACGCATGTTCCGTTCTCCATGTGTGATTTTAAATTGTTTTGATGAACCCTCACCAGCCCTTAAGCAAGTCAAATGTTTTATAGATGGTCGCTAAATTGTTCATATAAAATTCGTCCATCTTTTGGCAAGTCGTCTGATGCACCTTTCACAAAACCTTACATATTTCCACAAAATTTTAAAAAACAAATCAAGAGTAGTTAAAATAAGCAAACACCCACCATTAATGTCAGGCCGATTCGTGTCTACGCACTGTAGTAGTGACGTAGCCAGGATTTTTTTTCGGGGGGGTCCGAACATTTTGAAGGGATTACTCAGATACGAGTACAGTAATCCAGTTGGAATTCATGACAAAAACATCTTTAAATTAAACGTGCTTTCTTTCTGCACTTTAAAAGTCCCTTTAGTCGATTCATATTTTCGAGGCGTCGCGACGCCTAGCTCATTGAAGGCGTTGAAATTCTATCACTTTGAAAAAATGCTAGTCGTTCCACATATAAACCTTTTTTGCAGAATTTCGATATCTCCATTTTTTTTTTTTCGAGAATTTTCGCTCAGAGTTTTAAGTGGAAAATCCTGTATATAGTTCTGCTCAAAAGCGAAATCGTTTCAAATATAATAATATCACATATTGAAAGGCATTGTTTTTTTAATGAGCGGGTAGCGCTAGTGTTGGTCCCACACGCATGTGACCAAGCATCTAGTAGTAAACTATAAAGTAACAATTTTCTTTACTTCGTCTTATTCAGTTCTGTTTATTTTTTTGAAAAAAAGATGTAATTGAGGAACCTCTGGAACGCTTCATTATGAAAAGGAACTAGATTTCTACAATCACATCACATCCGTCATATTCATATGCAGCAGTTTACTTAAGATTAAATCAGATTCGGATTGCGCTAAATTGCGTCGCCTCAAATTGGCACGCTGTTGGCTGCGCCCTATTAATATGGCTGCAATAAAATTGCAGGAAACCACATCATAATTTGCAACAGGGCTGGCTGGAATGGAGATTTAAATCAACCAGAAAAATTTTCAACAGAAACCGAAAATAAAATTAATAAAATAATTTTAAATATCATGTCTGTCAATTATTTAAATGTCAATTAATTTCGGGGGGTCCGGACCCCCTGGACCCCTCCCCTGGCTACGTCACTGACTGTAGGATTGGCACTTTGGTACAAAAGAATTTTATAGTATTATTTTTTTATTTCACCAGAAAAATGTACTAGGCGGCAACATAAATATTCTGATATGTGCAAGAAAATATTTATGTGATGACACATCATCAGGATTGGCTATTTATCTTTTATTGTTCTTCAAATAATAGAAAAAAACCAAATTTCATCTGAACCCAAATTTCGTCAATAACTCCCTAGGGGCACGTTTGATGCCAGATATTTATAAAAATTTGGACGCATGTCTTGTTAACAAATATACAGGGTGTTTCATTAATAATTGGACATACGCTAACTGGAGAATCCTTAGTCCAAAATATGAAGATTTAACCTGAAACACTTCAATAAAATGTGCCTCTTTACTGAGATACAGGGTGTCAAAGTTGAAATTTATATTCTTTTTTTTGCAATATCTCAACTACCTCTTGACCAATCTTCTCCCAATTTGGTAAGGAAACATTTTTTAAGCTAAGAAACAATAATTTATGTATCACATCATGCTATACCAGATGATGAATATTTTTTCTCTTTTTTTTACGAAACGTAGTGGCACTTTTGACTAGAAAATCTCATGCAGGAGTCATTTATACGTAAAAAAAGGTACACTTGATAGAACTCGATAATTCCAACCGTTTTCGAGAAAACTGCCCCAGAGAATTAAGACTAGTTAAGCAACGATTTTCACTTTTACGATATCGATTCCGATTACGATTATCATTAGTGATAATCGCCGATTACGATTATCTTAAAACTTAGTTAAATTTTATAATATAACAATAAAAAGCAGTTGTTTTTATTAAAACCATTTTATTATTAATTAATAAAGGCCACCACTTGTTATATAAGTTCAATTTACTATGAATGTCTTCAAATTAAGGGATTAAGGTAAATGATGTAAATAAATATGTCGCAATTAAAGGTATTGATGAATAAAATAAAATACAATTAAATACTTATTACAAAAAAAGAAACTCAAAGTAGAAACGTTTTATTAAACACTTACAAAACTGAATTGGAAATTATTACCACTGCAAGCATGTAACCATATAAAACAAAATCGATGTTCTTGAAATTAAAAAAAGTAATCCCACATTTATTAGCGACAAATTTTTATTTAACCCTTTCAGGCATGGTGGTACACCGTTTGAACCATGCAAATTGCGTCGCTCAATGCATGGTTTTGAAATCAAAAAAAGTAATCCCCCATTTATTAGCGGCAAATTTTTATTTAAATACATAATAATTCTAGGTTTGTTGGGCCCAACCAATTTCTCCTAGTTGTTTGTATCAGACCAGCAGTGGAAAACAATTATCTGATGGAACACTAGAAGCCTTCAACGAAAAATATTTATGTGCCATGTAATTTAAGCAGTTATATTTTTTTCTCCAGTATAGAATGGCATCTTCCATATGGTGCAGCGTAGAAATTAATAACCATAAAATCGTAAATAATCGTTTGGCATAATCGGCGATTACGGTTAATCTTAATCGCAATCGTTGCATCACTAATTAAGACATCACCAGAGCACACTTTTCAATAAATATAATTTTTCCTTTTCAGATTGGGTTTGTTTTCAAAGAATTTTTGAGATCTATGTGGCAGTTTTTAAGATCGGTGAAGAGATAGTTGAGATATTGCAAAAAAAATAAATAAAATTACAACTTTGACACCCTGTATCTCAGTAAGGAGGCACATTTTATCTAAATGTTTTAGGTTAAATTTTCATATTTTGGACTAAGGATTCTCTAGTTAGCGTATGTCCAATTATTAATGAAACACTCTATATATTTGTTAACAAGACATGCGTCCAAATGATAGTGAGGCACATATAAGAGAATGGTTGGTAATGCAGTTTTTCATTTTTTTAACTATCTTCCACATTTTTTAAAAATATGAAAAAAAATTGAGAATAAGCCTCGTAGTACAGTAACTTTATACATTCTACCTGACATTAAATCAGGTATGGCTGCTATTTTAGTATGTTGTATAGGATTAAAAAGTAATATTAAATCCAAGTTTACGACCTCGGCAGACCTCCAGATCTTGGTCAAAAATCCAAAAACAGCGAGATTTTTGTTCTTTCTTCAGTTTTTGTTGATTTTGACACCTAAGACCTACTTTTTCGGTAAAAACATTTTAGTATTTTTTAAAAGTAGATTAAATTTGCTACAAATTGGTACCAGAGCGGACTCTGTAGATCAAATAGTATCCGAGATACAGCTGTTCAAATTTTGCAAAATTTTCATTTTTCGACATTTTTATGATAGTAGTATGGTAGTATTTCACAGATTTTTAAGTTAGAAATTGTTAAAAATTTTAATTTTTCGACATTTTTAACAATTTCTAACTTAAAAATCTGTGAAATACTACCATACTACTACCATAAAAATGTCGAATAATGAAAATTTTGCAAAATTTTGAACAGCTGTAGCTCAGATACTATTTGATCTACAGAGTCCGCTCTGGTACCAATTTGTAGCAAATTTAATCTACTTTTAAAAAATACTAAAATGTTTTTACCAAAAAAGTAGGCCTTAGGTGTCAAAATCGACAAAAACTGAAAAAAGAACAAATATCTCGCTGTTTTTTGGATTTCTGACCAAGATCCGGAGGTTTGCCGAGGTCGTAAACTTGGATTTAACATTACTTTCTAATCCTATATAACAAAGCAGCCATACCTAATTTAATGTCAGGCAACCCCCTTTTTTGATGACAAAGTTACTGGATTATCGATAAATGAGTAATTTACGATGAAAAATCCAGAACGGCCTTCTTTCTTAAAGTGCCAAAAAATTGTGTGCAAAAATTTGCAAATTTTTTTGCATACGAATATGCATTCAGACTAGTACAATACATTATTCTGAACAAAAAATTAAGAATACATTTTTTCATTTGAGAATCCGTTTTACAGGTAAAAATTATTTTTAGTTGAAAAAATTGTTTTTTTGACGGCCCCTATCTCAAACACTTTTGAACCCATTAGGGTGTAATCTTGTACAAATGGGTTTCTAAAGGTGCTGATTAAGAATATCTCACTAGTTTTTTACTGAAAAAATCGCTAATATATTTTTTCGAAAATCGACCCCCTTTTTCCATTCTAGAATCGAACGCCTCTGACTAAAATCAAATGTGGTTACGTATAAAGACTCATTTTATAGTTATATATTCACCACCAAAATTTCAAAATATTCGGATATCAGATAAGCGAGATATGAGGGTGGCTCCATGAAAAGTGCGACACGCTGTATATTATTATGATTTCTTGTATTATATTCGTGTTTATCACGATATGTTGATAATTTATTTTTAACCCTTTCACTGGGGGAACTGGCTAATTACGCAAGGATGGAGGCATACTTAAATGCGGGAACCGACCGAATCTGTATGTGAATATGTTTATAATATGTACTAAACTTCAATTTGGCATACCCAAAAAAAAAAAACTGCTCTTTTATGTTTTTATATATTCACCGTTTTCTATTTTATGTTTTTATAATAAATACTTTATTCTAAAACAAAATTTATTTAGAAATCTGTAAAATGTGACATTTTACAATATTTACAAATAACATTTTGAATACAATTAAAGCGCACCAATGCGGGAAACATCCGCGAATGTGATCCATCTGTAGTTGCGGGAGACGTACAAATCCGCAAAGCCTTATGGCAGCCGCAGTGAAAGGGTTAAGTTAAGATGTATGTAAACAACTTGTATAAATAGATATTACATGACTGAGGAGTTTATTATCTTTAAAAACACAACGGCAAGAGTCTTGGAATCCCATGTTAAAAATTATTCTCAACACTCTTTTTTGTAGAATAAATTCTCGATTTAGCTTGATGCTCTGATCCCAGACAATATCATAGGATATTTTTGAATAAAACAAAGCATAGTATACACTTATTAGAGTTTCGATCCAAGCTACTTGTCAACATTGTAATGGCAAAACACGATTGATCAGAGTTGATCAATAAGTTGATATTGGTGAATTTGTAGAAAATATGGTATTATAGATATAATGACAGACTATTTATTTCATAGATATCAAGATTATAAACATATTTGTAGAAATAATGTCAAAACAAACTTATGAAATATACTTTGATATTACACAATGACTAAGGGGTAAATATTTGTCTACATATAACATAAAAGTAATTATAAAGAAATTCAAACTATGTAAAAAAAATAATCGCAATAAGTAACCATTTTTTCTACTTTTATTTTTATACTGATTTGAGTGACTATAATTTCTTGAGTTTAGAATTGTATAACTTGTACACATGTATCGTCGGCCTGGAACAAATGTATCTTAAGTCCAAAATTTCTATTTTGGCAATATTTTCATTTGTGGAAATTTATTCTGTTCTTAATAAAGTTTTCTTCAGTACTGGATTTAAGATGAAAAGGTACATTTAAAGTCAGTTATCATAAATAAAATAAATAAAAACTCACAAGTGGTACAATAAATAAAACTCGAAATAAAACTTTGTATAATTTTGTAAACCAATTATTTTGGACTTATGATACTATTGTTCCAAACTGAAGATATAAACTTTATTTCACGTAATTTTTTTTTGTCAACGAGGTAGAACGAAAGTCAGATTTTAATTTTAAACTCAAAACGACGAGCCCATCCCAAACTTGTACATCTAATAAGCAATTAATTTAAAGTCTATTTGTAAATATAAGACCCAGTTGACAGACTGTTCAAATCAGAACATGTGCCTTGACTTTATCGGTAATCGTTCATAGCATGGGGGTTCCGATGCACCCCTTTTATGAAACTTTGGTGGCCAGTTCAAACTTTACTATCAACTGTATCGTATCATATCATAACCAATATTTTAGATAATTTTGTGCTTCACTAAAAGACCTGTTGCTTTTCGTCATTTTCTGTGTACAAAGAATGTTAAAATTAAATAAATGTATTCGTATGTACACTTCTGTACAATAAAATCCCATACACTTGAAAAATCAAGTAATCCAGTTTTTACTAATATTAAGTGATGTGAATCAGTCTTTTTGGAATTTAGATTTTTTATTATCGTATATAAAAAAGTGACATTGATTGTGAAATGTCATAAGTAAGGTATTTGGAAAAATGTTAATGATTTAATGATTTCGATTTATAACAAATGTAAAAATTGACGTTGAAAAATCGTGTCCGAGATAAGGCCAGTTTCTGAAAGCTCAAAACATTAAAAAGTGGTTTTCTGCATGGCTGTTCTGCACGTGTCTGCCTATGATAATTTTATTTCCACATCCAGTGGAAATATATTAAAACTTTTTCATCGGTAAACACAACATTGTTCCAAAACTCCAACGGGCGATAGACATAATTTAAACAAAACAGAATGCAGGCTTACTTATGTTCTTCTGTTATGTTCAAAGATACAAAAATAAATCCAAATCTTATTGTTATTAAACCATCAAACCCTGAGCATGTAGGTGTAAATAGTGAGAGTAATGTCATTCTTGGTGCCCATGCAAAGAAAGCTATTCAGTTAAATTTAGACAACACCAATGATGATAAGATGAATAATAGTTCTTCCAAGCATAATTGTAATTTTTTAGAAGTAACGTCAGTAGGACAGAATTTAAGGTGATGCATCAAAATACTCAATGTATTGGAAACAAACTCGGGGAGATTGAGGTATTTTTATCAGAAGTGAATTGTGACATCCTTTGTATTTCAGAACATTGGGCAAAAAAAGAGGAAGTTCAATCCCTCCAATTACCCGGGTTTGTCCAAGGTGATTTTTATTGTAGGAATAATTATAAAAATGGTGGAACTGGGATATATGTTAAGGAAAACTATAAATTTAAAGTGTTAAATTATATAAAAGAATTATCCATTGACAAACACTTTGAATGTGTAGTAGTCAAAGTTTTCTTAGATAAGTCAAATTTTGTTATTATTCTAAGTTTATATAGAAGTCCAGATGGTGATGGTCATGTATTCTTTGAAAAACTTATAAATGCTCTAAGCTACATTACTAACAAAAATCTCCAAAAGCACCTTGTTATTTGTGGGGACTACAACATTAATTTTCTAAAGGAATCTAAAAATCTTACCGAGCTACTAGATATTTTAAATTCTTACAATCTGACGCCTACGGTTAAAGAACCTACTAGACTAACCAATTGTTTAGATAACATTTGCATACAAATGGATGACAAGATACATGAAAGCAAGGTGTTAAACAGTGCTATTGCTGATCATCATGCTCAATTGTTAACTGTTTTTATAGATAAAACAACAGCCAAGGGAAAAATATATCATAAAAGACAAATTAAGGATGATAATATTAATTATTTCTGTTCACTGCTCTCACAAGAAAACTGGGAAAACATATTCAAATCAGAATTGGATTTAGATTCAACATTTGATTTATTTTTAGATAATATTAACTATTATTTTGAATTAGCTTTTCCTCTAAAGAAAAAAATGTCATATCAATCTAATAACAAAAACTGGCTGACAAAAGGTATACGTGTATCAGCTCAAAATCTAAAGAACTTATATATCCTAACCCGACAAGGAGATGAGGAAATAAAAAATTATTATAAGAAATATAAATCAGTTTACAGACAAGTTATTAACAAAGCGAAAAAAATGTATAACACTACCATGATTACCAATGCTCAAAATAAATCAAAAGCTGCTTGGGAAATTTTAAATAAAAATAAAAAAAATTGCCATGAAAACAATAACGAAATCAAACTTGATGTCAGTAATGTTACATTAAATGATAACAGAGAGGTAGCTAATCAGTTCAATAAATACTTTAACTCAAGTCCGAGTAACTTAATTCAAAATTTAGATATGGATATAAAGCAGTTTAATATTAATATCAGAAATAACAATACCTTCTTTTTTGGACCAATATCTGAGTTAGATGTTGAAGAAGTAATTGCAGGCTTAAAAAACTCAAATGCCTCGGGTGATGACAATATTACAAACAATTTATTAAAAAAATGTAAGGATTTAATCAGTAAGCCACTCGCTTTCTTAATTAATAGGTCATTAAATGAAGGTATCTTCCCGAGTAAACTGAAATTAGCCAAAATAGTACCGACCTACAAATCTGGTAATAAGAGTAAATTGGAAAACTATAGACCCATCTCTATTTTAAGTCCTTTCGCTAAAATTTTTGAAAAAATTGTTGCGAAAAGGATAATAACCTTTTTTGATAAATATAAATTATTTAATGGAAAACAGTTTGGGTTTCGTAAAGGTGTATCTACAACAACAGCCATTTTAAATTTTCTAAATCTACTCTATAAGAACTTAGATCAACACCATAAATGCGTCGGCATCTTTTTGGATCTAAGCAAAGCTTTTGATTTGGTGAACCATGAAATACTTATTGATAAGTTAGAATACTACGGTATTAGAGGTAAGACGTTAGAGTGGTGTAAAAGTTACTTAAATAACAGAAGGCATTATGTATATGTGAACAACTGCAAGTCTGATCATTTGGAAACCAAGACAGGTGTGCCCCAAGGTTCTATCCTTGGACCACTTCTATATATAATATATGTGAATGATTTCTGTATTAATAACTCTGTAATGTATGCTGATGATACATCTCTTTTAATCTGTCAACCTAAAGTAGAGAAAGTAACTAGAAATGCTAACATACAACTGCAAGAAGCTCATGACTGGTACAAAAGTAACAAATTAGTATTGAATATAAAAAAATCTAGCTTTCTGAGATTCAATGTTTCTAATAAGAAAGTTGACAATAGTTTGTTAATAAAAACGGAGGCTGTATCATTGGAACAAAAGAATAATATAAAATTTCTGGGGTTATGGGTATCAAATGACTGCTCTTAGCATTCACATGTTAAATCTGTGTGCAACAAGGTTGCTTCAGTGTGTTACTGTATAAATCAATTACGTAAACTTGTAGAGCAGCCTGTACTCTTAATGTACTATTATGCCCACTTCCACTCCGTGATCTCATACAGTGTTATTGCCTGGGGTGGATCGCCTGAAAGCGAGAGAGTATTTAAAATGCAAAAAAGAGCAATCAGACATATCGTAGGAGTGAATCCAAGAACCAGCTGCAAACCGCTCTTTAAGGAGTTAGGCATTCTAACGTTACCTTGCATATATATACTACAGTTATTGACATATGCAAAAGCTGAATTTAATAGGCTGAATCAATTAAGTATGAACCACAATTATAATACAAGAAATAATCTAATATTAGAAGTTCCCCAACATAATCTATCTCTATTTGAAAAAAGCCCTGAATATCTTGCTATCAAAGTATATAACAAGTTGCCTAATGGATATAAAAATTTAAATGATAAAGTATTTAAACAACAAATAAAAATATTATTGACTGAAAAATGTTATTATGCAATTGGTGAATTTTTAAATGACAATCTGTAAGATTTTTACCATTACTTTGTCATAATGTTAAAGTTATATAGATATATATATATATATATATATATATATGTATATATTATGGTTTGTGAATATTATAATTTGTTATTTTTTCTCTCTGTATTATGTTAATGTTAATTGTAATGACGTACCATATACACATTTTTTGTGTCAGAAATGGCCAATAAAGATTATTATTATTATTATTATTATTATTATTATTATTATTATTATTAATATGGTCTTCTTGACACACAGTTTTTTAATTCCAATTTTCCTATCCTTCGGCTAGCTGTGGACCTCGATGCTGGGTAATTTGTCATGGACACCGTGTCTACTGCTGTTTGAAATGGATTTTCCCTCAAATAGCCAAGGAGCATTTCATCTTGAGCAAAATTTGAACTTCTCGGTCGGCCTGAACCGGTCTTTTCTCTTTATGATACTTTCCTCCCCCACCTTTTCTTCACACTCATAACGGTACTTTTATTTAAGTGATAATGGTTAGCAACTGCTCTGATAGACCATCCCTCTTCAATTTTAGAGAGAATTAGATGTTCAGTTAATTTCGAAAATATGACACTAGCACTGACAAATAAATAAAGAATGTTTTCTTAAATGTTTTCTTAAAATGTTTTCTAAACCGCTTCTCAAGTCACCGAAGTAACTCCTTGAAAATCCAGAATGATTTTGTGTTAGGTAAAGAGAAACGAGGCCCTACAGCTTATAGTGGAGTCCGAACCACTTCTTGGGGATAATTTTATAATTAAAATTATTTCGCGATGAGCAGGGATTGAACCTGCTTCGCTAGGTACGCCAGTATGCAAGCTAGACGCGCTAAACCACTGAGCTACCGTCCCCTATGATGATGAATGATTTAATATAGCGAAAAATAGGTTTTTCTGAAATCGATTGGCAATGTCTATATATTCGGCACGATTTCAGATCGAAAAATGCACAATTCCAGTATTTTAGTCTGTTGCTAAGAAACTATCAGAAAACAGACCAGAAAAGATCCGTTGTCAAGCAACGATCAACAAAACCGTACGGGAAAGTAACATTCCCTTACAGTTTTTAAGTATATTTTAGACAGTAAATAAATAGCCGCAGACAAACCAACTCACATTAAATTTATTAGTAAGCAGTTAGATTGTAATGAAGAAATATTATGCATTAATACAAATTCCTGTGTACTTCGGTGTGAAAACACATTCCCGGACTTCGATGCTTGTTAGCCTCGGCTAGCGCCTCGGCCAACAATTTGAATCGTCGTCCGGAAATGTATTGCTTTCACACCTAAATACACAATATACTAGTACGGGATTTTATTGCACAGAAGTGTACGTAAAAAAACAGCAAATTATAATGTAAAACCATTCTTTCAGTAAAACACGCATTTCTTGCCTCGACTGCAGTATACAGTGTATCCCAGTTTCCACGGTAACACCTTCATAGCTCAGTTATTGGTCATCCAATTTGAACCAAATTTGGATGGGTATCAAAGACCTTTATTGCATCTTTTTTGAGTAAAACAAAACTTATTTCAGTCATTGATGTACATTTTCATTAAGAAAAAGAAGATGTTATTATTTTTTGCAAGTTTTCGAAAAAAGTATGTGTTAAACAAAAAATAAAAGTTTTGTTCAGATTTTTCAGCCTTGTCTAGATATATAAAAATGTTTCATGTGTCATGTCTCACAATTGTATTTGATATTAATTTGATACATTTCGTCACTTATGTGACATACAGACGGTTTTTCAGTGTCAGGTTAAAATTTGGGTTAACTATAAACGAGTTTAAATTTTAATCAAGATTTAAAACTAGGTTAACACCACATTTTTTTTAGTATATTAAACCTCATTTCCAAAATTTGGGTTAACTAACCCAAGAATTCATGAGTCGAAATTAAATGCACCTAAGCACACATTTTCATGGTAACCAATACCCACCCACCTACATGAAATAAGTATAGCTATTAAAATGTTAGGTATATAAAAAAAATATAGGAAAGGTCTAAAACGTTGAGAAACTACTTACTACATTAAAACTTAAAATACTTATCAATCAATGTTAAAAGCATCACTAACGTTTTATTATTTTTTATTACAGTCCATTAGCTTACATGACTACATGGATAGAAAATGGAAAGTAGAAAACGATATTGGAAAAAATTGATGTGTATATTATGTATTTTTCGTCATAACCTCCCTCATAAGTATACTCTAATTCCATTGTTTTGTCAATCATAAGTGATGCTTTATGTACCAAATACTCGTTGCCATTGGCAATGGGTCATTATTTTTCATAACGTCCCTAGGGAAATAAAGTAAATTTGGGAAAATTTTTATGTTGAAATATTGAATTAAATGTTTTAACCTTTTTAGAAGTAAATCTAGACAAGCCTTACTTGCTATATCTTCTATATCTATTTTCAAAAATGTTCAGAGCTCTTATAATAATAGGATTTAATTTATTTTGACAGTAGCCCATATAACCAGGCGATACAGGCTTTTTTTCGATACAGATTCATCAAGATGCTATACATTTTAATCTATGATATATTTAACGAACCTATACATTTTTAGGTACTCAAGCTATACAGATATAATCTTTATCGTGTCTATATCGTATCTTGTACTGTTGTATTTACAGGTTTACCTTTATACATTAGATATAATTCCTGTACCCTACATTTAACCTCCCTATATAGTTTCTACACGCAATATCTATACAGTATCGTGACAGATTACTGTACAGAACATCGATATAGATCCGGCGAAAGAATGATTTACCGATTATAAGGTCTATCTTTATATATTAAAAGATTTTTTAATTCAGGCATATCTAACACATTCTTTACAGCAAAGTGTTGCGGACGATGCGTTGCCGGTACCGGTAACATTTGACGTTTATGAAGAATTGTCGCTTGTGCAACACTTGGTATTCTAAGTTAAACTACCATTTTCTCTCTGGCCAACGCTGATATACCATTAATATGTGTAGTAGCAGTAGCTGCACTGATGAATATATGCTGGTTTATCTTGGTAGCATTCTTTCGTCTTTTGTAACGTCTGTTTTTCTCTATTATCGCATCTTGAACGCTTTTGCGATAGCATTTTCTTTGAGGCTGTGGCATTTTAGAAGGTTGTTATTTTTATTTATCAGATTTTTGTTTAACGGTGATATAATGTCACACCGGTCAAAAATGAAAGAATATAGATGCGATGAGTCAAATTTGTTTGTATAGAAATTTAACACGAATGCAAAGAAAAATTAATAGAATTTTAAAAACATATAACAATAACTGGTATTTTAAGAATTCTGCCTCACTAATAAATTTGGAAATTGCAGGATCTTTTACGTAAGATAAAATGCACCTTTATACCTAATATTGTTTCTTAACAACTATACTAGCATAAAAATTCATCTAAGATGTGTCTATCTCAATTTCCTATAATAAATTTAAATATTAGGTACTGATACCATTTAATATAAAATCCCGATATCCATTACTATAACTTTTCTCATTAAATTTGCTTGACACCTTGATGGCACAGTCAGTTAAGGCTAGGATGAACGAGATATGTACGTAGTTAGACGTGGGTTCGAGACCTAAACAAGGTAAGTAAAATTGTTTAATTATCACTATAATAATGAATTTACGGAATACTAATATTAATTGGTGCATGATAGCGAAGGGATTGAAACGTGGTGCGGTGGTTGGGTGATTAAAAAAGTGTTTATTTTCATCTATTTTTTTAAAATTAGAAATAAAATGTATTCTTTAACGGGCCTGTACTCCTTATTTACAGAATCATAGAATAAACCTTTACATGAACTATATTCCAACAAAACGCAAACGTGCCTTTAACGATAAGCAAACTTTATTGAATCGGTATTATTTCGTTATCCAGGCATTAGTGTACTGTATTAGATCGGTACATATGCAGCATCGTTGCTGTATCCATAGCATAAAGATAACCTATATCGAAGTAAAGATACGACTATAGATTCTCTATATAAACTGTACAGCGTGGTTATACGGGAGTTGTTGTCATTTGAATAGTTTTTCTCAATGATTCATGGGTATGACAAAAATATAATATGCACCGAGAATCGTGCAATGCGGTTTTTTGGTCTCGAATACTTGCAAACCTCAGCCCTATTGACGAGCCTTGGATTGCAAACTGTATTCTCGACTAAAAAAAGTACACTTACGAGCTTACGACCCTTGGTACATAATAACTATTCTTTTTACACATGTTGATCCACGTTATACAGCCTATTTGTCTATTTTGGCAGGGTCACGCCAAATATCTCACCTAATATCTATTGTAGAAAAAAAAAGTTGAAGTAGAAGTTATCAATTTTTGAGCTTTATTTCAGTAAAAAGAAATTCGAAATCCATAGCCTACTTTGTGAGATAGAGTACAAAATCAATAAAAACAGGAAAACCACAAACGCACAAATGCTTATATCTTTCTTATTTGGGAAGGTACGAAAAAAATAAAGGGTTGACGGCAAGAATAATATGTATAAAAAGATTCGAAAAACGCAGTTGCTTTGACAGTTGTGCAAAAATAAAAAGAGCAAAACTCGAGGTAGGGCATAACACCATTAAATCCGTTACTTTTCTGTTTCCAACGATTTAAAATATGTCATAAAAATTTTAACTGACAGTGCCAAAATTTAAAATTTTATGAAAACTATAATATCTACCTATCGTAAAAATCAGGTATGCCATAATAGTAGGGATGCAACGGATAATGTTTTGGCCGGATACCGAATACCGGATATCCGGCGTACTTCTTGTACCGGATACCAGATATCCGGCCAACTATCCTCCGGCTTACATTGAAAGTTGGATTGAAAACACGTTTTGGCAACATCGACGACAAAAATACTTACTGGCAAATCTTCTAGACCTCAGATTTAATACCAGTTTTTTTTATAAGTCATGCTAAAATATCCCGTCAAATTATTCTGCTGGAGGACTAAAAAAATAGCTGTGATGATTCATATTCAAGCAGTGATAGTGACAGTGGTACTTCTCCTTCCAGTAAACAAAGTAAGAGAAACCCGGTTAACGTTACTGCTGATATTTAAAACACTTTCTGGGACTGTTTTGAGAATGAGGCGAAAAAAATAGTAGATTCGGAGAAAAGTTCAATGGTCAGGGAGATTGATTATTATTTGAAAGGAGCACGGATTCATAGAAATAGTGACCCTTACGCATGGTGGTGTACTAACTCCAGTCAGTATATACTTTCGTCAAAGTTTGTAAAAATATATCTTTCAGCCCCTTGAAGCAGTTTAAGTCTTGAAGCAGTGTAAGCAGTCTTTTCAGAAGCTGGCAACGTATACCAAAAGAAACGCAATCGTCTACTACCCCTCTAAACGTTGAAAAACTCGTCTTTATTCACCATAATTTACCATCGGTAAACTTTAAATATTAATTTAGTAACTAATCTATAGATATTTCCAGTTTGTAGTAATAATTGTAATGCAGAATGTGAAAAATAATGAAACTGTTTCATTTTTTATTTTTTAACTATCCGGTTTTGGCCGGATATCAGGTCACTATCCGGTGCTCAGCCGGATAGTAATAAAGTGGCCGGATAGGCCGGATACCGGATAGTAACCGGATATCCGTTGCATCTCTACATAATAGTAAAAATTCACTTTATAATAATAATTATCAGTAATTGTTTATTACAATTTAATACAAACAAGCAAACATTTTATGAATAGAAATACAAGTACAAAACGGAAAGCTATGCGTAACAGTACTACCAAGGGGTCACAGGCGATTTTTCGTCCCTTACCGAGGCGATTCAGGGTGAATTATAATGAGGTAATAGGGAGTGATTTGAGGTAATATACAACGAGTTATTTGGCCCTGGTAAAATAGACTGTATATTAGCATCATAAATAAATAAGAACTAATTAAAATTCTGACCAAAATAATACTTACAGATACTGCCAGGAAAACACATTATCAGAAGCAATATATCTAAAATAATTGAAGATCCATTGACCACAATAGCCTGAAAATATATATAAAACCATTATGAATTATGAATAATAATGAAATTACGTTACCAGCTGAATGGGTTCATGGCTTTGATCCTGGTATACACTCCAAATTAAGAGTAAAATTAATATGGAATTATAAAATATATATGATGGGGTAACCCAAAATCCCATTGAACTTAAGGAAATAAAAACAAAATGAACTAAGAATATAACCTAAAACAGAAAGTATTATTAATAGTAAATCAAGCAAATATTCATTTGTTTACTTTTATGTTAAAGTTTCGAATTGGCAGTAGCTCAGGCATTTTTACAATGATGAACAAGAAGATATTTAATGGTTTTTTATTTCCTTTTACAAAATACTAGTAAGGATTACGCATTTACTTATGTACTTTTAATGTCAATGTTGATGATTCATAAACACTATTGACAACTGATCAGCTGAGCAGAAAGAGGATTAGATACAGGAGGAAGAGAGGGTCCACGAATACATGTGGCATCATCTGTCGGATGAGATACGGAAACACTGAAATGTCAGAACCAAGGTACGTATTTAAACCTTCGACCATATATTACCTAGACCCGGTATCTTAGCCAAAGTATAGAGAGTTTGTTATGTATACTAAGGCGGCGCTGACTATGGCAGCCGCGGGTGCTGAAGGGGGATATTTTTCTGTGTACGGGACCCTTGCCAGTGGCGTGTATTCGCGAAAGGGTCTGAATGTTAGATAATATATAAAATTAATCAACATTGTGATATTTAAAATTAAGCCCGAGTAAAAATTTTTTTTCGAATTTATAAGCATATACTTTTACAACAATATTCTACTACTGGAAAATTGCAAATGGAGATATTAATTTAGCTTTTCTAGATAGTAAAAAAAATACTTGTTATTGTATAAAGCAGAGATGTTGCCAAAAATTAGTAATACAATTATTAGTCATTATTTAGGTTTAGAAATTACTGTTTTTCACGAGGGAAAAAAATATATTTTCATATTTTTTTTCAAATAGTAATAAATAGTCACTGATGGTATTCCCTTTCTTGTGTGTATTGTATAATTTGTATTGGTAGGTAATGTGTGACATAAATAACATAAAATAATTCACACAAATCACATAAATTCTAATAAAGTTAAGTACATACGTGCATTAAAAAAATTTGCTATCTCAAGCTGCCATTTTGAACCCAGGGCTATATAGACACCAACTAGTTTATCCTTGCTCAGTCGGTGTACTTTATGTAGTACACCGACTGAGTTATCGTGGTCGATCATCATATCAAGTAAATGTTTTATAGGCAAAATGTTTTTTCACAAAAAAAAGTAAGAATTAAAACACATTTTGTATCGATATTTTATTAAGTATAAGTACATCTTAATTAGATCATAATTTAATAAAGACGTTGCTGAAAACAAACAATTTATAAATAAGTAATTAAATAAACAGTAAAAATATAAAAAGTGTCGTGTTCTTTATTAGAAGATATAAATACGTTAAATTAATAATACTAGGTTATTATAACTTATTGCCGTTTATTCTATGATAATTAACAAATACACCTTCAATACAATAAATGAGTCGATTCTTAATCGCTGCATATATCCATATCAGCTGGGTTAACAAAAACTTATTCTCTACAAAAATTGGTATATATGAAACCCATTCACTAATTAAACTATATACAATATATTAAAAGACTAAAAGGTTTGGGTACTCTTAAGTAACGCTCAAATGTCAAATAAATACTGTCCAAAAATTAAAGATATGACACCAAGACTGAGAATAACTTCAATTATGATTTTTAGTTTCTAAAATTCGCATCACTATCCTCATCGAAGTGATGAAAAGTATATGTACTCTGTGCCAAAGGGGGGCGATTTGGAAAAATGAGAAGTACAACAATTTTCTACTATACTCTCTAGCAGGGCCAAAAGTCAAACTTAAAACTACGATAGATATGGTAATTAGTTGCGTTGTTCACATAACACATTCTCTTGGCTGATAATTAGGCAAAAAATTTAAAATCTAATGACCAATTCATTATACTATATTGAGAAATGCACCCAACATATTTTACAGCCACTTGCATTATCTTTACTGAATGTCTAGTGGCATTTAGGTCAAACCGAGAAAATTATTTGATGATATTATTTAATCTTATTTTAAAACAATAATTTTTCATTTAATTAATTTCTACTGAAATCGATGTTTTTAAAACTAATTTAGAATATTTTAAGGTTATATATATAGAGGTGATAGGTACCTTAATAAATTTGGAAAATCTGTCAGTGCATATCTAGTATATTAGCATTATTAGAAAATATTACTAGCGGTTAGTTCGGTAATAATTCATTATTATAGCTTAGCGAGTTAAGACTGTCAGCTCCTGTTTTAACGATGTTAATTTTTGCTTTTTAATTTTTCTAGTGTCGCCAGGCTCTAAAAGTAATTTCTTGTATGTTGAGCTTCATCTGGCTCTTCTTCTTAGACTCTGTGTATGTATATCATCTGATGAACCATCCTCAAAGCAATGTGGTAAAGGTTGGTACTGAAATAAAACATAGAGAGTATTATTTTTAATGTAATATAAGTATACAAAAGTCTCGGAAAAGAAATAAAAGATAAAAATAATTACCTATTGCATTTGATGATGACTTTCCAAAAAATAATGCAAATATATTTGAATCAAATATTATTAATAAACGGTGCTTTAACAAATGATTGTTTGTTAACAAATAATATGAATAATTTGTCTTTTTCATAAAATGTACCTAATGCCAGGTTTATACATGCATGAATTTACTGGCGCCAGTTGCCACGCCAGCCCAACTTGCGCGCCAGTAGAGGTTTACACACAATTTTAAATTTTATCTAGTCAGTCTTATTCTTTGACTTCTGAGTGCAGGTGGTTATTGAGACAAAATGTCAAGTAATAAATTAAAGAAAATAATAATTCGTACCGGGTGCTGCAATGTTCTATGAGGGATTGTTCAACAGATTAGCAACGTGGAAAATAAACTAAATGATAAGCAAAGAGACCGTATCTGGTTAAGAAAATGGATTGCAAGTAGAGAAAACTTAGGTGCATCAGAAAGAGTGTTAAAACTTTCAATAGAAGATCCTGAATTTTTTAGAAACCGTTTATTGAACGAATCTTAGCCTTACATTCACACTGTCAAAACCATCAATCGCCATTGTTGTTGCTATTTTTTCATGAACAATTACTCGAGATTCTCTATTTTTATAACAATTAAAATGCGCATCCCATAAACACGCCTCTTTTTCATATAATTCAAGAAATTTTGTAATTTCCTCAGAAATCCACTGTTATTTGTTGTTTTCTTAATGCTCATTTTTATATTCTATAGATGAATAATTTATATTAGTATAGTTACTTGTACTGCTGTGCGCAAAAAAAATGGGACAAGTCTTATATCGTATAAAATCTAGTTTTGTACATCTAATTAATTTTTGTGACATTGTCAGTTATTTGTCAAAATTCATTGCAAGTGTGCAAATAGAGACAGATTTATATTAGGAAAAAATAGTTGTCCTATTTTTTTTGCTCACGACAGTACCAGCTACTAGTACAAGTAACTAGCCAGGATAGTGTCTCTAGACAACTCAAAGTTTATGTCAATTTTACTTCATAGTGGCGTACAACTTGGTACTGGCGGGCCACAAAGTTGGAAATTCCTAACATTTTTGCATCATTGCATGCAAGGTCAAGACTTGCTCGCCAGTTCTCGCCAGTAACTGTTTATACGTTCAATATTTTTTTACTGGCGTGCCAACATCTACTGGCGCCACTAAATCCATGCACATATAAACTCGCTATTAAAGCAAGTATTGTGAATGTATAAACTGACATTCAGATTTTCATGGAAATGTACATTGTTAACCTAAATTGAATTCAAAACAGCTGTTTTTAAAAAAATGTTTACTGTCTGTATCACCTTTTTTTTTGAGATATTTCAATTTGTTTCTTTTCGTACTCCATACTAAGATTATCCTGATTATTTTTTTTATAAAATAAGTCATTCGGAAATATTCTTTATTATCTTGCAATGTACCAATTTTTAAAGCAACAACTGTTATATGAGCAGAAGTACAAACATTTTATTATTTATTCATGCTATACATTCATAAAAGTCACATAAAAGTAATTGTATTGTATTGAAATAGAATCAAAATTGAACGTCGCATGCAGTTGATCAATACGTTTTAAAATATCATCGGTAGTGTAGATTATACTTACCCAACAGAATGTGTTCTGAATATTTAACGTGCTTGCTATAGATAATATGGTACTTTTCCTAAGTACTTTACTTTATTGAACGACGTTTTGCATACATCTTGTGGTCTCTATAACTGGTCCAATTTTCCGTCACTATTTTTGGGCATCCGATTCTTTTAGAAATCTAAAACATTAAAAATAGATATAATATATTATGACACTTAATAAATTGTACTACCTACTTAAACTATCAGTTTATTAACTCATATTTGATCTCATGCAATACCTATATAATTTAAACCCAATATACAGAAGCTGATGGTTTAATAAGCAGTACCTATTTGAGTTTTATTTGCATTGAAAAACTAAGAGTACCTAGTCAATATTAGTTAGTCTAAGATCTGAAATGCCTCATAGACAAATTCAACTTTATTAAAAAATATGTATTAAGACTGTAAAATAATTATCTACTTATATATTATTTTATTTTAGAGAGCACCTGAAACCCTACGACTACGCCTGAGGAATAATTACAAATAAGATAATACTTGCCTACAAAATGATTTATTCCATTCTTTCTCTAACGTGGGATCGTATATAAAACACTATTTACCGATTTTGAAAACAGAAAAATTGTCTGGATGTTATGGAAGTCTAAGAAACACATAAATAAAACAAAAATAGCCACAAATAACAATGGCGATGTAAACAAAGTTTTAATGCATTTTCGACATTCGACCCGCGACGTTTGAATTAGCCAATAGAATTCAGGGTACTTTGAAACCCCCCCGCAAAAACATCTTGTAACATGCGACACGCCCACATGCCGAGTCTAGATAATATATGGTCGAAGATTTAAACCTTTAGCTTATCTTCGTCAGAACCTTCGACCATATATTACCTAGACCCGGTATCTTAGCCAAAGTATAGAGAGTTTGTTATGTATACTAAGGCGGCGCTGACTATGGCAGCCGCGGGTGCTGAAGGGGGATATTTTTCTGTGTACGGGACCCTTGCCAGTGGCGTGTATTCGCGAAAGGGTCTGAATGTTGGATAATATATAAAATTAATTAACATTGTGATGTTTAAAATTAAGCCCGAGTAAAATTTTTTTTTCGAATTTATAAGCATACTTTTACAACAATATTCTACTACTGGAAAATTGCAAATGGAGATATTAATTTAGCTTTTCTAGATAATAAAAAAATACTTCTGTTATTGTATAAAGCAGAGATGTTGCCAAAAATTAGTAATACAATTATTAGTCATTATTTAGGTTTAGAAATTACTGTTTTTCACGAGGGAAAAAATATATTTTCATATTTTTTTTCAAATAGTAATAAATAGTCACTGATGGTATTCCCTTTCTTGTGTGTATTGTATAATTTGTATTGGTAGGTAATGTGTGACATAAATAACATAAAACAATTCACACAAATCACATAAATTCTAATAAAGTTAAGTACATACGTGCATTAAAAAATTTGCCATCTCAAGCTGCCATTTGAACCCAGGTCTATATAGACACCAACTAGTTTATCCTTGCTCAGTCGGTGTACTTTATGTAGTACACCGACTGAGTTGTCGTGGTCGATCATCATATGAAGTAAATGTTTTATAGGCAAAATGTTTCTTCACAAAAAAAAGTAAGAATTAAAACACACATTTTGTATCGATATTTTATTAAGTATAAGTACATCTTAATTAGATCATAATTTAATAAAGACGTTGCTAAAAACAAACAATTTATAAATAAGTAATTAAATAAACAGTAAAAATATAAAAAGTGTCGTGTTCTTTATTAGAAGATATAAATACATTAAATTAATAATACTAGGTTATTATAACTTATTGCCCTTTATTCTATGTTAATTAACAAATACACCTTCAATACAATAAATGAGTCGATTCTTAATCGCTGCATATATCCATATCAGCTGGGTTAACAAAAACTTATTCTCTACAAAAATTGGTATATATGAAACCCATTCGCTAATTAAACTATATACAATATATTAAAAGACTAAAAGGTTTGCGTACTCTTAAGTAACGCTCAAATGTCAAATAAATACTGTCCAAAAATTAAAGATATGACACCAAGACTGAGAATAACTTCAATTATGATTTTTAGTTTCTAAAATTCGCATCACTATCCTCATCGTGATGAAAAGTATATGTACTCTGTGCCAAAGGGGGGCGATTTGGAAAAATGAGAAGTACAACAATTTTCTACTATACTCTCTAGCAGGGCCAAAAGTCAAACTTAAAACTACGATAGATATGGTAATTAGTTGTGTTGTTCACATAACACATTCTCTTGGCCGATGATTAGGCAAAAAATTTAAAATCTAATGACCAATTCATTATACTATATTGAGAAATGCACCCAACATATTTTACAGCCACTTGCATTATCTTTACTAAATGTCTAGTGGCATTTAGGTCAAACCGAGAAAATTATTTGATGATATTATTTAATCTTATTGAAATCGATATGTTTTTAAAACTAATTTAGAATATTTTAAGGTTATATATATAGAGGTGATAGGTACTTTAATAAATTTGGAAAATCTGTCAGTGCATGTCTAGTATATTAGCATTATTAGAAAATATTACTAGCGGTTAGTTCGGTAATAATTCGTTATTATAGCTTAGCGAGTTAAGACTGTCAGCTCCTGTTTTAACGATGTTAATTTTTACTTTTTAATTTTTCTAGTGTCGCTAAGCTCTAAAAGTAATTTCTTGTATGTTGAGCTTCATCTGGCTCTTCTTCTTAGACTCTGTGTATGTATATCATCTGATGAACCATCCTCAAAGCAATGTGGTAAAGGTTGGTATACTGAAATAAAACATAGAGAGTATTATTTTTAATGTAATATAAGTATACAAAAGTCTCGGAAAAGAAATAAAAGAAAAAAATAATTACCTATTGCATTTGATGATGACTTTCCAAATGCCAGGTTTATACATGCATGAATTTACTGGCGCCAGTTGCCACGCCAGCCCAACTTGCGCGCCAGTAGAGGTTTATACACAATTTTAAATTTTATCTAGTCAGTCTTATTCTTTGACTTCTGAGTGCAGGTGGTTATTGAGACAAAATGTCAAGTAATAAATTAAAGAAAATAATAATTCGTACCGGGTGCTGCATTGTTCTATGAGGGATTGTTCAACAGATTAGCAACGTGGATAATAAACTAAATGATAAGCAAAGAGACCGTATCTGGTTAAGAAAATGGATTGCAAGTAGAGAAAACTTAGGTGCATCAGAAAGAGCGTTAAAACTTTCAATAGAAGATCCTAAATTTTTTAGAAACCGTTTATTGAACGAATCTTAGCCTTACATTCACACTGTCAAAAACATCAATCGCCATTTTTGTTGCTATTTTTTCATGAACAATTACTCGAGATTCTCTATTTTTATAACAATTAAAATGCGCATCCCATAAACACGCCTCTTTTTCATATAATTCAAGAAATTTTGTAATTTCCTCAGAAATCCACTGTTATTTGTTGTTTTCTTAATGCTCATTTTTATATTCTATAGACGAATTTATAGTAATATAGTTACTTGTGCTGCTGTGCGCAAAAAAAATGGGACAAGTCTTATATCGTATAAAATCTAGTTTTGTACATCTAACTAATTTTTGTGACATTGTCAGTTATTTGTCAAAATTCATTGCAAGTGTGCAAATAGAGACAGATTTATATTAGGAAAAAATAGTTGTCCTATTTTTTTTTGCTGACGACAGTACCAGCTACTAGTACAACTAGTAGTAACTAACCAGGATAGTGTCTCTAGACAACTCAAAGTTTATGTCAATTTTACTTCATAGTGGCGTACAACTTGGTACTGGCGGGCCACAAAGTTGGAAATTCCTAACATTTTTGCATCATTGCATGAAAGGTCAAGACTTGCTCGCCAGTTCTCGCCAGTAACTGTTTATACGTTCAATATTTTTTTACTGGCGTGCCAACATCTACTGGCGCCACTAAATCCATGCACATATAAACTCGCTATTAAAGCAAGTATTGTGAATGTATAAACTGACATTCAGATTTTCATAGAAATGTACATTGTTAACCTAAATTGAATTCAAAACAGCTGTTTTTAAAAAAATGTTTACTGTCTGTATCACCTTTTTTTTTTGAGAATATTTCAATTTGTTTCTTTTCGTACTCCATACTAAGATTATCCTGATTATTTTTTTTATAAAATAAGTCATTCGGAAATATTCTTTATTATCTTGCAATGTACCAATTTTTAAAGCAACAACTGTTATATGAGCAGAAGTACAAACATTTTATTATTTATTCATGCTATACATTCATAAAAGTCACATAAAAGAAATTGTATTGTATTGAAATAGAATCAAAATTGAACATCGCATGCAGTTGATCAATACGTTTTAAAATATCATCGGTAGTGTAGATTATACTTACCCAACAGAATGTGTTCTGAATATTTAACGTGCTTGCTATAGATAATATGGTACTTTTCCTAAGTACTTTAGTTTATTGAACGACGTTTTGCATACATCTTGTGGTCTCTATAACTGGTCCAATTTTCCGTCACTATTTTTGGGCATTCAATTCTTTTAGAAATCTAAAACATTAAAAATAGATATAATATATTATGACACTTAATAAATTGTACTACCTACTTAAACTATCAGTTTATTAACTCATATTTGATCTCATGCAATACCTATATAATTTAAACCAAATATACAGTAGCTGGTTTAATAAGCAGTACGTACCTACCTATTTGAGTTTTATTTGCATTGAAAAACTAAGAGTACCTAGTCAATATTAGTTAGTCTAAGATCTGAAATGCCTCATAGACAAATTCAACTTTATTAAAAAGTATGTATTAAGTCTGTAAAATAATTATCTACTTATATATTATTTTATTTTAGAGAGCACCTGAAACCCTACGACTACGCCTGAGGAATAATTACAAATAAGATAATACTTGCCTACAAAATGATTTATTCCATTCGTTCTCTAACGCGGGATCGTATACAAAACACTATTTACCGATTTTGAAAACAGAAAAATTGTCTGGATGTTATGGAAGTCTAAGAAACACATAAATAAAACAAAAATAGCCACAAATAACAATGGCGATGTAAACAAAGTTTTAATGCATTTTCGACATTCGACCCGCGACGTTTGAATTAGCCAATAGAATTCAGGGTACCTTGAAACCCCCCGCAAAAACATCTTGTAACATGCGACACGCCCACATGCCGAGTCTAGATAATATATGGTCGAAGGTCAGAACGCTTTCTTTAACATTTATTTAACCCGAACTCTTATTATGAGCCACCCCCCCTTACGAAGGATGAAAATAGCTTTCACCTCTGCACAGCGGCAAAAGTGATGAAACCACTCAAATCAGTCTACGTCTCAAAAAGATTTTTTTTTTTTTTTTTTGAGATGTACTCATCCAAGTTTTTTGCCTGGATACCTCTGTGCAGAGGTGAAAGCTATTTTCATCCTGCACCTTTTCTTGAGATGTACTACTGATCTAAGCGGTGCCGCTGTGAAACCGTTCTATTAAGAATCAGCGTTTGTGTTATAAGTATTTCAAAGTTTTCTGTTCAATCGAGCAGTTTCATAATTTTTTTGGCTGTGCAGCCGTGAAAGCAATTTTCGCCTCCCAGAAGGGGTGGGAAAGGGTGTCTAAATGTAAGTCAGATCCTTCGACTGAGGTTTCTTAGCTTACTGAAAGACGCAAATATTTATAGAAATGTAGTTGTTAAATGTATACGAGCACTTTTCACCTCCATAGAGGGTAAAAAGGGGTAGAAGTGTGTGTTTTTGGGACTTGTGCCCATTGAGACTTTCAATCTACTAGACCAATAGAACATATCAAAAATTGGAGAAATTTAACGGATACCGGATTTCCATTTGTGGTGAGTGGTGAGCTTTTCTGGTACCTAGAATATTATACAGAGATGGCAGTGGATTTTTTCCGTCATAGGGAATTTTCCCACAAATGGTTTTCCCTGGGAGGGTTAAAATGAAAAAAAAAAAAAAAACGTTTTTTTCCCATTTTTAAATTTACTGCCATTTTTAATCTAACTTTTAGACTAAAAGTTAGGTTAGGTTACAAATTTTCCCAAAAATTGGTTTTTCCTATGAGGGTTAAAATGAAGAAAACCCGTTTTAGTCTCATTTTTGAATTTGCCGCCAATTTTAACGTAACTTTTAGACTAAAAAAAATAGCATTAAAGCCCTTATGTTATGAATATAATCAAATATACCTAACATATTTGGTATCAAAATGATGGTCTTTAATGACCAATTCATTTTGATAAAAAAAATATTTTTCCGGGGAAAAAATCGGGTTTTTTCCCAGAATAAAAACCCCAAAAAATAAAAACCCGGTTTTTATCCATCTCTGATAATATATATGTAAGGCTAAATACCACACAGGTAATGCAAGAACACTTGGAGGATGATAAATAAAAAAAAATATATAATTTTTACTTGGATTTTTATTGAAAATCCTCTGTCATACATTAAAATAAACAAAAATAACAATTTATCACATATCAAATAAATTATATCAGAAATAAATTATATATTACATAACAAATACATACATTCTTAGAATACCTATTGGAAATAAGATTTTTCAAAAAGCTAAAGCTTTATTGAATGTTTTAAGTAAGTTTAAGGAACTTGTTGCTGCGGCTTATACCAAAAATGAAAAAAAAAAAAACAAAATTAATTTATATAACTGATTTACATACCCCAAGTTAAATACAGTCGCCCCATTTGCAGTATAATTTGTGTTATAATAAGTACTTGCTATTTAACAGTTAAATAAAACGAAAAATTTTAAAAACCACCAACTAATAAAATTAAGTATAACAATAAATCAGATTTTTATAGAAAATTTAATTATTTAATAGTACCAATGGTGGAGCAAAGAATCGTTGGGCCCTTGCGCAGAAAATTGGGCACCCAGGCTACATTAGAAATACTTGCTTAATGAAAAAAAATGTAATATGTGAAAAAAAAGATAATATATGCCATAATTTATGAGAGAGCCTCCTTGCAGGTTTGGGCCTTTGTGCATTGCACATGCCATAACTCTGCCAATGCTTCTGGCCCTGGAAAACTTAATTGTGTTCCGGGTCGAGTTACACTATCTGCAGCCGCTATGCAAGCAAGTTCTATAGACTTTTGGATTCCAAGTTCTCTCTTATTTGCTAATAAATAAGCTAACGCACCAATGAAAGCATCTCCTGCTCCAGTAGAATCCACACATGTTACTGATGGACTATCAAAATGAATGAATGATTTATCTTCTCTATTAATATAGAGAGCACCTTGTGCGCCTAAAGTGATAAGTACACTGTTGCAACCCATAGACAGAAGCTTAGTAGCTGCTTCCTCTGCCTCTCTAAAAGAAAATAGGAGAGAAGTAATGGTTGTAACAACTATAAAAATATATAAGACTTAAGTTTTTAACACAAATAGCCATACAATAGGCAATAAGAAAGATTCAGAAACAAAGTGACCAGTGTTATTTGTTTATTCTTACTTTGACACTTCCTCACTTAAAGAGTTTTTCAGTGATTGGGAATAGTTATTATTGATGCTAGATTGCGAAATGCCATTTTTGCAATACGAGAATGAAAGTTTTTTTGCGATTGATAGCAAGCCAAAAAAATCATTTGAGAATCGAGAATCATTCGAGAATGCAAAAGAATTTTGCAATCGAGTATCAAATAACATTTTTTTCAGAAACTGTATCTCACAGTTAAAGAAGTACTAAAAATATGAAGAGAAACTTTTGACATTTAGAATTAATTTATTTGACATGTATGTCATTTAAAATTTGCTGCACATATTTTAATATCAAATATTCTTTGGCGTGTCAGTAACGATAGCAACGAATCAAACAAGCTTTAAACCATGAATACTATAGACAAGGATAACGCACGCGTGCTTTCAACATTTCCGTCAAACTGGAAGAAAGAAACAGGCGTTATAGATGGCGTAGCGCTCACGAGTACACTGGAACGCAGTAAAATATGAATTTTAACGCAACCGCTTTATTTGATTATCGTTACTCGTGACTATTATATAAAGAGTCTTTGTGATGAAAGATGATTTTATTGTTGGCAGCGCTATTCATTATTTAAAATAATAAATCATTTTGATATAATTCTAATTGTTTTATTTAAATAACGAACACAAAAATTTAAATATATTGAAATTATGTAAATATTTAGCAACTATTTTATTGCCTCGTTTTTTAAAATATTTGTAATCATTACATTTCAAAATGTATATACAGGAAAGGGGGTAACATTCAGCCACCCGCAGCAACTCATCTGCTGTTTGAATTTGCCGGCCGAAAAAATTACAATATACTTTCAACCATCATTGTCAGTAAAAATGGTAAAAATGTCAGTGTATCAAATATTCTTTAATCTTTGCGGTGTATTGTGTGGTAGTCGTCGCCGCATGTACTTCTTTTTCCGACTAAAAAAATTAAGTGCAATATTTATGAATTTACGGTAAGTTTTTGATAGTTTTTATTTTGTGATTAACAAGCACGAAGGAAAACAAACCGCTGTCATTATAGCTGTCAAATGGGGACTGACTGAACTTTTCCGCAATATTAAGTTTTTATGGACATTATATCATACAAAATGGCAAGTTTTTCTTGTATTATTAATTGTGGAAGCGTGGCAATCTGAGACAACATCAGTTTTTATAAAATAACGTCGATTTACAACCAGAAGAGGTTAGGGTTAAAATATCCTAAGCAATTTAAAGAAATTATTTTACAAGGGCATTCCAAGGGTTTTATTGGTGGTAAGTTGTTGCCTGTTAATGTAAGAATGTGGATTTTGTTGTAGGAACAACGGCCGTAATACAAAAACATGCGACGATCCATTCATTTAGGTGTTCTCTATTAATATGAGATACAACTTAAAATCTATCAGATGTGAAGCTTAAGGTGGTGATAATAGTAACTGCTGTTAAAGCAAGCAATAAACAATTTGTGGTAAAAAAAAACACCATATTGGTTTGCCAGTATTTGTAATAAGTATTTCTTGTGTTTATACTTTAGTTGAGCGAAGATGGAGCTAGTGCCGAGGAATAAAGAAGTGTAATAGTAGATATTGTTTTAAAGGAGGTACACACCAAGAGGAAAATGTGCAAGCTATGTTAAGATATCTGATGAAGTGTATAAATTAAGAAAATTCAAAGTACAGCTGTCACTGAGTGATCTGGCAACAGAATTTCTTGTTTTAGTGTATTGTGTTGTGTTTAAAAACTCAATGTTGTATTGTTTAATATTGCTATGAAATTGGTCGAAATACTTCAGTGAGAGTTCGGACGAGCCATGAAAATGTCGAATTGTAGCTATAAAAATGCCCTTTGAATTATGTATGTATTATTTTTATGTATTTTTTGTTACAATATAGATCTTTCTTTGTATCTCTCATAAGTTTCTTATTGATTCTTCCTGAGTACTAATGAAACCTTGCATAATAAATAATTGGATATTTAGTAAGTATATTTTATTTTACTTTCAGTTAGATGCATGTATATAGAAGATCAACATAATCGACTACCTCAATTTGCTGCTAACGATAATAGAATTGATACATAAAATGTAAAATAAAAAGTTAATATATTTAATAAAATACAATACAATTAACCTACTTACATGAAAAAAATAAAGTACGTGCTAGATATATAACAATAAGACACGATAAGAAAAAGTCCTTGCACAAATTAAATGGTTTGTATAGTTCAGTCTATAGGTATATCATAGGCGAGGGGTCAACCATTAGAAGAAATTCTGTACACCTTTTTACATATTTTAAGTACCTAGTTCACAGTACATCAGTCCTTCATTGTTTAATTTATATGGTATTTTTCACAAAATTCATAACAGTTAACCTTTCGACTGTAGCCACTGCTTACTGCTAAAAAATTGAAGGGATAGACTGGGTAGTCAACGAATATTGTCTAGACTAGTAACACAGTCATCTAGATCAGCAATAGTCCAAGTAATCGATGCATGGCTTTTGTTGAAGATTCTAAGCTAAGTTCATAACCTGAAAAAAGAATTTGCGTGTTAGTAATTATTCATTAAGCAACATTTAATTAGGTAAGCATATATTGAAAAAAAAGGGTTGATCATTGCTAACTACTTCTTACCTTTGCAAAAAGCTTTTATCCTGTAAATTCCTTGGAGAGTACCTACTTCTTTCACCCAACCACAAAGAGCTTCAAGATTTTTGAACGCCTTGAACTCATCTTTTTGTCTATCTATATCTCACAAAAACCAAGCAATTCACAATATCCTAATGTGAAATATTATGAAATACACCAATATTTGTACTAAAGTCATCATTTCTCAAAATATAAGGGATTTAATTCGATGACACCAACTTTTTCCATGTACCTAACCTTTACATTGAGACAATTGACAATATTCGCGAACTTAGCTGGAACTTGGTGTACTCGTGTTCGTAGCGCCCTCTTCTTTCTTCACATTTTGCGGATCGGTTTTCATCGGAATTCCCTTTAGCGTCCGTAATCCTTGTCTTTATAATTCATGCTTTAAACAATCAACAATTCTATTAAGAAAACACGCGTTTTTTTAAATCTTGAGTTGGTGGCAGTTTATTCAATAATTCTATCATCGGAATTGAATAAAAACATAAAACATGTTATCAGAAAGTGATGAAGATCTACCATGTGAAGTGTCTGAAGCAGCGAAAAGTGCAATTTCTGGACTTATTCCCAGCAAATCGATCAGGCAATATGAATCTGCTTACAAAGACTTTTTGGAATGGTAAGATTCTAAGAAATTAAAAAATGTGTCTGAAAGTGTGATATTGGCATATTTTGAATATAAAATTAAGAGAGTGCAGCCGATAACGTTATGGTCTATATATTCAATGCTGAAGAGAACACTAAACATCAAACAAAATATATATCGAGAAATATTCCAAGTTAATACCGTATTTGAAAAATAAATGGTTAGGATATAGTTAAAAAAAGATCAAAAGTTCTAACAAAAGCGGAGATTGAGAAACTCTTACAAGAGGCACCAGATGAACGCTTCTTATTAATGAAGGTGAGTCATATATTAATTTATTAGTACATATTTTTATAGATTTGTTGATAAAGTACTCATTGTTTCAGGATATTTTAATATTTGGCATATATGGGGCATGTAGAAGAAGCGAACTATTGAATTTAACAATAGATGATATTGAGGATAAGGATTCAATTATTATTGCAAACATCCAAGATTAAAAAACTCACTTAACACGTTCACTGCCAATAAAAATTTAGGATCTTTTCCAAAGGCCAAAATATATTGTTCGAAAATCACATACAAAAAGTGTTTCTTAGAGTCCCTTATATAATTATTAATTGTTTTGTTAAATTTTTAGGCACAAATTCACCATGATTCAAGGGTCGAGTCACTGGCCGTTTCATCAAGAATAGATCGATGACTCAACATTTGAGTCATACAATCGAGTTAAATTTTTTATGAAATAAAACAGAAGCAAGACTGACTAATGTAGTAAGTAGATGCACTTGACCAACAGTTGAGTCATCGGCCACTGATGTAGGCCATCGTGACTCCACAGTTGAGTCATCGGCGGTGAACGTGTTAAAGAACACTCATCATTTCAAATTTGACCTATGTTAAATTATACCGAAAATATTGTACTTTTAGTACAGAGTTCACCACCAACCGTAAATTTTTTTTATTAGATATGTGAATGGAAAATGCGTAAAGCAGGTTATTGGTATTAATAAAATTAGAAATACTCCAAAAGAAATTGCAACATATTTAAAATTTTCAGAAGGAGTGAGTTATACTGGTCATTGCTTTCGAAGATCATCTGCTACACTGCTAGCTGATTTTGGAGCTGATTTCGCCAATCTTAAAAGACATGGCGGTCTTCGACGGATGCGGAGGATATTGAGGAATCAATTGAGAACAAAATTGTAAATCTGGTGCTTCCTCAATAATTACCCAGTGCCTTAATCAAGAAACTATTGCAGTGAGCGACTTACCATCCTCGAGTGGAGTCAGCTTTCACTTTAAATTTAAACAGTAAAAGAAATAATTAACTGTTAAATTGATTGTTAATTAAATTGATTATTAATGATTGATTGTTAAAATTTATGTTTTTGTTGATAATAATAAATAAACTGGTTAACTGATTCTATCATCTATAATTTCATTGATTTTTGTACGTGGATGTAAAAGACTTTTACATCCACCTACAAAAATTAATAGTTTTCTTGCAGAGGTGCCAAACTACTTTTGAAAAAGTAGTTAACTACTAACTACAGAGTACTCATTGAAACTGCATTGTAGTTGAAAAGTACTCGAGTACTTTTATTTTGAAAGAGTAGTTTAATTACGCGTCTTCAATTACATTTACAACTACTTTTGTAGGTACACTTTAGACTTACACAGCATGAAATTTTTTTCATGATGAAAGAAATTAGGTCATTAAACTGTGTACTTAAGACACTGAAACCTTTCTTTGTCACGTATGTCATAACGGGAAAGTCTAATATACTTATATAATTTGTAAAATGATTGCGCCAATATGCGACAAAAAGTCACAAAATGCTTTTCTACATCTGTGTGCAAGCAAAGTGTACCTACGTAACGTAACGCCCCGACAAACTATCCTACAGTTTACTTACATGTTGTTCCATTATTATCATTTGAAACCTTTTTAATTTCTGTAATAAATATTTAATATTAAAGTTTATTAGTGGGGATATATCTGAAACTGTTTTTGTCACTGAGCAACTGGGCTGGAGATTTATTAAGTACATTTATGAGAAAAACATATAAAAACAGATTCTATGAAAACACATAAACAGTAATTGCAACTACTTTAGTAGTTAAAATTACATTAGTAGTTTTAACTACTTTTAAAAAGTAGTTTGAGTAGTGAATACTCAATATAATACCAATGTATTCACAACTACCTATAAGTACTCGTAGTTAGTAGTTAAAATGTAGTTTAACTACAATTGTAGTTAACTACTAAGCACCTCTGTTTTCTTGCTACCTCGAATATGTGTTTATTCCCAACCTAGTAAAAAATGAACTGTTCGAACTGAAAAAATGCATTAATTAATTACATGTAATTTAAAAAAAAAATTTTACTGAATAATTTTGGTTGCATTTTGAATAAAATTCATAAAAAAAGACTGTTTCTTGTTTATTTGAAATTTTATAACATAAACTGAAAACTGAGTGCTGAATATCGAATCCCATTATTTCTGTGTGTAAATCATTTCAAAGTTAAATATTTTCATGAATATGAATATACGCTTTGAATAAAATGAGTCTGCTGGGATAACGAACACGTGATAAAAAGTGAAATCGCATGAGAATTAACAGCTGTTAATCATATATCATATTATTTAATACAGAACCCTCAGTGTTTAAATCTGACTTGCAACGTTATTTGTTTTGTGATTTCTTAATTTACTTTTTTACCTGAAAATTAATAACAACATTATCTTCATATTTTGTGTCCCTTGGACAAGCTGACAGGAATAGGCAAAAGATTTCAAACGTATGAAAGAATTTAGTACTAGGAGGAATGTTTACCAACCTCTTATTGTTTACTGGTAATCCTGTGAAAGTAGTTGCCTCAGATTCATTTACACAAAAAATAGTCGGCAACCTTAAAAGTTGAGGATCATATTCCGTAACAGCTGGAGCAGCGTTTAATATAGATATCTGGAACGTAAACATTTAAAATTAAACAACGAATTAATACAATATGTACCTTTGTTTTCAAATGTTTAAATGATAATTGTGACATTTCCTTTTTGCTTTTTATTAACCCTTTCATGCATGAATTTACGAAAATGATAAAATATGAAAATAAAATTCAAAATTGTGTTGAAAACTTTATTATCAATCAATACTGATCATATTTTGTTACAATTTTTTTTTTTACTTTTTGAAAAAAATGTAAAAATATATTTGTCCACTTCAGTGGACGTCATGCATTAAAGGATAGTATTGTTTTGACAAATTTAATGCACACATGTATGAAAGTATTCGAAACAATCCGGGCACAGATATTCATTGCACTTTTTGCAGACATATTTTGTTCTTCGCTTACATATTGAAGATTTGCAACGGTTTGCATTTTTTATATCTGTTAGTTTTGGCCAGTGTCCCAGACCATCAAATCTCACTTCCATGGAGGTGCGTTTGATTCTCTTTTTCAGTATAGTAGGGGGGGGGGGGTCACAGATCTTGATCTTGGTCTCCCTACACGAGTTTTGTCTATTTTCCCCGTGTTTATAAGCGATTTCGCTTAGAGAACCTTTAAATTGTAAGAAGTCTTTATCCGTATGTCCACTACATTTATATAAAATATAAGCGTTTACTACCGACACATCTAAAAAGTGCATAAAGACTTTTATGTACCATCTTCTGTTTTTTCGCCGCATTGGGTACATGGCTAAATATTGATCATGAAGATCAACTCCACTCATATTTTTATTGTAGAATTTTATGGCAAAGGGTCGATCAATTTCAATATTTTTGTTTTGCTTCTTAGAATATCTTTTTGCTTTATCTTGTGGCTCCTTCCCAGCACATGTATATGCCACAAGCATTGGAGCTTTATCATACCACTTTGTTATTGTTGTACAATTTCTACTTGCGACATAACAAGTACCTCTTGGTTGTTTCTTGATTATCTTGTCAGTGGGTAATATTTGTTGCGCTCCTTGCATTCTGTTAGATCGTAAAGTTCCTGTACCATATATTCCATTATTCCTCAAAGCATCTAAAAGACCAATTGAGCAAAACAGAGTATCAAAAAATTTTTATGGTTTTTATGAGAAATATCGTCACATAATCGTAAAACGACATCTGCACAAACTCCCAGTGGGCTTACTGCAATTCTGTTTTTTGCTCCTTGATAAATTTCAAATCGGTACATGTAACCACTTGTGCCTGCTCCTACCCAACATTTTATTCCTCATTTCTTGGGTTTTTTTGGCAAATATTGTTTTATACTTATTTTACTTTTCATAGGAATAACTTGTTCATCCACAGACTGATATTCTTCGGATTCCATTGCCCTCTTAAAATTATCTTGAAGTTTAGCCAGAAAAGGTTGGAGTTTCCATAATTTGTCTTCGTTGTTTTTTGTTCTTTCATTAGTTTTAGCCCTTTCACCCAACGGATTTTCAATGAAATGGAGGTTTCTTAGAATTTCTTCATACCTATTTACAGACATGGCATCAGCAATTAAATCCATCCGTAAACCTTTCTCACTTGACCAGTACAATCTAACACGTGGATAACGAACATAAGACATTACTAAGTTTATACCAATAAAGACATATAATTCTTTTTTAGTAAGGTTGATGTTTTCTTTTTCATTCCGTTGAATGTTTGATTTACAATGCCATCCATCATATCATCAGATATCAAAGAGAAAAATATATCAATTATAGAGTTCACATTTGCATTTATGCTGGAAGTGCCTAAAAACAGGGGAATGGTTGCAGGACCTCTTTCATTATCTTTAGCCATCCACATATTTTTTAATATTCTTTCCCATAATTGTAACAAATTAATTTCATCCTCACTATTTTCAGAATCATCTTCTGAAAATTCAAGTTCATCCTGATTTTCTTCTATATCTAGCACTTCATTTTCATCCTCTAATTCTACTAATAAATCGTCAAGTTCATCCTCCGATGAGTCGTTATGATCATCATCCTTTACTCGAGAGGTTGAAGGTGCACAGAAATCACCATCATCATCTGATATTGCCAATTCACTAAGGTCTTCAAATAGCACAGCCTGTAGGATAAAAAACACAAATAACTATACTTGCCATATTCAAGTCGTAGATGCATGCCGTACACTAGAGTGGACCTTTATGAAATTACCATAATATCAAAAAAATCTACAATTTTTGATAATGTAATATAAACAAATAACTTCATAATAGTATCAAGGTTATAAATAAAGATGTCTTACCTTTTGTTTCGGCAAACCGTAAAAGAAATGGGTCTTCAAAGTTGGATAATTTTCGTCGTTCATGTTTCACAGCTGATACGTTTCTAGATTGTGTTTAAATGGTGAATTTACAAACTTTAGTGAAATTTGATAAGTGCGCCAGTGTTATTATAATTTAAACATTCACTGCAGTGGACTTATGCATTCAAACGTAAAAATATATTAATTTTTACACACAAAAAGACGTTGAAATCTTGTGTCCACTACAGTGTACGCTATGCACGAAAGGGTTAAATATACAAAACATTCTTATCCAGGTTGAGCATCCTTATTATAAAAATAAGGATACATCAAATAACTACTACTATTAATATAGTCTGTATAGAGCAAAAAAATGAGGAGGACCCATGAATTATTCCTACAAGAAATTTTATGTTTGTACACTATATATCATTAATTCAAGTTTTCCACAAAAATATCATATCCGCTACGACCGCCATGCTGAAAAAACCGCTGTCCAAGGAATCACTACTTCCACATCCAGATTTTCTATCCAAGTCTCACAATGAAAAAAAAAATCATAAAAACAAATATTTTAAGAATTTTATGAATAGTGGCGGTTTAGCCCGCAAGATCAAGTGAATGTTGCATTACAAACATTACATGTAAACATGTTTACTCTATGTATGATATCAAATATTAATAAGTAAGTAGGTTTCCTCCCAATAAACAAATTTGTTTTCTAATTGTCATTTCTACAACAATTTTGCTTTATTGCTATTTTATTACATCTATAAAATTGCAATAAAACAAAATAGTTGTATAACGTTTAAATTTTACTTGTTGGGCTCTATTTATCCATATTTTAATCTTGTTTTATCCCCCACCTCGTCCCGCCTTGTCTCACCTTCCCCTAATTACCCTTGATTATCTTTAATTACCGCTAATTACTCCCACCCCACTAACTACCCAAGCCATGCCCCCCCTGTGATGTCACAAAAAAGGTGGAGGGAGGAGGCCTAGGATCTATTATAAGACTCTACTCTGGCAAACTTTAGAAAAAAATTTCTCGTATCTTCGAGAAAAATTTGGCATACCATCCAAGAGAATAGGGCGTACTTTCGAAAAAAATTCGCCATACTTTGGAAAAAATTTGACGTACTTTAAAAAAAAATTATAGAACTTTAATAATATAATATTTGAAATCGTCGAGCCCAAAAACCCATAACACGATATGCCACATCGGTAGTGGGGGTGGGGGTGATAGTGGGGATGGATGAAGTAAAAAAAAATTGTTGAGACTTTTGGTTCTTGTATACACACTAAATTATAATTCAATTTTCCTCCTCCCCCTTTTAATAATGGGGTGGGGCCGATAATGGAGGTAGCTAAGGCCAAAAACATTTTTGAGACCTTAGCTTCTCTTATATATACTAAAATAACAATTTTATGGACTCTTGCTTGATTTACCTATTTATCCCCATTTGCCGCAATTTATCCCCCAACCCTTCAACGGAATAAGATCAAAATATAATCTGGTTCCAAATCTCATTAAAATGCATACGTGTACCAAATTTCAAGTGAATATCTTAAACGGTTCCAGAGTAATCGTGTGCACAAAAAAAGTTGGACAGACAAAAAATTTCTTTTGCTCAAAGGACCCCGGAACAAAACCCATGAAAATGTTGATTCGGTGGAATCGGCTGAAATTGTGGTATTTTGTAGTTCAAGTCATGCTGATCAAAAGTTCTAATCACATCAAGCCAATCCTATGGACAGTTTTTGAGATACAGCTTGTCAAAGTTAGGTAATTTGCGTCATTTTAGACATTCAAGAACTTTTTACTCCTAAACTATTAACTTTAGCAAAAATTGCAAGGGTTGAAATATTTTTGTTCTAGTCCAATAAAGCTTAAGAATTTTTTTCAGAATTTTTTTATCAATTTTTAGGTTAGGTGAAATATATATATGACATATTTGGGCATGCTTCGGTGGGATTGGCTGAAACTTTGCTATTTTGTAGTTAAAGTCATGCTGATCAAAAATTCCTATTACACTGAATCTATCCTATGAGTGGTTTTCACTCCAGGAGTGCCTGAAGGTCTAACAACGAGGTAACGGGTAATCTATATGTACGTGTTTATGAATGAGTTCCAACGTGTTTGTGTACGTGCGTGCATGTGTGTGTGATTATTTTAATCAACCTGCTCTTACCGGCACTATGTTTTTTATGAGAGCGTTCTCATTGCCAACCAGGGTGATCCCATTTTTTTGGTTTCACTTTCTATCTGTTTATTTTTACTTTTTGTTGTTTTTTAATATTTTTTTTAGTTTTTAAATATTGAGAACATCCATGGGATTTTCAGGAACAAGTGCTCTGTTTCCAACATCATGTATCGTTCGAAGAAGAATCATTGATGGATATTTTATGTGATTTTCATGCCGTGCATACTCCAAAAACCATAATACGCTTGTGTTTTCAGCGGTTCCGCATCAAACTCATTAGAACGATTTTTCTTACACTAAGTCCTACGACTAAAATGAAAGAGGACATTTTTTGTGTATTTTTAATTAGTGAATAAAATTCTTGAACCAAAGTGAAAAAAAAAATAAAAGACAAGAAATTAATGCAAAATATCGACAGCCCCCCTCAATATTACCCACTTACGGTAAAAAATATTTTTAAAATATACTATAAAAATAAGCTTGTATTATTGTTCAATAAGCGTATAAAGTCGCATACCTGTAAATCAAAAGGTTTCTGAAATATAAAATAATAATCAATTTTTGGGTGCCATTTTCAAAGGGCCGTAGTTCAAGGTATTTGCGAACATATTTTTGCATGTAGAATCTGCACCAGAAGTTTGTCATCGATATTTCTGGAGAACCCTGTATACACTGGCACATACATACACACAGTACACAAACACGCTGGAAGCCATTCATAAACACGTACATCTAGATTACCCGTTACCTTGTTGTTAAGACCTTCAGGCTCTTCTGGAGCGAAAACCACTCATAGGATAGACTCAGTGCAATGGGAATTTTTGATCAGCATGACTTTAACTACAAAGCAAAGCTTCAGCCAATCCCACCGAAGCATGCCGGAACCTAAAAATTGGTTAAAAAATTCTGAAACAAATTCTTGAGCTCCATTGGACTTGAACAAAAATATTTCGACCCTTGCAACTTTTTGCTAAAGTTAATAGTTTAAGAGTAAAATGTTCTTGAATGTATAAAAAGACGCAAATTACCTAACTTTGACAAGCTGAATCTCAAAAACTGTCCATAGGATTGGCTCGATGTGATAAGAACTTTTGATCAGCATGACTTGAACTACAAAATATCAAAATTTCAGCCAATTCCACCGAATCAACATTTTCATGGGTTTTGTTCCGGGGTCCTTTAAAATTTCGACGTTTTATGGCATTCTAAGCCTATTTGAATGATTAAAATTTTCAATTTTTTTTTCCGTTACTGTTGTGGAAGTAAAATGACTGTCAAAATAGGTTTTTCTCAATTATCTCCTTTTCGGCTAGTTCTACCCTAATTTAAGTATTACCAATATTATAGAAAATGAAAAAAGCTAAAACTTTTATTTAAACTATTTTTCTCTATTGTTAATATTTTACGATTTACAGCCATCAGAATGGCTGGCTTCGTTGCACATTTTTGCAATTATCTCTGACTGTCTTAATTTTCTTTAATAGTGAACTGTTTTAAAATTGCAGCAGCTCGAAATTCAAAAAATGATGAAACTTTCGAGCTGCTGTAACTTGTAAACAATTGATAAAGCAAGAAAATTGTTTAAACAAAAATTTTGGGGAATTTTATAATTTATGATATTGATAATAGTTAAATACTACGTAGGAGCAATGGGGACAGATATAATTGCAATAATCTACAGTGAAGCACAAATTTTTCACATTTTTGGGTGAGTGTAAATCGTAAAGTATTAAAAATACACATTTTTGTGTTGAGAGATTAGTGAAAACTCGAATAAAACCCATTATTTTAATGAAATATCACTATTGTAAGTCAATTTTATTGATTATAGAAAATTAATAATAAGCATTAATCGAAACAGCGGAGCAGAAATTTTTCCGAAATTCAAGTATCCTTTTCAAACTTCGAGCTACAGCAGCTCGAAGTTTTTTAACAGTTGGCCGTGCAAAAAAATAGTTTAGACAAACGTTTTAGGAAATTTTATAATCTACAATATTGATAATAACTAATTAAGTGGGAATAACGGGAACCGAGATAATTGCAAAAATCTGCAGCAAAGCATAAAATGTTTACCTTTCTGTCGACTGTAAATCGTAAAGTGTTAACAATAAAGAAAAATTGTTTAAATACAAGTTGTAGCTTTTTTATTCTCTACAATATTGGTAATAGCTAATTTTAGAGTAAAACTAACATGAAATGAGATAAGAGAAAACCAATTTTGACCGTCAATTTTTTGTCATAGAGGACACAATATTTTTGTGGAAAATTTGAATTAATGATTGGGGCAACCCTCTCTACAACTCTAAAACTCCCCAGACTTATAGCTTTTTTTATTTTTGAAGCGATGATCATGTTAGGCACATCAAATTGTAGACATTTTTAAAGCCTTTAAACATGCATACAGAGTGATTAAAAAAAAATGTTTGAAAAAATTGTTAAGAAAAGAAACTTAATTTCTTTGAATATTTTTTTACGTCACCTTGTACATGAAATGTGTTAATGTTTTCTTATAAAGGTTTTGATTAGTAGCACACGCAAATTAGATTAAAAAACACTGAATAGGAGAAATAATTTATAAAGTAATAATATTTGGGATGCGTACTCTAGATAGGGTTAGAAATAGATACCCGAAAAGTTCCTGGGGGAAACTTTTCGGGTATCTATTTCTATTTCTATTCTTGCAAAAAACCTCCCCCAATGGGGACTTAACGCTGGTTTTTCACTTTTATCTTGTAAACCGTTCGTCGGAAGAGAAAAAAGTATAGGAAATAAAAAATTTGTCGTTAAATTATGCATAAAAAATGTCCTATTAACCTTGTAGCTTATCCTCACCTATTTCGCGCTAACAGCGTCCGAACACTGGGGTAGTTTGGGGCGCAGAGGTAAAAATCGATCCTATTCTAAGTTTCACAGCGAATATCTTAAAACCGGTTACTTTAACGAGAAAAATGCTCAGGAATAAATTTATAGAGCGGAATTTTTTCTATAAGATGCATATGATATTTTCAATGCTGTACGAGAGAGGCCAATAGATTTTTCCGATTGCCAGTTCATTGTTCATGGCGACAATTTGATTCATCGTATAGTACGGCCGAAGCAGGGTCGTCGCCTACGTTCGCTTTATTCGTAATCATTACGGCCAAAAAGTGACTGTAGTGTTTGACGGATATGTTGACAATGCCTGCAGTATGAAGAGCATCGATAGACAGCAGCGACTTTTGAAAAGCATTTCACCGGAAATTATTTTCAATGAGAACAAACCACTGACTGAAACGCAAAATAAAATGATAAATAATCTCACAAACAAGTAATGGTTTATTTCGCAATTGGTGGAGAGATTCAAAAACGAGGTAATCAAAACAATCACTGGTGTAGACGACGCTGACGTACTCTTCAAACCGCCTTAAATGAATCTCATAAAAACGATATAGTGGTCATCGTCGGACAAGATATTGATCTTCTCGCATTGATTATCGCTCTCGCACCTGAAGATAAAGATATCCGTTTCTTAAGAGAGGCTCAGGGAAGGAGACAGTTTTGTTTGTCCACGCGTTCAGTGGATGTGATACCACTTCAGCTTTCTTTGGTAAAGGAAAAGTGCAAACGGTGGAATGCATCAATAAAAGAAAAGATCTTGAAGAGGTTGTCCGTATATTCAACAACCCTAGCTCAACGAAAAAAGAAATTACAAGTGCTGGATAGCAATTCACGCTAGCAGTATACAAAGCCCCCAAAAAAGAAACATCTTTGAATCATCAAAGATTCATTATCTTCAATAAGTTAGTTGCTCAATCCAGTACTGCCGGGATTCTACCAAGACTGCCACCAACATCTGAGGCATTACGTCAACATTCTTACAGAGTATTTTTCCGAATTCATGCTTGGCGAGGAGAAAACTTGGAACCAACGGAATGGGGTTGAAAGAAAGTAGGCAACATTTTAGCACTCATTTATACTACGGAGTTACCAGCACCAATTTCCACCCTGAAGCTAATATCCTGCAGCTGCAAAAAGGGTTACGGAAAACGATGCAGCTGTGTTAAGGTTGGATTGTGCTGCTCAACAATGTGCTCTAATTGCCATAGGTAAGGATGTTTAAATTCTGAATTCGAAGAAGAGTTCGTCGATGAGGAACCCCTTACTGCAAATTACAGTAATTTGCTATGAATTGCCAAAAGTTAGGTATATTGCAAGTGAGTTAATCAGTCAAAGTGAATTTTGCAAATAAAATGAAATTTGACTCTGCAAAATCCAAAACTGACTATTACACCTTAGATCGTGTCCACACACATTACTGTTTCAACTTTATTTTATGGTGTAGAAAAGGAGATGTAATAATTTTTAGAGTTGCAGAAAAAAGTGTGAAGTGAAGTGTAAAATATCTATATATAGCTACAGGCAAATTACCCATGTATATCTTTAGTTGCATGATGTCTTTGTGGTGGATATGAAAAAAGAGAATGTGCATGAATAAAACAGTAAGTTTGAGGTTAAGTGATACAGATATTCTAAATCTAAATTGTATGTTATACTTTAAATCATTCCAAATAATTAAAATAGAATTTCAAACGCACAGTTTTAAAATATTTCAGATTTATTCTGCATTTAAAAAATGTCGGTGTGTTTGATGGTGCAGTAAAGATCAAGACGCCGACATTGTGTGTATACAGAATAAATCTGAAGTCAACACTATACTTTACATCTCTTGAAATAAAAACCAATGCAATATGTTTACTAGATCTAGAATACCTTGTCCATTTACCCACATTATAGTACAGATTATTATCTTTATTCCTTCTACTCCTTAAATACATATTTTTTCTAAGTTGATTTCTTTGGAATATGTTGTATATTTTTTAGTAAACCATGCATAATTATTGAAAATACCTGACTTTAAAAGCAAATAACATCAACGTACACCTTTACATAATTGAATTGCTTTAATAGCGACGTCTACACTCGTTTCCAATTGCAATACTACAACTGCAGCATTACTTATTACACTCTGGGCATCTTCAACATCCTGTACATTCAATAGCTTGTTAGCTCCAGCCACTATAACAATTTGATTCTCTCCAGAGTCCGATACAATTATTTGGGCTATACCGCTTGAAACATTTTCAGTTTCTTTAACGTATTTTGTGTTAATATTTTCTGTTTTTAAGTTTTCTATGTATTTTTTACCCCAAACATCATTTCCTACCTAAAAAATTATAATCATTTTGTTAATATTAGATTGTATCTGGTGCTCCTATTACCTATACCCTGGCAATAAGAGTAGCTTCACCACCTAGTTTTGCAGCTGCAACACACTGATTTGCACCTTTTCCACCAAAATTAGTAACAAATTTCGAACCATGGACAGTTTCACCTGATTTTGGCAATCTTGGGGCATAGCTAAAATTTAAATATTAAAATATTATGAACATGGCTAAACTACATTTACTAATGTTTACCTAACAAAATCTATCATGCAAGAACCAACAGTAACTATACCATTAACCATTTTGAACGTTAATCTAATTAGTAATTATAATTTAATGATTATTTTGTATAAAATTAAATTTTGTACTTCTTATCTAACCTTGTCCCTTAAAAATACATTTTATCTTTACTGTGGATATAATAAGTAAATAAATGTATAAAATAAATAAAACTTGCTTGACTTATCTAATCTAGTGTAAATTAAACAAGAAAAATATTTTAACATTATTATATAGAAAATAAAATAATTATCAAAATAACTATTGAAAGGTTTTGCAGAAAATATAAACAATCCTCACCTTATTTGACAGTTCTCAGTTCTGTGTAAATGACGTGCTAACCTAAAAATTTATTTATATTTTTCTTCATTAGGAAAAGATGAGTCAAGATGTCTAAATTTTTTTGCGTTGTAATATTCTTAACTACAATAGTTTTTAATGGTATTTGTAGTAATACAAATGAAAAATGTGTTCAACAAAATTCGTGCCTATGCAGATTAGACGAATTTAGTAAAATAAACATATCATCTGTTTTGGATAATAATCTATATTTGGAAGACACCCTCGGCAACATTACTTATTACTTTTTGGGATGTGAAGATAAAGAATTTGCAAAAAATAAGTCCATAAAGGCTTCTGTAAGTAGGTGAAAAAAATCCAATTTTTGAAAATATTAATTTTTGCAACTTTTAGCTTATAAAAGCTGTGTCATACTATAATACCTCATCTAATTCTGCAAGTGAAAGTTATACAGTAATAGGTAATGCAAATAGTATAAAATTTGAATATGATAGCAACTTTCAAGAGTTTCAACTTGTTTATAACCAAACAACAGGGTATGAGTCTTAAACTTTAGTTTTTTACAATACAATACTTATCTACATCCATTCCAGGAATTCAACAACTCTTCCTACAATACGATTATTTTGTCTCAGGTTTAATATACCAACATTAAAAATCCTTCATGTCGATAATAACGTAAGTATATAAGTAAGCTTGTATATCAAATTAGGGATGCAAATTTTCGTTACTTGCCAGTACTTTTATTTACTGATATTTTTAGATGGTTACTCGGTACATTATATTCAGTTACCCGTATAACCATGCCTTACAACCTATATAGAGAATCTATAGCGGTATCTTTACATCGATATAGGTTATCTTTACGCTATGGATACAGCAACGATGCGGCCTACGTACCGATCTAATACAGTACGCTAACGCCTGGATAACGAAATAATACCGATTCAATAAAGTTTGCTTATTGTTGGATGGAATCATCAAAAGTTACCGGTACCGGCAACGCATTGTCTGGAGCACGTTGCTGTAAAGAATGTGTGTAGAGATGCGTGAATTACAAAATCTTTTAATATGTAAATTATAATCGGTAAATAATTCTTTCGCCGGATATATATCGACGTTCTGTACAGTAATCTGTTACGATGCTGTATAGATATTGTGTGTAGAAACTATATAGGTAGGTTAAATGTAGGATACAGGAATTACATCCAATGTACAGGTAAACCTGTAAATACAACAGTAAAAGATAAGATATAGACGCGATAAAGATTGTATCTGTATAGCTTGAGTACCTAAAAATGTATAGGTTTGTTCAATATATCATAGGTACAGATTAAAATGTATAGCATCTTGACGAATCTGTATCGAAAAAAAAGCCTGTATCGCACGGATTTATATTATCAAACAGTAAACAAGGTCGTTACTCGATATGCATTTTGTATAGAGTTATAGGTAGGCCTACTAAAGTACTTAGCATATTATATTTCTTAAAAAATTTAAAAAAACGGTACTTCGAATCACATCTTGGCAGACATTTTGTGATCCATTTTAGTTGACCTCTTTTTGCTGTATGGCACAGCTGACAACACCACGCCATCTGTTCCGGTTGCCTATTAGGCATAAGGCCTCACTAAAGCTCTTTGCCAATATTTTGTTGATAACGTCAGTCCAACATCTTAGAGGGCATCGTCTTCGCTTATCATCTGATTTTCCCTAACCGTTCACTGTTTTATGTATTGTCCTCACTCTCACTATGGTTAACATTGCGAAAAAAATATAGGATCCTGGAGACTTATTTTGCGGAGCGCATTTCTTGGAGAATTGGGCATATTTTTTGGAGAAATGTGCTGTGCAAGGAATTCTTAATAATGTCTCCAGACTCTTGAAAACATCGATACTTCTGTCTGCCTTCCTAAAAGTCTGCCTCAAAGCCATAAGGAAAGATAGATAAAACTAGGGTTTTAGCAAGCTACTCGTGTAGTGCGGTCCCACAAGGTATTTGGATCTTTGTATTTTCGTGGATTGACTTGTATTTATTTATTTATTTATTTATTTATTTAACAATACACTGCCTAACAGAGTATTCCATTTACATAAAATTTTCAATAAAAATGTAAAAAAGGTAGTTAGCTTAAAGTCGATTTCATATATCCTAATTTTTAGAATACCCTGTATAATTTCTCTTAAGTTTGACAACTGCTTCTGGCTTCCTAAGACAAGCAAAACTGTTTACAAAGAATGACTGTTTCTTGGAAAATCAAAAATAAGAAGGTTTACAAGAGTGCGGCACCCCATCCAGGGATACACTGTATAAGATGGAAATATAGAAACAAAAATGTAAAATATACAGATAAGAATAAAACAATAATATTAGTTTACGCAGTTAATCTTTTAATCGCAGCTATATATATCTTTTAACTGTATTCTAACTTTATTATAAATTGAAAATAAATTTTAATAATCATCGTAGGAAAAAATTTCTTGTACAGATATCCGTTTCACAGCAGACTGAACTGAAATATCGAATAAAAAATGTCTTTGCGTCTGTAAGTGTGTGTGCGTATATACCTATGTGTGCATGTATACCGTTTCTTGTAAAAACGATAACTTCTGTTAGACTTAAAATATTTGATTTCAATTTGGAACATATGTAAAACAGCATATTACCATAACCCCTATTGAAATTGGGCCATATCTGTAATACATGGTGATAACCAGAAGCCTACAAACTCTCATATGTAAAATACGTTTTATTTTAATTTCAGAGCAAAATATTACTAAGCATACAAAAATAAGATGTATAAGATTTCTAAACCGCAATATACTGGATGTAAGTTAGGCAAACCAACTTTATTTAAATTAGATGATATATCAGTGATATCCTAAAATATGGAACATGGTATTTTTAATAACATTATTACGAAGTGAGAATTGTAGGCCTCTGGTTATCACCATGTATTACAGACATGGCCCAATTTCAATAGGGATATTGTAATATGCTGTTTTACATATGTTCCAAATTGTAATCAAATATTTTAAGTCTAAAAGAAGTTATCGTGTTTACAAGAAGCAGTATACACGCACACATAGATATACACGCACACACACACTTACAGACGCAAAGAAATTTTTTATTCGATATTTCAATTCAGTCTGTTTTGAAAGGGATATCTGTACAAGAAATTTTTTTCTACGATGATTATTAAAATTTATTTTCAATTTATAATAAAGTTAGAATACAGTCAAAAGATATACAATTCATTACTGAACCATAGCAGATACGAAAAAAAATAATAGAAACATTGTAGAAAATTTAGTCAGCTTTAATTTTGCGTATAACCACTTTTTGATTGGAGCTAACCGTTTTCGAGATATGAACGAAAAACCAAAAACCAGGACCTTCTTCGTGCCCCCCCCCCCCCTCCTACGTTCGGGGACTTTTGGTATGTTTAGCTCCTAAATAGTCCAAAAATTGTGATCTCAGCATTTCCCTCTAGAAACCATTCATTGACTGGACTAAATCGCTTTTAACAGGAATTCAGTCTGCAACACCCAACTAAAACATTCATTTGTATCTTATTAAAAAAAATACTTCAAAACTTTAGATTAAAATTGGTACATGACCTAATATCTACGTAAAGTTATCGTGTTTGATATTGTCATTCGGCAACGCCCGACTGCGACTTGTATTCGTATTATCCATAAATAAAAGTAACAAATAACATATTTAATGAAAGCTAAATACATTGATATTTCAAAACATTTTATATAGCATTTAACAAAGTATTAATTAGAGAAAAAATATAGCCAAAACATAGAAAATCTATTGGTTTTATTTACATAAAGGAAGCATTTATATAGAAATACTAGCTGACCCAGCAAACGTTGTTTTGCCATATAAATTATAAATTTTTGTCCAAAAAATAAAATTTCTGGATAGGGCCACTCTTATCACCTAGGGGTATAAAAAATAGCCTATGACCTATTCTCAGACCTACCAAATATACACCAAAAATTTCATAAAAATCGGTCAAGCCGTTTCGGAGGAGTTCGATAACAAACACTGTGACACGAGATTTTTATATATTAGATATTTTCTTGAGTACATCTAAGAAAACTATATTATGGTATATACAATACATTAAATTAAGTAAAAGCTAATGATGTGAAAGATCTTACGCTAATTATTAACTAATCTTTATACATACTTAAGAATTAATATACAACATGAATACCAATTATTTTGTTATTCTAATGAACCTAAACAATTTTTGTCAATGTTGTATTTTTTCTTACGTGGTAGTTTTCTCAACCCCATAATTAAACCCAAGTAACACAAGATGCTCTATAATTGGTCTAAAACAGATCTATGACATCTAATATCCATCTACGCCAATTTTCGTCTAAGCAATACGCATTATAGACATTTTTTAGATCTCTATTTGTGTACTGAAAGAACCACTAGTATATACATGACGTCTATTAGCTGTCTAATTTACACCTAACTATGAATTAGATTAAATATAGACATTTAGCTCGGGGACATTTTGACGTATATATGATATCTAGACATCTGATATAGATGAAAAATAAACGTATATTTGATTAATGTGTGTTGCTTGGGAAGGGTTCGCATTTAAAAGTAGCCGGTTTAGCAAGTTTGTATTAGTTGTAATCCGTGGTATTTTTCCGGTGTGGTTTGGTATAAATATGTACATTTTAGGCTTCGGCTGCTTCTCGAAAAATTCTCTAAGGCAAAATAACAAAATCAATTAGAATTTGAATTTTGTGGATAGATGCAGGAAAATATGACATCAAAAATATTGTAATTTTCGAGTGGTGTCAATGGCAATGAATAGAAATATTTGAAACAAAAAAAAAATAATAGGTGATCATAGACGCATGCCACGCAATGTCTATGATGGCTAGACCGTGAATTGTGGCCACAAATGTAGAGCTATGCAGCTAGTTCCTTTTGTTTCTATAAAATTAAGATGCATTATTCATTACAGTAGCAAATTCAATCGTAAGGCTCATTAACATCATTAGTAAAAGTCTATACGTGAAGTTATAGAATAACAAACGTTATTGTCTAAAAATGCAGATAGTAGCTGGGCTAATTTTAACTAAATAAAAATTTTGTAAAATAACTTTCAGAACTATCATTATTCCAAGAATTTGGCAAGACAAAGAAAGTGGGTACAGAGACTCATCAATGACATTTAATTAACACACTGTAATGTGACCACTTCCGACTACAAAAAAAGTATGACAGAGTCTCAATAATGACAAAATATTATATATTATGACTCTTACTGACTCATAAATTGTTCTAAAAAAAAATTGTAATTGCTTTTTTATTTTTGTCATATGGGAAAAACCACTGTACACTGCACAGAAATTGAAATTTCACACGTTAAAATAAAATACTAATAGACGATAAACTAAGACTTTGTATTTATGAATTAGAACCTCTAAGCTGTTCACCACATGCATTAGAATATCACGATTTAGATATGCGGGATGACCCTATTAATTTCGAGTTTTTATTGGTCTTTAATCACTAATCATAAAGACTGGAACATATTGCCCAATAAAATTATATAAACTTTACAGTAAATTTGTTGCATTTTAGGAACTTATGTTATCATCTCCAAAAGTATGTGAGATCAAAGAACATCGTGGTTTAAGTGGAGGAACGATATTTTTGATAATACTCTTTGTAACAGCTGGAATTTACTTCTTTGGTGGCGCTCTTTTCCTATACTTTATTAGAGGCGCAAGAGACATAGAGATGATTCCAAATATAGATTTTTGGAGGAACTTGCCAGGTCTAGTCAAGGTAAAACTTAGTATAATTATGACTGCTTTTTAATCTACCGTTATATCTATTTGGTAGATAATTTCATCAGAGACGATTGTTTTGATAATTGTTTCTATGGGATTTACCTATACACTCAAAGAAATAGTATAGGTAAATTCAACAAAAAAAATGGTTAACTAACAATATCGTTAATTTTGTTAAACTAAACTATATTGATGATATTTTTAAACAAGAGGTGATTGTTATTTTAATTAATAAAAAGTTGTCGTACAACAAAACAAACATTAACTTAAAAAATAGATGAATAAGACTATTATTTTGGTCGTCTGACTATTATTTTGTTGAATTCTGTTAAATTAAACTAGATAATAGTATATTTTATTTTTAACTATTATCGAATTGTAATTCTAACCCAATATTAGTTCGCTGTATTGTTGTACTTGGTAGACAAACCAATATTATTTTCGTCTTCTAGAAGTTCTAAAAGAATTACCATAAAATTTGCTTGCTTACCAAGTAGTCTATTACAAAAATTAATCCCAGTTGATGCCACATACAAATCACTGACAATAATCAATCATGCTGATGTCTCAATACTGAGATTTTGGCTAACCAAAAAAAACTTCATCATACAATAAAGTGTAGATCAACCTAAAAATTAGTTGGTGAACAAAAAACAAAGTCGTTGTACTATTTAATTGTAAACCAAATTGAAAATGGTTAATGAACATAAAAAAATGTCATTGTACTATTTAATTTGTTACAAGAAGATATGATTATTAAACTACTATTTGTTTACGAAAACAAATAAAGTTGTATGACTATTCTTTTTTGATTGATTTATCTATGAAACTAGATAGGCGCGATTTCATTTGAATTTACCTATCATTTTCTTTAAGTGTAGAATAAATTTAGTAGGAGGTAGCATCTTAACTAATAATAATAATAATAATAAATTGCCTTTATTTGCCAATAAATAAAGATTTACAATGTCTAACTTTTTTATTATTATTTAACTCGTCCATTTAGGAACAGTTTCTACTTCTACACACGGTAAAAATAGAAAGAAAAATTACTAGAAATATGTCCGGAAATACCTCATAGAAGAGCTATGGGTCTGAGAATGGCACCCATCCCGAATAGTAGATTTTTATTGATATTGAATCATTTCAAGATTATAATTCAAACAGATGAACTTGACAATATAACAAGAATAAAGCTGGAAAGGGATATATGTAATTTGTTTACTTAGTTATAAAAAAAATACAAATTCACACAACACTGTACATTTATTTCGCTGCCCCAGGCGGTACAACTGTCGAGCATAGATAGCCGGACTTAAAATTTATTTTTAGTCTTTAAAAATTATTACAAATAGAACCTTGTAGTGTTGAGTACCTAATGTGTTTGGGCCGTGTATAATTGATATCAAATTGTCTGTAAATGGTTAACTTCTTTTCAAATAATAGTCAGGTCACTTAAGAATAGATGTCACTATGTGTTAAATTTTAATTTATTGTGTTCGAATTTTTTTGTTTTTATGGTCAGACAGATAGTTTCTGTAGAGAGAGTAATATGCTTTTGTAAAGTTATAGCCTGTATAAAAAAATTTAGTATGTTTTTGTGTATATGCAATATTCCCAAATTCTTTTTAGTACTTCCCATTTTCAATTGCACTGCAAATAATTGTGCATCAAGTCAACCGCTGAATTTGATTTTCTTTAATTATAGCATTATTTCAAATATAATCTTAAATATAGCTTAAAAACAATACAACATGATATGTTATAGGATAGAAAATGTAATTTGATATATGTATAATTTAATACATGTAACTAGCTTGATGGTAAAAATTATGTAAATACTCCGATTAATAGCTTTTTTGTTACACTATTTCATTTTATCATACATTTTCTGAAATTAGTGCTCAGAAATATTTTTTGTTGGTTATAGTGGAGTGCAATTTAATTTCGATCTTTCAGCCCGTTGGCACTTTTAGAGAAAAATGTATGACCTTGCCAGATATGTACCTGACACCCTGTAGATTAGGAATCCACTTGTCGTAAAAAAATCGTAATGAATATAAGGGCACAAATCAAAATTTTTTAACTAACCACACCACGTGATAGAGCCAATCATGAAGCATATCTTATTCAAAAATCATTAAATTCTCTATAGAATTTCTATTTTTAAAATAAATAAAGAAACGAACTTTTACATTGGCTTATATGGCAGTAAAAAACAAAAATCCTCATTTTCTCCGTTCGACTACAGCTGAAAATTAATTATTTTTCGAACAATTTTTCTTTCCCACGACGATATCTCCCAAACTATTATATTTATTTAAAAAAATAATTCTTTACAAAATGTTTGTTATATTTTTCAGATTACAATGGTTCTTAAATCAGTTTTTTTGAGTATCTAATAACCAAGATATTTAATAATGTGTAGCGTGATGTCAATTTTCGAAGCTTATAGGCGGATTGAAATTGTTTACGGCTTCGAGCCCCCACTCATTGTTATTCTGTTTCAACAACCCCCTCTAACTCCGGGAGCACCCAAGTTCCACTTGGGTGAATGAATACCTACACAGGACTGTGAACTTTTCAGTTAATTTATTTTACTTTTTCATCTATAGGTAAATTGACGTGTACAAATCCAAATTTCAGATTACGACGAAATGGACTTTCTGAAATTTTTGACATGAGATCTGGGAGGTTTAAGATAAAACGTTGTTGAATATTATTGCAATCGGTGCACCAGAGCGGCTCCAGGGAGAGCCTAAACACAATTGTCGGATCTAAAAATATTTCAAATAAAAATTGTTTAGAATGACAAGAATCACTTAAAAGCGTATCTTAGTGAACTCGGAAAGGAATTTATAGTCGTATGTGATGAGGTAATAATGTCCAAGTGAATCTAACCGAACCTAATTTGTACTTATCTTGTACCAATTATTAATTTATTCAATAATGTGTTTAATAACATAAATGTATACATATTTCAATTGATTTTCAAATTTTATTAATTTTAAAATACAATGTTGGCAGATAACAGAATCCATATCAAAATAAAAAAGTTATGAAAAATGAAAGATAATATAACGAAATTTAAATCTCAATTAAAGATATACACTATACACTTTCTTCATCTAATTCAAATATATTTTTATTGATATAGTTGACTACACAATTTTTATGCGTGTAAAAAATGTCGGCGTTTTTGATCTTTACCACACCGCCAGAGAAACAGACATTTTTTACACGTATAGGAATAATTGTGTAGTCAAATTTAAGTAGTTTTTTATTTCTTCTAAACGGCTTGCAGGACTTTTTCCCCATGCAGGAGCATAAATAGATGCATGGCATGTTCTTTTTTTTACAAGAACAAACCTTACTGCCTCATTCTAAAAGAATTTTTAAAACATCAAATATCTAACGACTTGTATAAGTTCGTAATACTGAATTAAGTGTGCGAGTAGCGTTCTTTTATGTACCCTATATGTATATTTTCCTTTCCTTTTCCTCTCCTTTCGTTTCCTTTGTCAGTAAATGTATTTTTAAGTAGTCTGCTGATCTGTCTCTTGGACTTACATCGGTCCAATTCTAAATACCTCTCATACTTCTCATACATACCCTTTTTGTTTTAAAAAACCTTTCTCAAGAATTTTACATATTTTGGTAAATGCCAGATCTCTTCTGATTTTACGTTTTCCACTTTTATTTTTATTGTCAGATAGCATTTTCTATTACGACTTAAGAAACATGAAACATGATATTTAGTTTCCATAGCTATTAAATCGTTAGCACCAATTCTTTCGAAAATTATTGGATTTTATTGAGCTGTTATTAGTCTTATTTTTCTTTCTGTATTCGTGATTATTACTTGAGAGACCTTATTTACTGTTGATGCCTTTTGACAAAAAATACATTTCTCTATAAAAAAAATTAGTTTTACGCAAGGGCACATCTGAAGAAGTTGATGGACAGGCACTGGATCCATCTGAACTGTTTTCAATTTCTTTCTCTTTTACTATTTTTTTTTCCTTAAATGTTCTATATTTTTTTGCTAGTAAAACTAGAATAGCAATTTCGGTGCCAAACCAAACCGTCAAAACTGTTTGTTTTTCGAAATGATATAGTTCGAGAATATATCTCGTCTTCTCTTTGGTTGCTTATATATTTTTTTTTGGAATTTTAAACAATCAATAAATGTTGCAAATGATTTCTCAGAACCTTTGATTACAGGGGCCGGTTTCCTACAAAATTTCTTACTACACTAAACTTTATTTATGTCTCTACCTCACTTTTAGAACTTGTGACGTCAGTAGTACTTTCCACTTTAATTTCTTCTGAAAAGCACATACATCATGAGATCGAAAATTTTACTGACAAAATACATACCAGCTGAAAATATCTTGCAAACAGTAAACTAAGGAGTTTCTTATAACGTGTTAATCTATTACATACAAATTTTATCTAGGTCAATATAACACTGAATTAATATAATCAACAATTACTTATATTTATTCCATATTAATCATATTCAAGACAAAAAATTTTAAAATATCACAAACCACAAGTTACAATGCGCGTGTCCATTTAAAGTCAGGCCTTTGCGGGAAGCAGCGCGGGTTGTTGAAACAGCTTTAAGTAGTGGGACAGCGAATATCTCCAGCGAACGAAACGCTGCCGATATGCTTCGAAAATTGACATCACACTACATATTATTAAATATCTCGGTTATTAGATCCTCAAAAAATCTTATTTAAGAACCTTAGTAATCTGAAAAATATACCGAATATTTTATACAGAATATTTTTTTTTGATAAATATAATAGTTTGGGAGATATCGTCATGGGAAAGAAAAAGTGTTCGAAAAATAATTAATTTTCTGCTGTAGTCGAACGGAGAAAATGAGGATTTTTGTTTTTTACTGCCATATAAGCCAACGCAAAAGCTCATTTATTTATTTATTTTAAAAATAGAAATTCTACAGAGAATTTAATGATTTTTGGATAAAATATGCTTCATGATTGGCTCTATCACGTCGTATGATTAGTTAGAGAATTTTGATTTGTGACCTTATATTCAATACGATTTTTTTACAAGTGGATTCCTAATCTACAGGGTGTCAGCTACATATCTGGCAAGGTCATACATTTTTCTCTAAAAGTGTCAACGGGAACAAAAACTAAGCGACTTTTGTCAACGCGAGCACTCCACTATTATAAAATAACATACTTGGTGATGTTACTACTAATGTGTTACTACTAGGTATTATTAGTCTCTTGGGTTTGTGAAAACAGCAACCAAATGCCAACTTTATAATTTATTGTTGATATTGATTTTGAATACTGTGTGATGTTAAGAAGTATTATTAATCAGCATTTTGATGGAACGTTTACATTATTCATAATACTCATGTTACCGTCATCTGACTCTCTCACTCTCCTATATTTTTTGGTAAAAGCTCAAAACATAACAGGTGTATGTTAAATAACGTAAACGTTCCATCGCACTGTGGGGAAATTCCGTATTTTACTGTTCAAAAATCTCTAAAGACTTTAATATTCATCGGATCGGGATTTTTTTTTTAAATTAAAGGTAATTAAATTCCCTACACATCTGTCAAGGCAAATTTGTAAGAAAAAATAACATTTTTGTGTTAATTTTATTTTTTTGACATCTGTCAGCTGTCAAATTATGTATTTGGCAGTTTGATTTTACTACTATATAGTTTATGTACTATGCGTAGACAAAAAATTTAATTTTCATATGAATATAGCGATATTGGTTCATTATTTAAATTTTTAATATTTGTGAGGCGGAAAGCAAAAAGGGACCTCTTGTCGGCGATGTTAATTTTTCAGTACAGTTGAAATTAGTGGTTTGGGTCAATATGATCGATTTTCGGATTTTGTCCTTTACAAGTTGTAATCGATTACAAAACCGATATAATTGAATGAAACACTTAAAATAATCGATAAAGCAGTCAATGTTCAGTATTGTTCAGCCCTGGAAAAGGTACCTCCTGTCACTTATGGAGAAATAACATGGGACCGACAAGAGGTTCCTCTTCATAAACGCACTAGTAACTTAAACAAAAAAAATCATAGAGACATGATTTTTGCACCAAATCGTTCAGAATCAGAGCTTAATTCATTTAATATCAATAACTAAAAATCGGAAATTGCCAACAAGAGGTCCCTTTTTGCTTTCCGCCTCACATTTGTTTTACAGTTTTGTTGACATTTTATTATGTCATTAATAAAAGTTGACCAAGTCATTTAAAAATTTGCCTCGACAGATGTGTAGAGGAAATTTAATTACCTTTAATTAAAAAAGAGAAAAAAATTATCCCGATCCGATGGATATTAAAATCTCTAGAGATTTTTGAACAGTAAAATCCGGAATTTCCCCACAGTGCATCATAGGCCTGATTATTATAGATCATAATGACAACCATGTCTGCCAACCGCTTGTATTTCTGGGGAATTTCACTAAAATGCAAAATTCTTTGGTGGGAAATTTAGAAAGTGTGATTTTGGGTGTGAACACTCCACATTAAAGGCAAGTGGATATACATAAGGCATGCATGTATTTTCACGCGGCTCCAAAACAGCAGAGTGAGCACTCACAAATGTGAATTAGCTTTTATAGTATAAGTATATCAGAGTAAAGTGGAAAATTTGAGCTGAATATGTCCACTCATTCCATTATTTCCACTTACGAGCTGGCCTAATTGTTTTATCTGTGACCAAAAGATGCAAAATCTTGACCAACACATACAAGCTGAACTTTTTGTGCCAATGAAGGAAACGTAAACAAATACTATATGTCCCTTACATGAGTTTAGCTGTTCTAATTATAACATTGAACCGCAACTAGTCATATATTCTTGATTCATGATCGCACCGCTATCTAAATTAGACAATAATGGTAATAATTATAATGTTCACTGTCTCTATGTTAAATCCAGTCCGTAACTTTTGTCCTTTCAGCCAATATAAAATTTATATTACCTACTTACATTTAATTATTTTTCAGGATGGTGTAATCTTTCTATTGTCTGGTTGCAAACCTACCTTTGTGTCAACGGCAGAAACATATGATAGAATCTAAAATTTATATATTTTGACTGAATCTTTTTGTTGTGTAAAAAGTGTTTTTCTATTTCATAGGTATGTAAAGTTAGTTTGTATTAAAAGTTTGATTTTAGTTAATAAATATGTTTTTGTAATGTTTTTTTGTTTAATAAAATCTCTTGTACTTGGTACCTAAGTAGGTTCTATACACTTAGTAAATTAAGCGATGAAAGATGAGCTCCCTCCTCATTAAATAAAGGAGAAAAATATAAGCATTTAAGTTTGTATATAAAGGGCATAGCCGGGTAAGCATGGTGTGACTGCCCCCAAGCGTCTGGCGCTTATATTTGTGCAGTAGGAAGCAATCTTGGAAAGTAGCAATTTCACAAAATATTAGCCCGAAAAAGGGACCGGTTTGGGGTGAGTAAGGGAGGGTTGATTTTAGCAAAACTATTTTTTTTCTAAGAAACGGCGCATTCAATCGTTTTGTAAAAAATATATGTTAAAGACCTATTGATAAAGTACTAAATGAAAAATCATGCTCAAATTCCGAAAACAGATACAGTAAAAAAAACATATATTATTTTCAAATTTTTTTTAGGGTAACTTATCCCTGGGGTACCAGCCTGAATTTTTTTCTGTAGCATGTCTGGGGACTCACTTATGTTATGTTTTTTTCCCAGTCTTGTGCGAAGATTACGCCATACTTAAAAAAAATGCCGAAGTGTGCAGTGTCGTATGCATATTTTGTCAACAATTAACCACTTGCACGTAAAGAATGCAAAGTAAAAATGGATACCTGAGTAGTGTATACATACTAGTGATTAGTGATTATGGAAATGGTGAACGTTGTAAGAGAAACCAATATAACGCTGAAACGCTGACAGTTAACTAGGTCATCAATAGAGTTTAACTCTCTTGCGCCGCAAAAATCAGTTTATGGCCGGAATGTTAAATATCATTAAAGGTAAAAATTAAAGTCAGCGGTACTATCGATATTACCGTCGGCGGGGATAAGAGCTTGGTCTTAACAGTCATGTGTTTTTAATAATTTGCAGCACTAAATCGTAGCATTACTAACCTGTGATGGATATGGATGTTAATCTTCCTCACTGTCATCTGCAATCACTGCACTCATGCTATCCTTCTGAAACAATAGAGAAAGAACTTCCGCCGGTTTAGGTATGCTTGATAGATATCGTCCTTACGAAAGATAATGCACGATAATTGCAAAACTGCCTTTTGTAGATATTTCCAGCAAAGATGTACTGGACTTCCCAGAAATTACGGATTTAAAACTGTTTTTTACCGGATCGTATCAATATAAACAAATGATTTCGTACCTCGAAGTCATAAATGAAGACGGAACACTTAATCTTCAGTACGCTGAGGACCAGTCCAATGTACTCAAAATACAAGTTTGTTCACGTCATATCAAAACGAAGGTTTACCGATGTTTCCTCGACTATATTCCCCACAGTGTCGGCGTTAGAAGACATTTCTGTGAATGTGCCAATGGGTATCAAACTGTTGGATGTTGTTCCCATGTAGCTGCTGTCGTGTATTACCTTTCGTACGGATGATATCTAGCAAGCATACCTAAATCGGCAGAAGTTCTCTCCTAGTACGTCGGATGGCTGGCTCTATCGTTCACTAACCCAATACCGAGGTATAACCAAATAAAACCTATTTCATTTTATTCAGCAGGTTTTTTTACATAGGAAATCACTTTTGACGACACTCTCCATTGGTCGAGACTGAAGTTACAAGAAAAAAACAAAAAAAAATGAAAATAACAAAATTCAAATTCAACCACGAATAACTTTCAAACGAAAAAAGATAAAATTATATATATTTTTTAGTTTTATAGTACAAACGATTCTCTTTAATTTGATGTATAATTTATTACAAAAATAATAACTTTAACATTAAAAAATTGACGTTGATTTAGATGGTACACAAATTGTCAATTTTTTTGAAAGGTCTAACTCATTGTAACACGCTTATGTATTGAGCTATTCGAATGTTTTATTCACCAAAAACTGCCAAATTTCATAGACTTCATTTTGTCTCAATTAATGCTGCGTCTAGCTCTGTAAATAAAAGCGGTACAGCCTTTTAAACACAACGAAGCGCGCTACGGCGACGGAGTCGCGAGGCTTCCCCACTCGTTCCCGGTACATCCCGCGTTCACCATAAATAAAGTAAAAAAGTATTTTGAGGTTTCTGGTTCTTGTACACACACTAAATCACATTTTTTTTTCATCCCCTTTAATAATGGTGGGGGTGGTAATAGGGGTGGCTAATGCTAAAAATTTTTTTGAGACCTTAGCTTCTCTTGTGTATACTAAATATCAATTTTATGAACTCTTATCTGCTTGATTTACCTATTTACTCCAAATTTACCCCAATTTACCCCCCAACCCTTCGACGGAACAAGATGAAAATACAATCTAGTTCTAGATCTTGTTAAAGTACATATGTGTATCAAATTTCAGGTCAATATCTCAAACGGTTCCAGAGTAAACGTGCGCACAAAAAAAGTTACAGACCGACAGACAGACAAATTTTTTTTTCGCTCAAACTTGAAATCTCGACGTTTCATGAAATTCTAAGCCTATTTGAACAATAAAAATTTTTAAAAATTTTTTTGTCGTTACTATACTTCCACTGGATGTGGAAGTAAAATCATGCCAGCTAGTAAAGTTTTTACTTTGCTTCGTATATTTTAATATTTTCCATAAAATATCAGAGGTAACCATATAATCAAAACAATTATTTGCCATGCTTTCACTAACTCGTAGAGGCTCTGAACGATTAGTTGGATTTTTGTACATAACTATATTTTTGTTTTCATGTAAACTGGAAGGGTTAAAATCGGTTAAAATTGGATAGACGGTCTAGATATACTTGTGTAAATAGGCTGTTCTTTTTTTTAAATAATACTATTCCTAGTGGGATTTTTACCATGTAGCCTGTCTTCGTTTTGATCAAAATTATCGCTGCGATAAATGTAATTGTTTTCTTCCAAACTTACTGGAGGAACTCCAGGTGGTATAAAAATGTCGTCACCAGTTTTTACTAATATGTGACTAGCTAAAGACGTTAAAAATGTACGTATTTCACCGTAGGAATAACCATAGCCAAAAGAATAAAGCATATCATTAAGTTCTTTTTCTTCTGACGGCACGAAACACATGTAGTGATATGTTATGGATTAAAAAAATGGCCTAAGCTTGTTTTTTTTTCCATAAGTATTAATATAAATTCCATTACTATAGAAATAACGTTTAAATCAAATTTGTTTGTCCTGACATATTTAGTATCCACGACATAAATGTTTATAACAAATCTGAAACTTCTTGTTTACATTTATGTTCATTCAGATTAGTAGTCATGTTTTTTTTATAGTTTTAAAACATCCAGCTATAGCTTCTCTTAAGATACCGGCAGCTTTATCAGGAATTGTCAATTCATTCTCATGAACCAAGTTTTCTTCGCCTGATTCACTTGTGACTGACAACAAAAATCCTTTTAGGTTTATTATCACTTGAATGAACTGTTGTTGTATTTTCTTTGTGTTCACAAAACACTTTGTTTGCTTAAATGCTTTTCTAATTTCTTTCTTATATTTCCACTGCTATAATAATCTAATTTTTCTTCCGTCATTTCTTCAAATATATCATTAAGGCGTGTTTTTAGAAATGTTAGAGTTAAGAATTCTTTTTTGCAAAACAGTAAGATAAACCTCCTTAAATAAAATATTTAACGCTACTTTAAATTCATTTTTTTCTTTCAGTTGTTTAGTTTGTACACATTTAATTTTTTTTTGCTAATATATTTTGCATAATAAATTTTATGATAATTTCCATTAGCCCAAATAAATCTGAATAAATGTGTAACCTGCCTTGTATTTCTGTATCACAATGCGACACTGCAGCTTTAATATATATTTTTTTCTAGTTTCCGCACCCGTTCCTGTACAAACTGGTACTTAACGATGTTCTTAATTTTTCTGGATTTTCCACAAATCAGACAATGCCATTTTATTTTAAACTGATTTTTTTCTTTATTATAACTACATAAACTACATAAAGGCTCACTTGCATTTTTTTATCGCATTACGTATTATCTTTGCTAATGTTTTTTATTACAAAAAGATGTCAGACAAGAATAATGAAATCGGTATCGAAGGGTGTGTAAATAAGTGCCACCACTTTGTTTTATAAAAATTTTAATGAAATTGCATATTTTCTTTCATTTGCACAATTAATAATAGACCTGATGCCAGTAACAGTTGTTTTTTTACCATTAGATTTTCACTGCTTTCAGCAGTTTCATAAAACAAACATGTAGTTTTTCTCCATTGATAAAAATGAATCTACAATATACATAAAATGTAATAGCCTACATATAAGTAAAATAGTATACACTTATTAATATTTATCCAGACAATAAATAATGAGGCCAGCAGCCGATACGTTTCTTGATGGGCCGAGAAAGTAGCGGGGGCGGGAAAGGAAGCCTCGCGTCTTCATCGCCGTACTGTGCTTCGTTGTGTTTCAAGGGCTGTAGCGCTTTTAGTTAAAAAATTAGATCCAGCATTAATCGAGACAAAATGAAGCCTATTAAATGTGTCAGTTTTTGGTGAAAGAAAAAATTGAATACCTCGTTATATAAGCGAGTTATGGCGAGTTAAGAATTAGAAAAATATTGCTGATTTGTGTATCTTTTTGAATTTTGCTAGTTTTTTTATGTTAATTTTTTAATTATTGCAATAAATTATACTTCAAATTAAAAAGCAATGTTTATTTGTCAAAACCAAAAAAAAATTGTATTTTTATCTGTTTTAGTTCTAAAGTTATATTTGATTAAATCTTAAATTTCTAAAGGGCATAGCAGGATAAGCATGTGTTAGGTGCCCCCGCACCAATCGGGTCAAAATTTTTAGCACAAGTTGATAGTAGTGTTAGATGAAATTTCCCAAAATATTATTTTTGGAAAACCATTTATACGGGAGTTATGGGGGTAAAAAGAAAAATGGAAAAAATTTTTTTTCTCGAGAACGGATGAACCGATTTTCATGAAAAAAATATATGTTATGGCTTTTGATGGTGCAAATGTGGGAAAAAATTATTGAGTCCATTTGTCGAAAAAAAGTGGTGAAAAAATTTTTTCAAAATAAAAAAAAAAATTTTTTTAGGGGATGTTCTAGAGGCACACCCACCATTTTCTTCCAAATACATGCTTATATGCTCCTTTAAAACACATCCAATTTTCAAAGCGATCAGAGGGGTACAACATACTCAAAATTGATAATCATTGGCAGACTGCGGGCGGCGCGTAGTCTATGTAATGAAGCATTATAAGACGACTTTTTTTGTAAATATTTCGTGCAAAGACGAGATTACCTTCCCCCCCTCGTTTTCGAGGGTGCTGAACACGATGCAGGTGGTGGGAGAAGTTTTCGACCGCCGCAACCCCCTGAAACGGCCATCCCTCTTATGGATCCCTTTATGTTTTCATATATAAACGGGATTTGGGAGTGATTTATGGACGGGTTATACTTGAAATAATATGGAAGGGGATTATAGAGTAAGTGGAGTCCAGACAGCAGGCCTAGGGGTTTGATTAAACCCTCCCGAGGGTGTAGTTTTTTTTTTCAAATGATTCGGTCCAAATGCGTATACCCTATTTTCGGGGTCGCTGATCACGGAAAAAATATTCACTTTTAGCTCCAACCCCCTCAAACGGGCAGAAATCACCTCTCACTCGGTGATTGGGTTGGAGCTAAAAATGAATATTTTTCCCATGATCAGCGACCCCAAAAACGGGGGAATCGCGTTTGAACCCGAATTATTTGATAAAAAATGATTTTCCATTCCTCAGAAGGGTTTAATTAACCCCCTACCTGCTGTCTGGACTCAACTTACTCTATAACCATCTTCCATGTTATTTCAAGTATAACCCGTTGATAAATCACTCCCCAGACCCGTATAGAAAACGTAAAGGGATCCATAAGAGGAGTGGCCGTTTTAGGAGGTTGCGGCAGTCAAAAACTTCTCCCATCACTTGCATCATGTTCAACACCCTCGAAAACGGACGGAGGAAGGTAATCTCGTCTTTGCAAGAAATATTTACACTATTTCTGCCTTTATTACATAGACTAGCGGTTCATTACTACATCTTACTACCACGGTCACTGGCGACCATTACAACCCTACCATTTAAATCAGTATCAAACTTCAAGAAGTGTGGTGCAAAAATTCTCTGACGTCAACTATGGGGTTAAACAAAATCTAGTTTAAAAATCTGAAGATTATGCAATAATGACATTGCAGTCAGCCTACGAAAGAACTAGTTTTCAAACTCCACTACGAGGAGGTTACAGTGCCTTTCACTAGTGAAGGTGCCTGTTTATTGTGAGTCCTCTTGCCTCTCACGAGTTAGGGTGTTTATTTATCGTGAGTCTCCTTACCTCTAACTAGTCGGGGTGCTTGTTTATTGCAAGTTCCCTTGCCTCTCATTAGTCGAGGTGCTTGGTTATTATGAATCCCCTTAACTCTCACAATTCGGGTTGACTTTTTTGCGTGAGTCCTCTTGCCTCTCACGAATCAGGTTACTCTATATTGATGAGACTTCTCTTAGTCTTCATTCTTTGAGAACATCCCATAAAAAAAATGTATTTTGAAAAAAATTTTTAAAAAAGTTCTCCCACCACTTGCATCGTGTTCAGCACCTTCGAAAACGAGGTGGAGAGGGTAATCTCGTCTTTGCACGAAATATTAACAAAAAAGTCGTCTTATAATGCTTCATAACATAGACTACGCGCCGCCCGCAGTCTGCCAATGATTATCAATTTTGAGTATGTTGTACCCTTCCGATCGCTTTGAAAATTGGATGTGTTTTAAAGGAGCACATAAGCATGTATTTGGAAGAAAATGGTGGGTGTGCCTCTAGAACATCCCCTAAAAAAAATTTTTTTTTATTTTACAAAAATTTTTTCACCACTTTTTTTCGACAAATGGACTCAATAATTTTTTCCCACATTTGCACCATCAAAAGCCATAACATATATTTTTTTCATGAAAATCGGTTTATCCGTTCTCGAGAAAAAATTTTTTTTCCATTTTTCTTTTTACCCCCATAACTCCCGCAAAAATGATTTTCCAAAAATAATATTTTGGGAAATTTCATCTAACACTACTATCAACTTGTGCTAGAAATTTCGACCAGATTGGTGCGGGGGCACCTAACACACGCTTATCCTGCTATGCCCTTTCTTTTTTTTTAGTTTTTTTCTTATATCTTCGGTCTCGACCAATGGAGAGTGTCGTCAATTTTGATTTCCTATGTAAAATAACATGCTTTAATAAGTAGTGAAGGTCCCATCTGGTTATACTTCAGTATTGGGTAGGTCAAGAAAGAGAAGGCTTTTCGCGCTCTGCCCGACGGGCTATCCCTATTGTTCCAGAAGGATAGCATGAGTACAATGATTGCAGATCACAGTGAGAAAGATTAACATCTATATCCTTCTCAGGTTAGTAATGCTACGATTTAGTGCCGCAAATTGTTAACAACCAAGCTCTTATCCCCGCCGACGGTAATATGTGAATAATGACAGTCTTTGACAAGGTACTCCATAGTACCGCTGACTTTAGGTTTTACCCTTAATGATATTTAACATTACGGCTATAAACTGATTTTTGCGGCGCAAGAGTCAACTCTATTGAGCACCTAATTAACTGTCAGCGTTGCAGCTTTATGTTGGTTTCTCTTACAACATTCACCATCTCCATAATCACTAGTCACTAATATGTATACACTACTCAGATATCCATATTTACTTTGCAGTTTGGCCTTTTTTACTTGCAAGGAGTTAATTGTCCACAAAATATGCATACGGCACTGCACACTTCGGCATTTTTTTTAAGTATGGCGTAATCTTCGGACAAGACTGGGAAAAAAATATAACATAAGTGAGTCCCCAGACATGCTACAGAAAAAAATTCAGGCTGGTACCCCAGGGATAAGTTACCCTAAAAAAAATTTGAAAATAATATATATGTTTTTTTTACTGTATCTGTTTTCGGAATTTGAACATGATTTTTTATTTAGTACTTTGTCAGTAGGTCTTTAACATATATTTTTTACAAAACGATTGAATGCGCCGTTTCTTAGAAAAAAAATAGTTTTGCTAAAATCAACCCTCCCTTACTCACCCCAAACCGGCCCCTTTTTCGGGCTCATATTTTGTGAAATTGCTACTTTCCAAGATTGCTTCCTACTGCACAAATATAAGCGCCAGACGCTTGGGGGCAGTCACACCATGCTTACCCTTTATTACATTATTTCATTACTCAAAATCTTTTACCTTGTGGTTATTTTGGTATTGGTTAATGTATCGCTAACACACAGCACACCCACTTGCATTTTTAACTAGCGGTCACGAGAGTAAAAGTATATTACTAATATTTGTTGCAAATGTTCCTGAGTTCATCTTTGCCACCTGTCATTAAAAATTAATTTGTATTGTGATGAAGATTGTTCAACGTCGGTGTAATTAACGTGTACTTAAAATATCTGAACATTTTCAGAGATTCCACATTCGTATGTCTTATGGGGAAGTCTATTTCCTTGCCGTTGAAAAGGTCCACTATACCTGACATCGTAAGAAATCTGGGATTCTTTTTGAAAAGTTTCCCGATAATTGAAAAATGTATTGTCAAAGATCGAATGCAATATTCATTTAATCAACTGTAGCAAATTTTGATGTTTCTGGTCTATTTTCAAAGCCACTTATGGCTAGAGGAATTCGTTAAAGATTTCTATGTATAGACTTCAAAGGACCCCCCACCAAATGCATAAGTAATTTGTTGTCAACGGAATCATTGCAAATTCAAGGCATAGAAATAGAATCCTTAGGCCATTCTCAATGAAAACTGTTATGGATAAAGTTATTTTTACTTTTATTATTTAGTTTGCATTAAGAATAAAATACTTATTGATATTCAGTGCAATACTGGAAAAAACATTATAAATATATTATCAGGAAAACGAATCATACGATCTCGTTTGTATTTTGTTTGTTTTGCCGATTCCCATAAAAATAGGATTCTTCTTATTTGCGTAAGAATCTTTTATTTGTTTATATGAATATTAGAGTAATGTATTTTCCTATGTTACAGTGTACATCAGTATTATATTCTTAAAGCAAATTAAATATTAAAAGTATTTACCGTTTCGATAAATAATACGTAAAATCGTGCGTTTAAAATTTTGAAATTTGGGAGCTTCGACCCAGAGGCGGATGGTGAAATTTCAATAATTTTTTTCTCGTCTGTGGCGCATGGGACCCATACGAAATATGGGAAATAACATCTACAGAAGCACTCCTCTAATCAAACCTAAAAAATTTTGAAAAAGCAGTTTGCGAAAAAAATTTACAACATTCAGGTGCCCCCCCTGGTCTAGGGACTCCCATTTAAAATGATTCTGTTTTGTCATATACATTTTACTTTTCTTAAAAATGCAACAATAGGTTTTGGAGTTTATGAAAATATTTTCACTATTAACTGAAATACATTGAACTGGAATTTTGTAATTTACAATTTAACAAATTACAAAATTTCAATTCGTTGTATCTCAGTTAGTAATGAAAATATTTTCATAAACTCCAAAACCTATTGTTGAATTTTTATGAAAAGTAAAATGTATATGACAAAAAAGTAATTTTAAACGGGAGTCCCTAGACCAGGGGGGCACCCGAATTTTGAAAATTTTTTTTGCAAACTGCTTTTTTAGGGGTCGTTAAAGGAGTGCTTCTCTAGATGTTATTTCCCATATTTCGTATGGGTCCCATGCACCACAGACGAGAAAAAAATTATTGAAATTTCATCATCCGCCACTGCTTCGACCTGCTGTATTTTTAAAATAAAGACATTTTGGAACTTTATTCCATAACTGTTTTCATTGAGAATGACCTAAGGATTCTATGCCTTGAATTTGCAACGATTCCATCGACAACAAATTACCCACGCATTTAGTGCGGGGTCCTTTTCTTAGTTGGTTCCACAGCTGTGCTGAGCAGTAACAAAAAGTGCTCGCGAGCACTAAGCACTCAAAGGAGTGCTTTTATTTTTGAGCACTAAGCACTATTATTAGAAATGCATTCTCAATTACTAAGCACTTTGGAAAAGTGCTTAAAATACACGAGCACTTTAAAAGACTTTAAATAATGGAGTTTCTAATTATTCTATTGAAGCTAGAACTTCATTCAATTTAAATGTTATTTATAAAAAAAAAGGTCAAAAGCCGACCTAAGATGATAATGTAGAAGAATATCACAATTTTTCGAATGCACTGTTTTTTTTTTTATTAGCGAAAATACCAATAAAAATAATAAAATAGATTAGCTGTTCATTGAAAACTTTCTATTATATTTAGTGATCCCCTCAAATTCAGGCATTTAAATCTTTAGTTGCAACGGTGTAATAAGAAGCTTGAGGGTAAAAATAAACAAGGAACTTTTCGGCTTGATTATTATTTTTAAGAGTAATCACTTGCCACCTACATCAGGGACATGTACAAAGAGATTCTGGAATGTTCCAGAATGCTCTCGACTTTTCTGGAATATTACAGAAGTTTAATCATGAACGTTTATGCCGTGCAAATATGCTTTTGTAGGAATCAAGCTATATCTCCGGTTCTACCCAGGTCACAGACAGCGTAACTATATCCCATGTATGTCCTATGAATGTTCGCATTGGATATGGACATAAAGCGGATAGGTATCCTTAAGGAGCATATGAACCACCTGGGATATCCTGTGGATATTCTTTTGTCACAACTTTGGACGTCCATAAGATATCCATCGGAAATCCTTAGGGATATCCACTGTATGTCCATAAGACAGCTTTATGAGAATCTAGGTTTATAAAAATATTTCCAGTGCCTGCCAGCTATGAATAAATCTAAAAGGAATTTAAATTGTTACTTGGTTCTTACTATTTTTAATTAATTGGTATTTTATATTTAACAAATATAATATGCTTTCAAAAAAAAATTTTTTTTGATGAGGGGGAGAAAATCCGAAAAAAAAATTTTGATACGGGGAGGAGCAGAAATCCAAACATTTTTTAAAGTATGCCACAGAATGTTCATTATATTTAATATGATCATTAGTGTTCTAAGCAAATCACTATTCGATGTTTTGTAAATGGACACTGTATATCCTGTGCTGTGTGGATACTCTGGCTTTTCATAAAATTTAGCTTAGAGTAGGCCGATTTCGATGAAATAAAAACTAAATGTTACTCCAAGCTTGGATAAATTTATCTGTGAAAACCCTATTTAAATTGGTTCAGTGATGTACGTTCAAACAAAACAGACAAAAATTACTAAAACTATCTTAATGCATTCCATTACTCATCTTACACCCCCCAAGATCAGTTTTTTGCAAATATTTTCAATATACAAACACGCCAGCCAACTTTACAGATTTACTATATATATAGATGTAGTAAAATGTTGTGAATTAGATACAGGGTGTCAGTGTGAAAATAGTTTTTTCGTTTTTTTAATAACTCAATAATTTCTGTTCTATTCTGATTTTCACCAAATGGTGGGGAATTATTTTATAAGAAAAGAAACAATCACAATACACTTATTGACACTTCTGACTAGATAATATGAAAAAGGGATTATCATTTTCATGTGAAACTGATATGCTTATGGTTGTAATGTAATATAATATGAAGATGATTTATGAATAAATTTGACAATCCCAACCGTTTTCAAGGAAAGAGGAAACTATATTTGGACTCGCATCCAATCTAGAAAAAAAAATTGACCATTTTGAAAAAGTTATGAATTTATTTTAAAACATTTTCGTAAAAATCATTACATGAGATGTGATGTAAACTTAAGAACAACAAATCCCCGGGTAGCGATGTCATTCCAGCGAAGCTCTATAAATACGGAGAACAAAATTTGGCAATTCTTATTTGGACCATGATCAAGGCCTGGGAAAATGAAGACATGCTGCAGGAATGGAACATTGGTCTTATCTGCCCTCTGCATAAAAAGGGTGAGTGCTCAAACTATAGAGGCATCACCCTCCTTAATACAACATATAAAATATTCTCTCATATTATATGTAGAAGATTGAGCCATTATACCGAAGATGCATTGGGAGAATATCAGAGCGGTTTCCGGCCAGGCAGATCATCTGCCATTGACCAGATTTTTGTCCTGCAACAAATCCTAGAAAAGACCACGGAATACAACATTAACACATTCCACATGTTTATAGACTTTAAGGCAGCCTATGACAGTATCATTAGACCGAAACTGTATGAAGCTAGGGAACTCAGAACACCTGCTAATCTAATAAGACTCGTCAATACAACGAGTCAAGTAACCTGCCAAGTGAAAATACAGGATAAAATATCTGACTCTTTTAACGCAAATAAAGGACTAAGACAGGGGGATGCGCTGGCGTGTCACCTTTTTAACATAACATTAGAAAAAGTAGTCAGAGACGCAGGGCTGAACAACAGGGGCACAATACGCAGATGACGTGGATGTTGTTTCACGCACAATACGACACAGTTTTGACGTATTATGTTTTTCAGAACATTGGTTAAATTATACTAATTTAGAATCAGTTAATATACCAGGTTACAGTCTTGCAAGCTCCTATTGTAGACAAGTTCGTTTACATGGTGGAGTAGCAATATTTGTAAAAAATTGTCTAACTTTTAAACCCTTGCTACTTAAACAATTTTGTAATGAATTAGACATTGAAATTTGTGGAATTGAGTTTTCAAAAAAGTTTATTATCACAATATACAGATCTTGTCTAGGTAATTTTGGCGTTTTTATTGAGCGTTTTGAGCAATTTCTAATTAACTGCCTAAGTAGGAATGAAAGGGTCATACTGGTGGGTGATTTCAACATCAATATTCTTAGCAATTCATCAAAACTAACAGAACTAATTAGTCTAACAACTTCTTTTGGTTTAACTGTCACAATTTCTCAATTTACAAGAGTTAGAGCAACATCTTCAAGTTGCATTGACAACATTTTAACTAATTTAAATGAGGATAGTTATGACTCGCAGTGGCGCAGCCAGAAAATTCATCTGGGGGGGGGCCAATAGAACCGGCCTCCCCAGAGGATGAGGAAAATTTTTCAGAAAATGGTTGAAAACGGATGTGTAAGAGATTCCTCTACTAGATAATATTGGCATTAATTACAAAATATTTAATTCAAGGGATAATTTGGATACTGCTTTGTACTGATAGAGATTATGCTTCTTTATTTTTTGGCTCATGGAAGACGGCTTGGGGGGGGGGGCCCGGGCCCCATGGCTCCCCCCCTGGCTGCGCCCATGATGACTCGGGTGTGTTAGATCCTTGCTTATCTGATCACCTTGGGCAATTCATTAAGGTCAAAACTGTAATGAATCATCTCCATAAGGTAGCATGGAAGAGACATTTTAATAAGGCTGGTATGGACGAGTTGAGGTCTTTTTTACAGGAGATTGATTGGGGCCTTTTTGATGTGCCAAATTTAAATCCAAACCATTTAACAAATTTTTTGGTTTATACTTACCAACATTTGGTAAGTACTTGTTTTCTTTAAAAAAATCGAATACAGATACTAATACCAAGAATTTTCCTGTTAACTGGTACACTAATTCCTTACGTAACATGAAATATACACCAGCCTCTGCAAAGCATGTGTATAATGTTAGTAGAAGCCCAAAAGCTTTAGCTTCCTAATATATCTTACGCAAGGAGTATGAGTCTGCTATTAAGAACACTAAAAAAGTGCATATGATAATTATATTTTTAACTCTCAAAATAAAGCAAAAGACAGTTCAAAGCTGACAATTAATTTAAAAAACCTAGGTCGTTAACAAACAGCATAACAATCCTCATATTCTTCAAAATGTACATCGTACATGATTTCTTCTCCATCATCATCGCTCCAGCGATAACTGGTGGATGAGGGTAAGTTTCCGTTACCCGGGGCACTGCACCAGGCACTAACATAAACTTTTTCATTTCTCTCCCTTCCACACACCACAAGCATCTTTGTATCGTTCAGATTTTGATATTGCACTTTGCACTGTCAAAAATGTTTTATGCACACCACTGAATATTTTGTAGGCTGCCAATTTTTCTTACAAATTCTCTTTAGCCACTGTTTCCTCAATTCTGGTTCTTTGGGAAATCTAAAGGCTCGGACATAACCTTTAGATGAAGAACTCTGGAGGTACAACTTATTTTTCCATGGAAACAAGCGGGATTTTAAGGTTAACTGTTAAAGATCAAACTGTATAAAACATTTCTATTTTAAAACTAGTGAACAGTTTATATTGTGGGTCAAATATAATCAATAAATGATAATAATAGGCCTTCTTTTTGTGTTCTTATCAACAATGTGCTAGTAATTTACCTCCAGGGTGACGTCACGTGCACCTCACCTTTTGGTTGTACAGCTATGTACACAATATTTATCTGGCATGTTGTTATTGTTTTCAGATCCCAGACCTAGAATTAATTAAAATTATTTTATTGGTTTTGGTAGTAAAAGTGAATTGAATTAAAAATATAGCTTGCACAAAAAGTAAGGTTATGACATAATTTGACGCACAAAAAGTGATTTCAGGTGCGATAGATACCCATATAATTAATTAAAATAATAACTACTTGCTTTATAAAACACAATTTGTGAAATTACACCAACAGAGAGGCACTTTTTATGTATTATAATGCCAATTTATTCGTGACAGATTACTGCACAACCATGTTATTTTGTCAAGAAAGGACTAGTGAGTAGTGACACAGACACAGAAGAATTGTTTCTTCTTCTGTGACACAGATTACAGAACACAGCTGATCATCTTCTGTGACCAAAGCACTGAACCACATGTTGCCACATTTCCATATTCCGGCCTGTTCACATTGAAGCCGGTCGTGTTCAGTGTTGCCAACGAGTAGATTTTAAATACCCGCAAAATCACAAAGAAAATACCCGCATTACCCGCCAACTATATGAAATTACCCACTAAAATACCCACACTAGAAAAACATATAGGTATTGCATTTTTTTTTTGTTTTTTGTGGCTTGGTTTGGTGCTAATAATTTTTACCGGTTTAATAGTGATGCTCGTACGAAGGAATGGGAAGATGATAAAAGAATATAAATACATAATTTAATGGTATTTTTTAAATGAATATAAAACGCAATATAAACTATTAAAAAAATAACAAAACTCTGACACAGCGCCAGCCAGTGAGCTCTATGCATAATAGCTGTTTTTTTTTTCGTGCAGAACGAACTGATTGCAATCACTAAGCAGCCAATCAAATCGAGGTATTTTTGAAATCCTTAATCTCTATTGGTTGCTTACTGATTTGTGTTGACTATGTATTAGGCAGCAGAGACAGAACCTGCGGATGCGAGCTTCACCCCCCTATGCGAGCACACTCCAGTATGTATATAGAGCTCACTGGTGCTAGATCTCAAAATACCCGCATTTTACCCACATGAAGCCATTACCCACCAAAATACCCACACATCACTAAAATCCCCGCAATTCGGGTAAATACCCACCAATTGGTAACACTGGTCGTGTTGGAGCCATAACTGGTTTCAAATGAGAAGTGCGGATACAATCATTAAAAATGACTGTAAACTTAAAAAACCTAAAAGTTGAGATTATGTTGGTTATATTAATGCGCAACCGACGATGTCACAGCCCGTTTTGTATAATACCCGTTCAGTTATTCAGTTTTGTAATTTATTTGTTCAAATGTTAAATTGATAGATGAAGGAATGGTGTTTAAATATAGGCCTTTTCATCGTAAGAGCGCGCATGTGCTGCCTCTACGTTTGTTTGCGGGAACTATGAAATGTTCGGACACTTGGATTGTCAAAATGGTTGGACTGGTATCATTTTTTCACATTAATTTAGACTAAAGTGTGATTGACGGTGTAAAATTAATACACAACATTGTGGAAGAACACACTTGCTCTCAATTAAGGCGCTGGCTCAAGTATCCTGGCCGTAAAATGAGTGGAAGCAAGAATATAGAACTGGTTGCAAGGTTAGAATTCAACTATCAACTTATCAATTTATATACAAGTGCATTAAAAGAAAACAAATGTGTTTAGTCTACAATATGCTTAATAACATTCTTCGTGCAGTAATTGATAATGCAGTAAAAATATTTTCTGTTTTTTTACGAAAATGTAGAGTCAAAAATAAATGCAAGTAATAATGTAAGTAATATCAAAAAAGCCGCATACAGTGAAAACACCCAATTCTTCTATATACAACATGCAATTGAGTTGTTGACGAATTTTCAAAAATGGTGAAATATGGGAGTGAAGGCGTTAATTTAGCTATATGTTTAATTTGAAAGAAAAATTAAAAAACCATATTAAAGTTCGACTATTTGAATGTACCATGAAAATGGAAGTGACATCATAACGGCAGTTAGATATGAAGTTATATGCAGAACAGAAGAAGAGGAACAAGTTGACATTGTTGACAATAAAGAAAATAACCTCAAATGTCAAAATTGAGTTTTTAGCGTTTGGTCACAGAAGACAGGAACTATACAGAAGCGCAAGCAAGCCTTTCCGACGGGACCAAATTTGTTCATAGTCGCCATGACGATAAGGCATATATATTTGTCAAAAAGCCATATGATAATTTTTGACGTTGTGCGATTGACAGTCTTTGAAACTCTTACACGGTGGTTGGTTATTTTCGTGCTGTTTTCTTTCAATTTTCGACAATTTCTTATTCTAAGTTTATTTATTTATTTGATTTTTGTTTATAATGTGTTCTAAATGGTTTCTTCCATTCGCCTATCAAAGAAAAAAATAGTTTTTCTCGGATTTTCCCACCGCTCTCAAAAAAATTTTTCGGATTAAAGAAAGTTTTCCTCGGATTTCTCCCGCTCCAAAAAAAAAATTTTATGACAGAAAAAAGTTTTTTTTCGGATTTGTCCCTCCCGCTCTTCAAAAATTTTTCGGACTAAAAAATATTTTTTTCGGATTTCTCCCCCCCCCCCCCTCGGGCCCGTATTTTCTCTCCACGGCCCTCTTAATAAAATTCGGTTATTTTTGTTAGCTTGTCAACCTAAGCAAATTTCTAAAGTTTAGTAAGAAATCCAGTAGACTAAGCGTAGGTAAACGGGAACGTTAATGCATTAATGCTAAGATATCAAAGTCAAATAGAACGTCTAAGTTAGACTTCTTAAATATACCACAGATCACTGCCAGAAGAAAATACAAAACAGTAATTGGAGAACGTTAGCGTGAGCCTAGATACGACCTAAAGATTTTGCCAACTTAATAACAATAAATAGTTCCCAGATCTCAGTTATATTTCACTTTTCTTTGTGAAACAAAATGTCAAATAAAGAAAAAATAGTTGATTTTAGAGAGTTTATGGTTTGCTTGCAACTCCCAATGGCTACATTATTTAAGTAAAGTGTAGATATGTAAATTTTATGCAAATTAAGTGAGATAAAATACCAAAGATCAGAAAAACTAAAAATACCAATTATCTAGTAAAATGTTTAGTTTTGGCGTTTTGGTATAATTAGTAATTTATCGCTGAATTCACGCCCACAAGTTTTGACATTTCTTATTACAATAAATGAAAAATATAGTTATTGCCCATTTGTTGTTATTTAGGTAAGAAATAGGCATTTCTCAAAAATTAATTTTATAGAAGTATTTGCCTGGTAATTTGGAACCTGTTTGCAATGTTTGTATCAGAGTTCATAGATGTCAAGTTCCTAATTAAAGTAATTTAATTTTAATTCTAGGCAATGGTTGTTGTAAGTGGTAGTTGGGTCAAAAATGTCGCAACTTACCCGTCCCCTAACATTAACAGTGACATAGTAATTTCTAACGAGAACGAAATGACAGCGAAAGCAGTTCTGATCTGTCGTCCCAATTCCCATCATTTTCAGGAACGTACGCTAACTCTTGATCAGCCTGTCAAAGTAGGCCGATCTGTAGCTAGAGCGAAACCTACCACAACCAATGCTATTTTTGACTGTAAAGTTCTTTCTCGTCATCATGCTTTATTGTGGTACGAAAATGGAAAATTTTACTTACAGGTAAAAATATAATAGCCTTTCTCGATGTTCTAGTACGCAGATTTTTGCTGATTTCCTAGTGTAGTGTAACTTTGCTTACATGTTAGTGAGGTGCAGTAAAAGTATTGTTTTGGTTATCATTAAGTTGACTATTTCTGTTCGTAAAAAACAATGCTTACTTTATGGAAGGTTTTAAACAAACCTGCTATGATGAAGGGCGGAATTACTTAGTTAATTGATATATTTGTATAATTAATTTAATAAAACAATATTTATATTTTAGGACACCAAAAGTAGTAATGGGACATTTGTTAATAATAATAGATTATCTGCAGAAACTGAAAACCATGAACTTAGTTCAGGTGATATCGTACAGTTTGGGGTAGATGTAGTTGAAAATAATAGAAAAGTTACTCATGGATGTATAATTGCAACTATTAAGCTTTATTTACCAGATGGCAAGGAGGCCAAAGCAAGCCCTAGTATTACAGATAGTGACCGTCATGGTATGTACCCAGGTAAACTAAATAGTACCTAGTTGTACAAAATTTTGTCACATTAGTGGTAACTCTATAGAAATGAAAATTTTCATTTTCTAAAATCTAGTGCTACCTTTGGCTACATTCAAATGTTTTTAAAGATCTGACAAAATCGTCAGGTAGGCTATGCTTTACTTTTGAAATGTCAGTTTTTGCAGGGATGGTACCATTAGATGATTTGTATAGATTGAATCAAATAATTCAAGAGGCCAATCAACGGGAACAATGCCTTGAGACTAAACTCACTGCCTTACAACATGTTGTTGATGAGACTCGAAAGTCTGCCGAAGAAAGCTGGCAAGCCTATGTAGGGGAAGAGCGTCTACTTTCTAGGGTATCTGCATTAGAGAATCAATTACAACAGGCCAATAAAAGTTGGGGGGAGGATAGACTAAGGGAGGAACTTGCCAAATTACAAGATGATAATGAATCATATCAAGTAGCAGCCAAAGAGGCGTTAGAAAAACTACATGCCGAAAGGCTCCAAGCTGTGGCTCTGGCAATGGAACAGGAACGGGCGAGAATAACGGCGGAGCAAGAAGCTTTACTTGCGAAAGAACAATTTACACAAGCTCAACTAGAATTAGAGGTGGGTCATTATAACTTTGAATTAAAACCGAAAATAGGAAGAAATTTATAAATAATTAGTATAGAACGGTACAGAATATATGAGGGTAATATTTTCTATTTGTATTTTATAATGCTGCATTTCAATAGTATTTCAACAAATATGAATATTAGGAGTTTACTCCTTATTAATCAGAAGATAATATAGATATATAATGAAAACTTACAACTTATCTCGCAACTTACACACTTTCTCGTATGACTTAAAAATTTTTGGCATATTGTTAGGTTCTTAATGTACTATTAGCGTATAAAATTTGAGCAAAATCGTTGGGGACGGTCTTCGAAAAAATTGAGATTTTCAATTTTCCTGCATCAGTTGAACCTTAATGAACCGTATTACCTAATATCGATATTGAAGTCGATTAAAAATACGTTTGATTTCATTTTTTGTTAATTTTTACACCGACCTCAATATCGATATTAGGTAATAAGGTTCAATTAACTGGGCGATGGTGAATTTTATTTCTTAATTTTTAGGTAGGTATCTTTTTTGAAGACAGAAATTCTTTTTTTCAAAAATTTCTTTTCGCCCTTTTTAGTGATCTTTCAACTTTTGTCATCAGATTCATCATCAGCTACTTCTAAAATACCTAACTGTCAATTTTGATGAAATTTCCGACAGAATTTGAATTTTTTATCACAAAATTAAATTTTATGGAAAAAATCTTGTTTCCAGTTTTTGCTTACCTTATTCTAAACGTATCTTGATGAAATTAATATGGAACCACCGATGAGCCATATGTTACAGTTTGAGAAGATTCCATAGAAATCGCTTAAGCAAGTCTTTAAATAATGATTGTACAAACATAAAAGAAAAAAAAACATACTGTCGAATTGAGAACCTCCTCCTTTTTTAAATTTTATGAAGTCGGTTAAAAAGTAAAGAACCAAAAACCTCCACGGTTAACCAAAAATGGTAAGCACCGAAGATTTAGGAACACTTCTGTGCAATGAAATCCCATACACTTGAAAAATAAAGTCATCCAGTTCAGGAATCGAGGATATATATCACTTGATATATATCATGATATTTATGGAAAATATCACACCATAAATATCACCATAAATATCATGATATATATCGCAAATATAAAAATAAAACGCCTACGCCTATGGTGCGCGATTAAACACCTACGCCATTGGTGAAAAATATACAGTGTCAGAAAATGTTTCATTTGGGTCGGCAATGAGAGCAAGCGAGAGCGAAGCAACTAGGCTATTCTTTTTTATCGTATAACACATCCTACCCGTGCCACCTGCTTTCTCCACCACATGTACGTGGGCAGCTCTGTCTGCGGGAAATGTAAAGAATTATTTGACTCGTTTTGAAAATATAACGAGTTAAATAATTTTAGTTATTAAAGCACGTAATAATATTACCTATACTGAACTGAGCCAACTACATCCTTCCTTTGAATAAATGGTACTGAAATTTTTAATAGCAATGATGTACGTGTTTTCTTAATAGCGCGTCATTATTAGCTCCCTCTACTAGAGCACTGGTACACGCCTTTATTGTAGGGGGTCTGTCAAGCCGTTGAAACTATGCCTGCCACCCAAATCCAAAATCTTCCGATACTGTATATATATATTTTTTTAAATTAGTTTCATTTTAATACTTATAGGTACTTCTTTATTGTCCTTATAATACTAATATTGAACATCTATGAGAGCAGTTTTGTTATGTTTTTTTAAGCCAAATTCTTTTCAGCTGCTTAGCTTTACAGTTGGACGGGGCAAGATCGTCATTTTAATTTTGATGTAACAAAACTCATGATTCTCTTCCCACTTATACGAACCCAATGATACCCAAATGCAGCTGGGAGGATAGAGGAGGTAACCCGGGTAAAGTGATACATCATTGGGCCGTGAGAAGAACTTTCGGGTGGGTGCCTTGGGCAGCTGAACAGAATTTGACTTTATTTTAAATTGTTAGAATTTATGTTTTGTTTGTTACATTTTCAGAGCCAAGACATAATAAGCTTAAAAAACATTGAATAAAAAGGATTTAAAATATGATATACACTGTTTTAAATTCAATCGTGGTTTTATTAAACGTTACATGAATTAAAAAAATAAAAATAAATATCAAATATCAAAAAGTGATATATATCACGTTTTTTGTTATATATATCAGTTTGTCTGATATTTATATAAATATCATGATATTTTCGATCCCTGGTCCAGTTTTTACTAATATTGAGTGGTGTGAATCAGTCTCTTTGGAATTTAGATTTTTTGTCATAGGTTATAAAAAACTGACATTGATTGTGAAACGTCATAAGTAATGAATAATGTTAATCCAGAAGAAAAACATACGTCTTTTTTTTTTACGTTCTTACACCATCCAACGGGAATGATTTCGATATATAACAAAAGTAAAAATTGACGTTGAAAAATTCACAGATACGATTGCACATAATTGTGACTGTATTTATTGTGTAAATAATGTAACCTAATATTTTGTCATGGCTCCGTTTCCTTCCAAGATGTGATTAAATCTTGTTGGCATAGAAGCAATTAGTCTACGACAATAGTTTTCTTTTTCTCTTGCTTAGGTCCTCCCAGTAATTTTTAATGGTCAACCACAATTCTTCATTTCTTGGTCTGAAGTTTTGTTCATAAATTTTTTTTTACTAGGAAACCCCAGACGTTCTCAATTGGGTTTATATGGGGACTGTGTGAAGGCCACGGTAATAATTCAGTATTATTTTTCCCAAACCATTGAGTAACTATCCTGGGAATATGAATAGGGCAGTTGTCTTGTTGATAAATGAAGATGTTGTTTGGATATAATTGCTCCACCGAAGGAAGCATAACGTTCTATAAACCTATCCATTAAATCTACCATAATATGCCACGCTACACCAGGACCATGCACGCTTATCCATGCCCAAACATTAACAGAAAATCGCCCAGGCCTGTTCCGCGGAGACACGTAATGTTCGTGAAATCTAGTATTTGCAGGACGGTACACCCGAATATGTCTCATTACAAGACTGAAAACTTTTTCGATCGGCCTTGAACCGTCTTTTCTCTTTACGCTACCTTCCTCCTCCCACCTTTTCTTCACACTCATAACAGTACTTTTATTCAATTATTCAATTGATAATGGTTAGCAACTGCTCTCTTCGATTTTACAGAGAATTAAAATTTTTTCATGTTCAGTTAATTTTGGCATTGCGAAAATATGACACTAACAAATGAATAAAGAATGATTTAATATAACGAAAAATAGGTGTACGGGATTTCTTTGCACAGAAGTGTACTTTTTTTTTTTTTTTTTTTTTTTTTTAATTTTTAAACTTCCATATCTCCGAAACTATTAATTCTAAATAAATAGAGAAAAAAACAAATTCATCTTCAATTTATAAGCTCTATTTTTGGTCTCCACCATTTTGTAGCTAAAACTAATTATTGAGATATTAGCAAAAAAAAAACAAACATTTTACATTTCTTCGAAAATATCTTCATAGTTTAAAGCACAGTTTTTTCCAAAACAAGTGCTGTAAACGGAAATTTTTTTTTTACACGTAGGTGATACTATGTGTTAACAAAAAACAGTATTTGGGACTATTATATTATTTTAATTACTGGCTGTTACAGTAACAAAATAACTACGTTTTTATTAAAAAAAAGGGAAGACACACATTATGTCTATCATAACTTTGCTTTTGTGCTAGAGTAACAAATGGAAAATGATTTGAAATCTTTTATTTTGATCATTACCATTTTTGACGTAAGTGCCATTGTTTCTGATATTTAACATTTTAACTAAATACTTCGTCTTATAAATATTCGAACACTATCCTTACACTTCCACATCTCCGAAACCATTAATTCTACGGAAATTATAAAAATTCATCCTCAGTTTATAAAGCTTTCTTAGCATTTTTTCGCAAAATGTTATACTTTTTGAGTTATTTGACAACTTGACGAGAACCTTATTGAGGTATGTTTTTTAAAGGTAAAATCACAAGTTTCAAATCTATGTTCCAATGGTTTTTTTTTTGGGTGCCATCTCCTATAAATTATCAAGCCCCCACATAACAGAAATGTTTCTATGATGCATTTGCTATTAAATTATAGAAAAAAAAAAGAAATTTAATTTAAATAACGATAATTCTAAAGTAAAACCACTAGTTATTGTTCTATATCGCAGGCCTGGCTAAGGAGAGATATTTCTAATATTAAATTTCATAATCAGTTTGTTAAATATGTGAACCAATAATGTTATAAACATTTCTTAAGGATGCACAAAGCAAAGTTTAAAAAACTTGAAAAAACTTGAAAAAATAAAATAAAATTCAAACACAATACTAATTGTAGTAATCGTTTGTACCAATTCCGTACAAGAAGGGGTATTGTTCAATTGTTCATATAATTGAATTATGGTTTCTGTAGCTTCTTTTGACTTAATAAAAACTTATTATTAACTATTTCATGAAAAAACATTTCGAGAGATAATTTTCTACTCTCACAGCCATGGCGACAAATTATCCTTAATATTTACGTTACTGGCAACACTGTTAAATGCAAATTGATTACTTGAAAACATTTTATAGGCTGCATTTATCCATACAAATCACTGCAAGAGCAATCATAGATCGTTTGACTGAACACCATCATTAGCATTGAGTGCTCTTATAGTCCGGGAGGTAGCGTCAATATTTTATGCGTCATTACAACACGACTTCTTTGGTTTTAATGTTAGTTTTCGTTCAAAAAACAACTAAAATAAGTGTCAGCTGACGTAACCGTGGGAGGCTGTGCATTTGGTAAAAAATTTTGTTTTTTGCGTCAATTCAACAAAGCTACAAAACTATAAATAGTTTATTTATGTAATATAAATGAAAAAAAATGTGTCAGCTGCATAGGGTAGGGAGCGAAGGTTGTCAGCTGCCCTAGTCAATATGTATGAAAAACACGTGAACATTCGTTATTTCAACAAAGCAGAAATTCCTTTATATGATAGTTTGCGATAATATAAAAACAATTAAAAAGTGTCAGCTAATAATACCATGGGACAAAACCTGTCGGCTAGGCCTTTTAAGTGTACCCAGCGTCCAGGTGCTCACTGCGCTCGGTATTTGTAATGCCCCAGTCCATATGATACTTGAAGAAAATCATATTTGTCTGAAATATTAGACATACATGTTAGAGGATACTTAGAGATTGCAATCATTGCTTGAGAATAGTGAGGATAAAATAATGAAAATCAATATAAAAATCTTAATATTTCTATTATTTTGGCACATCCAATACGAATAAAACAGATCAATTGTTTTGTATTGAAAATGGACTGTAGTACTATAGCTAATTGTTATTGAAATAAATTGTTTGAATAGACATCTCATAGACTTTATTGACATACGTTTTCATAGACTAACGTACAACAACTCTAGACAACTACTTCTGTTCTACTGATACAAAAACTAAAAAGACATAAAGAGATCATAGTTCATAGAGATGAGCACGCATCCGTGCTTAGAGATGGGCACTCACAAAAAGTCATAAAATGTTTCTGCAAACAAGGACGGATTTTTACGCTTTAACATATACCGCCCCCCTTGAAATAACATATTATTTCGAAACTAAAAATTTTCATTAACAAGAACCTAAATTATATTCTGCTATACATTGATAACAGCAGCAATAATGTTATGTCTGTGAACGTGGAAAATCAATTGTTTTTAGGAACGTCACTAATTGGTAGTTTACACACTTTCGTTAGGGAACGTTTTAAAACAGTATCACTACACTTGATGGTGACGACTCTTATAATGCCATCACTTCCCGGATGGAGTTGAATGATGCGACCCAACCGCCATTGGCCTGGAGGTAGATTGTCTTCCTTTATTATCACTAAATCATGGATTTGGACAAGGGTGGCTGCTTGTTGCTGCCATTTTAACCTCAATTGTAGTTCGGATATATACTCATGTTGCCATCGTTTCCAAAAGTGCTGCATTAGCTGCTGCAGCCGTTGGTATTTTGATAAATATCTCTCCTGCACGTCTAGCAGGCTGGGCTCCGGATGTGATGTAATAGGTCTTCCAATTAAAAAGTGCCCTGGGGTCAATGGGAGAAGGTCATTGGGATTGGACGATTGGGGACATAAGGGTCTGGAATTTAGAACACCTTCTATTTGATATAACGCGGTATTGAAATCCTCGTATGTTAGGTGGGCATTGCCAAATACTCACTTTAAATGCTTTTTTACACTCTTAACCCCTGCCTCCCACAATCCCCCGAAATTTGGAGACTTAGGAGGTATAAAGTTCCAGTTTATACCATCATTTGCTAAATTTGTTGCAATTTTTTCTGAATCTGCATTTATCAATTTTATTAGTGCAGAATCAGCACCTACAAATGTTTTTCCGTTATCCGAAAATATATTCGAGGGTTTACCCCGTCTCGAGATAAACCTTTTTAACGTTGCCAAAAATGCTTCAGTTGTCATATCAGACACAAGCTCAACGTGTATAGCCTTGGTTGATAGACAAACAAAAATACAAATATATACCTTTAATAGTTTGGCACCTCTGGTTTTACGATCTTTCATTAGTAGCGGACCGGCATAATCCACTCCTGTATTGACAAATGGAGAGAATTGGTTGACTCGACTGTGTGGTAAGTGTCCCATAATGTATTGGCAAGGAATTGGTTTGGCCTTGAAACATACAACACACTTCCGAACAATATCTCTGGCTAAACTACGTCCAGAAATTGGCCAGTACACTTCACGGACTGAGTATAATAATTGTTGAGGACCACAATGTAGCAACTTGTGGTGTTCATTGGTCATTAAGAGCTTAGTCAACAAATGTTTGTTGTGCAATAAAATCGGATGTTTCCTATCGTATGAAACCTCTGCATTCTGCAGCCTACCGCCAACTCGAATTATTTCGTGCTCATCCATAAAAGGATTTAATGCCAAAATGTTACTAGTGCTTTTTAGAGAATTCTTATTTTTTAAAGCATAATAATCGTGGTTAAATGACTGAATTTGGGATATTTTTATTAAGAATTGCAACGAATGATTTAATTCTATAGTAGTTAATGGACCTATAACGCGACTTTCTTTAGTCTTTTTTATATTTGAAATAAAGCGATGACAATACGCGATAATTCTTTGTAATTTGACAATAGAAGAATAACGCGAAAATAAGTCAAAATCTGTATAATCAGTTATTGCAATGTTACTAACGATTCGCTGCTCTGGTATTACCATAGAATCGTCGGTAAAGTCGTCTGTTAATTTCCAACTTGAATTGTCATGTTCTAAAAAAGAAGGTCCTTGCCACCACAAATTAGAATGCAGTAATTGTTCACAATTTGCGCCGCGTGACAGTAAATCAGCACAATTATCTGCGGACCTTACATGATGCCAATCTTTGACATTTGTCAATTGCTGGATTTCAGTAACTCGGTTCGCAATAAACGTTTTCCATTTATTCGGTGACCCTCTTATCCAACACAAAGTTATTTTTGAGTCACTCCAATAATAGCTACGCGAAAAATTAATATTGATAGAGTTACGTATCTTAGAAACTAAATGTGCTAATAGAAATGCTGCACACAGCTCTAAACGCGGTAACGAAATTGTTTTTAGAGGAGCTACTCGCGACTTTGCACAAAGTAGTTTTGTACAATATGAGTTATCGGACAATTTGCAGCGAATATATACGCATGCGCCATAACCAAATTGGGATGCATCTCCGAATGCATGTAATTCAATGTTCGTTGCATTTGAATTTACAACATGTCTAGGTATTTTCAAAGAATTTAGAAGTGGCAAGTCCTTACAGAAGGTATTCCATTTTTTAAAAACATTGTCAGGAACTGGTTCGTCCCAGGTAAGTTTTTCTTGCCATAGTAATTGAAGAATAAGCTTTGCCACAATGACTACTGGACCCAAAAGACCCAAAGGATCAAATATTTGCCCGGTAACTGACAAGATATGCCTTTTAGTTATATGAGTTGGAAGGTCAACATTTTTTATTGAATACTGAATCATGTCCATATTTGAATTCCATATTATGCCTAAAGTTTTATTGTGATCATGTTCACCTAATTGTAAAACACTTGACTCTAGATTGCTATTTAGTAAGAATTTACTTGTCAAATTCGGTTGATTCGAGAGCCATTTTCTTAGCTCAAAGCCACCGCTTAATAGAATACTGTTAACATCTTTCTGAATTTGTACAAGCTCTTCCGGTGAATCTGATCCGCTTAAAAGATCATCGATATAAAAATCTTGCATAATAATTTGACTCGCTCTAGGATACGTCGCCATATTGTCTAGGCCTAACTGATAAAGACATCTCACTGCCAAAAACGGTGCAGATGAGGTACCATATGTCACGGTATTCAACTCGTAACAATCGAGATCAAAATCTGGTTCACTGCGCCAAAATATTCTCTGAAACTTGCGGTGTTCAGGGTTTACCAAGACCTGTCTGTACATCTTTGATATGTCAGCACTAATAACGTAAGCATGTTGTCTAAACCTTAGAATAATAGAAAACAGATCACTCTGTATAGTAGGTCCAGAATGCTGTACGTCATTAAGCGACAAACCACTATCAGTTTGTGCGGATCCATCGAAAACAACGCGGGTTTTAGTTGTAATACTTGAACTTTTTACAACTGCATGATGCGGCAAAAAATAAGCTAAACTGTTATCATCTTGATAATCGAGTTTTGTCATATGGCCGAGATTTATATATTCCATCATAAATTCCAAGTAATCCTGTTTTTGCAATGGATTTTTCGCAAATCGTTTTTCTAGATACAAAAATCTGTTTAATGCCTGCTCTTTCGAACTACCCAGCTCATTTATATTGCTTTTAAAGGGAATATCAACTGTAAAACGCCCTGTAACATCCCTTGAGTAGGTGTTCAGAAAGTGAGACTCACAAAATTCATCAGAACTACTAGTCGGTTTCTTGGATGTATCGCAATTCTCTAGTTCCCAAAACCGAGCTAATCGATCGTCAATTTGTTTACAACCTATAGTATGACATGAAACTATTTTATTTTGTCGATTAGAGTAACACAGATTACCCCCAACAACCCAGCCCAACTTTGTTTTCTGCAGAACTGGATGTTCATGCTTATGTATTTGTTTCATACACATTAATTTGTAAAAGACACTAACACCTAGTAACATGTCTATGTCACTGCTTACATTGAAGTATGGATCGGCTAATTCCAAATTTTTTGGCAAATCTAATGCAGATTGATCAAATGAACTAATCGGCAATTGTTGTGTTATTTTTGACAACACTAAGCAAGATACATTTACATTAAAATTGTTAATTCGTGACATGATAGTAAGTGAAGTTTCATACTCCGCCTCTGACATTGTTTCACCAACGCCAGTTATAGCACAATCGACTGGTATCTTTTTTAAACCTAATTTTTTGCATAATGCTTCGGTTATAAAATTGCTTTGGGAGCCTTGATCGAGTAAAACTCTAGCTTTCTGTAGATTACCCGAAATATCTCTAACATTTACTAAAGCCGTAGATAATAAAACTTGCGAAACATTATTTTTGTTTATAGTATGCCCTACGACTGATGTCGAGGCCTCTCCTTGTTTCGGTGTGTCTACACTCGCATTTGTTTGATTTGATGTATTTTGATTAGTTGTATCAACGTGTAATAATGAGTTATGTTTCTTCTTACATTTGCGACAAATAGATCCTCTGCACTGTTGTGCATTGTGTCCCGGGTGTAAACAATTATTACATAGCCTACGTTGATTAACTTCTTTAATGCGCGAATTTACATCAAGTTTTATGAAGTCACTACAATGATATATAGCATGGTCAGATTTACAAAAATAACAAGAATATTTTTTGTCTTCTGTCGTCGAAATGTGTGAACTAGATTTGTAACCCTTTTGTTTATTGAATTTATTGTCGGTTTTGTTTAGTTCTAACTTTTCGAGCATATCGCATTTATTTTTTAAAAATATGTTTATATCTTTCATTGTAGGAAGCTCGCCTTCTAATTTGTAAGATTCCCAATCGCGCCTTGTTGTGTTATCGAATTTACTTGTTAATATGTGTATGATTAAAGTGTCCCATTGGTTTGTGGGTTGACCTAAAGTGTGTAGCGATCGTAGATTTTTAGTAAATGTATCATACAGTTTGCGGAGCCCTGAATGAGATTCCTTTGTCAATACAGGAGCATCAAAAAATGTTTTTACATAGTTGTGAACAAGCAACTTTTTGTTCTCAAAGCGTTCTTTGAGTAGACCCCACGCAATAGCATAATTACTTGCAGACACTTCAATCGACTCTATTAAATGAGCCGCTTCACCTTCAAGGGACGACCGTAAATAATAGAATTTTTGTATTTCGCTTATCGAATTATTGCCATCAACCAACGCTGTAAAAGAATCGCGAAATTCGAGCGTATGACCCGTTAAACGTCGGTAATTTTATAGTTGGAAGTTTTACTCGAGACTGTGAATAAACCCCTGAATTGTTTGAATTCATACTGATAGAACCCCCATCATTCACCTCATTGTTATTAGTTAACCCATTATAAAAAGTCGTAATTGTATCCTTGACAATTGTTATTAAATCGAAGTAAGAATCTTCAAATTTTACCCTTATTTGCATTTCGTCTTTTAAGAGTTGTAAATTACTTTCCTCGGCATTACCTAAAATAAATTCGACCTCGGTTTGTATTTCACCAAATTCTTCGTACACCGATTGAATTTTATTTAGCCTATGTTCAAGTTGAGTAATAATTAACATAGTTAAACTGTTTTTATCTAAACCATCATAGTAATTTTGCAAACGATCTAATTGTCCCTTTATATTGTCGCGTTTAAAACGAAGCTTTGGCAATGTTTCCATTATAAATCAGAATAAATATTCGAACAATAGATAGTCAAATAGAAAATATCTACCTGATATGTAATAAAAAAACTGGAAAGGACTTACGTTTTTAGTTATAGGAATAGGAGGGAACTTTGACCTTGGCACACTCCAGACGCTAATAAGCCCGCCAAATCTGCCTCTTCGTTGCTATGGCTTTAACTTGCACTCGCCGGCAACACTAATTGTTTTTCTTGTATTGTAGGTAATTATCACAATGGATAATATACATCGGCTCGATGGAACCAAATGTTTTGTATTGAAAATGGACTGTAGTACTATAGCTAATTGTTATTGAAATAAATTGTTTGAATAGACATCTCATAGACTTTATTGACATACGTTTTCATAGACTAACGTACAACAACTCTAGACAACTACTTCTGTTCTACTGATACAAAAACTAAAAAGACATAAAGAGATCATAGTTCATAGAGATGAGCACGCATCCGTGCTTAGAGATGGGCACTCACAAAAAGTCATAAAATGTTTCTGCAAACAAGGACGGATTTTTACGCTTTAACACAATTCTCATCTGAATCACTCTCACTGCTGTATTCTAAATTATTTTCCTCTTTGGAAGTGCTTTCTGAATGGTCTTCCAAATGTAGATTTGCCTCAGATTCTCGAGCGTCATCGTTCTCATTTTCGTCTTCATAAATATCTGCTGAAAAATATTGAAAATCATTGAAGTGAATAAAAAAGAATTGTAGAAGTAAAAGATTATATGCATAGAATACCTGGAATTTCCTCGCTCTCATTTATGATATTTTCAATTTTCGGTAATTGATCGCCTTGAAACCACTTGAAAATATACTTCTCATCGTGTTCTTCCCATCCATAATCAGTTGGCAAAGACAAACTTGGCGTATGAAGATGTGCATGACTCCACAATTGAGCAATGTAAGAAGTTCGCAAAAAATGCTGTTTTAACTCTGTCTTACATGGAGGTAACATAGATCCTTCGAAATTCTGGTCAATCATCAAGACATCTTCTTTCTGATTGACATTATACGCCTTCATGAAAGTAGCTATGCGTATGAGATTAATATTCTTGATTCTTCCTCCAGAATAGTAAAATTCTCTTCCAAGTTTTCAGGTGCGTGTTGAGAAATGTCAATGAAAGCCTGTATATACAACGGACATTTCCGTAATAATTCTAGCGGTTTCTTTTTCCCTTTTCTATAAAAAGCTGGATTGAAGTCACAGCCGGTTAAGAGTGCTAGACACAACTGCTGACCTAATTTCTCATATATTTTATTAACGTCAACGTATAGATTGTTTCCAGTACCAGGGAGAATTCTTATATGTAAATTTCTTCGGAGGGCAGGCATGTTCCCGAGTATGATTATCATTATATCTGTGTCATAATTTATGTAAATAGTTTTTCTGGAGAAGAAAGGTGCCATGTAATCTTCTGCCCAATGATCGCAAATGAATTTCACCAATGCTTCCTTGAAGTAAACGTTTCTCAATTCATTAGCGAAATTTGAAGGATGTTTCTGCTCTGGGCCACTGATAGTAAATCTGTTGCTTTGCACTCTTTCTTAATAAGTGCTCATTATCTTTGATTGATGGGAAAAAGTAACGATCGAATGCAATAATTGCAATGCGTGCTTGGTTCATTGTATATATTCAAGTTTAATATGAGAAAAACGATATCAGCAGACGTGAAATAGAGTATTTCATTAGTTTGTGTTAAGAGAAACTTGAAATTGATTATCAGGTGGTTAAAAAAATGAAATAATACGTTAGCTGGGGCATTAAAAGATACCGCGCGCGGTGAGCGCTTGGTATTGTCAGCTGACACTTTTTAATTGTTTTTTTTGTATCGTAAACTATCATATAAACAAATTTCAGCTTTGTTGAAATAACGAATTTTCAGGTGTTTTTCATACATATTGACTAGGGCAGCTGACAACCTTCGGTCCTTACCCTATGCAGCTGACACATTTTTTTTTTTCATTTATATTATATAAATAAACTGTTTATAGTTTAGAAGCCTTGTTGCGAAAAACGAAATTATTTTACTGGATGCGCAGCCTCCCACACCCTTCATCTCCGCGATTGAAGTAGCTGACATCCGATTCTTCGATAAGCAATGAAAAAATAACCTGCACTGAAAAAATGAGCTTTGTTGAAATGATGTTGACTATTAGAGCAGATGTCATTTTTTGCAGCGAATTCAAATTGTGCTTAGTTGATCCCCTACCTGAATATTTTTATTGATGTACTTTGGGACTAAACATGAGCATTCCTAGAATGGGATCCCGATTCAGCATTATGTTCAGTGCTGATGTCTTTTCAGTGTTGGTCCTTGCGTTAACCTGTGTACCACCGATCAAGCTTCTGCCTGAGTAAATATGTGCAGTGGTAGTAAGTCTAAAATAATTTCTAATGCAGCTGTGGAAGCACAAACAAGCCTAAATATACAAACCACTTAGTACCTTTATTGCTCCTGACTGCAATGTGTGTTAGTCCATCCAAAATATAGGCAGGCTATAGACTATCATCTGATGTGGATGAGAAAGTTGCTTTATACCTGTACCCATTATTTTATAATATCAAGCAATAATGTACATTTTAACAACAATAATCTACAATTTATGACTATAACAAATTTTTTAAATGTTATTAGGAAGTTGCGCAAAAACTAACCGAGCAGCAGAGAAAAGCCGAGGAACAACGAATGAAATTAGAACAACGTGAACAGGAACTAGAAGCCAGACTTGAATCAGAGTCTAGTAAAGTCATGGATTTACAGCTAAAACTATTAAATGCTTTGTCAATTGAAGATATCCAACGTCATGATATACTAGAAGATTCGGTGGTGGTAAGCAAACATTTTTTAAACTATCTTGCTAAGAGAATGGAATTTTAAGCTACTCAGGGCGAGTTGTACCATCTAAGTTCAAGTCAAGTTCAGCTTGATCCAAGATCAAAAGCCAAGGTTACGATTGTTCCAACAATTGTCACCAAGGATTTAGATCTTGTACCAAGCTGAACTTGGCTTGAACTTAATTGGTACAATTCACGCTCAGACATTAAAATGACCTTGGAGACCAAATTGAAAAACTATAGTCTGCCTAACTTGACCACCCTGTATCTCGGTATTTATTGGTTGTGATGGTTGATAATAGCTAGAACTTTTGAAGACTTATTTGTGGAATCTCCCAAATTGGTTGTTGAACTAATATCCAGCCTTACTGTGTTTAAAAAGGATAATGAAATACGAAAAAATATGTCACAATAGTAAAAAAATTTATTTAGAAAAGTTTCAAATTTCTATGAATATCTAAATCTATTTGGTTGCAATATCAGTCAGAAAGTCTCAAAACTATGGAATAAATTCATGAAAGTTTGTTTGAAATTGAGAAATGGAGGAGAAATGTTTAGAAAAAAACCTCTGACACATCGATTTATTTTAGTTTTATTGTTAGTTATCAACAAAGATTTCAGTTTCATTTAAACATCAATCAAAACCATTTTTTATTGTTTATAATTTATTATTTGTGGCATATTCATGATTTCTTAGTTTGTTGGGTATTTTGCCACTGCAAAAATATTTAAAAATTTTGATGAAATAAACCTCTGCACCAAAAGGATCAGACAGAGGCTGTTTTTTATACTTCTATTACAAAATGTCTCACACCTAAAAATATATAAACTGAAACAAAATTGTTAAATGATAAATAGAAAAATTAAAACGAAGGCAGTTGACGTTTCGGAAAATAGTTCTTTTTCCGTTATCAAAACTTTCACTTTTGAGAATATCAAACTAGACAGTTTGTTGTTTATGTATTAACATAAACAACACTGACATTTAACATTTTTTTTTATAAGATATCAAAATCTTTACACAGTTGATATTTAAAAAAGTTATTGATAACATCACTACTAAAAAACATAAAAATTTTAATTTTTGTTAAAGTTTTTTAAAACTTTCGCTGAGCATGACTCTCATGAGAGTCAGTCCCATTCTTAGCGCAGTGCGCACGACTCTCATGTGAGCCAGGCCATATGTATTATTATTATTATGCCACTCAGCACTGAACAAGAAATTCTTGGCAGTGCGCATGGCTCTCCTGAGAGTCAGTCCAAAAAACATGGACCCACAGCCTTAACGGCCGCAGCGAAAGTGGTAAAAGAATTAATTGACATGTCGAGGTTTTAATGAATTTATTCTATACTTTTGAGACGCATATTTATATATACATATTAAAGATAAGAATGTTTTAAGATTTTACATTTTGAGGTAGATTTATAATATAATGTGTATTTTTAAATTTTAATTTACAATGTATTTTTACTTTTACAGAAGCTTATTTATGATGATGACCTGAAGTCCAAAGAAGATATCATGGCAGAAAATGATGCCAGTGAATTAGTTTTAAATAAATCTAATGGTATTGATAACCACATTAGTTTAACGGTAATTATGGATCTTTGATATAATTTTTGCAATATTAAGAAATTTATCTGTCAACTACATGACACGTTTTTGTCGTAGGTACGGCCAGTTATAGAAAAAAATGAATCTGAAATAACATTAGAGGAGAAGTCTGAGTCAGATGAGACAGATGATGATGTTGAATTTGGACATAGAAATGATACTATGGAAGAAACTAAAAGGGTTACGTTTAAAATGCCAGATGAACTGGAAGATAGAGAAGAGGTAACTATAATTTTAGTTTGTCTCACAAATGACTGCAATATGTATTTTGTACCAGTGATATAAAATTTCAAATTTCATTTTGAATGTTTCAATTTCAATTTGAAATTTCTGAAAGTTTCAATGTACCTTCATAAATTTCTGAAATATCTGAATTTTATGAAAGTTTCAGATTAATCTGAAAATTACCATGTTTATGAAACTTTCATGAAAATTTCAGCCGCAAAATCTGTATTTCCGTTACGTCAAACAAAATTTGAATTTTGCGCGCCTTTTTAGCTTGTTTTCAACCAATAAGAATTAAAGTTTGGTTTTGACATTTATTTTTTTTAAAGCATGTTACTAAGTTAACTAAAAGTCGCGGGAAAGAGAAAAAACGCCGTTAAAAGTATTAAAAGTTAAAACCCATAATAATCAACAAAATGAAACCAAAAAATGCCTCTTGGAAATATTTTTCGTAATAATAACAATGTGACTTGTCGATTTTGTAATAAAACGTTTTTCAAAAATGGGATTTATTAGTCATTGTCATTATCTCCCGGAAGTTTAAAACATTACGAATGTTACACAGAACTTACGTTTCATCATTTCATGAAATATTGCAATGAAATTTCACTTAACTTTCATAATATTAAGAAATTATTTATTTAAATTTTATAAAACGAAAGTTTCATTGAAATTTCACGAAAGTTTCATGATACTTATGTTTAATTTCATATTTCAAAAATTTCATAAATTTCAGATGAATTTCGAAACTTTCACAAAAATGTTATTGAAATTTCACAGATTTTAAATTTCATGAAATTTTGCATCACTGATTACGAATATTATACAGAACTTAAGTTTCATCATTTCATGAAATATTTCAATGAAATTTCACTTAACTTTCAAAATATTAGGATATTATTAATTTAAATTTCATAAAATGAAAGTTTCATTGAACTTTCACGAAGTTTCATGTTACTTATATTTAATTTTATATTTCAGAAATTTCATAAATTTCAGATGAGTTTCGAAACTTTCACAAAAATATCATTGAAATTTCACAATTTTTAAGTTTCATGAAATTTTGCATCACTGTTTTGTACATGTGCATACATTCTTGCTCACAGTCACAGACGTAACTAAACTGGAAATTCATTTTTGCTTTCAAAATAACTAACAAAATCAAATTGACCTGGCATTGCACAACACTGCTAGTATTATTTCATGTTAGTTAATGTTAATTAGGGGCTTCATCATAAATAAATAGCGGCAGAGAAAAACTGGTTGAAATATATATTGACCCACTCATTGACGATTAAGGACAACATCGAACGACAATTGACAAATGCTTTAAATAGTTCCTACAGGACGGATTGAAGTAGATTTATAGCATAATGACGTACTTAGCCATGCCTAATGTGAGACAAGCTGTATATTTAGGTATAAGGGAGGGTGTTCCGAGATTAACACGAAATCTCCAAGGTTGTTATTTTTGACTCAACTTTTTTTATAAATACCTTCTTTCAAGTCAATTTCTAAAGTAATTGCATTCTGAAAGTTTAAAAATGTAGTTTAATAGAGAAATTCAATAGTTTACAAAATTGTAAATATGTTAGGGCGAGTTGTACCAACACGCGGTTAGTCTTAATCCTGTGTTAAAACAGGGGGTTAAGAGCAATGCCGCGTTGTACTGTCGTGAGCAAAAAAAAAATAGGACAACTATTTTTTTCTAATGTAAATCTGTCTATTTGCACACTTGCAATGAATTTTAACAAATAACTGACAATGTCACAAAAATTAAAGTTTGATGTACACAACTAGATTTTAGCAAAAATACGTTATAAGACTTGTCCCATTTTTTTTGCGCACGACAGTACCAATACGCTAACTTTGAATTTTAAGGTTACCGGGCGCACCTAACTCCCATAAAACTTAAACTAGGTCGTGGGGTGGTTTAAAGTGGGGTTTTGATATTTCTGTCTTGAGTATACAGTGTACACTGTAATAATAGTTTTATCAGCCACTATTTCTTCCTCCAATTCAAAAGTGTCCATTTTCGTTATAGGTTACACCTACGATCTGTGTTATATTAATATTTATAATGCATTCGACACAACCTGACCAGTTTTTATATTTTATGTTACTCGACTGCCAACACTCTCGCATCGCTAGCAACTTTCACTTATACCACAGAAAAGAGAACTACAAGAAGCAACACTTCAGCTTCTTGCCCAAATTCCATTGACGCCATCTTGTACGTATTTCCTTCAGTTCATTTATTGAAAAATATAATCGTTGGGTATTATGTGACAGAACGTTAGGTTGAAACAATAAATGAACTACAAAGACATGGTGTGAATTATCTTCAAATTTCTTAAGTATAACAATAATGAAGGACCACCTATTTGAGCTAAACAGGAAAGCATGTGTGACCTACCTTGTAATCCCTTACTTTTTTACATGAAAGTGTCCTGGATGCCAAGGGTTCTGTCGGCGGAAAATTGTCCACAAGTCGAGGAGCTCTAGAGCTGTGTTCTCGTTAATTGGCCGGATAATTGTCCCACACCATAGATTTAGTTATAAGGAACTAAATCTGGATCGATTGACATAAACTTGCCGAACTAGCAGTGCACACACTGTTGACTACATGACCACACATCATGAGTTTTCAAGACGAACTGTCCTTAGATTCACAAACTCTAGGACACTGGTTTTTGGCGGCAAGGCATTCCATTGGTCGAAGCAAACTGTCATGCTCAATAAAGTGGCGCATTTTTCTTTTTAAATATCTATTTCGCGAACAAGAAACATGGTGAAGGTCACAAAAATTGATCAAGAAACATCAAAAGCGGTGCGTGCGGAGAATATCGCTTCTGGTAGTTCTTTATTCTGTGCCTATACCTTTAATTATTTCTGAGTTTGTTAACATCAAGGTTATTTCAGATGGTAACAAGTTCGGCAGAATGAAGTATCCATTTTCAAAGTTAATTCATGTCATAATATGAGATATAAATTCAAATCAAGTCGCCGCGCTTCCGCGATAAATGGAAATTTAAGACAGTTGTCAAAGGGTTGGCGAGAAATGTCAGTTTAACTATGAATATGAAGCGTTGGTCAAATATTCAACGTTATTTTGCGGTTGAAGCTTATTTAAAAAATAACTATTCTGTTGTAATCACCCAGCTTTTATTTCATCGTCACCTTCATTTAAATCCACTAGATCCACTTCCTAGCCGAATAGCAATTAAAAGGTGGGTACACAAGTTTCACAGTACTGCTTCATGTGACAAGCATTAGCACTCAATATTTCGAACCGTAGTTATCGTCGCATTCTGAAAGACTTACATTTCCATCCCTATAAATTTCAAGTCGTACAAAAACTTCTGTCTTGGAACACGCGTTGATTTTTGCAAACGTTTCGAAGGGCTATTTGCTAAGAACCCCCAAGAATGTCAGCAGCGAGGAGGAGGTCATTTGACTGATGTAATATTTAAAAAACTCAATTCAAAATGAATACTTCATTCTGCCGGACCCGTTACAACTCGCAAAATTTTTAAACCAGTGTTAAATTTTAATATGGGGTTAGCTTAACACCGGGTTAGGGTAGTTTGGTACAACTCGCCCTTAGACTGTTAACAATTTGCCGGTTGAGACTAATTGGAGGGACAAATGCCTAATATTATTGGACTATATCTCTATAAATAAATTCATAAATAGTCGATTAAAACTAAACATAAAAAATACGATTTTAATGAAATCTTTTATTTAATTTTAAAATAATATTAAAATAGTAATTTACGTTACAAGACCGGAAAGTGATGTTTTGCAGTCGACCCAAGCAGATTCCAGGGCGAACCGCAGGTGAGTCCTGGAAGCTTGGAGAGACCTGCAAAACACTGTTTTTCGGTCGTGTAACGTACAATATTTTTTTTCGGCTGACACGTGAAAATCTGAATCCATATTTTCCATAACTTGTGAATTGAGTTTTGACAACTCGTAACAGTAAAGTTTATTTATCTGACACTTATCTCAACAATTAACACAAATTCGTTTCCACTTTCTGGTCTAGCCCGGGAAAACGTTATTTTTTGGCAGATAATGTCTCCAAAAATGTTAGCACCTTTGTAAAGCACATTCAAAAAGATACTATTTAAGAAAAAAAAAGTCTTAGTGTGACCAAATGAAAAGAAAGGTGTGTTTTGTTTACTAAACTTCATAACTTTTATGCACAAAAAATGCTTTATATTTTTTTAATGCCCATTTTTTTAGTCACTAGTTATGGGGAAAAAGCAATTTCTCAAATTTTTTATATATTATTTTATTTTTTTCTAAAAACCTGTTATTTTCCCCATTTTTTGCCATTAGGCCTTATTGTGTTTCGTAAGAGCCGATCGTTGTAGGTTATTATAAACCTTATGATGGCTCCTTTAATATAATAATAATAATAAGTACATTTTTTGTACTTTCAGTTCATGGTGAATAAATATATTTTTAGTTGCTAATGCACGTTTTATTATTATTGTTCCATTAATAATAAATAGTTTGGTTCTTCCCTTTTTCTTTAATTGACATTTTGTATAATAATAGTGCTTATAAAAATAGATAATTAAATATTTTTTCTTATTGTTTTTTTAGCTTCCATTTTGTTCCATTAAAAAGATATCCATACACTTTTTTGTATATTTTTGTATTTTTTGTGTGATAAATACATCAACAAAATTTGAACAAAACATTTTTAGTATCTACAGGTAAAGCTATTGAAAAACTTTTTTTTGCCAAAATCTCTGGCAGGCCCCCGTGCGTAATAATTGTTGATAAGTCCATCCAAAGGTAGCATGTATTTCTTTTCTCACTCCTCTTCATCTTTGTACCAAGATATACTCTCTGACGTGAGAACAAACCAGTAATCTCTAGAGCCTCCTTTCATTATTCCTAGATTGTGGATGCACATGAAACCTTTTCGGATGACTTGGTTACCTAGGGTACCTCGGGTACCCTTGGCAGTTGCGTTTTCTGACTGATTTTGAGCATTTGCGAATCCGATAAAATCTTCATGGTTCGTGTTCATATAAGCCAATTCACAGTCTATTAAGATGCAAAGTTATTCCTTGCAGTATTGTTCTCTTTGCCTAATGTGAGTGGTAATGATCCTTTCCGCTTCCTCCCTTAAGCGAGGATAACGGGACATCTTATCCGTGCACAATCGAACAACATTTGACAATTCTGTAACAACAAATCCACACACTTCAATGAAGGCTCTTTTAACCGTGAAATCTGTTTTTTTACAATAGCCTCGAATGCCATATCAGGCGTGAACAGACCCACTCTGATACCGTGTATGTTTCTTATGGCAAACGCTATCTCTCTGCGTAATTCCTTTTCGTCGAATTCCATTTTGACGATTTCAAATGGAAAACGTTCGTGAAACAAGCGGTTGATTTTAGCACCACCAGAGAGCTCCATAGTGTTAATTTGAGCAGAACCTGAACCTTCAATGGTTCGATCGAAATCTGTTTGCAACTGTTGAATCATTTGTAACATAGCTTTTGTCTTTATCGCTGGATCATCGGGCCTAAAGTGTTTGAATTGTTCAACATCTTTCTCTAATGTCTGTAGTTTATCTCGCAAACTAGGTAATGTGTCTCTGATATGATTTGTTAGCTGTTGATTGAGAACTCTCTGAAGATAAGGAGTTCCCAGACGATCTGCGATGTGCCGATAAGAAGGATGACTGTAGAAAAATTTTCTCTCTGCAGCAAGTGCTGCGTTGATGTCTTTACGCCCTTCTATATCCTTTTGTGAACGATTAACTACACCGATGTAACCTCTCCTAAGAGGTAATAGCTTATTCTCTAAAATATCACGGGCATCTGTGCCCTCATCCATCAAATCTAACTTAGTAATTACACCAATCGTACGAATACCTTGTGGATCAACCTCCTTGGCTAATTTTAGCGCATCCGAATTAGCTAAATCTGTGTTGGTGGGTGTAACAGCTAAAATGAGACATGATTCTCTCTTGATGAATTGCAAAATCATTGCTCTAATTTGTTGTTCTATGTCAATGGGCTGGTCCCCTATTGGCACTTTGGTCAAACCAGGCAAATCAATCAGTGTCAAATTTAGTACATTCCAAAACTGTCAATCCAATAAAAAAAATTTGAAAAATGTTGGTTCAGTTTTTTACGCTTTTTTTTGGTCTATAGCATTTTGTGATATTTTTCCAAATTATTCGGTAAAAATCGTTTTGAGATTACCTGTTTTCTCTAGCTATAATCGCAATTTTCAAGCCATTATAACAGTTATAGATAAATTATTAGAACTTTTTTCCTCAAAGTTTGATTCTCGTTCAACTCCAATGGTTATTTTTTTGTTACCCCCTAAAAAAGGGCGACGTCCACTTTCTATAAAATAGCAAGCCGCTGCCTAATATAGAGATGTTTGTGCCATGAATTTACCTATTGTTTGCCTACTATGTTAACGAAAAAAAAAAAAAAAATAGCCCGTTTAGGGGTCCACAAATTTTCGGTTGATTTGTGGTCCAAATGATGATAAGACATTAATCACACAAAGATATGAGGTTGAGTATAAGAAATGTTTTAGAGATATACAGGGTGTCCCACTTAAAACTCCCAGTGCCATTTTCTCGAGAAAAAAAAGATATTTGAATTCTGTAAAAGGTGTTCACTAGAATATATAAATGATATCAGTTTTGAGTAAAAACGGTCATTTTACAAATTGAGGTATAGTTGGCATTGCGACGCTAAGAAATTATTTGATCCTAGGAACGTTGAAATGAGGTGCAAATGATGGGACATTACATTCTGAGCAACTTTTACGATACGAACAATTTTCGAAAAATCACTGGTTCTCGAGACATTCGAAGTTCATTATAATTTCTTTAAATATAAAAATCGTCATAACTTTTTTAAAATACATTTTAGACGATAAGTCCTTTGGGATATTTTTCATAGTGAATCAAGCTGATTTAGATAGTAATGAAATATTTATTTCAAAACACTAAATAACTTTTTTTTTTCAAGTAAAAGAAAGGTGGGGCTCCAACTGCTATTTGGAAATTAACGATTTTGACATTTCCGTTTATATTGTCTAATTTTTGCCTCATGTTCATATTCGACTAAATTTTATACTGTAAATTGTAGACACATGAAAAAAAAATGCGATTTTTGCTAGTTGAAAAATTACATTGTAGTTCAAATATCTCGAAAACCAGTGATTTTTCGAAAATTGTTCATATTGAACAAGTTGCTTAGAATATAGTCCTCCATCTCATGCACCTCATTTCATAGTTCTTAGGATCGAACAATTTCTTTGCATCGCAACGCCATCTATACCCCAATGTGTAAAATAACCATTTTTACTCAAAACTGAAGTCATTTATATATTCTTCTGGATACCCTTTACAGAATTCAGATATCGCTTTTGATTATTGAGAAAATGGCTCCGGGAGTTTTAAGTGGGACACCCTGTAGAGGTTCCATAGATTAGATCTGGTTGTATTATTATTATTGTAAAACATAATAAGGATAATAATAACAATGATAATCATATATAATAATAATAATAATAATAATAATAATAATAATAATAATAATAATAATAATACTTCATCCCCTTTACCACGTCATGGCACTAATCTACAAAGAGGTTTTTCAATTTTTTTTTTGTATTTTTTTATGCTTTTTTTTGTATTGTTTTTTTGATTTTCTGCTTTAGATTAGTTTTTAATTCATATTTCATAAGTTACTGTTTCTGTATGGTCAATGATGTATTATTTTTCATTGAATTATCATCTTCACTCACTGTGCTATATGAGTCGATTTTGACTACTTTGACCCTCTATATATCTTTGAAACCTTTCTTATGCTCAACTCCAAATTTTTTTATGTCTCATCATAAGGTATTATTAAGACTGCAAATCAATAAAAAATTTGCGGACCCCCAAACGGGCTACTCTTTAATCCGTGACAATCTTTCTAGACTAAAATCTCTAGTTTTTGTACTATCAGGTTATATTAGAGTTAGTATAAGGTGAAAATGATCTGAGGTTACGATTTCAAGTGTGTATCAACTGATGGTCAATGAAAGGAGTTTCTAGGTTATTTATTTATCTTTTCACTTTCAAATAAAACATTTTTATTTCCAGGATAATAATGAATCTCTAAACAAATCAGGACAAATAGAAAATGATAAGGAAGATAATGAAAAAGATGATTATATTAGTGATCACGTTGATTCAAAAACATTAAAATATCAGTTTCAGTCGGCACAAAACGAATTAAAACGAAAAATCGAACTACTTGAATCCGTTTCCAATGCTAACAAGATTAAAATAGCTGAAGCAGATAAGGCATTAAATGAAGAAAGAGAACTTTCCCAACAACGCTTAGAAGAAAATGAGAATTTAAAACAAGAACTTGTTCTCCTAAAACAAAAGTGGAAAGAAAGTTGTAACGAAAACCAGCAATATAGAGACAAAATTAACTATTTGGTTATCGAACTAGACATTGTACAAGAGAAACTCAAAGAAGTTGAGGAGAGCACGAAAGAAAAAGTTGTAGAAAGAGACCAAAATGTTTCAAACAAGTCAGCCATATCAAATAACTTAGTTACGTACGATCAGCTCGTAAATCTAGAAGAGGAGTTGGTGCTGTTGAAAGAACGTTTTGCAGAGATAGGTGAAGAAAAGCTCAAATTACAACGAGATTTATTAACGGTTACTGAAAAATACAACATGGTTTGCAACCGTTCGTACAATAAATATTTTTTCTATGTAGCACCACTTGTATTTATGGTAATATATTTATTGGTAAGTGCAATGATTTCCTGATTGACGGCGATTCTTTTGCTTTTCTTCTATTTCTTTTTAGAGTTTTTATTAAAAATTATTAACGAAACGTAATGAAATTCGGAAAGTTTATCACTTGGTTGTAAAGACAGATTCATTGATTCCATATTACAAAAGTTAAATAAAACTGAATTAAAAATGATTATTTAAAAGTTATAAACAACAGCATATTTGTTTTAATGAATCAATCGAATTTTTTTATTCTCTGTGAAGTTTCAGGCACAGTTTTAAATAATCAAATTTTTAAATCGTCAAATCATTTTTTATGCCTTATCATTATGAAAAATTATATATATTTAAATAATTGTAAATATTAATGTTAATTTATTATTTATGAATATTAAGCTAGCTCAATGCAAAATGAAACGATCAAAAAGTCTTGAGGGAGAGTGCATATGTGTTTGTTTTTTATTTAGGATAGTATTTAAAGTAATTTAACACTTGAAAGCGAAAGCTGTTCATAAAACTTTTTTTTTTTTCGTAAAAAAAATTCATAAAAAAAATTGTTTTTTAAAATGTTGTTTCATACTGTTGATTCGCGATTCTGTCATTCAATAAATTCATTTGTTATCAAAGATCTGATACGATTTCATATGTTAAATTATCTCTTAACTTAATATGTCTAATTTAGTAATGGTTGCGTAAAGTTCTATTTATGTCACTAATATTTATTTAAAGCTATATATTAAAAATTTTATACAAAGAAAAAATCAATATAAATTAGTACATTAGTATGCAAATAAAAAAAAATATATTAATTTTCATGACCTGATTTATTGCCATAAATTTTCGAATATATCGTAAACTAGCACGAGGAATTCTTGTTGTAGTTAAATGTAGTGGAAACATATATGATTAACGTAATATAAAGTCAGAATTAACTATGTGATTTAAAAAATTGTACAAAATAACTTGATTGTTATCTGCCGTTAAACAATTTCTAGATAACAAGTTTAACGATTTTTCATCTAGATTTTGAATTTTCGGACAGAATTATTTTGTAGTGAGAAATTTATTTATGTGTATTTTATGTTAGAATGTATAGTTTAATTAATATATTCCTTTTGTTTATAGTAACTGTATATAATCTATTACATGGTGTATTTGAAAAAATGATAAATTAAAATACACAATTACAGAAAGTCGTTTTATTTATGTTTACAATGGATGCCCTTAACATAAAAATGAATTGTATGGCCACGCCGACTTACTTTCTCATGTGACTTAAATTAAATCAAATCAAATCAAATATGCTTTATTGATTTTTATTAACAAAGCCAGACCTTAATCTATATATAAAAACATCCTAGTATAAAATACAAATATAATGACACAAAACAAACATTTATTTTTGTATAAAACAGGGACTTAGTTTAAAGAAACAAACAATAAAGGCAATCAAGTGTCCAGAAAGAATTCATCGACTGAATAGTAAGCTTTACTAAGTAACAATTTCTTTACTTCTTTTCTGAATTTAATTTCGTTTATAATTCGCCTCAAATTTATAGGAAGATGAATACTTTTTTCCTGTTATATAAGATAGAATTCTTTGTCTGAGCTGATGATGGAATGGAGAGAAGGATGTTATGAGTACGACGTGTGTAGTGAACTGGGTTAGCGTTTATCTGACGTCTAAATTTTTTATGCGAGGCATGCAGTCTCAAAAATAAAAATACATGCAAGTGTCATAATTCCATGTTTCAAAAACAGCGATTTACACCGATCCCTTACAGTAGCCTTAATCATGTAGACCTTTTTGCAGAACAAAGATTTTATTAAATAAATATTGTGAACAACCCCAGAAATAAATGCCATGACGCAAATGCGAATTATAAGCGCAAAATATGCATTTCTGGCTGAGTCTAATTTTAATTCATTTGACACCACTCTAATTGCATAACAATTTGCAGCAAACTTGTTAGTTAATATTGAGACATGGTTTTCCAATTTTAATGCATGCAAGCCCAGAAATCTACTTTCAGTTTGATTTTTATCAATTTGGTCTTTCAAGTATAACTCATTTAAGTTGTACTTAAATGTAATAATGTTAGTTTTAGGCACATTAAAGGATAACAAATTAGCGCCGCACCACTCTTTAATCATTTCTAAATCAGTGCTTACAATCTCATGGAGTTCATCAATGAATTTGTCATGCTAGAGTATCATGGTGTCGTCAGCAAAAAAGTTAAATTTCCTTTAATTTTAACAGATACCAGATCATTAAAATATATTAGAAATAGTAGTGGCCCAGGGGGCGAGCGTAGAGGAGACATATGTGAATATCAGTCGATATTCCGTTGAAGCAACGTCAAGTGTGGTTAGTACTTGGATGGGGGACCCATCTTGGGAAATACAGCATTCTCGTCCCACCTTCTAGCGGCTTGTATATCAGTGTATATGCGGAAGTTACGTAATTTCAGACGAGGATTACGTAGTGGAAATACCATCCTTCGGAGGGGATGTAAAGCAGGCGGTCCCTTGTCTATTAAATATTAGGCGAGTAAAAGATCCCTACTCTTCTTACGGGAAGAGGTTCGGCAAAATTTCCAGGTTGGGGGTAGCTCGTCTCCTGGCGTCGGTGATAGGCCCTGGTAGCGGAAATAGGCCGACATTAAATAAATAAATAAATAAAAAAAAAAAGAACACACTTGTGCTCAATTAAGGCGCTAGCTCAAGTATCCTGGCCATAAAATGACTGGAAGCAAGAATAAAGAACTGGTTGCAAGGTTAGAATTCAACTATCAACTTATCAATTTATATACAAGTGCATTAAAAGAAAACAAATATGTTTAGTCTACAATATGCTTAATAACATTCTTCGTGCAGTAATTGATAAGGCAGTAAAAATATTTTGTTTTTTTTTACAAAAATGTATGGTCAAAAATGCAATTGAAAATGAGGTTCTTTGTCGATCCTTCTGTGGATAAAGCTGGCTTCTTTTTTTCCAATTTTTTCAAATAGGTAAACTATACGATATGGCACTACCTATTTTCAAAAAATTGGTAACAGATTCATTATTATTTGTTTAAAAAACGTTAAGTTCCGCCATGTTTCTTCGGACAGTTTTCGCATGTCAATATTGAATTTGACATAAACATTACGTTTTTTAACCAAATAATGATGATGAATCTGTTACCAATTTTCTAAAAATAGGTAGTGCCATATCGTATAGTTTACCTATATGAAAAATTTAGAAAAAAAGGAGTCAGCTTTATCCACAGAAGGATCGACAAAAAACCTCATTTTTAATTGCGTTTTTGACCCTACATTTTCGTAAAAAAACAGAAAATATTTTTACTCCTTTATCAATTACTGCACGAAGAATGTTTTAAGCATATTGCAGACTAAACACATTTGTTTTCTTTTAATGCACTTGTATATAAATTGATAAGTTGATAGTTGAATTCTAACCTTGCAACCAGTTCTCTATTCTTGCTTCCAGTCATTTTACGGCCAGGATACTTGAGCTAGCGCCTTAATTGAGCACAAGTGTGTTCTTCCACAATGTTGTGTACTAATTTTGCACCGTCAATCACACTTTCGTCTAAATTAATGTGAAGAAATGATACCGGTCCAGCCATTTTGACAACCAAGTGTCCGAACATTTCATAGTTCCCACAAACAAATATAGCGGCAGCACATGCGCACTTTTTAGTTAATATTGAGACATGGTTTTCGAATTTTATGGCATGCAAGCCCAGAAATCTGCTTTCAGTTTGATTTTTAACAATTTGGTCTTTCAAGTATACCTCATTTAGGTTGCACTTAAATGTAATAATGTTAGTTTTAAGCACATTAAAGGATAACAAAGGTGACAGGAAAAAAGATTCAAGTACAGAAACATTTTTTAAGTACTTTAGGGGATCATGCTTTGGGGTAATTTTATTGCATAATTCTTTTGCTGCAGAACAATAAAAATTGTTCATTTCATCAGTGCTCAGTGTACCTACTATTCACAGTGGTATTATTATTTTCCCCCCTAAGATCATTCACAATTCTCCAAGTTTCTTTTTGCTTATTAGATGATTGTAAAATTCTATAATAGAGACTTTTGACAGCTAAAATAGTCTTCCTGTAAACTTTTCGGTACCTATTAAAATAAGCAATAAACTGAAAATTATGTACTGCATATTTTCTGATTGAATGCACGCAACGCATGTTCTTAGATCAGATTTTTAGACCCTTTGTAAACTAAAGTTTTTTATTATTTTTTTGTTTAATGGTTCTGATTGGAAATGCCGTATTAAATAGATGTGTGAGTTCTGTGTGAAATATTTCTAAAGGATTATCAGAACCGCTAACCTTACTCCGGTCTGCTTTCGAAAATATCTTTGAGAACATCATAATTGGCCTTAGTGAAAAGCCTGCTGTCGTTTTTTCGCTTTGGGGTTCTTTATATCTAGCAATACTTTACATAGAATAGTCTCACAATCAGACAGGGCCATGGCAAGCCTTTTGAGCGCGGTCGTGCAAATACGAACATGCGCCCTTCAGTAGCATATCTAGAATTCAGTTGAAAAGGGAGGTTGTTGAAAAAAAGTATCTCAAATAAATCATACTATACAATTGAATATATAAAAATAGAAAATTTTTCAGTTCATGCCAGGGCCGGATTAAGGATTGGCACGCCTTTAGGTAAATGAAGTATTTGTATCTTATTTACAGGAAGGGCGACGGAATTGCAAAATGCGCCTCATACAGCCTCAAATAAATGGTTAGAAATTTGACTTAAACTTATATTGTCTTCGAAAAGTAGGTACTAAAACATCTAGATAAATATGGTAAAATAATAAAATGTATACAAGGACAGGGTATAAGTTGACAAATAAAATTAATACAAAACAGATAAGTACAGAAACAATGTTATGTGCCTTAAAAACATGGATACATGGACATGTTTAGAGAGTTGCCCTAGTGTATATAAAATTATATTAAATCAGATTAAAGTCGCTAGATAAGAATTCATCTGTGGTGTAGAAAGCGCCGTTAAGTAGATAATTTTTTATTTTCTTTTCAAATTGAATTTCATTTAAGGACCTTACCTGAAGAGGTAAAGCGTTAAAAAACTGTATTCCTAGATAACCAGTGCCATCTCTGGTTTTACTTAGTCGTAGGAAGTTATTGTTTAGATTATCTTTAATTCTCATGTTATAACAATGAACCTGGCTTCTGGTGCTAAATGAATCCTGATTTTTTTTTACATATAGAAGACATTAAAAGAAATAAGTACAGGGTACAGTCATGATTATCAATTTTTAAACTGTTCTTTACATCTCTAAATTTTAATCCGAATATTATTCGTATCACTTTTTTGGGCTGAAAATATGTTTGCACAGGTTGTTGCATGCTCCCATACTAGAATCGCGTATGAAATTGTAGAGTGGATGAAGCTATGATATGCAGTTGTTAAGGTAATTTCGGATACTCTACCAATGAGGTTTCAGAGCAGGTAGGTGTATTTCGAGATTTTGGTACAAACATAAGCTGTATGATTTTCCCACAACAACTTTGGGTCTAAGTTCACACCCATTTAATAGATTCAGGGTTATTTGCTTCCTCCATGTTACGCAAACTGAATATCATGGTCTCCGTTTTTGATATATTCAGGTATAACTTGTTAGACATAAACCAGTTCTGTATAGTTGACTGGATTTGCGGTACCTCATACAACAGGTATCCTAAATTACAGCTGGGGAAGGTTAAACTAGTGTCATCGGCGAATAATATGGCAAGTACATTATCCTGAACTGAAATTGGGAAATCATTAATAAAAATAAGAAAAAGCACAGGTCCCCGTACGGAGCCCTGGGGAACACCATGTTTTAACTTTTGTAAGGTGGATTTTCTCTCATTATAGATGACAAATTGCTGTCTATTACTAAGCTAACAACTTATAAGTGCTATACTATGCCCAGAGAGGCCATAGTAATTAAATTTAACAAGCAAATCGTGGGACACGCAGTTGAAGGCTTTTGTGAGATCTAAAAACAAAGACCCGATATACAGTGTGTCCCCGGATGGATTTGACAAGAGGAAAAACCTCTGTTATTGATTTTACGACGAAAAGTCATTCTTATAAAAAATTCTGCTTATCGAAAAAATGAATTTACCATATAAAAATCTTAGATCAGATGTACCGGGTGTTAATAAATTAAGAAAACATCAAAATGCCTCAAGAAGTACCTTCATTTATTATTTTAGACAAAATGTTTATAAAACAAAGTTGTTTATAGTCCAAAATAAAGCCTATATACAAATTATGAAGTCTGTATGTTAACTTTTATGTTTTAATTGTTTATCTTTTTACGTTGAATTTATTAATATGAATAAGAATTCAAATCAAGAAACTGTGTGCTGTCGATAATATTGAACTGACAAACGTCATTGTGACATTGTGTAGAATATTACTATCTTACATCTGCATTTATTAGTGTTCTGTCGATCATTTAAAAAATGTTTACCAAACAAGAAAGAATTTATTTGATCAAATGTTATGGGATTGTAGACGTCTCTTATCGATATGCAATTAACCTTTTCCACCAAAAGTTCCCTAACACAGTGGTATCGCGCCAATCATTGCGCAAACTTGTAAAAAAATTCAATGAAAGTGGATCTGTATTGGATGTCAAAAAACTCAAGAAAAAGTACAATGAACATGATGCGGCAACACTTTTGGCAATAAATTTAATAATAGAAAACCCAAAATTATCTTTACAGAAACGCTCACAAAGACTGGAAGTAAGTAAAAGTCATTTCAGAGAATTTATATGGAAAACAAAATTCGACCGTTTAAGCCAAGGTTCAGACATACACTTGAAAATGGAGATGAAGAGAAGCGATTAGATTTTTGTTTATGGCTTGGTGAGAATTACCTCGTAGATAGAAGTTTTCATAGAATGTTTTTTTTACTGACAAAGCAACATTTTGTACCAATGGCCACCTTTCATCACAAAACAGTCGTTATTGGGCTTTTGAAAATCCAAACAATGTCATTCACAAACGAAGTCAACGTTATGAAAAAGTGAATGTATGGTGTGGGATTTTTATGATCGAATCGTTGGTCTATATTTCTTAGAAGAAAATTTAAATCAGCATGTTTATTTGGACCTTTTGGAAAACTTTGTATTGCCATTTAGAAACACTCTGCAACGGGAAGTAAGGCGTAACATTTTTTGGCAGCAAGACGGTTGCCCAGCTCATTCCTCAGTTTTGGTATGGCAGTGGTTGACAGATCACTTCAGAGCCAGATGGAAGGGAAGATATGCTCCAATTAATTTTTCTGCAAGATCACCAGACCTTACACCAATGGATTTTTTTCTGTGGGGTTTTAAAACAGAAAGTTTATGCAGATGACCTGCCGCATGATCGAGAAACACTAAAAGCACGAATACAAGACACGGTGAATGAAGTGAATGTACCCTCAACCATTCGTAAGGTCTATGGGGAATTTATTAAAAGGATGGAGAAATGTGTTGAGGTTGGAGGAGGCTATGTAGAATAAATTGTTTTTCCACAATCGTTGAAGTTAATGTTATTGTTATCTTAATGTTTAAAAAAAAATGTAAGTTGACATAAATGTAAAAGTCAAAATTTAGATTTCATAATTTGTATTTAGGCTTTATTTTGGATTATAAACAACTTTGTTTTATAAACATTTTGTCCAAAATAATAAATAAAGGTACTTCTCTCTTGAGGCATTTTGATGTTTTCTTAATTTATTAACACCCGGTACATCTGATCTAAGATTTTTATATGGTAAATTCATTTTTTCGACAAGCAGAATTTTTTATAAAGAATGACTTTTCGTCGTAGAATCAATAGAGTTGTTTTTCCTCTTGTCAACTCCATCCGGGGACACACTGTATTTCCCTTCTTCAAATCCTGCATTGATAGCAGATGTTGGTTTATCAATTGCCAGTGTTGTAGATAATTTATTTCGGAAACCAAACTGGTACACTGGTATACACAAAATAACACTTGGAATGTGGTTAACAACGCTCAAGTAAGAAACCTTCAGTAAAAAATGTACAGGGTGTTTGCATAAAAAAATAATTAAGAAACAATATTGGGAAATAATTGTATATTGTAAATAACACTGTTGTCGATGAGGAAACCTATGCTTTTAGTGAAAAATGTGCAGGGTGGTCTCCTTAAAAAACAATTAATCAGAAAATGTAAGAAGTAATATTTGGAATGTAGTTGACACCATTGCCAGAGGGATGAACCCCACTATACTTTTGAAGAGAAATATACAAAGTGGTTAACTTAAAAAATAATTAACAATGATGGAGGAAAATAATAGGTATGTGGAATGTGAATGATAATTGCCAAAGAAGAAATATCTGCTTTACTTTCAGAGAAAAATATACAGGAGGGTCGCCCTAAAAATTATTTAAGGAAATATCGTGGAAAGTAATATTAGGAATGGTGTTAGGACTATTAATTATCGAGGAAGAAACCTACTATACTTTTAGTGAAAAATAAATAATAACTACGCAGGAAAATAATATTTGGAATGTAAATGACAACATTCGTAAAGCGACTGTGGCGCTAACATCTTTTTCAGACATTTTCTGTAGTTTTGTAGGCATTTTTGATAATTTCCAAATCATGTAGTTTATGTAATCTTTGGGGCTCAAGAAACGAAACATTTTCACATACTTCGGACATGCCTTCAAACCTTGACTCGATGAGGCTGAATCACAAAATGTCTATAATGTCCACAACAAAAAACATTTATTTTAAAAATTTCTTCAGAATAATTGAATCTATGACCCATTGTCATTGAAATCCTTTTTAACAATCTCACTTTTTTTTTTAAATTTTGACAAATTAGTTTTGCTTCAGATACTACTTTGCATCTTTTTCAAAGCAATCCGTTGTATTTCATGATTTTCATTGTCTCTGTGTGGGCCGGCCTTGTATTTGTTTGATTATTGAAATTGAGAAACTTACATAACGTTTTACGTCTTTATTTAAGCGAAAGAAGTATTTGCAAGGATTTTTTGAGGTCCCCAGAATCATAGGGCTCCCCCAAAGGGGAAGGCCCTGCTCTAACCCCAATAGTTTTCGGTTATGTTGTCATAAATACAAAGTATCAGTCTTAAGTAAGGCACTGAATATAATAAGCTATATTCATTTTTAAAAATCAATAATGTCATTAATATTATCCTTATCCTGCTTCGCTTCACTAACAAAAAGGACGGTAATCGTCATGCAGCCTTCGGCAGCCGAAAGACTTAACCCGCTCCTGAACACGACTTACCAATCAGTATTCTTTTCCTTTCAATTTTAATTTGAATGTTCTATAATACTTCTTGCTTTAGCTTCTAAATGTAATTCTAATGTAAATCCTGTTAGGTTTGAAAAATAAAACGAAACAAAAAAATCTGAAAACTTTAATATAAACAAAATACGATAAAATTTTATAATAATAACACATTATTGATATAAAAATACAAATTTGTTGAAAAACGAAGAGTTTCAAAAAGGATGGAATAAACCATATGACTTCAGTCTTCTGCTCAAAGCTATCTACAATTCATCCAATTCACTCCTTAAAAGTTAATCTATTAATGTTTCAGTCTCACTATTAAGGTCTACACTGAGAAAAGTTCCTCTTGAACTTGTTCTACCTAAAGCAGGTAGGGTCTAAAAGACAAATAATACATTTTTTTAAGAAAGAACATCATTATATATTCTTACTGTATAATAAGTGCAGTGGGAATCTGAGCTTATACATGAATGTAATTCTTCTCGTGTTGTGTTTAGTGATTCATTATCTATCTCCAGTGTAGAATTTCCAAAACTAGAACATATTGTTAATTTATACACATGTGAAGTAAATCTTAAATATATCTTAAAAATAAATACACTCGGTTGAAAAATGTACAAGCAAATTCTAATATATCTTCATTTCTCTGTTTCAATGCATAAAAATAAAATGATAAATGCAGAACAAATTAAAGATGTAACACATAGTACTTTAAATAAAAAGGCCAGAAAGAGCCTAGAAGTCCTATAAAGGGTGTTACTTCATTCAAATTAGAATTAGTGGAGGACCATTACAGTTTTATTTGGGAACTGGTCAGTGCAGTAAAGCACCGATTTTAACATTCTCTTTTTTAAAACATTGGAAATTCAAAATACTAAAACCGCTACAATTCAAATATTGCCGCTTTTTATTTATTCATTTATTTTTTATATTTTTTTTAAATTGCGATTTTTTTTTTATATATTTTTTTTATTCTGAAACTTCAGTAGATACAAAAAAAAAACTATAAATAACTTTTTTGTAGCTGATAGAAGACCTTTAATTTGAGCCTAGGCTAGTCGCTGTAACTTGAAAATTGACTGAATTATGAGCTGACTACACACTTATTATGTGTCTAAACACACTTATTATGCATGTAAAAAATGTCAGCATCTTTGGTGGTGCGGTAAAGCTTTATTGGAAATTCCAATTCCAATTACGACTGAAGTCTTAGCTTATGTACATTACATTATATTTACAATACTTATTATTTTAAAACAAATATGATAATCTTATGTTTATAAGGTTTTTACAAAAAAAAGACTAATAATAAAAACAGAGATGTGTCGAGGAATCTTTCCATATTTGATAAAAGTTTGTAAAAGTCATGTAATGGGGTATTTTTCCATTTTTTTTTTTATTGAATAATATCATAGAATATGTACAAACAAGCCTTCCAATACAAATTTCCGCGAGAATAATTATCAATTTTTTGAGAAAACAGAAGTTAAAATAAGTGGAGCAACAGGTGTGTTAAATTGGTGATGTAGGTAGTTTGGCCGATGATGTAGCTGGACTGTAATCCCCAAATTCCGAAACCGAAAATCCCGGCAATTTTAGATACCGTAAATCCCGGGATCGTAGTCGATTGGATCCCGGGATTTTCGGGATTGTAAAAAAAGATGGAACAGTCTTTCAATTCTACAACATTTTAGTTGCCTCCGGAATTGCATTCAAAAGGCAACGATCGGCTTAAAAATGCCACTTCGATACTGGATTCGGAATATAAACTTTGGTGATTTAGTTAAACTATTGAAACCACTTAAAGTCACAGTGAAGGCACTGTGCTGGCGTGATGCGAAATTTATTTATCAGATATTTCTTTAAATTTCATGTTAAAGCAAATTATACAAGTTATACCTACTTTCACAATTCCAATGAGCAAGAATTAGACGCAGCACTATTCCAGGTTCCTAAAAAAATGTGATTATAGAAATATTAGAGAATCTTATAAAACGTTCCCAAAAAATTCCAGAGGAAATTGATGAAGACTATGAAGAAGATAATATTCTCCTCACAGCACAGCAAAATCATTGGAAAACATGTTTAACAAAATGTTAGAAAACGCAATGCACCCAATTCGAATACGCCCTGAAATCGATTTGATATCATCAAATAAAAAAAAAGAACTGAACACTTTTCGAAAATGAAGGCAACACTGCTTCAACTGGCATATATGATCATCTGATAACGATACCGCCAACTAGTGTAGAATCTGAAAAATGAATTTATGTAAAAAACTTTTTAAAAACAAACTTTTATTATTATTTAGGTGTACTAAAACGAAAAAATAAAATTAACTGTCTTATACGCTTGACGCGCGAGAAGTTCATACAGGCATTAATTTTGTTTGACAGAGATTGTAAGTACCAAGTTAGTATTTTGTTTTTCAATTCACGCAACCAGCTTTTAAGATAATTAATTTTATTTTTTTCGTTTTTGTACACCTAAATAATAATAAGAGCTTGTTTATAAAAAGTTTTTTTTACATATATAATTCTATTTTAAAATTTTTAATTACGCCTTAATCATTGGTTTTATATTCATTTCATCGCGTCGTCTTTACTTAAAAGTACCGAAACCTCCGGCATTTCTTTGAATGCAACGTCTGAGTGTATACACTATCCAATCAAATTATGATTCAAAAAAACTAAAAAAACACACATTTTGGTACCATATTATTGCATTGTCATCAGAACTACACGTGTATATGAAATTTCAGCTCAATTGGACGTCGTTAAGTGGTTCGAAATTGACTTGCAGGATTTGAATGACCTAAACATATTAACATACAAATAGGGAAAGTTACATAAAATCTTGTAAACACGTTTTCCATAACTGGTACCATTTGTACGAAAATTAGATCCCAATTTGGAGTTAATACCCTTAACGAATTGCTTTTTCTACGACGGGTTTAGTCAATACTCTCAGTAATAAACATTCGGGCAATTTTGTTCATATAATCATGTATTCATTATGTATCTACTTCTTACGTTATTGTCTTTTTAATTTCTAGTCCCGATCCCGAAATCCCGGGATTCCCGGGATCATGTAAATTTGATCCCGAAATCCCGGGATTGTATTATGACTCCGGGATTGCAAACCCTACTGGACTGTATGGATTTGTTGATAGAATGGTTTTATACAAAACAGTGTGGTGTTGCCAAGTTGAAATTCCTTCTCCAGTTCTAGCAAAGATAATTGAAGAAAACGGGAGTATAAAGCTTATTTATTAAATCAATTTTAATATATTTATCCATGAAATTTAATTTTTTTATGTAAAAAATAATAATAGGTGTGAATTATTAAATACTTTAAATAATTTTTAATTTAATTAATTTAATTAATATTTAGCAAAACATGACAACAATGTCAACGGCTACTCAAATGACAGATGTGTTCTAATGTCGCCGTCGTGTTGATTTGAAGCATTTCAGTTTTTTTTATCGAGGTATTTGCTGTAATTTACAAATAGTAGATAATGTCATTTAAAAGGTATTTTATAAAAGTTGTGGAAACACAAATATATGTGCTTCGGAAAAAAAATTTGTAACTGTTCCGAAAAAATTGGTGGCAAACAACAAATAAATCTAACCAATATATCTCTTTCACTTGTATTGTGTCAAGAAATGTCAGCTGGCGACATGCAAGAAATGTTGCCACATAATCCTCGCCGTAAGTTTTGTTAACATTTTTAAGATAACTTCATAATAACAAATATAAATACCTTTTAATTCCTTTAAAATACATGTGTATAATATTTATTGATATTCAAGATATTGATAAAAATAGAAGTGTCATAGGTAAAATAATGTAAAGTAAATACACAATTTGGCATTCACATAAGTTAGTTACAGTCTAAGTGAAAGTTGTCTATGATTGGTTAAATTATTTCCCGCCAAATAAAATCATTTTTAATCTGTGTCTAGACGGGCGTATTCTTATTTCTTATTTTAATTTAAGAAATTATTGTTTTGGTTTAAATTGATTATGCAGTAATTGTTAAAATAACTGATATATGTACATATATCACCAAAACTGAATTTAAAAAAAATGGAAAATACCCCATTGTATGCATTTATTTGGTATCAAAATGAAGCTTGCATCATCACGAATCAGATTTCACCATAAAATAGCTTATCAATATATCCAATGGAAAGTTAGAAGGAAACTTTCTGGAAACTTTCGGAGTTTTCAAAACGGCATTTTTTTACAATAATTATAATACTTTAGATTTACCTTTATTAAATAAAGATGATGTTGCATCGCATCCTGTAATTGCGTGCAAAAATAAAATGTGATCTTTACTTAATTTATGAGAATCAAAACTCTTGACATTTTGTTTAAAATGTCGAAAACACGCTTCACACAAAAATTCAGCTGGGTGGAAATTTTTATTCAGATTGGGTATTGGACATTTCTTAGGCACTTGTGTTTCTTTAGTATACTTTTGCTTAATTTTATGTAATTATCGAAACACAATCCAAATCACACGAACACTGCCAGTGCCGGAGCTGGGTTTGAACTCAGTACACGATAGACAGTGTGCTCGTCGCACAACACGCTTTAGTCTGCTAAGCTACCATGCCAGAACATAATAATCAGGCGTTACCAGTTGATTTTACCCACTACATCACAAGATAAGGAAATTTAAAACCTGGTGTGTAGCAAAAAAGTGAAAATCTGAGGACCATGCGGGCCACAGACGGTCCACTATCATGATATGTTCAATCTAAGAATTAGCAGCGAATTGTCTACAATTACAAACAGAAACAAGCTAAAAACGTACTCTTCGCCGATCTAATGAACTCTTTATATAATTGTTACACATTCTATAGGATACTCTTCGCAGTTTTTTTATAAATAATGCTAGTTTTAGACATTTTTAATTTTATAGTACCAACTTAGTTGGTGAAAGTGTAAAATGAAGTAAAAATTTAAAAAACTATACCATCTATACCTCATTTGGGTTTCGAACCTGTTTTAAATAAAGTTTTTGAAAAGATAGCCTAGCCTGTTTTTGTTGAAAAACCCCACATATTTAATTTTACTTTAAATAAAAAATTATTGCCGATTGATATGCTTTTGTCTTTTTTTAGTAACTGATAAAACTTGACGGTCAAAATAGAGAAGTTTTCAAAGTAACTGTAACATTTAGACGAATTTTTTAAAATCTTTTTAAGACTTTGAAATTCGATGTCTTAAATTACCATTATGATTTTATTCCTATAAATGTATTTTTTCTTACCAGCAGAGACTTTTAAACTATTTTTCTTTTGGAAGTTTCTTTATTTCGGATAAAGAAGAAAAAATATTTCAGAATATCAGAATTTAAACATAGCACTTTAATAAAATAAATAGTGAAACATTGAGATTTTAAAAAAAGTACAAAATCGGCATTATAAAAGAAACCGTAGTATTTTTCATATAGGTATGTTTTAGGGTGGCCCATCTCTATAGGGGGTGAATTTTTTTTGCGTATTTTTTAAGTCTCACCCCACGAAAATATACTATTATACTAGAAATAATTTATGTCAAAGTTTCAGATAATTCGGTGAACGGTAACCCATGCCGCATTCAGGTAGAAATTTGTAGATAAGATTTTATTACGGTAATACACTTAAATTTTACTTAAGATACAAATATCTACCTCTTTTCTCATAATGTTTTATTTGTGTAATTATTTCCTAGAAATTATTTGTTTTGGAAGTTTGGAAATATAATGCACCTACGGTAGGTTTTTATGTCAGTTTGCAATTGTGTTTTACAGTGGTGACATTATAAGTTCTAGCATACGTTCCTTTTTGAAAAAACATTTAACGATGGCTGATGTTAGATCCTTACGAAAGGTTACTTTCATTTACTTAGTTGGACACTATTCGTCACAAATCATTGGCAATAAATTGCCGTCTAATAGACAAGTATTACAAGTGCTCTTTTATAACATTCACGAAGTGAAGCTAAGTGTACATGAAAGTGCTAAATTAACAATAAAAGAGGTGTCAGTTTTTTGGGATAAAGCTCGCATTCTGACACGTCAGGATTTTCATTGTGTTAAACAACTAGATAAACTTTATGCAGAGTGGAGGAACTTACAAAAATCGGCTAAAAGGGCCAGTGCGGGAGCTAAAGAAAAAAATTGGACGATCTTTTTGACATTTCTCAAGCAAATGCATTGGAGTTGATGAAAATAGATGAAGATAAGCAGTTTTTAATTAACCAAAGAAAAAAGGGACGTCCTAGATTTATGTATGGTATTGATTACCAACTTGCTTCTCAAGAAAAATCAGCTGAGGAGAAATTACAGAAATTATCCGAACGAATGCAACGAAGTCAACAAGAAAAAGCTAGATTAGAGGAAACAGTCACCTGTCCATCATCAAGTAGTAATTCAGCCAACTCCAACGAAAATGAAGATGAAATAATCGAAGCCCAAGAAGAGTTGTTACAAGACCAGCCTGGCCCATCACAGCCAAAAAAGAGGAGATTGTATAGAACATGTAACATCATCACACCAAAAATAGCCGCTGCATTTGATGCTTGCAAAATAAGCGACAGGTATGGAGTCCATATTTTGACGGCAGTAGCAGAAGCACTAGGACATGACACCACATCTTTGTCCATCAGCAGAACCACACTTCAGCGCTCTAGACAACGCATCCGCGAAGAAAGAGCTGAAATATTAAAAACTGCCTTCGGTAATTCTGAATTGCCGGCCCCAGTCATCCATTGGGATGGAAAACTTTTACCTTCTCTCACTGGAATGGGAAATATCGATAGACTTGCTATCTTAGTTACTAGTGGAGATATTGAACAACTACTTGGAGTACCAGCTTTGCCCAATTCAATTGGAAGAGAACAGACTGAAGCACTTTATGATGTGCTTTGTGAATGGAATTTGGACGAAAAGGTAATAGCTTTGTGTTATGATACAACAGCATCAAATATGGGTTATATAAATGGGGCAGCCACACTATTGCAACAAAAATTAGAAAAAGATATTCTATATTTTCCTTGTAGACATCATATTTTTGAAGTGGTTTTGAGAAGTGTGTTTGACACAAAAATGCCTTCCTCATCTGGTCCAAATGTGCCACTATTTAAACGATTTAGGGAATTTTGGGCTAAAATAGATCAAAATAAACTAAAAACTGGATTTCAGGTATCAAAAAGTAAACACATTTTACAACCAGTTAAAGCCGAAATTGTAAAGTTTCTAAATGCAGCTTTAACTTTGCAACAGCCTCGTGATGATTATAAAGAATTTTTAATGCTTTCTAAACTTTTTGTTGAAGAAGAGCCCACTCACACGACATTCTATCAACCAGGGGCATTTCATCATGCACGTTGGATGGCCAAAGCCATTTACTGTCTAAAAATATTTTTTTTCCAAGATCAGTTCCAACTAACTAAAAAAGAAAAAATAGGTATTGAAGATATATGTCTCTTTATTGTAAAGGTTTATGTAAAGGCCCGGTTTACAGTGTCATTTGCTAGTAAAGCACCGCTTCATGACTTAGAAGTAGGAAAATAGTGAACCATTTGTGGTACCTTAATTCAGTAAATGTTGGCTTATCTTTCTTTGATGACGATATTTCAGTTACCACTAAAAGAGAAATGGTTAAAGCTTTGAATAGGAAAGCACCAAATCAAGAGGGTATTAAACGACTTATGATTAGTAACATTACTGACGTTGAAAACAAGGAAATTCAGGACTTCATATGCGAGAACACTAAACAATTTTTTCAAAAATTAGGTTTGTCTATGGAATTTTTGGAAAATGATCCAACAACATGGAGGAAAATGAAAGTTATACCCGATGATGTTTCAATATTGTAAACAAAATTAAAGTTGTAAATGATGCCGCTGAGAGAGGAATCAAACTTATTACTGACTATAATGACATTTTAACAAAAAATGAAGACCAAAAACAGTTTTTACTCCAAGTTGTAAATGATAATAAATCACAGTTTCCAAATGTAAAAAAAGAAACCCTGTCGCATGCTTTGGCCTAGTGCAAAAAATATTGTTTTTATTACTATATGTCTTGTAGATTTAGGATAATATTTGGTACTATGTATGAAAAAAACGTTTCATAATAAAATACACAAAGATAAAACGAGAGTTTTATTTCAAAAACTTCTAGTCTAGTTTTCTTAGACTACGAATTTACAGTAGTATTACACATGTCATAGTCACAACAGATAATGTCTTTGATATTTGTATGACTTGATTAGTCATTCTAAAGATAAATGTTGCTGATTAAAAAAAAAAAACAATGCATCAACCAAAGAATGTAAATAATTCCATTTACTTTTATTATTGCATAATAATGCATTCTGTGGCACCCCTTGCCTTCAATTTGCCTCAATAATATTTTGAGGGGACTGTTTTTTCTTCAAATAGAACCATTTGCAGGGGTGAGAAATAAAAAATTTCGATTTCGAAAAAGATGGGCCACCCTAGTATGTTTGGTCGCAAGGGGCCAAATGACACCATGTGTTCAGAGTCGGCAACCTTATACCAAACACCCTGTATAATCAATATTTAATTCTTGACTATTTTGAATTTTATTTGTATTTGTATCTTGTGGGATGTTTGTTGCATGTATATTTTACCTTATTTTATCATTATTTTGTGATTAGTCCGATACTATTTTTTTGTGTAAACTTTTAAGTGACGAATAAAGTATTATTTATCTTATCTATTATCGGCAGAACATTCATTTTACTAAACCAAATCTCATTAAATTTTGGCCTAGATATCTGTGAAATTTCTGGAATAATTTGCCAATTCAAAAATCTAAATATTTTGAATCATAAAAGAAAAATGTAACGATCATATCTTTTCTCCTATAAACATTGGTTCTGGGAAAATTAAGTTCTTATCTAAAAATATGAATATTTTCCAGAGACCAATAATGAATGACTGAAGAGTTATTTCAATAATGTTAATTAATCAGTAAGAACAATATTTTTGATGAAATTTTCATCATTGTTCACCATTTGCATTACACATTCCGAAAACTCCATTTGTATAAATTGTTTTTGGAAAAAAGTTTTTCTTAATTTGTATAACCGATAACTATACTTATTGTTCTACTACTTGAATCTTCAGCAATTTCTCTAGAAATAATACACTTTATCATTTCGCTATCAATTGCCGGGATATGTTATTTTTTATAGCATCTCTGTGAGAAACGCAAGTGTGTTTTTCGAAATTTTCTATGTTCAGTTACATCCACAATCGATACAATATTTAGCAACAACAATTTTTTTCTTTATATTTTTAATAAGTATGGAGAATAATAAAAAATAATATGCACATATTGCACAATGAACTTTTTCTGCGAGGGGTTAAATGTCATTCAATATGACATACCAATGATATGAACTCGGATATGAGGTACTTTAGAATGATCTTAATGTAGGGACTTGAAGTCATATGTCAAGTAAACATTGTATACAGTTCCTCCCAAAGGATAACCTCTTGGGGGTGGTCAAGTACTAGAAGCAAAATCCTGTTCCTATATACAATATATATTTCATTCACGAATTTTATAATGCGTCAAATATTTTTCTAATTTGTGTGTTATTTTATTGTTCTCTTTTTTATAAGTATTTAACTTTCACATTTATTCTGCACCATGTTGCAACACGTTGGATTAATCTTTTCTTTTTCAATCAAAGGTCAGCCATGATAATTATAAATATATAATTAAAAATACGATAATAAAGGAAATGTACAGTAAAAAATGGATGTCTGGTAATCCTCTAAATAATTCAATATTTCTATACATTGTTTTGAACCACAAGGAAAGTGGTTTGCTAATGCAAGAGTGTGGCAGAGATGCAAGATTGTTTTTCCCTCGGTGATATCATTGTAGGCGATCTATAAAATTTAACTTACCTGTGTGAAGTTTCTAATGAATCCAGTAAGTCTATATCAGTTGCCAAACCTTTTTCCATCTTATAATATTGCAAATTATTTGAGGTAAAAATGGCTTCACTTTTATTTACTTTACCTCCTGATCTCAACAACTTTACATTACTTATAGAATTTTTGGCAAATTCGGACATGGTACTTGTTTGTAATCCACTAGTTTCATCAAGAATATAAAACCTCGGAGAGCTGTTTTTATGTCCCCAACTTGAATTAACAAAGTGAATATCAGAATACTGCCTAGATCTGTATTTTGTACTTACCAAATACAATAGAGAACGAATGTAATTATAACAAGTAAGGCACTTATTGATATGGTAATTATTACCCCTAAAAAAATAAGTTATTGGCTTACCCATAATTTGCATGCCAATTTTCTGTTCATTTTACTTACATGGTGGTATCCACACATCTGAACTCACCATATTAACTTCTATCTAGTTTATAAAATTAAAATATTTAATAATATACCTAATAATCGAGCACAAAAATTAAGTTTTCTCATAACCGTTCCTCGTTTTGTTTCATAAAGCAATGATGGTACATAATGCCTACTACCAGTTTCTGAATTTAAAATGTAGTTAATTTGTCTTATTTAATTTAATTTGGTAACTTACCCTCTTACCGAAATTAGTAATATTAACATATGTAATACATTTTTCAGACATTAATGTAAATTAAGTAATTATTCCATTAATTAATCAATTTCTCCGCAAGTAAAAATACATTATATATTTTGACAAATAGTTCAAATGACTATTTTACAAATGAAATTTAAATAATGGAAACATTTCAAATATAAATATTGTGTGATTATAATTATAATTATATCATTTTAAGGCTGTTATACCTATGCAATGATCTATATTATTCTTGTCTTTGATATTATTATCACGTATCTAGACTATTTAGTCCAGTCAACGGGGGGTTCCACCTCTAATTTGAGTGCTAATGAATGGATTTTGATGAAACCTTGTGCAATGTGTTTGTAATGACGTTAATAAGAAAGTTGAAAAAAATATTAGAGTAGGAAAAGATCGGAAGGGGTAAAAACAGGCCCCCGTATGGGGGGGGTCTATTGGGTACTGAGTTTAGGGGCAGCAGCCTCCCCCCCCACTCATCAATTATTAAGCGCGAGGGCCCGTCCCAAATAGCACCAAACTTCCGGAGGATGTCCGTTTTAGGTCCTCTTTTGGTCCGAACGTCCGATGACGGGAAACGAACGTTCATAAGACGTCTATTTTGGGATGTTTTTAGGACACACGAAATTAATGTTTTGTGGACGTCCATTTTAGGTCGCACCTTGGCCTGCCAAGTCTCATTTTGTCACGAATGCAACAAATTAAAAATGTAAATTATAAAACTTGAAAACTGGTTAAAAGAACGTATAGTGTAAAAAAAATACAAAAATACAAAAAAAAAACACTGATGGCAATTTTCACACCTAAGCCAAGAGTGTGCTATCACAGTAATATATACTTAAGATAATAAATGAAGTATCGGCCATCACAGGGCCAGAAGTTTCATTTCTGGCCCAGTGATGGCCCGCTGATGGGCCGATCTTTTGTGTTTATTGGGAATGCTTCCCTAAAGAATTTATATTTTTTTCGATGTTTTGATTTTTCCTAGCTTATCATTAAACTTAACATTTATTAGTACCAGAAAAAAATCAATTTATTTTCCTGTAACATTTCTATATTTTCTAATTATTTCTCAACTAAGCGATAAATTTAATAAAACCTATAAAAGCAAAAGAATGGAAATAATAAAAATTAGTATTCTTAAGGGAAGCAATACATGGCACTAAGCGCAATGTACAAATAAAAATATACCATTGCAGCTTTGACAAAATGTGAACTAATAACCACAGAGCTGGTAAACGATTTGGTCAAAGTACTTTAAACCAACTGAAATTTTATAGAAAAAAATTTTTTGTCATACCTGAAAAACCAAACCTTCGGACTTCGAACTGGGGTTGGTTAGCTAGATAGTCCATACCTTTTTCAGGTATGAAAAAACTAAGTATCTACAAAATTTCGGCCGACAAAGATCTTGAACAAATCGTTCACTATCTCTTAAGATTATAAAGGTCTGAATTGAAAAGCCTGTGTGTGTCCACAGAACGTCCTCATCTGGACATATAATGACCCTAAATCGGAAGTTCTGAGGAAGTCCAAATTTGTAACACGGTACCTCCTCTGAACGTCCACCATACGTCCGACGACCTAAAATGGACATCCTTCGTCTGTCCTGAATGTCATCAATGGACATCTTCTGGACGTTTTGTGGATGTTTTGGTGCTATTTGGGGTTGACTTTCGAAGGGCCCGTAGCGGGGGGCCGCCAGAAATTTTGACAAAATTTTTTTTTCCCGCTCATCAATTATTAGGCGCGGGGGCCCGCCAGTGAATTTGGTACCGGGGCCTGGGTAGAAAACGCACCTTTTATCACGGGTTCCGTAACTTGTAGAATTAGGTCAGAAATGAAAAAGAAAACAATATATTTACCTTTTTTGTCCCAAAATAAGATGTCTTTACTCCTGTGAATTTTTTCAGAAAACGCATATTTTTCGAGATATGGCCACTCTAGAATTCCTAAAAGTGGGGGAGGGGAAATGTAAAAGTTAAAAAAAATCTGAAAAAATTCAGATGCATGTCTCATAGAAATAGAAGACTTTTTTTATTTGCAACTTTTCTGTAAAGTGCGTTTTCATCGAGTTTTTCCGGAAAAACATGAAAAACTTCTTTGAAATTGTATTAAAAATACGTACTTTAAAAATTTGAAAAAATTCAGACGTATGCATTGAGGCCTTCTAAATATTTTTTGTCTCTTGATATTTTTTTGTAACTTGCCAATTTTCTAAGTTACAGGCAGTTTTTCACGATAAACAATGTACCACATTTTTGCACATTGAAAAATAACGAAAATTCGAAAAATGGGAATGATTTATATATATTATTATAAAAAAAATATGAAACCTATATAGTTATACCATTTTTAAAGATTCAATATAATTTTTAAATTGAAAATTTTAAAAAAGTTTTAAAAAAATGTAGTACATTATTTATCGTGAAAAGCTTCCTGCCCTACAAACACAAAAGGTCGGCCCTGCAGTGGGCCATCACAGGGCCAGAAGTTTCATTTCTGGCTCACTGATGGTCCGCTGATGGGCCAATCTTTTGTGTTTCTTGGGTGTGACTCGGAAAATTAGCAAGTTTCAAAAAAAATTCCAACAGACAAAAAAATATTTAGAAGGCCTCGGTGCATACGTCTGAATTTTTTCAAATTTTTAAACTACATATTTTTAAAGCGCTACAATTTCAAAGAAAAGGGTAGTTTTTCAGGTTTTTCCTGAAAAACTCGGTGAAACCGCACTTTACAGAAAAATTGTAAATAAAAAAAGTCTTGTATTTCGATGATACAGTCACCTGAATTTTTTCAGATTTTTTTTCCAACTTTTACATTTCCCCTCCCCCACTTTCAGGAATTTCCAAGTGGTCATATCTCGAAAAGTACGCATTTTTCGAAAAAATTCACAAGAGTAAAAACATCTTATTTTGGGACAAGTTACAGAACCTGTGATAGATCCCTTCTGATCATTTCCTACTCTAATCTTTCTTTTCATCTTTTTTATTAACGTCATTACAAACACATTGCACAAGGTTTCATCAAAATTCATTTATTAGCACTCAAATTAGATATTGACTGGACTAATTATGAACAAAATAAAATGTTATGTCTATATTATCTGAAGTTAAATAAATACTAAATACTGCCCTATCAGCGAAAACTTTTATGTTCTGTGATTCACGTATTACAATAATCAAAGAGACAATCTCAGATAAATAATATTTCTTTGTTTATCTGAGGAGACAATCATCAGACAATAATATCTGTCAAGATGTTTTTTATGAACCCTATGCACTAAGGTATTCATTGTGCCAAGAGATAAATATAAACATTATTGGAAACGAAAATATAAACGAATCACAATTTTTTAACTCGGGTTCGTGTTCTGAATTTAGTTCCTGTTTAATCCAAAACCAATGTTTGCTGAATATTTAAATAAAGTTATCCAGATTATCGCTATTCTAATGACATACATTACGCTCTTGGAAACTGTTCTAAAAATTTTCGAGACCCTGTTACACGGAGGTGTTTATATGAATCATGATGAAGCCTATTAATTGGAAAAAATAATTTATGCTCAAATTAGCTGTCATTCAATCCCTGTTTGTGGACCATTAATAATATAGGCCATAGTTCAAGGGTAGATTCTTTGGATCAAAATATGAGGATATAACCAAACATGCTTTAGTAAATTGTTGCTGTGTCAAAATTGTAATTTTTGTTTTCTTTTTTGTAATATCTCAACTACCTTATGACCGATCTTCTCCCAATTTGGCAAGGAAACATTTTTTAAGCTAAGAAACAATAATTTATGTATCACATCACGCTAGCCTATGGAGCGTGCCTCATGAGCTATGATGATGAATATTTTCTCTTTTTTTTTACAAAACATTGTTGCACTTTTGACTAGAAAACGCAGGAGTCATTTCTATATGTAAAAAAAGAACACTTGATAGAACTTGATAATTCCAACCATTTTCGAGAAAACTGCCGCATAGATCTCAAGAATTCGTTGGAAACAAACTCAATTTGAAACGGACAAATTGGATTTATTGAAAAGTGTGCTTTGGTGACGTCTTAGTTCTGTCAAAATGTCAAACTAATGAAATTGTACGTAAAAGACAGAACTAAAGACATCACCGAATCACACTTTTCAATAAATCCAATTTGTTCGTTTCAAACTGAGTTTGTTTTCAACGAATTCTTGAGATCTAGGCGACAGTTTTCTCGAAAACTGTTGGAATTATCAAGTTCTATCAAGTGTACCTTTTTTACGTAGAAATGACTCCTTCATGAGATTTTCTAGTCAAAAGTGCCACTTCGTAAAAAAAAAGAGAAAAAATATTCATCATCAGAGGCACCCTCCTCGGGCTAGCGTGATGTAATAGATTAATTATAATTACATTGTTTCCTAGCTTAAAAAAAATCTTTCCTTACCAAACTGGGAGAAGATCGGTCAAGAGATAGTTGAGATATTGCAAAAAGAAAAAAAAATTACAATTTTGACAGCCTGTATCTTTTTCCACAGCAACAATTTACTAAAGCATGTTTGGTTATATCCTCATATTTTGGTCCAAAGAATCTACCCTTGAACTATGGCCTATTATTATATAATGGTTCACCCTGTACACAAATATATGTTCACATGATGGGAAATGGGAATGGTATAACGCCTGCCGCATGTTTATGTTACCAAGCAAGATTTGTGATTACCAAGGTTATTACTTTTACAGACTGCCGAACAATTTAAATTTCATTAAATAAAGTTGTACCTATCTCTTTTTATCGTTTATTTCAAATTAATTTTTTTTTCCATTACAACATTTCAATTTAATTTATATTTTTTAATTTCACTATTTCTTTAACAATAATTTTGGTTACTGTCGGTTAGATTGATACTGCCAACCATGTTGCCATCATCTGGAGGCGATTAAAACAGCTTTAATCATCTCCAGATGATGCCAACATGATGGGCGAAACGCACGTCCAATAATAGTATTCAAGTCTTTTGGTGTTTGTGGAAGCTACTTCAGTGGCAGCTTTCCACAGAACGTGGGAACTGCTCACATTACAAATTGTTTGGTCTTAATAGAATAGCTAATTTTAATTATACTTTGTTCAGAAAAGTTCACGCATTTGATTTAAAATTTGTTTTAAAAATGCTCTTAGTAGGTACCTCCTCTCTTAATGTGCTCAAATATGGTTGGCAACTTATCAATGATAAACTGGTACCATTATTTTATAAACTCTTCTACTTTTTCTGCAAGATCTCACCATTTTAAGCAGCTGCAGATGTAAAAAAGGTACCTAAAGAAAAGTTATAATTTTCGCAAAGAAAAAATTACTTTTTATTTTCAGATTGCAGATATAAATGGATGAGCTGAACCAAAGCCTTGCATAGTATCTTGTGACATGAGTCAAAAATCTTGTTCGAATGTCTCCTCAAAAAAAATGTAATTGAAGAAAATATGTCTGTAGAAGAAAGAAAAAGACTTGAAATGTTAATTTTGTGCCTATTTGTAAACTACTCATTGAAATTTGAATAATATACGTTGAGTTTGTTGATGCTTAAAATTATCATGATAATATCCTACGTCTCAAAGAAATATTCACCATACCAGCTTTCATTCCATTATAAACGTGGATCTAATGTGAATATTTTATTTTTTAAATTAGATATTAAAAAATCTTTGATGATATAAAATGTAAACATTTGCAGAAAAAATTTTCAGGATATATCAAATATTAATTGAGCACAATAGATAATATTAATGCAAGCGCATTATGTCTTTCTTTATTTACTTATTTCAGATGCTATAATTAATTAACTGCTGACAAGTTTGTTTTTTTTTCGAGATAACCGTTCATTAGAAAAATAATTTTAGTCTAATTTTCGAGGATAACTGAATAGACATGGTGGCACATTTCCCTCTAAATAATACCGGACAAAGAAAATTGCAAAAATTACCACAAATAGAAATGGTATTCCTTCATATCCCCTCAAAAGTATACAATAGTAGCTGATTTTTTAAAAACCTTCACTTAAAATTTTATGGCGAGAATTTCGATAATAGTGGGTACATTTTAGGGTAGAAATTTAATTAACGTTTCAACTTAAGCTATTTAAATTTCAGTAAGTGATTTCTAATAGACAAATAATTAATACATAATTTTTTCAGTTTTTTCGCTCCTCCATTTTTGAGATATTCTTAATTAAAGTCAGGGCTCGATATACATTTGAATCCTATATTAATACACGACAGATCACAAATCTTGGGGCAGTGGTCGCCCGGAGGAAAAGTGCGGTGCGGGAGGTAGATCGAAGGTTGAAGTTCTAATCGCTTGGAGATTTTGTAGCCGAGTTGGTTTTTAAATCATAACTCGCTTATTATTTCAGTTAAAATATTTTAAAAGGTATCTGCATAGTCAGAAACCACTGGCTTTTAATTTTTAAATAATATTTTCTTTTAATTTGAAGCTTAGTATCCGACTAATGGAGTGAGAAATGTAAAAATTAATTCATTTTTAGCGAGGGCCGAACAGAGATACAGGTCCTCAAAGTTTGGGTTTCTCATAAGGAGCCAATGCTTTTTTAAAAATAGTTATTTTTTTTACAGCCAAACGGCTACAGAGAATATTATAGGATTTTAACCAAAGAGAGATCTGAATTTCGGCTATCTGATGCACTACATAACTCGAAAATTTTGAATAACGTCCTTTTCCACAGGAGTCTTTGGACAACTTTTCTATATCTATACATATGCTATAGATTTATCCAGTTGCCAGCTTTTAGTATTTAAAGAATCATTTTTCAAGGCACTTTCGGACGCATGAGCTCTCTATTACTAGAAGTTAGTAGTTACAAGATATTCGAATTAGAAATTTTTTACAAAATGGAGAAATTATTTTTTTTTTTTACGAATGTACATATCTTTTTTTTTTTTTAAATCGTAGGTTAATTTTTTTCATCCCTCAATAACTCCCGTACAGTCGTTTTTCTGTTTTTTCCAAAACTATGGGGCAATCGAATTTTACAATCCGGAGGAGGTGCCTAAATATTAACTTTGGATATATTGCCATCACAGACTTAGGAAATTTTATAATCTGCAAAATGGTGAAAATTTTAGCAGAGTGTGAAATATCCAGTCATATAGGGATTCCACCTCGGAATGAAAGATAATAAGCTATAACCTTGTATAAATCTTTGTTTTGGCATTTTATAAGTTTGGCTCAAAAGTCTCATAGAATTTCGTGTACGCGAGTCAAGATATTCACGGTCAAAGGTCGCAAGAATCGGTTTTTTGTAAATATCTTGTTTTCTATGCTCTAAATGACATTTATTATAAAAGTTATAGAGCATAAAATTCTCTACAAATTTTGTTTCAAGCAATATTTTATATATTCAATCGTTCTTGAGATAGAGCGAGAAGAGTGGGGAGCGCTTAGCCGTATGACAATATGGCACCTGTTGATATCGAACTGGATGAAGATCGATGGTGGATTTCTTTTGCACCGCGTCGTATAGAGCAAAGATGATACTTTCTCCATTGTTTTGAATAAATACCTCGAATATTTGCAAACACATTATGGCTCAAGTATTGTTGTTATTTTTGATGGATACTTGGACTCTTGTAAAAACATTAAAGCAATGGAACAACTAAGAAGAACTCGTACTCTTTCAAAATCTTACGAAGTATGTTTTGATCAAACAATGATCCCAGTAAACACAAAAATTGTGGCGTTTAAAGAGGCCATTGTAGCGAACAATGGATTTCTTATGGCACAGCGAGCCTCTTGTGGCCCATAATAAATTATATGCAGGTGTACCATAACTTCATGCTGTTATGAATTGCCACATAATAGCTAGAAATAGTCAATTATTGTGTAACCAAAAAAAAATGCTGCTTCAGTTTATACATTGATGGTACTTTTATGGTAACATGCAGGCTAATATTTTAAATGATTTCACGCATGTGCATTGTGAAAAATCTCTCAAGGGCGTCACCGAGCAGCATCCGCCAATTGCATTTTCGTTCTATGCTTGGCCTATACGTTAAAATTTGTGTAAGGTGACTTTGTGGTTTGGACAGTTTGTTGCCTTTTAAGTACCTATTTTGTGTAACAAAGTGTGTTGTGATCTTATATTGTTCATTATATAATTAATAATAATAATAATAATAATAATAATAATATTTATTTATGTATCAAAATATTTACATATAAAATACATAGTTTGCATTAACATTAAATAAATAAATAAATATTAGGATTCCATAAGGAAAGAATGTAACATAAATAAGAATAAAACGAACATTTATGAATCAAAGAAAATATTCAAGAATTACTAAGTTAAAACTTGTCAGTCATTCTTGAATATTGTCGTATCCATTCAGTGAATCTTATATCGAAAAAAAACTGAAAGAGATTATCTCTATTTACCTATATTCCCAAAACATAATACTAGAATTTAATTTTTATATTTATTGTTAGAAAAAAAATGGAAAAGAGGAGCAGAGAAACAAAAACAAAAATACTTCATATTCAACAAATAATTTCTAAAATTCTAAGTTAACATCGATAAGCCAATCTGAAATAAATTTTTTGAAACTTTTAAATCTAGCTTTGGTTTTAAGTTCTTGGGGAAGCGCATTAAAAACTTTTTGTTCAATGTAATGATAATTTCTTTGTCCTATAGAACGTTGTGTTTTTGGTAAAATTAGCTGTTCTTTAACTCTAAATCGTATGGTATGCTCATGTGTATTAAATAGTAGGTTGTATTTTGCTAAGTAAGTGAGTGCAGATTTATAAAATAATTTTTTTTTACTTAGTATTCGATACTGTTGGTATATTAATTCGGAAGGATAGTGTGATAATTGAAAAAGAGTAAGTTAGCTACAGTTCTTGGTAAGCCAGCCATCAGTTTTCATCATATCGCTTTCAAATAAGTGTTTTATATGAGTTTGTATAAAATCCTGCATCTCAACACCAAGCATAATATTAAGGAAAGATTTTTGTTTCTTTGTCATACAACTTTTATCGTTTTAACTTTCTTATTTAATAAATCTTCTAATGTTAGCTTACAACTTACTTTACTTTTATTGATACCTGGCATTCCCAAACTTGTCAATTCACAAAATATCAATAATGACGACATTATTTGTTTGGTCTGGTATCTAACACATTTTTCAATACTGGATTATAAGCCTTTTATAACGTAGGTAGGTATATATTTCGCTAACTTGTCCTATGTAAATTTCAAATAAAAGAATTATATACTAAAATCTATAGTAGTGTATGCAAAATATATGGCTGCTTGAAAGTGTTTCTATAATCCATTTTATTGAAAAATGTGTGAAATTACAGCCAAAAATATGCTAGCAAAAAGGTGCCATCGTCAGTGGTCCTTTGATGGCCTAATATTGTACACTGTTGGCAAATTGAATGATGGTCTGTTGCTGGCCGGTGGGACATTTCGCTAATGGTCCGCTTGTGGCTCCCTATAAAAGTGCCAATTATGATAAAGCTGGTGACGGTGCGTGTGACCATTTATGTGCCAATTATGAGTGTCTGCTGGATTGTGCCAATCAGCCAAGAAAAGTTTTTATCGAATTGATGTAATAATAATAATAATATTTTAATATTTATACAAATTAAGTAAATATTATTGAACGGAATCCATAAAGAAAAAGTGCATCTCCAGAAGTAAACACTTTCGCTGCATGACCTACAAAAACAAGGGAATTAGCAAAAAGACAGCAGCCCACATTTACAAATCAATATGCAGACCAATATTAGACTACAGCCATCCCCTTTACCTAAATGTCAGAAAACCAGCATTAAAAAATATCCATGTCGCAGAAACATCTGCGCTTAGAGCCATCACCAAATGCCGACACCCAAGAAATCATATGCACAATCCACCAAATGCTCTTCTATACCAAATCACCAACACAGAACCAATCCTGCAGAGGCTACCCAAACTATCCACCAAATTTGCCAAGTAGTAGCGTGTGTGAGTCGGAAAAAAACCCAAAAATTGTAAATATTTTGAGCCGGAACAAGATTACCTCCCCCCCCCCCCGTTTTCGAGGATGCTGAACACGATGGCGGTGTCAGAATTTCTCTTTGGGGTTGCGCAACCCCTCAAAACGGCCAAAAACCACCCCCGAGAGGGGTAAAACGCGCTTCACTCGATTTCCCTGCAGGAAATAACCTTCCCCCCGTTTTCGAGGATGCTGAGCACGATGGTGGTGCTGAATATCGCCTTCGACCCCAACCAACCCCTCCACCGGCCAATACTCGCCCCCGAAAGGGGTGAATTTTTTTTTTCCGTAATATCAGGCAAATTGCATTTCTATCCGTTTCCGAGGATGCTGAGCACGATGGTGGTGCTGGATATCGCGTTCGACCCCGACCAACCCCTCCACCGGCCAATACTCACCCCCGAAACGGGTGAATTTGATGATATTTTTCAGTTGGACCGGAATGAAAGAGCATTGCAACCAAGAAGAGAAGTACGATTTTTCCTATTCTTAACATCCTCGAAAACGGAAATAAATGTGTTTCCCGCTGATATTACAAAAAAAAAAAATCACCCCTTTCAGGGGCGAGTATTGGTTGGTGGAGGGATTGGTCGGGGTCGAACATGATATCCAGCACCACCATCGTTCTCAGCATCCTCAAAAACGGGGGGAAGGTTTTTTTCTCCAGGGAAATCGAGTGAAGCGCGTTTTACCCCTCTAGGGGGTGAGTATTGGCCGGTGGAGGGGTTGGTCGGGGTCGAACGCGATATCCAGCACCATCATCGTGCTCAGCATCCTCGAAAACGGATAGAAATGCAATTTGCCCGATATTACGAAAAAAAAAAATTCACCCCTTTCGGGGGCGAGTATTGGCCGGTGGAGGGGTTGGTTGGGGTCGAAGGCGATATCCAGCACCACCATCGTGCTCAGCATCCTCGAAAACGGGGGGAAGGTTATTTTCTGCAGGGAAATCAAAGGAAGCGCGTTTTACCCCTCTTGGGGGTGGTTTTTGGCCGTTTTGAGGGGGTGCGCAACCCCAAAGAGAAATTCTGACACCGCCATCGTGTTCAGAATCCTCGAAAACGGGGGGGGAGGTAATCTTGTTCCGGCTCAAAATATTTACATGTTCGTCCGACTCACACACGCCACTAAAGGGTGATCACAACAGGGAAATACTTACGACCTTTCGTTAAAACAAGAAATCACCAAACAGCCGGTCACAGGAAATTTCCAGAAAAACCTTGTGGGAACTCATCAACGAACTAAGAACCACATAATGAACAATTACCAATGATTACATTGACACGTTTGTTTCTTTTTTTTTTCTCTCCATGATATGTATTCAAATTTGCTACATTTGCTATTACCATGTTAGAAATTTTAAAACTTACCTAATATATTATTGTAATACGGCTGAAGGACCTCGGTCAATGGCCATTTGAGTTCTTTTTTTTTACTCAATAAAGTACTTTTATTATTATTATTATTATTGAACGGATGTCTGAATATCTATGCATATAATATATTAAATAGTCAACAATCAAGGATTTTTCATACCTTTAATACTTCTAATAAATAATTAACTTTATAAATCGTATTATTTATTGGATTCCACAGTTGACCTTGCGTTATGATATATACGGCTAAGCACTCCCCACTCTTTGCGCTCTATCTCAAGAACGGTTGAATGTATAAAATATTGCTTGAAACAAAATTTGTAGAGAATTTTATGCTGTACAACTTTTGTGATAAAATCAAAATTTAGAGCATAGAAAACAAGATATTTACAAAAAAAACCGATTCCTGCGACCTTTGACCTTGAATATCTTGACCAACACCACCTAGAGATTAAAGCCAGACAACCAGCTGGTGACGTCACTGAAGGAAGGCCCAGCATATACGGCGTATTGCATTAAAGCAATGCTATTATACTACATGTGACTACTCTCAAATAAGAAATATTTATTACCTGGTGTAATGTTTGCTGTTTTTAAGCTTAGAGTGATGTTTTACTTATACTATAATAAAAAAGAGTCTTAAAAACTACATTACGGCAGTAAAAACTACAATAATTAGGGAATAAAAGAAAAGTGGCCTCTCCCTTAAAAGTACTGACTAATTTATATATATTTATATATCTTATTTATATGTATGGCAACTAAAAAAAACAAAATACAGAACCAAAATATAAATTGACGGTGAAGAAATTTCATCTACAAAATTTAAATTTGTGTACCCTGTCAATAATATGTTCTTGATAACGCCTAGTTAAGAAATTATTGGAAATATTCTCAGACAGACAAAACAATTGTAAATAAAATATAATGCATATATTGGTTTTAGATATTGAGATACATAATACATTTGGACGTAATTAGAACAATAAAAATCACGTCTAATTTGCTTCTACTAATTCTTATAAGGTAAAACGGTTTTTTTTTCTAATAAAAGAGGTACCTTATTAAATTCTGAGGCAAGCCACATAATTATTATAAAATAGGACAAATAAAATGTCTACATACCAGAGTTAAATTTAAAAAGGTCACACATAAAAGATAGTTATTTGTATTTAAATTTTATCTGGTTCGCACATTTGGTTAAGGGTAAAATTAGAATTAGGTTTTAATTTTTTTGATAATAGTAATTAGTTTTCTCGATGAATAGCTTTAATCCATTTGTTTCTAAGTTTCTCATCTTTGGGAAATTTAAAAACGTGTACTTTTTCCCCGGTGGCACAATTACCAGTACAGCGAGGAACGCAGCATTTGTTTACCATTTTGCACGGCAATTAAGTGTTTTATAACTATCACTGGAATGTATTATTTGTTGACTGTTTTATTAAAGTGGGTTTTAGATCACATTTACACGTTTAAAACACAGAATAAACAATAAGACACAATACTACTAAAATGCAAATACAACGATAGCATTAATAGTAATCAGTCACGGCCGTTGAAGCGTGACGTCATGTGACGTCACCAGCTGGTTGTCTGGCTTTAATCTCTAGGTGGTGTTGTCTTGACCCGTGTACACGAGATTCTATGAGACTACTTATAAAATGCCAAAACAAAGATTTATACAAGTTTACAGCTTATTATCTTTCATTGAGGTTACTTTTTTTTTTTTTTTTTTTTTTACCTTATATGGATTATATATTTTTTCTAGTTATTACCAAATTTAAAAAAAGAAGTGACAATTCTACATTTGTGTATGTCATGCAAAATGGCATTCCAAATATATGACCTTTCAATCGTCATAAAATTATTAGAATATCCTAGGTCGCATATATGGCCAAGATGATGTTATAACTAGGTTGAAATAAAACAATATATGATATATATATATATTTAAGTTTATTGTAATAATATACAGATCCAATAAAATATAGAATAACAAAAGCTCATATATATATTTAAATATATTCACATTCTATAATCTAAACTTTATATTTCTTTAAACAATATATTTGTGTGAAAATCCTTATAAATTTAGTACATATTTAAGATGCAGAAATATTATATTTGTAGAAAAAAACACAAAATCAAAAGTCTTTTTTTATAGCAAAAACATGTGCTTTTATGATCCAATCATTTTTATCAGTGTTAAATGTTTTTTTTTTCTACAAAAACTCTACATCTCACATTTTATTTTAAAAACTATATACCACAGTTTTGTAGAAATTTCATTTCGTTAAGGAAATCAGTTAAATCACACTAAATGCAATCAAATAATATTGATTAATTAATTATTTTACAATTTAAGGCTGAATTTAATATGGTATCACTAAAAAAAATACAACAGTAGTGACAACTACAAGAAATATAATTATTTAATAATACAATTAAAATTTCTATAATTAATTAACAAATAAAAATATACTTACTAATCTTATTTAATATTCTATTACTGTGCAAGGCTGTTATTACTGATCTTTCTTATTAGTAGCCTGATTATAACTTGGTGGGTTTTCCTGTAAAATAAGCAAAAATAATAATAAGTCATCCATAAGTGTTATTTTCAGAGTATGTTATTTTGTTCTTTAATTTTAATCTATTTAGTCTTTTTATATAATTTCGAATAACTGTGACCAATTTTAAAAATCTTTACTCATCAGTTTTATATATAGACACTTTTTACTCGTTTTTCAAAGCCAAAAACAAAAAAAAAGTTTTTTGAATCTTAATCTGTTCAGAGTTACAAGTAACAACTGTGTGGAGCGATCTCGATTTTCCATTGCCTCGATCAGTACATTTACATTTTGATTTCCACATAAAATAATAATTAAATACCCATTCATTTTAATTGGATAAAAGTCGTGATCACATCATGTGACATAACTGATACCAACAGCTGCGGCCTGTCAGGGATGGCAGGGTAGGAGTTGCCCACCCAATTACCTAAGCGCGCCAAGGCCAAGAGGTAGTTAGTCATAAAATTTTGCCGTTAATTAATTTTAATATTGAAATTATAAAATTAGGTTAACTTTATGTATGATATATTTATTATTTTACTATATATTATTATTATTATTATTATTATTATTATCATCATAAGTTAGGCAGCGAAGCTGTTTAAACTTTTAATTAGCTTAGAGTATTAATGGGAAGAGTCATAGCAGTTCTTAAATGAGTTCGTTGACACTGCACAAACACAGTCCCTATTTACTCTGTTAGAGAGGAAGTGCTGGTGGCATAGTTTATGAAATTTGTTCCTAACTAGTTTGTAGTTATGTCCCCTTAGTCTTCTATCCGTGTTTAGTGAGAAAATTTGAAGATCAATTGAATAATGCCCATGAAGTATTTTGTAGGTTTCTATTAGGTCACCACGGAGCCTCCTATCTATTAGTGTTGTCAAGTGTAGTTTTTTGAGGCGCTGTTCGTAAGTTAGGTGACAAATTGCAGGAGAGAGTTTGGTAATCCGTCTTTGGGTGTGTTCTAGTGCATGAATGTCTTTTACGAAATATGGGTTCCATACTGGTGCTGCGTATTCAAGCATTGGCCTAATATAGATTTTATATATTTTTTCAAGGAGTTCCGGTGAGATGTTCCTAAAAGCTCGAGAGACCATATAGGTGACTGAGTTTGCCTTTTTTATGATTTTTCCTATATGAGGTGCCCATTTTAGATCTTGACTTATGGTGACTCCTAGGTCTTCTTGTAGCTCTACATTTTTAATTGGTGTGTTATTTAGTAAAAACTGATGACGGGGGTTTTTTGAGCCCACATGAATAACCGAGCACTTATTTTCGTTAAGAGCCAGTATCCAAAGAGTACACCATTCTTCGATTCTCTGTAAGTCAACAACTATCTCCTGGTAGTGAGTTAGTGGATTGTTGTATATTTTAGTGTCATCGGCAAACATAGATATGTCGGATTTTAGCCCTACTATAAGGTCACTAATGTAGACATTAAATAGGACGGAGCCCAGCACAGAACCTTGCGGGACTCCACTTGTCATTTGGTAGCTATCCGATAATTCTCCCTCAATTCTCACTCTACCGCTTCTGCCAGATAAAAAATCCTCGATCCAACTTAATAAATTTCCTCGTATGCCATAAAATTCCAACTTTTGAATCAGTCTATTGTGAGGAACCTGGTCAAAGGCTTTCTTGAAGTCGAGATAGATTATGTCTACTGGTTCATTTCTATCCACTGACAAAGTCCAGGAATTAACGCACTCCAGCAGATTTGATACTGTTGATCTACCGGGAAGAAACGAATGTTGTTTCTTAGATATCACTTTGTTTTCAAGGAAAAATGTAGTAAGTTCCTCTACCAAAATTTTTTCCATCATCTTGCAAGGTATGGAGGTTAGGCTTACTTGCCTGTAGTTTCCGGGATCGAATTTGCTGCCTTTTTTATATATTGGGATGATAGTGGACGTTTTCCATTGGTTTGGTATTTTTCCTTCCTCTAATGACATTCTCATAAGACTTGTTAAATGGCCCACTACTGAAGGGGTGTTCGCAAGGAATGCTGGATGTATATCATCTGGTCCTGGGCTACAGTCCAGTTTAATGCCCTTGAGAGCACTTATTACCTTGTTTTCTGTTATGTCTACCATAGTAAGAGAGTTTGCTACTTTTGGGCTGTGAAGAATATCTGGAAGATTGTTCATGGGTTCCACACCAAAGCTTTTCGTGAATTCCTTTGCAAACATGTTAGCTACTGCTTCAGGATTGCTTACTAAATCCCCGTTGCCATCACATAAGACAGGCGTGCTGACTCTAGATTGCAGAGTACTTTTGACGTATCTGTAGAAACGCTTATTACTTTTATGATCAACTAGCTCATGTTCATATCTTGACTTGGCATTTTTTATTTCAGTTGAGACTTTATTGCAGTTGAGTCTATATGCATAATAATCCTCTTGTGAATTCGAAAACCGGTACTTATGCCAACATTTCCTTTTTTTGTTAATCAAATTTCTTAGCTCAGAAGTGATCCATGGTTTTGATTTGGACTTTTTAATATTATATTCTGGGATAAACTGATCCGTGCAGTAATTTACTTCCCCGAGAAATGTAATCCAGCTCTCATTTATATTTGTCAATGGCACAGACGTATTGTGGAAGTGTTGGTCGATTTCATTGTAATTTCCTAACCTGAAGTTCTTCTTTGGAAATGATCTATCTAAGTTTATATTGCACATAACTTGAGAGGTTACAACAATAACTAGGTGGTCACTCAGACCAATTGGAGCATGATACTCCATGGTAGAGACAAGTTCTTCATCCGAGGTAAACAGCAAGTCTAGGGTCGAGGGTCTGTTGTTGTGCCTGAAGCGTGTGGGTTGTTTTATATGTTGAACGAGGCTGTTTGACAGGAATGCATTCATAAATATGTCAGCCGCTGAGTTATTTTCTGAGGGCGTAGGGTTGTTCCAATCCAGCGTAGGATAGTTGAAGTCTCCGAATATAAATAGGTTTTCTAGGTTCGAGCCCGTTTCTGTTAGTACGGTCAATAATGGTTCATCGTCAGCTTTTGATAGGCTTGGAGGTCTATAGATACAAGCTGTGTTGAAAACCAAATCCCCGAGCCTTATTTCTACCCAGATTGATTCGACCGGAGTTGTATAATTCTCAAACACGTTCGTCCGTAAAATGTCGCTGCCAAGAGATTCCTTAACATATATACAGACACCTCCGCCTCTTCCCGTTTGCCGGTCGCATCTGAAAATATTGTAATTTGGTATGCTCACTAAGGTGTCCGGGATGCTTTGTGACAGCCACGTTTCCGCAACTAATATCACCGTTGGATCTGTGTCGGTAACTACAGTTAGAAATTCTTGAAGTTTAGCTGGTAGTGATGCTATGTTAGTGTAAAGGAATTTTAATACCAAGGCTGATTTGTTTTGTGACTGTTTTGTAGCATCCTGGTTTGGGACCGTGTTTGTTAAACTTTGGGTAAAAAATTTTCCTCTGTTGTGAAATTAGTATAGTGTCTATGTTTTTCTAACCTTTGGAGGTAAGCAGGACATTTTCGGTCTCTGGCTGAGTGTCTTCTATCAATCAATCTTAATCTTTTACAATTTGGACAGTCTAGTTCATTGCTTTCGCATTGCCCCCCTTCATGGTCATTACCACATTTGTGACAGCAACTCTTACTATTGCAATATTTGGCAACATGACCAAAGTTGCAGCACTTGAAACAAAGTGCTAAGTTTGTAAACTCTTGTATATAAGCTTTTGTTAGATCAAAACTCATTCTGTCATTTCTTATAATCCATTTGAATATTTCCGGTTTAGTTTGTAATACCCAATTTTCCTTCCTTTTGTTTTGGCAGTCTTCACATATTTTAATGATAGTTTTACTTCTTCTCCAAACGCGTTAATGATTTCAGGATTCTGTGCTATTAATTCGTCAATGAAGTCTTCCGGTTCATAGCCCTTTTCGATACCCGTTACTAGGAACATGGGGTCTGTATTCTGGGTTTCTTTTAACTGAAAATCGACCTTGTCAGCTAATGCTTCGTTCAATTTCTTCTGTTGATTTTCATTTTGGCATTCTATAACTACTCCTCCTCTTTGTAACTTTCTCACACTTTTAAATGCTCCATCCACTTGGTTTACATTGATTGACTGCTTTAATTCGCTAAGCACCTTATTTGAGTCAGTTTGGTTCCTGATTCTTATTACAGTTTCATGTTTTTTTATCTGAGGAGGTGTTTTCCATTCTTTTGTTTTGTCTTGGTTGCCCTTGTTGGAATTTATTGTAATGGCAGCAATATCGCTATAGGTTTTTTGTTTTATTCTTTCTTGCGGTTGGTGACTTACTGGTACTATATCTGAATAGTTTTTATTTCTATCTAATCCAGTAATTAATTTATTTCCCTCTGAAGGTTGATCGATTTTAAAATTTTCTCTCTACATTTGTCCCATATTGTAAGCCATGATGGTCACTATTTTACCGATGTTAAAAGTTGCTAGCCTTATCTTTTTTAACTCTTCCTTAGTAATTGATTCTGGTTCATTAATAGTGGATTCCTGTATTTCCTCCAGGGACTTTAAAATGCTGTTCAACAGTGCCTCTGCCCCTGGTTTTCTATAGTTTTCCTCTATAATTCTAGGTTGATTCGATTTACCCTGTGACTCACCCAACCTATGGATGTCATTTTCTGCAATCTTTATACAACCCTGGCCTTTGTCTTCGACTAAGCTTTGTTTTCTAATTTTTTGACGTTCAAGTATCCCAGGACTAGAATCCGATCTTGGTCTCTTTTGGGTATTTGCTGCAGTGGAATTACACTCTATTTTATTTGATCCTTGGTTCTCAGTTGTACTATCTGTCTTCGTAGGAGTTCGAGAAACAGATTTCTTGGGTTTAAAAATATCATCTGGACTAACCAACACATCATCAGATGATTCTGGAACAAATTCAGTGCTATTCTGAGTCTTTATACTATTAGTTATTGTTTCAGATTTTTCTAGGCCCCCCTGTAACATCAGATCCTTGCTGTTTATATTTATACTCAAGTCCCTTTTTTCTTTAGTTTCGTTCTCAGTGTGTGTTTTTGCTTGTGCTACCTTTTTTGTGCCCTCAGAGCCTGTGATAATTTTATTTATATCTTGCTTTGTTAGGTTAATAGCTCCCAGAGAAAAAGTCCTTGTTTTTATTTGTTTATTGCCTAATGGTTCTTTCTTACGTGTCCCAGGATTGATGCCATCACTTTTATCACCCATATTTGTTCTTTTATTAAATTAAAACCCTATTTAACTTGATAAAATTCGAAAAGTTTTGCAGGATACACACTACACTACTACACTCTACTAGTATAAGTTAGTTCTATATATTAATTCGCTTCTGCCAAGTTCACATACGAATCCGCCTAATCTCAATACAGTTGCTTGCCGCTAATACTTTTAAATTTCGATTAGAAGTGTCATGCACATGGGCCTAGACTCTAACTACTGGTATCCAGGGTAGCAGTGGACACTGAAATCGTGTTATACTACTTCCACACACATGTTGGTCATTCTCTGCGATCTTACGCCTGCAATTCAAAACGGGACGTATCTCTTGCGTCTTTAGGTGATTTACATGCTAGGGAGGGCAAGCCATGCTTTGCGTAAAGAAATAGAAAACTTAATCTTAATAAACTTATGAATAATGAATACTGAATTATTGAATAGAATATGTTTACATTTGATAAGATATCAAAATCAAACTGGTAAAATGAAAAATCATTAATCAACAAATGTGTTAAAATTGATTAAATGAATTATTAATTTCTTAATCGTATGAGAATATTGAGAATATCAAATACCTAGAATATTAATTGCGTAATTTTTAATTTGATAAACAATAATAAAAAAAGGAAGTTAGGATTAATTAAATTAGTGTCACACTAACTTCCTTTTTTTCTTATTATTTATCAAATATCAAACTGGAAATTACACAATTAATATTCTATTTGATAATCTCAATATTCTCATAGGATTAATTTATGAAGTTCCATCCACCGAGCCGAATCAGACGCGTGCGAGGGACCGGTAAAAGTTTTCCAATTTCGGTTGTGAAAGTACACGCTTAACTCGATTATTATTATTAGGTCATCCGATAACCTTGAACTGCGGTGCTCTCTCTCCAGCCGCCCCGTGTGCACATTCTGTCCACCACTAGTGCCCACCCACAGCTAAAAGCCACGGGCCGCCACTGCATAACAATTCACAATGTGATTAAAATCACTACTTTAGCCGACTTTAGGGCCTCCTGTTCACTTGGCATATGAGAATAATCCTCCCTCCATATGGCATTTTGTAATGCTTTGCTTATGAAAGCTGCTGAAAAAATTTTAAAGGAAATATACCAGAACGTATGTCACATAATTGCTGAGACAGTTCCGAAGTGTCAGCTTAATATTGATAAATTGCTTTCTTCCAAACACCCCAATACCTCAAGACCACAGTATAACCACAGATTAGAAACAAATCTGATATTTCACTTATGACGTATCATGGTTTAGATAATAAATCAACTCCAGGCAGGTACCAATTTGTACAGTGATCTGTGCATTGTCCAATCAGTCTTAACCAGCGAGTATAGAGTCACAGGAGATACGTAACAATAATTAAAAGTGATCTAATAAATACTCAAAAAACCACTTAAATGTATAATAACAACTCTAATCACAGATTAGAAACCTTTAAGCTTCAATACAATACACCACATTCCAAAATAATTAATATCACCGGTGTCTCTAAGATTTCAGTACTAAACACTCCCTCCTGTGAGATTACACTCACTGGTCTTAACTTCCATGTCAACCAAAGGGTTCCTCTGTTTATGTCATCAGCGCAGAATCCTGGCAGGTATATGTCACATCACAAAAAATGAAACTGGTAACATAGGGAATACTATTAAGTGAAACATTTGATTTGTTTTAGTCTGTGGTATAACATGATATACTACTTGGATACAGGCAGAATCGTACTACTGTAGCTACTTTGATGGCATGGGATTAGTACCACATCAGTTTAATCCAGATGACGCAATTTGCTACTTCATAGGCTTAACACATTTGTGGATCCTACTGTTAGTTTTCAATTATGGTGAGACATTGCCGGATTCCTTACGAAATCAGGTATTACAGATTTTCAAATGGTAAAGAAGTAGACTTTTATACACGAGGCATAAATGTGATGACTTTGCAAAAGCTCAGATCTCTTAAGTACGCATCTGTTACAGACTACTTTGTCACAGTCTACAGTCTACTTGAATGGTCTTTCTCACAATATAACTGGACTTTCAATGAGAGATGTCAAAAATTAACTCTAAAACGTTTAGAACGGATCTTAGTAATATACATTTTTTTTTGTAATTGGTAGTGAAAAATACATGTATTTTTGTTAGTTGCATGAAAATCTTTTAGTGGAGTAAAATCACACCTTTATTTCGCTTATTTCTGGTAGTTTCTTATTTGAAGGTATGACTAAACCATCTTATAGGGCTTTATTTTGGCCATACGAAATGGACTTTGACAACTTTTTTTTAGTGGGGTCGAATTTTGCAAAATCTAATTTTTCATGAGTGAAAAGTAGAATAATAATAATAATATAATGTTTATTTACGAAATTTCATAAATATAATATTACAAACACAGACAAAGATCAATAGTAAACAAACATAAATAATTACAGAATAGAGTATTCTACTTGTTTGTAATATAGTAGTACCTAATAGACATATTCAGTGAAGAAGACACATTCAGGTAATTATGACATAACCAGGTAAGTGACACACAGCAAGTTTGTTATAGGTGCAAGGGCCCACCGGGAAAATTATGCAGGGGGGGAGGCAGACTAGAGGTGTATCCCCAGCACCTCAGGTACCATTTTAGAAAATTAATGTTAAATTGTAGGAAAAAATTATATAAATCTAAGACTTGGTAGCATGAAAATATTATTTTTTATTTTTTCTCTGAAAATCAGTACAAGTTTTATTTTAAAATAAAGTTCATTTATACATAAGATTAAACATACACAAAAAATAGCTTTTTATAAAATATATATAATAAAAAACTCTTAAAGTTAATATTAAACAGGAAACATGAACAAACAAACTACAAAAGGTAACAAATATATACAAATATATTTCTTTTAACCATTTGAGGTCCTATGTCGGAAAAGCCCCCACATTAAAATTATTACATTGCGGTTCCACGTCGGGCAGCCCCGCCATGAAATAAAAAATTTTTCGAGGTTCTGAATATACTTTTTATAATCTGACAATGTTTATAAAACATATTAATCACTGTTTGGGCTTCTTTATACTTCACAATTTATGAATAATGAGTAAGTAATGTAACGAGGACAAAAAATATGAATACTGGGATATTACAGTAAATACAATTCTGTTATTACTATTGGTAAGTTTGTTTTCTATTGGTTTTTACATATTTGAAAACGGAAAACTTGTAGGAAAATACAACAAAATGGAGTCAACTTCACGAAAAAGAAGGCGAAACTCAGAAACAGATGATTCTGAATTTAGTGACTCCGAAATCGAGTTTGAAGAGAGTGATAATGTTGATGAAGAAAGTGATAGGGATGAAGATGGAGAGGGAAGTGATACTGAGGGAGATGAGAGTGTGGAGCAAACTGATGCAGGTGATGAGGACGAGACCTCCATGTGGAAAATATGGGATCAGAATGATCAAGATTTCATTAGACTGCCATTTACAGCTAATAGTGGCTACAAAATGCCACAAAATAGACCAGTGATAGAATTAGACTTCTTTCAATTATCTTTCACAGACAATCTAATACAAGAGATAGTTGTAGAAACTAATCGATATGGAGCAGAAAAAGTACAAAAATCGACACCATTACAGAAACATTCAATATGGCGAAACTGGAGAGATGTTACTGTACCAGAAATGAAGGCATTCTTGGGTATCATCATGAATATGGCTTTGCATAAAAGAATACTTCAGTGAGCAGTGGATTGACAAGCAACCTTTTTTCAAAGATATTTTTCCTAGGTATCAATCTCTTCAAATATATTGGGCTTTCCATTTGAACCCACCTCCAGCACATCCAAACAGATCAGCTAGAGGACAGAAAGTGAAGAATGTTGTTGACTACATTGATAATAAGTGTTGAAAATACTATGTCCCTGATCAATATATTGCTGTGGATGAAAGCACAGTTGGATTCAAACGAAGAATAGTTTTCAAGATGTATAATCCAAAAAACCAACTAAGTGGGGTCTAAGAGTATGTCTTAGCAGAATCGAAAACGGGCTACATAAGTGTATTATTACCTTATTATGGAGCTAGTACAACTGCAGGACTCATTCGTCCTGATATCTCATTCACATCTAGAATAACGTTACATTTATGTAATAGATACTGGAAACGTCCAATGGCAGTGGATATCACTTATACACAGATCGATTTTACATAGGAACAGACCTCGCCATGGAACTTCTGAATCTTCAAATTCAAACAACGGGCACCATATTGCCCAATCGGAAAGGCTTATCAGAAGAAGTAAGAGAAAAAAAGAGTGAAACCTGCAAAACACGATACAGTCACTTATAGAAAAGATGATAACATGATGGTACTAAGGATAAAAGAAATGTCCATATCCTTTCGACATATCATAACACAGGAAGAAACCGAATAGGACATATAGAAGAAGTTAGAAAACCTATTGTAATTCTGGACTATACAAAAATATGGGAGCCGTTGATCTTGCAGATCATCATTACATTGCAAGCTATGGCTTTACAAGGAAGTCACTCAAATGGTGGAGGAAAATGTTTTTCTGACTTCTAGAAGTGGCAATAGTAAACAGTTACATACTATATAGTATTCAGAGACGTCAAGATGATTTGCACTGCAAAAGTCACCTCAGAGACGAACCCAGCTATTTTTTTTGGGGGGGGGGAAAGCTACAACTAATTTGCCAACTGCCCATTTTTTGTACAACTTATATTTCCTTATGTTTTTTTTTATTTCAGACTTAATCTATAAGTAGCCTAGCGATACAAATATTACGCAAAAGAAGTTTAACTAATCTACATGATGTAGGCGCTAGACCTAAGTTGACCCCGCGCTCTCCTTCGTCTAGAAGCTACTGGATGAGGTAACCATTATAGTTTAATGACCGTGGAGAAAAACAAGATACAATACGATTACGCGAAAGTCGGGGCGCAAGCTCGTGAACGTCCGCACTAGTACAGCTACCGGCCACTTCCCACTTCACATTGTGATACGCAATAGGTAGCATTAAGGGGTCTACACACGATCCAGTGGCAGGGAGCCAGCCTTGTCGCCATGCTTTGATCTCATTCGTAAAAGTGAACTGGTCCGCTGGAATTCCAATTATCTTCAAAGCGTACCAACAATGTTGGGTCCCAGCAGCTGGATCGTCTGTAGTCCCAGATTCTAATTCAGTGTCCTTTAAGAATTCAAGATTTTAACAATTTCTGACCGACAACAATTTGTTATTATTGTTATCTCTCGTTGAGAGTTTGGTAACTGATATTAGTGATACTCAGTATAAACCAACAACCAACGACTTTATAGCTAGGACAAAGCATTGTATTGATAAAGGCAAAAAGGAGTAATATTCTAATATTTCTAATGTAAGACAGTCTTTGTGAATTGTATGCTCTGGCCGTCTACTGGGTCGAACGTCGAATTTCCGCGAGTTGACGAGTTTATTTTGTTGGCCCGTCGCGTAGTCCCGTTGGCTTTGTGCGTTGTCCGTCGACTATTCGGTGGCTCTCACATCAGTCGCATCTAGTCATAAATAATATCAATTAAAATTATTTATAAAAAATGGTCATAGTGACAGTGTCATTTAATTCTTATCAACTCATTATTCGTTTTTTTGCAATTATACCCAATAAAGATTTTTTTACATTTTTGGTGATTTTCCCAACTCAATGAACATTGGGAGGAGAGCGTACCCCCCCATAACCCCCCATGGGTTCGTCTCTGAGTCACCTCAAGTCACTGGTGCAGCAACTTGTCGGAAATGCTCGAAATCCCAACAGATCTAGGAAGGACCGTCCGTCAACATCAGAAACCGAAGAGCGGCTAAATAAATAGCCTCATTTTATTTTCGCAAACGAGAGGAGTAATTCAAAGGATTGTGCAGTTTGTAGCAACCGAAAAGTACGAGAAGGGCGAAGAGAAACTGTTTACTTCTGCGATACCTGCACCCTTAAGCCTGGACTTCATCCTGGCGAATGTTTCAAAAGATATCACACTGAAATAATTACAAACACCAATAAGTATTTTCGTATTATAATAAAAATTGATAATAAATGGAAACAACTTGATAGTATATTTTCACTCCAGTATGTGGAACTTTATTTTATTAATATTAGAGTGGGGGTGGTAAATATTATAAAAAAATTTAAAGCTTTGGTTTCTGGTACATACAACAAATCTCAAATTTCGGACCTTGACTTCTAGTATATACAGCATATCCCAAGTTTCAGGACTCTTATTAGCTTGCTTTACTTATTTTCCACTATTTACCTCCAACCCTTCAACGGAATCATCTCAAAATATAATCTAGTTCCATATGTCGTTATAATATAGACGTGTACCAAATTTCAAGTATATATTTCAATTTAATGTTACATGAAAATCTTTAAATTTGATTTATTATCTCAATTAAAATTTGCGGAAAATAAATGGGACCCAGGAAGAATGCGCATAAAAATAAGATTGGACCGCAAAGGGTTAAAAAATGTTAAACATCTCACTAAAATAAACTTAACATTTCGTTATTTTCAAACTGAAAGTAGTGCAGAAAGTTTCTTTAGTTTCTTAGCCAGGGTATCAATTATTAATTCATAATCCAAATTTTCTAATAAATCCCATTCAACACTCATAATTAGAAATGCTTCTAACCTCTCCTGACGCAATAACGATCTTAAACTACTTAATATAATTTTGAGCTTGCTAAAAACTCTTTCGCAAGACACTTGTGTGCAAAAGAAGGTTAAAAAATATTTATAGGCAATATAAAAATTGGAGTATGCTGCACAGTGAAGATTATATTCATCTAAAATTTTTAGGCCGCAGACAAAACAGCCCGAACAAGAATCATTTAAATTAATATGTTTTTTTTAAATCAGCACCATTTTCATTTTCGTTATCGCTGCTAACAGGCGACTTGAAGCATCTTCATCATCACTATGTACATGTTTGTCATCTTGATTTTGGGCTGATGGTGAGTATGACTGATATTTTAAAAGTTTCAAATTATTAAAATTTTGTGCGAAACTGATAAGCTCATTCTTGATTAAAGATGCACCAAGTCCTGTCAATTGAGATATTGTCGTGAAAAATTAATTGTTCAGGTGCAGTTTGAATTTCTTTAAAATTTCGTGGATCAAAATAATAAAATTGTTTGTAGGTGTTTTGGTGATTTAAAAATCTGTTTTTTTAATCTTTGTGTAACTGTTAACCAACGGATAGTCTACGTTCAGCCATCGCATAGTCAAGTTACACGTCATAAAATTCTTGTATAACCTGTAACGATATATGTAATAAAGATACCATAAATATAAAAAATTGTGTTATTATTGAAGTACACAACACTGGCGACGAGTCTGTAAATTTATGGTACGCATGCAACAGATGTCTTAAAAATAAAAATTGTCAGAAAGAAGTTCGTCCACGTGTTAGCTGTTTCCGGTAGCCATCATGGCCATGACAACGAGTCACGTATTTTCCGATTTTCATCAAGAGATAGAAGACTGGCAAATCTATGAGGAAGGGCTAGAACAACATTTCTTTGCCCATGAGGTAAACGAAAATAAAATTGCAATCTTACTAAATTCCATAGGCCCAATGACGTACAAGTTGCTACGGGACCTCCGTTTCCCTCAAAAACCAAAAGAAAAAACCTTTGAACAACTGTGTAACCTTTTGTCCAGCCAATTTAAATCTCAAGCGCCTGGTGCGAGAGAAGAAAGTTTTATTTCTTGAGCCAAGCGGAGGGTGAACAGGTGAGCGAGTAGTATGCACGTGTTAGAAGTGCAGCCGTAACTTGTAATTTTGGGGCAGAGCTTATGAAAATATTAGGTTACAGTTTTGTCTGTGGTCTATCCAATGGAAAAATCGTTGATAGGGTATGCGAAGAGAAAGAAGATGCGAAGTTGGAAGATCTAGTGGCTTTGGCAACGAAAGTAGAAAATGTAGCCAAGACAGTAAACGTGAACCTCATTTCAAATTTCCCGCAGAATAGGAGAGCTCGAGTGCAGAAAAGTGGAAATAGTAACACTGGTGGCAATACTGGCGGCAACATACAGCGCTGACATTCAAAAGCGACGGAGCGTCAAACCTCAGATGGTATACGTCACTTCTCATCAACAGAGGGCGCGCGACATCAACGCCACCAGTCAAATGTTAGAGGAAGAAGAAACGGTAATACAGGAAACTTTAATTATGTCAAAAATGTCAAATGTAAACATTGTAATAAATCTCACAATAATGTTTGTTCTTACAAGAATTCTAGGTGTAATGTGTGTAACAGAACTGGGCATATAGCACGAGCGTGTGGTAATAATAAAAATGTTAACTTCATTCAAGAAGACGATGATGACTTATTTTATTTTAATAACGTAGACTCAAAAACCATATTAGACATGTATCAGATTGGCGCGGTTTCCGAGAATCCATTCAAAATTTCTGTAGAAATAAACAATTTTAAGCTCAAAATGATCATTGATAGTGGGGCAGGACTAAGCGCTTTAAGCAAAAATACATATCTAAAATATTTTTCTGATTTTAGGTTGAAAAACGATGGTATGCTACTAAGCTGGTAACGCATTTAAACCAGAAGGTTACTTCTTGGCCAATGTAAAGTACAAAAATGTATCCAGACAAGTCAAACTAGATGTAGTAAATAGTGGTTCCTCTGACGTGCTAGGACGTGACTGGATCGGTACATTTAATGTTAAAATTGGGATGGTAAATCAGATATCAGTTAACCAAGAGGTTGAAAAATTGGTAAAAAATTCCCAACAGTCTTTACTGACAAACTGGGTGAGTACAAAAATTTGTTTAAGGTTAAAATAAAATACTGTCCCGGTGTTCATGAATCATCGGAACGTCTCACTTGCGTACAAAGAAAAAGTAAACGAAGAGTTAAACAAGCTGGAGAGAGGTGTTGTCGAGCCCATAGACAACAGTGAATGGGCAACACCTCTGACACCAGTGTTAAAAAGCAATGGACAACTAAGGTTATGTGGAGATTACAAGGTAACTGTGAATAAACATCTAGAGGATGTGAAGTACTCCCTTCCCAAAGTAAAAGAAGGTTTTAATAAATTAAGTAAAGGTAAAAAGTTTTTAAAGTTAGATTTACAACTAGCATACATGCAGTTTAGTATGGATCCTGAATCAAGTAAAATCCTCACATGGAACTCTGAACGTGGCCTGTATAGAATAAGTCGAATGCCATTTGGTATTGTATGTGCTACGAGTATTTTCCAAAGAGAAATGGAGAAGCTATTTAAAGGTATGGATTTTGTTGCAGTTTTCGTAGATGACCTGGTAATCTCTGGTGATACGGATGAAAATCATTTGGAGAATCTGGAAAAGGTATTAAACAAACTGGAGGAAGCTGGTTTAACTGTAAAAAATGAAAAATGTGCCTTCTTCCAGGATGAAATTGAATATTTGGGATTCGTTATAATGAAAGATGGATTTTAGAAAAGAAAAAGTCAGAGCAATATTGGATGCACCCTAACCAAACAATCAGTCCCAAGTAAGGTCATTCACAGGATTGGTAAATTATTATCATAAATTTATAGCTAATGCAGCAGACATTTTGACACCAATGTATGATTTATTAAAAAGTAATCAAAAACCTGTTTGGTCACAAGAATGTCAGGAATGTTTTACCAAAGCAAAAGAAATTATAGCTTTAGATAGTTGTCTAGTACACTTCGATTCAAAATTACCAATTGTAGTTACGACCAAGGCATCACAAAATGGCGTTAGTGGTGTTCTATCACATATTATTAACGGAGAGGAGCGCACAGTCACCTGTGTGTCTCGTACTTTAATGCCCCGTGAAGAAAAGTTAAGTACTATCGTGCGGGAGGCTCTTGCGATCTACTTTACTGTAAATAAATTGTATCATTATCTGTGGTAATTTCTTCATACTGCGGACAGACCACAAGCCATTAGCAGCTCTTTTTGGTGAACATCGCAACATTCTACAAATAAACTTCAAAGATGGGCAATTTTTCTCTCGTCATTTAACTACAAAATTGAATATATAAAAGGGTCAGAGAACTCTGTCGCTGACTACATGTCTAGAGCATCAGTGAACACCATTGTAACATACGAAGAAGCTGCAGGTAGAGCATCATATATAGAGTAGAGTAGGGTAGCATTTATTGATGTATTATACATACAGTATTTTACACAAGTCAATAAGTACATGAACAAGAATATATAAAAAATATAAAATGTATAGGGACAAAATACGAAATTTGTACATATATACATATACGTATATATAGTCACAACAATTTTGAGTAATAAGTATACAACATAACAATAACAATATACTTCACCGAATCGGTAGAATCTTGGCCAATAGACAATCAGATGGTGAGGAAAATAACCAAATTAGATGGAGACCTAACAGAAGTTATCAGATACGTGAGTAAAGACAAACTACATATGTAAAAACATTTTGCCTTATTTTCATAGACGTATGGAGCTTTACATAGATCATGAAATCTTGATGTGGGGCCACAGAATAGTAATGCCTAAACAGCTGCGACAGCAAACTTTGGAGCTACTGCATGCCAGACATCCTGGTGTAGTTCGCTGTAAGTCTTTGGCTAGATCTGCGGTATACTGACCTAGAATAGATACAGAAATTGAAGAGCTAATAAAAGGCTGTATTCCTTGCTTGAAACCCGACAAGATCTGCCAAAAATGAACGAAACCCCCTGGCCAAAAAAGAGTAAAATATTTGAACGCATTCATATTGATTTTTGCCAAATAAAGAACAAACAATGTTTGGTGTTAGTCAAAAGCTTTAGAAACTGAGAAAAAATTTCGGTCAGTTTTTGTAAGTTTCGGCTTACCCGTGACAGTGGTTAGCGATAATGGACCTCTATTTACATCAAACCACCTTCAAAGTTTCTTTAACAAAAATGGTATTAAACACGTAACCAGTCCTCCTTTCCATCCTATGAGTAATGGCGCAGCCGAGAACAACGTCAAGACATTTAAAAACAAGATTAAAGCTGCTGTAGAAGATCCCAGAAATGATCCTGACCATCACCATCACCTGATTTCACGATTTTTGATAACCTACCGTAACACTCCACATGCAAGTACCCAAAAATCACCGTCGGAACTAGTGTTCAAAGGAAAAATCAGAACAACTCTCGCTTCTGAAGGAAAACCCAGAATGTCAAGAAAACCTTTCGCAACGAGATTACAAAGGTAAGAGCAAAAGGTACCGAGAGTTTCAAATAGAAGACAGCGTCATGGTACGAGATTATCGTACCATCAACCGAAAACTATGGACTGAGATGTAGATCACAAAAAGAATTGGAAAAAGTACGTACCTCTTTGTATGGTAGACTCAGGACATGTGTGGAAACGCCACGCAAATCAAATAATTCATTGTTTTGCTAAAGCGGGACATTCTGGTGCAAACAATGACACCGATTACTCCTTTATCAAAACCCCAGTTAAAATCGTAGTAGGGCAAGTCAATGTTGATCCAGGCACGAGTAGTAGGTCTGCAGAAAATTTAATAATTCTTCCTACAAAACTATCTAGTAGCTATACCATAAATAATGACGAGTATCATTCAGAAATAATATTCTAATCCTATCAATGTATCACATAACGATAGCTTTATTTCAGCAAATTCCAGTACCTCGGACTCCTTCCAATCACCTAGGGAAAATGTAAATTACGAAATTTCCAGTAAAAATGATTCAAAATGTAATTCTGTTTTGTCTAGTCGAACCGTTGGACGTAGGAAAATACTTTCCAGATTTAAGGACTATTTAGTCGGGGGAGAGGTAAAAGAACTTGACGACGCATGTTGTCATGTATTAGTTAAATTATTTTATTGTGACGATGACTTGTTAATGTTTGTTATTCTGTGTTACGTTAAGTACGTTCTTTTACAAATAACTGTATTTTTCGTATTCGTGTCATATACAGTATCGGAAGATTTTGGATTTGGGTGGCAAGCATAGTTTCAACGGCTTGAGAGACCGCCTACAATAAAGGAGTGTACCAGTGCTCTAGTAGAGGGAGCAAATAATGACGCGCTATTAAGAAAACACGTACATCATTGCTATTAAAAATTTCAGTACCATTTATTCAAAGGAAGGATGTAGTTGGTTCTGTTCAGTATAGGTAATATTATTACGTGCTTTAATAACTAAAATTATTTAACTCGTTATACTTTCAAAACGAGTCAAATAATTCTTTATATTTCCCGCAGACAGAGCTGCCCACGTACATGTGGTGGGGAAAGCAGGTGGCATGGGTAGGATGTGTTATACAATAAAAAAGAATAGCCTAGTTGCTTCGCTCTCGCTTGCTCTCATTGCCGACCCAAATGAAACATTTTCTGACACTGTATATGACAGGGTTGTTTTAATCAGATGCGTGGGGTTTGATATTTCTTGGAAATGAAATGTGCAACAAAATAAAAGTACAAACTTCACGCTAAATTTTATGTTGAATTAATTCACAGGATGTTAGTAGAAATCACTGCCATATGACATAATTCCTAATATTAAGCATATTTGTTGGGTCATATAAATTACAAAATCACATGTATATTTTTTTTTATTGTATAAATTCTTTACTGTAACAAGTAACATTGCTGACTGATATATTCCATATGTGATAATTGTAATAAGTATGGGGGAGTGTTATGTTGGCAACATTAGTGTACCGCACATGCGGAGAGGACCGGAACCAACGAACAGTCTACGTTCAGCCATCGCATAGTCAAGTCACACAAAATTCTTGTGTAACGATATATGTAATAAAGACACTATAAATATAAACAATTGTGTTATTATTGAAGTACACAACAGTAACTTCTTTAATCACAAGCACACACAAAAAAAATAGGTTCAAACCCAGGAGACCGACATATCATTGCCAAAGGATTTTCGGGCGCTGAACACGATGCTTAAGGGCAAATTTCGGAGATAATCGCAATTACTTCCACATCCAGTGGAAGCATAATAGTAACGACAAAAAAATTTTTTAAAATTTTTATTGTTCAAATAGGCTTAAAATGTAATGAAACGTCGAGATTTTAAGTTTGAGCGAAAAAAATTTCTGTCTGCCGGTCTGTCTGTAACTTTTTTTTTGTGCGCACGTTTACTCTGGAACCGTTTAAGATATTGACTTGAAATTTGCTACACATATGTACTTTAACGAGTTCTGGAACTAGATTATATTTTCATCTTGTTCCATACAAGGGTTGGGGGGTAAATTGGGTAAAATTGGGTTAAATCAAGCACGTAAGAGTTCATAAAATTGGTATTTAGTATATATAAGAGAAGCTAAGGTCTCTTAGCCACCCCCATTACCACCCCCAACCCATTATTAAAGGGGATGAAAAAAAAGTGATTTAGTGTATGTACAAGAACTAGAAACCTCAAAATATTTTTTTACTTCATCCACCCCCACTACCATCCCCACCCCACTACCCATGTGAGGTATCGTTTTATGGGTTTTTGGGGTAGAGGATTTCAAATATTATATTATTAAAGTTTATGGAACTTATTTCCAAATACAAAGTTTTTTTGTTGTGAGTGACTTCGATAGAGAATCTGGATGTGGAAGTAGTGATTCCTTGGGCAGCGGTTTTTTGGCCAAACATTAAACTTAAAGTGATTTTAACATACATGCCGACCAAGTATATCATTTCCGTAGTATTTTCACGCGCTGAACACGATAAAAATAGTGAAATTTATTTTTGACATTCAGATTTCAATAAAAATCCATTTTTTTTGTAAAACTGGCCAAAAATAGGTTTAAAGTGATTTTGGGACCGCTATTGTTTCAGTGTCTCAAAATACTATAGAAATGATATATCTGGCGAAAATTTCGGAAAAAAATCAGTTTATGGCCCATTTTCAGGCCATTTTTCTACAAATAGATTGTATTTTCATAGAAATCTAAAGGTCACGGGTAAATTTTACCAATTTCATCATGTTCAACGGATGAAAATACTACCAATATGATATATCTGGTCAATATAGAAAAATCACTATACGTTAATAGAGTACCAAAAATTCAAAATCTTACTACAACTAGTTCTCTGGGTGTACCATGGGTGTATTTACCTTCCACATAAAAATGCCGGCCATATGGAAATGAATGTTTCATATAATAAGCGTAATCGTCCAAAATATTTATTGATGAAAGGTCTGCAGTCCTCTCATAATAAAGCTCCTTAATGTGATACCATCATCATAGAATAAACTGTTTTTTTTTTAATTTAGACATGATGTTTTACAAACGCCACATTGGATTTATTGTATAACCATATTGCAAGGCACGATAACGAGTCTCTTGGTACCCCATTCATCAAAATCCATCCAGTAGTTTATGTTCATCGAGGGAATAAAGAAAGATACATAGAAACATAAAATATTATTCTCCTTTGCGAGAATAGTTAGGTAAAAACTAATGTTCAATGGATAAAAATTCTAACAAGAAAGTTATATAAAATTGATTAGGCCTAACGGGGATACCACTATAAAAAAAATGCGTCGGGAACTCTGCCCCTGTGGTGATGAGGAAACGAGTTTACTCTTTGAATTACTTCCAAGTTACTTGTATATTGTAGTTTATTAAATCTGCAACACAAGCATACCTATAGCAATGTTAGTGGAAATGTTTAATGCCGTCTCATCCATTTTCCGAGCATTGTTAGAGTACCTTGAATACTATAGTCATTTTACTTATAGTCGGTATGTTAAAGTTTATTTCATATTTACATCACTTTCCACTATTTACCCGAAAACTCGTATTTGGTGATGATTAGATATAAACAAGCTTTATTCCTTAGGCTTACGTACCTACATGGTAAATTCGCGTTAAATCTCGAGAACTAGTCCTAGTAAGATTTTGAATTTTTGGTACTCTATTAACGTATATACATAAACACAATTTGAAAGAATTACGGAGATTAACCGATGAAATTTTGAATTACGGGACGATTTAAAAAAAAGTTTTTCGCCATTTGTCCTGTGTTTTATCTTTTGTATCACCCTGTGGATCCCTCTAAAATTATATATATTTGGAATCAGCTGTCAATGGACAATCAATATATATATTGAAATATACAGGGCGTCTTATTAGAATGAGTCACACGTGTTTCCACATTTTTTACTCGCCATGTATAAAATATACAAATTGTGAATTTCGGTAATTATGAAACAGTACATTTTATTTCAAAAATAGTTTTCTCAAAATTTTGTTGTTTCAGCATAAACACATCGATTTTAAAAATGCAGTTCATGTTATTGGTGGCTCACCCTGTATATAAACGCATATTTTTATCACAATATATATATATATTATCTGAAGTTACAGGAATATTCGCGAAAAAAAATTAATCGAATCCTTCAATTGCCATGAATATATTTTATAAAAATAGACACTTTTTAACTTTAACACCCTGTATCTTAAAAACTAGTCATAGGATTAGATTGGGACCATGTTACTTTTAATGAGGAGATCGAGATCTATAACATTCTAAACATTCAGAAAATTTAACCAAGAACCATTTTATATAAGAAAAAGTGCGGGGTTCTTTAAACTATGTTTAAACGGTTAGATATTGCCGCAAAAATTTTCGGGCTATTCTATTGGCTATGATCTAATAGCGTAATCGCAGATTCTAATTTGTGCTTGAAGAAACGAGTGCTACGTTGCCATGTTTCGATAAATAATGTAAGATATTCTGTATTGTATTGTTATACGGAATCCTCTGTAATATTACAACTCTGTATTAGCAAGTTATCAATCAGCCTTAAAAATATATAGAATATTTATTTGCTCTGTATTTGAAAGTGTTGAAAATTAATATTAAAAATTATTTCAGACAGTTGTGCATTCTTTTTTAGAAATGTGGCAACGTAGCTGGTTACTGTAAAATGTGAAATGCCCCGTTTTTGGAGGTTTGTTTTTGTTTGTGTCAGTCATAAAGAATTTGGACTGTTGTTTATTATTTTGTGATGTCTACAATGCCTTTAAAAGTATGTTTTCTACCGTCTTGCCAAAATAATAGTGAAAATAACCATAAGAAGCTATTTATAATGGTTCCCAGAAAAAAAGAAATACGTCAAAGATGGTGTTCGTCAGTAGGAATAAAATATTTATCAAAGCCTAATATATATTGCTGTGAGGATCACTTTGACGTAAGTAGAAATGATATTATATTTTGTTACTATTTAAAATGTATTTTAGTTAGAAAAAGATATGAAGAACTGGGTAGAGTATAAATTAATGGGATCCAGAGTATATATGAGAGAAAACGTGGTGCCTCACAAATTTCTAAAGAACCCCATACCAGCTCATCGGAAATTTACTTCTCAGCTTTCTTTACCTGCAAGAAAAAGAAAACTCCAATCGCTTGATAAATTGGGGGATAAAATGAAAAGAAAATTTTATTTTGAGGATCCTTCCACTTCATCAAATTTAAAAACTGTGGAAAATGTACTGACGACATCTGCTGAACTTTCTACACCATTAAAAATTATTAAAATTGTGGATAATGTTAAATCACCATCTGGTGATTTTGATGTAACGCCGTTAGAGGAAAAAGATGATTCTAAGGTAAAACTGGGTGGGGTTGATTTAAGCAATGATCAATTGTATTATATTGTGGGTGATGTTCCTTCAGTGGTTCAACTCGATAAGAAAATTCAAACAAATATAAGGCCAAAAGTTCGAACCGTTGGTATTAATACTCTAGAAAAAATGGTAGTGTCCTGCTCAACTTCAACCGAGCCATTTTAAGACGAAAACTAAGCTCTCATTTAAATTTATCACCTACTACCTCGTTTACTAGCAGTAGTAACGTTGCCATGGAATCACCTTTTAAAATTCCATCCAGAAGTGACAACTATTCTGAGAGTGATAAGACAGAATAAACGTAGAGCAGATCTGGTAGCCTATATTAGACGATCGAAATATCAGCTGGAAAGAAATAGTAGATTTTATTTAGGATTACCACAGGATACTTATTTTATAGTAAATTTAGTCACAAAATATGTGCCTGTGAAATCTATAGAAATTCTTGTTAATCAAGGCGTTTTAGTTGTAAAATTGACTTCTGTGCGAAAAAAATTTTTTTATTGTGTTTATTTGGACGTCTTGAATAACACTTGGTAGTTATGCCACGATACACCTGGAGGATTTCGTGAAAGGCGCGTCGGAAGGTCGCGGAAATCGCGGATTCGCGATTAACTCAGTTTTTATGGCCCAAACGGCCCCTGTTATAAAAATTGTACATCTGTAAATTCTCTACCTTAAAGATCCTATACATTTTTTTCGTACGCCTAACCGTTTTGGAGATACTACGCGGACTAAGTGAAAAATGAAACATTTAGTTCTATTCTGAACAAATATATGACCTATGTACTAAATCATGGTTCCAGTACTGTTGTCGTATTCGACGGCTATTCTGACAACACAAAAAACATAAAAGCCATGGAACAGCGACGACGAACCGCACTTGTTTAGTCATCCTGTTCAGTTTGTTTCGATGAAACCGTGGAAGTGCAGATGAACCAGGAGAAGTTCCTAGCTAATAGCTCGAATAAAAAGCAGTTAATTGAAAAGCTTATGAAACAATTAAATAATGTCTACATTGGAGTCAAACAAGCCTGGGATGATGCCGATGTCCTCATTGTTGAGACAGCAATTGAACAATCAACCCGCCATCGTTGGAGAAGATATATGGGTGTTTTTCTACTAATGGGAAAATTTGTGCCCAGAGGAAACTAAATGTCAAAAAATACAAAATACTAATATTTTTTTCATTAAAATTAAAGTAAATGATTGGTTATGTCGACCCTATATTCTAAGGTATAACTACAAGTTGCCGAAATTTTCAAATTTTATGGAAATAAAGTTAAATTGTCAGTACCCTGGTGTGTCCCAAACCTGAAATCAAAGATACCAACTGTTGTGAATATTACATTTTCTTTTTATTCCAGGGTTGGCATGATTAAAACAAAATGTTTTAAACAAAGTGTTTAAAACATGTTTAAAACATCGCATGTGTTTTAAAGAAATGTTTAAAACATATTTAATACAAAATGCAATGTTTTAAACAAGTGTTTAAAACACAGTGCGATGTTTTAAATAAATGTATTATTTTGGAGTTTGCGGAAAAGCAGGAAAAGTGCCGATGATGGTCCATTCCGATAAATAATTCCGATATAGTGGTTACGTGCACTAAACTGAGCATTTTATTTGCAGTGCTGTAAAATCCTTTTAAGAGCGCCATCTGACATCAACTAGTAGTAACAGACATAGTGTGCCTGGTACCATTTAATCTTAGTTGAATATAGTTTTAAATGTTTTAAACCTGTTTTAAACACGTTTTAAACATACCTTCAAAAATTAAAAAAAAACCTGTTTTAAACAAAAAAAACTGTTCAAAACAAAAAAAACTGTTTTTTTGTTTAAAATGAAAAAAAACTGTTTTTTTTCCAACCCTGTTTTATTCATTATTATTATTACTCAAACTATTTTATGATAATGTTTGTTGGCAATGTACATTGTTATATGATCTTTTTTGAAAATTATCGTATGTAATATCACTAGTGCTTAAAATTTTATCGAAAATTTTTTCGAAAGCGTGTTGCCTGGTAATATAAAGAGTGCAAATTGGCAGTTTATTATCTGATTAAATCCCGACCGCTTTAGCGGGAGGGATTTAATCTTTGATAATAAACTGCCAATTTGCACGAGTTATATTAACTAGGGGCGACTTAGCTTGAGAAAAAATTTTTAGATAAAATTTAAAGCACGAGTGGTATTTGTGGAGAATATTTCACGAATAAATAATTCATTAAGTACATCTTCAATATTATGTTTTCTCATTAACTGCCTTCAGACGTTTTCTTGTCACTTTTTGGAGTTTACTGACCTTTATTTTCAATTTCATCATTAATTTGATATACAGAAATATTTCCAAACCGACTCATATCGTCAAAACAGCAAATCTGAAACAAACGCAGTAGAAACAACGTAGATTCGCTATATTTTAAAATAATCTAGTGACATTTCCATGGCAACTAGTAAATAAAACGAGTTGAAACCTTAGATATTATAATATATAGACTGGCTTAACACCTTTCAGGCGTTTCTGAGGTGCAATACGACGAGGAACGATAGAGAGAGCACTACTTTAGTACCGATATCTCGCCCAAATAAAATATACACCCATGGTTCCGAGATTGACATAGAGAGCGCCATCTAGCGCTACAAGTTATATTCCATAATAAATAAATGTTCATCGACTCATATTTACGTATTTAATCCTTACTTTTAACTTACGAAGTTTATGAATTATGTTGAGGTTTGCTTTGTTAAGCAAAGAGAATTTTAAATACAACAAATTATAATGTTTGATGCACAGCTTTGATTCAAAGAGTTACTTTTTGGTAGATTACCATATGTAAGTATTATACATTTTTAGTTTGTTCCAGAGCGAATGTGTACTTGACATTTATAATAAATGATTTGCTTACCTTTGTAACTACGTTATTGAGCTATTGAAAGCTGTGCTTGCCTTGTTCCTGTATTATGAGCTATATTAAGTACAATCTTTGTGTGTAATTGTTACCTGATTGAACACTAGGAAAACTGAAATAGTTACAGATAGGCAAAAGTTACAGCCTATATATTTCAGACAAGATTCGCTTTGGAATTGAGGTGTGTTTTTGTTTGCTACTACATAATACAATATTACAATTTACAAGGTAAGTACGTTAACAATTACTTAGTAATAAGCTAGAGAAGATATTTATAGATAAAACTTAAAAGCTCGACAAAAAACGTCAAAAAATTTTCGCATATTTGCCGCTGCAGCGACCTAAAAAATTAGAGCGATAAATTTTGCATGTTGGTCCTGTTAAAAGCCGATCTAGCTTGAATTACCACTAATAATGACGTTTGATTGGTGCAATGTTCTGAAAAAACGGGCTCTCATTGGCTATAGCGTTAATGAGTGAAATAATCATCTCAAAATACTGCATAAAACATTGTCCTACACTTTTTGACGTCAGGCCCCAGCCAGATTTAAAAATCTATTGGAAGCGAATCTACGTTTGGATTAACCACGTAGGTATGCTAAACTGAACGCATCCAACATGAAGTTTGTACAAATGAAACATGACGTTTTGGCGCTATTTTGTTTAGTAGTGAATCGGTCTTTGGTACTAAGCAGACGTGTCTGGACCACTCAATAAATCAATTCTCTGGTTAGCTTTTTTGGGTTTAATTTTCTCGATTTGAATTATTGTTCAGTTATTATACATTTTATAAACAAAAATATACTACTATTGCCACTAGTGGATTGCGTAATTATTGTAACTTTTTTAATAACGATCGATTCTTAACGAATTTGTCAGTACCCTGTCGTCAGCCCCCTGCCAAAAAATAATAATAAATTAATAATTACCTAGTTTTTAGAATAATTAATATAAAAATCGACACAAAAATTGATATTCTGAAGATATTCCACTGAACTCTACTATATAAATGGAAGGTCAATATCTATACCAATTTTTACGTGAAATTGATCCTCGCGCAAGTATGGCGACCTTAAAGCGGAGCGCAATCCCACTACAAAATACGTCAGAGCCGGTCTTATTGTTACTGCAACTGTTTAAAACCCGGGACTTTGCAACGATTCTTGTAACACAGTACCATACAAGATTGCACCATATTGTCTCAATTAACTGTTTATAACAGTCACAAAATATATTTCACAAAATAATCAATTTATAACAACTTTACATAAATAACAGAAATAAACAAAGAATAAAATGAGTGACACCGACTCTGGAAATTACATCTAATCCAAGACTTACGCTATGGAATCTATGGGAAACGAATAAAACACAGAATCGCGTCAGCGCATAACTTCGGTAGACAGCCGTTTGGTTCAAGCACAGATATCAATTTCTCTACTGCGTCGACGCGTGGCTTTATATTTCAAGTTTTAATCTGTGGCGTAATTGCCGTATTTTGTTCACGCGCATATTTCAGAAAAAGAAAAATTAAAACGAATTAATAAATAAACTCCTGCAGTTACCTATATTGGCCTTCCATTTATAATAGTAGAGTTCAGTGAGATATTCTTAAATTCTTAAGAACCAGATATTAGATTTTTTCATCTTTTTGATTTAGAATTGTTTTCTTTTTTGAGAATTTTAATTTTTGTTTCAAAAGAGTTTTGTTGATTTATGTTACTCTAGAAAATAATAGACAACTTTAAATATAATAATTTACTATAATTTCTTTAATTTTTGTTCCACAAAGTCAATTTAATGGGCAAGGGTCTCAGTACCCTGGAATCATATTATAGTAAATCGCAAATAAAATGAATACTGCTGGAGAACTTGACTGGCCCTTCATAATAGAGGAAGAGTTAGACTGTACCTTTATATTAAAGTAGTGTTATCCCCTATTAATTAAAAAAAAATCCTCGGACAAACGTGTATGGGCAGATTTTCCGTTAGTAGAGAAACACCCATATTGATTTGTTGGTCATTTTACTTGGGCGCATAACTTCTAGCAGTAATATCATTTTCAAAAAACCAGGAAAAGGAAAAGTGGACACAAAACATTATTCTACTGACAGCATGTACAAATATCCAAATTGCTTAAAGCATATTTTGTTTTTGCACGCCCTGACAGGATGCGATACCACCTCCGCCTCGTTTCACAAAGGGAAAACTCAAGTGTTCAAAATGTTTGAGAAACGGCCCGGATTTACACCCTGCAGCACGTGTTCATGCAAGAAAATTGCCCTTTGGACGAACTGACTTGAAATGGAATGAAGATTATCCTTGCAATATACGGTGCTCCCAAAATGGAAACTTCCATATAGACAATTGCCGATATTTAACATTTACCAAATCTACAAAACTTTCAACAGCTGTAAAATTATCATCACTTCCTCCAACATCTACAGCAGCTCAACAGCATTTATGTAGAGTGTATTATCAAGTTAAAACCTGGTTGGGAAACGACGTTGATCCTGAGCAGTGGGGCTGCATTAGGAAGAATGATATTTTGCAGCCAGTACCAACGCAGTTACTACCAGCACCAGATATATTGTTAAATTCAATTTTTTGCAACTGTACGAAGGGTTGTGCTGGAAAATATAGCTGTAGGAGAGTAGGACTGAATTGTTCAACAGCTTGTGGCCACTACCACGTTCACTCCTGCTTGAATACCGCACCTATAATTGCTATGAATGACGAAATGGACGACGTAGAATCTTATCAGAATGAAAGTAATGACAAAGATTTGTCATTGGATGATAACATTTCAGATACCGAAGGAGTCGGAAATATTGACTAATTTAACATCCGGCATGGATTAGGCCCCCTGGGGAAACCATGTAAAAAAAAGTGCGCTGAGCATTCTACCTCCAAGGTGGTGCGGAAATGAATGCGTTTTTTGACTTATTCACTGTAAATAAATGTAAATAAAATGTATAAGACATTCTGGTAGAGAATAAAGATCACCGAGCTCTATAACAGCAATATTTAATTTCCATTCTGAGACATGGAAAGCAAGATAATTGCGCAATATGTGATGCGAAAAAGGTTTGGCGGAACTAAATGCATTTTTCACTTAGTCCGCATCGTATCTCCAAAACGGTTAGGAAAAAATGTATAGGTAAAGAATTTACAGATGAACAACTTTCATAATAGATGTTGTTCCCGTTTGGGCCATAAAAACTGAGTTAATCGCGAATCAGCGGTTTCTGCGACCTTCCAACGCTGTTTTCATGAACTCCTCCAGGTGTATCGTAGCGTAACTACCAAGTGTTATTCAAGATTCAATAAACACAATGGAAAAAATTTTTTTTGTAGGGCACGAATTTGGCAGCAAAAGTCTAAAAAACGCTTGGAGTAGTTGAATGATGCCAATTCAAGGTTAAGTGATGATTTTGATTTATCTGTTTCATATATAGGAAGAATATTTAATAAAACGGTACCGTTGTTGGCAGGATTATTTAAAAAATTAATCATTTGGCATCCTTCCGAATACATACAAGCATTACTACCTATTCCTTTTTGGTAAGAAAACTACAGTGATTGTTTGAAATCGAAATTTCATCGGATCCAGTGAAGCAAGCATTAACCTGGTTGCAATATAAAAAGTGCAACACTGTGAAGTATCTTATATCTGCAGAACCTCACGGTTTCACTAATTTGATATCGACTGGTTATGGAGGACGACCAACAGATAAAATGATCTTTGAAACATCAGGATATGTAGATGTAATACCTACTAATTCACATATAACGACTGATCGTGGATTCAAACAAGTAGCAAGCGTCTTGGCTAGAAAAAAATGCATCTTAATTAGGCCACCTACTGTTAGTACATCTGAAAAAAAGTACAAAAACAGAAAAGAAAGTAAGAGAATAGCAGCTTTACGCATCTATATAGAAAGAGTTATAAGACGTATAAGAGAATTTCGTACGCTTAAAATGCATTCTTGTATTAATCATAATGTACTACATCTACTTGATATATTATTATAATAGCATGTGGCGTTATAAATACACAAGACTTAATAATACAGTAGTTAGTTAGAGTTTCATTGTATTCTTTAAACTGGTTTTAAAATGTGTGATAACTTTTTATTATTATTATTTTTACTTTGTTATACACTTCATTATATCATGACAACAGAATGTTCATATGTTTTAATTACACTTTTTTTAAATATTTCTCTTTCATTATTTACAAAAGTTATACGTACTGATATTTTGTTTTACATATATTACAGTCTTTATATGTAACAAAAAGGTTTTCTTAACGCTTCTCAAGTCACCGAGGTAACTTCTTGAAAATCCAGTATTTTTGATTTTGTATTAGGTAAAGAGAAACGTGTCGGCAGTGTCTTCAGATGTAGTACCTAATAATGATATAATAATACTTCTAAATGTATATTTTAAATATTTCAAAGAAAAATTATTGTTCTGAGATTTCATTAGATGCAGTAAAATATGAATTTCTACAGAACAGATATAACCTATAGTTATGTGAAGCAAACTTAAATGTACAATAACATTATTTTTTGGGCTCCATTAGTGGCTATAAAGTAGGTAAGGTACTAAGGAGAAAAAAATTACATATTCTCTTCTTATGCTACTATGCTACTAAACACTATATGTACAACAAAGTGCTAGTAAAACAAGCTAAAAACGTACTCTTCGCCAAATTTACTGAGCTTTTTATATAATTGTTACACAGTCTATAGGACACTCTTCGCAGTTTTCTTGTAAATAATGTCAGTTTTTGTGATACCAACTTTGTTGTGAAAAGAAATATGAAAAAAAAAAAAATCCAACCTGTCTGGGATTTGAACATACGATCTTTGCAAGCCAAAATTTTAGCCACTGCACCACCATTACTGGAAAAATTGAATGTCTGTAGTGTATAATACAATGCAATACAATTTTATTCATCTTTTAAGCTACATCAAAAGTGCAGATAAGATAAGTCAGGTACAATAGTAAAATCTAATAGTAGATAGTAAAATACATTGAATAATAAAATAACATAAATAAAATGATTAAAATAGTTGGAGGTTCATTAATTAGTAAGAGAGTGTAGAGGTTCCATTAATGGCCTGGATGAACTCATCAATGGTGTAAAAACAATTTGAGGAAAGATATTCTTTTAATTTACATTTAAATTTAAGGAATGGTAAGCATTTCAGGTCTATTGATAACAGGTTATACAGACGGGTGCCTAAGTATAACAAGTGATTTTTCATATTTAGTGTGAAAATGTTTGTTTTGGTATATGTCATTTTTCCCTTTGGTGTTGATTGTGTGTATGTTAGAATGTTTAGTTAGTACAGTTTTTTTTCCATGAATGTGTAACAGAATTTTTAGTAAATATATGCTAGTGACTGTTATAATCTTTTTTTCGCAGGGAGCGGCCTTAAGTTAATTTTAACTAATAATCAAATACAATCAATTCATCTTATTCAAACAATTACAATTAAAGCCAAAATATTAAAAAGAAATATATTGAAAACAACAAAGCGCCTATTGTGCTTTAAAAATCCATTTCAAATTTCCATCGGCGCCAGTGACAATTTGATTTCAAACTTCACTTTCAATAAACGTTTACAGTTTTGCTATATTTTTGTTCACTTGAAAAAATTGTGGAGAATAAAAGAAAAATAATTCAAATAGTAATCAAAGACATTTAATTATTTCTTCTGTTTGAAACAATTACAATACATTTTATCTAAATGAAAATAGTAAAAAGAAACACATTAGACGCAATGAAATGCAAATTTTACTAAAATAAAACATTTCAAATTCTTAGCAATGCTGTTAAAGAAATTTTAAATATTTGTTTCCGTTTCAAATGAATTTTAAATTAGGATTTCGATCACAAAGTGAGCAAAAAAATTTTTTTCAAATGCCTGCAGTTTTACTCAAGTATAAGTTCCACACTGATAAGAAATTACCTAGTTTTTTTATATTTATTGACGTTCTACTTCTGGCCATACTAATATAGTCCTAGTCCTAGGTAAAAAAATTATTAACACATATTTTAAAATACAAGTATATTAATGAGTTCTCTTTTTGGTGCTGCATCTTTCAAAGTAAAAATAAAACCCATGTTCCATTTTTACAGAAGTGCACCTGGACTGATTTATAGATTAAAAATGAGTCATTGCATGTACATAAATTTCCAAACACGATTGTAGAGTGCAAAAAAATTTAAACTTAAATTTATCAGATTTAGATTCTTAAAAATAAAGTAATAAACTATGCGAAATACATTTCAAAATTTATAATGGCATAATATTTTTAGTTTGATGAACCAAAGTCATTTTTATAATTTGAATGTAGGTGTTGTGAGAATTAAAGTGTTAGACTTTCTTTTAAATGTTCCAGTATTATTAGCAAAGAAAGTCTTATTTCAATCGTATAGAAAAATAGTGTTCAAATTTTGTGGGCTTGAAAGAAACTGAAATTAACTTTACTACATTGTTATCCAAGAGTCAAATACATTTAATTATATAATTTCCTTTATCATTGGCTAATGGCGAATTTTACAAAGAAATCTTTAAAAATTTAAAATATTTATTTTTAATTCAATTTAATTTCGAACTACGATTCTAACCTGCAGGCAAGGGAATGAAAATGTTTTTTTCATATGTTTCCAGTTTTGGTATTTTTTTATTCAATTAAAAAAAATGGGAGAGAGAGAAAAATCATTTAAATCATAAATACAAATATACAGTATTCAAGTTTTCTTTCAACAATGCGGTCTTAAAAAAACTTGAACTAAGTTCTTGGCTAATAATCTTAGCCAATCTTAGCTAATAACGAAAAACACTTAATTTTTTTACTACAATGTCAACCAACAGTCAAATACAATTAATCATTTCATTTTTTTAAAACAATGGTAATTTTTCAAAAAAAAAAAAAAAAAAGTTCCATGCGGTGACGGTAACAAAATAAATATGTTTGTTTTATCTGAACTTAATTTTGAATTACGTGTTCAACTACAAGGCGGACAAATAAAACAGTTTTTTCATAAGCCTGCAGCTTTCGTATTTTGTGAGGAAAAAACATTTAAATTATATTATATAAACATATACGGTATTAAAAATTTCTTTCAAAAGTTAAATTAACTTTAGGACAATCTTAATTAATATTCAAGTACATTTAATTATTTCATATATTTCAAACAATTACTAAAAATATCTATCTAAATCAAAATATATAAAAAACATGTTTACACCCCATGCAGACGAAAATACGTTAGTTAGTTAAAAAATGGAATTTCCTATTTTTGTCTCAATGAATTATAAACAAAGGTTTTGACTTTAACCCAGTTCTTATCTTTTAGGATATCTTTGTACCTTAAAATAAGCTCTTTGCATCTTTTTTTTTGTGGAGTGATTTTTTTCTTTACATGATGTTGGAAATGTTTTAAAACTATTTTTTTCTCACTTTCGGTCCATCGAGATCGCACCTGTTTTGCAGTTCCTGAAATACATAATATACCTAATTAATCACCCAACAGAGAATTCAATATTACTAAAATCTGTGATATACAATACCAGCTTCTCTTTGAGTTGACCGGTTTAGATTCAATTTTCTGGAATTTCTTATCTGCCTACCGACAGCTACGTTTTCTATATTTCCCTCACTCTCTTCCCATAAATTTTCGTCTGGATTTTGCGATGATGAAGTAGCACAATTTAACGCAGGGTCTTCAAAATGAATGGATTCAGCACCTTCCATGTTTGTGACCATTGAAACATCAGGATTTAAGGCACGATTCAAAGCATCTTCAGTTCCAATTGAAGTAACTGGTAAATAGCGTTCTCCGTTTAGTGCTCTTTCAAAGAAATAAGACCAACTACTATTTGAATTATTTTTCTTTTATTCTCCACAATTTTTTCAAGTGAACAAAAAAATAGCAAAACTGTAGATGTTTAATTGTTCACCTCGTAGTTGAAAGTGTCACTGGCACCGATGGAAATTTGAAATGGATTTTTAAAGAACAATTGGCGCTTTGTTGTTTAACCGATCAATATCTCTGAGATGAGACCCACCTTTTACAAGTGAGGAGGCGTATGAGTGTAGTCAGATGTAATCATATTATTACATTCTGATAGCAACCACTCAATGAGGTGTTCTGGTTTTTTTTAAACATGTAAATAACTATATAGTAGTTGTAGTAGCTTATAACCTTCTTGGGGGTGGTGAATGAATGGCGAGGAGGGTTGAAGAGGTGAATTTTTTTACTTCTTTTTCTACTTAGTTATCGAAACTTAGTATTTTAAGAGAATTTCCTGCAAAATTCCAATGACACCCCCAAATAAGGGTGGTTTTTAATGTGTTCTGGAGATTTTTCGCCAAAACGGATGATGGATTCGTTTTCAGCACCCCAAAATTAGTAAAAAAAGATGGCTTCCGCACTTTACCACGGATGGGCCAAAACAGACCTTTTTTAAGATTGCTCTTTAAGATACAAACAAAAGTTGTCAAAGTTCATTTCATATGGCTAAAATTATGCTCTACAAGATGATAAAGGTCCCATTTAGTTACACCTCAATTTAAAAAATGGGATAATCTGAGGCCAACTTTACTCCACTGTTTACTATCTGGTATATTAAATTCAGTCATCACCTACCCAGAGCAAACCCTAGGTTTGGACAATTTATCTCTTCCTCCCAATCTCTAGTAATCATTAGTCAGATTTTAAGATAAGAATGTGTATAAATGCCCCCGAATCTGATGCAAAACAGTTAAGTAATAATATTTTATAAACATACTTACATAATAAGCTGGTGGTGGTACATAAGCCATTTGTGGTCTACTTGGATCATAATAAGCTGACTGTGCTGCCTCTGCTGCCTTGGCATCTAAAAAATAGAAATAATATTATTATGTTCAATGTTTAAAAAGAAAGAATTCATTCAAAAATGTCTTTCAATTCAGCCTTCATTTTTTTTCTCAAAAACAACAAATGTCTATAAAATAAAAAAAATACTTTCACAATTATGCACTTCATTAATAAGGTTAACAAGTGTTAGTTACTTAGACGGACAAATAAACTAATCAAAAGATTAAGAAAAAGAAACAATAATAAATTCCTATGGAAAAAAAAAGTCAAGTCAAAGATTTGTGGGGCTCCTTTTAATGCTCAACAAATAGAAAACCAGTCAAATCCAAAAGGATGTACAATTGTACAAGCAAATTTTGCTATTAGGATGGTATCATATATTACATATTTTAGTATCTCCATGTATGTCAGTTAAAGTAGGCAAAATTTCAAGTTGAGCATAATTTTTGTTTTGGAGATATGATGAGTCGAGAAGTCTCCTCCGTCGGCTCAGCAGCATCCGACCAATGGATTACGCGAGGATTAACAATCTCTTCACGTAATTTAAAAAATCTGTATTTTATCAGCTTAACTGGTAATATAGATGACATAAACTTTTATAAAAAAATATAAAGCTGTCTATAAAAAACTCATTAATTATGCAAAAATGCAGTATAATAGTGAACTATTAAGTAAATCGACTAATAAAACAAAAACCGCTTGGAATATCATAAAAAAAGACAAATGAAAAGGTAACAAAACCCACATAAACGAAATAAATTTAAATGGTGAACTTGTGAAATGCCCACTATCAATATGCAACGATTTTAATGAATACTTTAACAATACACCACTTAACCTTCAAAATAAAATTGAGAAAAGTGACTTACCTCGTCTTAACTTTAACAATAATAAAAGCTATTATATGGCTCCTATAACTGTTTCTGAGATAAAGGAAACAATAAAATCTTTAAAGCCATCGTACTCAGCGGGTGTTGATGAAATCAGTTCAAACTTGCTTAAAAAGGTAGCAAACCAAATAGCAGGACCTCTTGCATATCTCTATAATCAATCAATAGCAACTGGCATTTTTCCTAATCAGCTCAAACATTCCAAAATTATACCTATATTTAAAAAAGGCTCGGAGCTTCTTCTTGAAAACTATCGACCTATCTCGCTTCTATCGAGTTTTTCAAAAATACTTGAGAAATTAGTTGCAAAAAGAATAACAGTATTTTTCACAAAATGTAGAATTTTCACACCTCAACAGTTTGGCTTTCGACAAGGATTCTCAACTGCCGACGCAGTCACATATTTTGTAAATCATTTGTATGATTGCTTGGATGCTGGTGATAAGGCGATTGGTCTGTTCCTCGATCTCAGCAAGGCATTTGACCTCGTGGACCATGATATTCTATTATACAAATTGGAGTGTTATGGTGTGCGGAGTGTGCCTCATGAGTGGTTTGAGGCACACCCCGTACAGGAAGGAGACATCATGTGGAACTTAATAATGTAAAATCTACAACACTTAACTGTAGTATAGGTGTCCCACAAGGATCGGTACTGGGATCATTGCTTTTTAATATTTTCATAAATGATTTTCCAAATATTGTCAAAACCACTGAACTTGTAATGTTTGCAGATGATGCCAGTCTCTTAGGTAGATCCTCGAATTAAAATGGGTGCCACGGTTGAAACCTCCAGCACGTGGATGTCGGGTAACAAACTACTTTTAAACCAGGAAAAAACAATTTTCATAAAATTTTCCATAAATCATGCAGCAAATGATCAAAGTACTTTAATAAAATGTAACGGTATAAGTTTAGAGCAAAAATTATCACATAAATTTCTGGGAGTTGAAATCGATAATACTCTAACCTGGAATCACCACATAGACAATGTTTGTAATAAAATCTCCAAATTATGTTTTACTTTGAGGCATTTAAAGACTCATGTCAAAATAATTTTATATTAAAAAATTTCTATTTCGCTCAGATACACTCGAAAATTTCATACTGTTTGATATGTTGGGGCTCAGAATCCGCAACCCAGAGAGTGTTCATAATGCAGAAGCGTGCAGTAAGAATGCTTGCCAATGTCAATAACAGAACAACATGTAGACCTTTATTTAAGCATTATAACATACTTCCACTCCCATGCATATATATTTATCAAATATTAATACATACACAGAAAAACATCAATAACTATAAGAGACTGGGTGATAACCACCATTATGATACAAGGAATGTAAATATACTTGAAACTCCAGGGCACAGAACATCTAAATTTGAGAAGTGCCCAAAATATAAAGGGATTATATTATACAATAAATTATCTGACGAATATAAAAATCTGTCCGTCAATAAATTCAAACAAAAAATAAGAAAACTGCTATTAACTCACTGCTTCTATAGTGAGGAAGAGTTTTTACTGCATGATTTTGCATGAAAACATCCGTATATATATATATTTTTAAATACTTTTAATTTATAAATTTTAATGTGTTGACGTATATTGTAATTATGAATGTATTACCATGATTTGATTTGAACTTTTTTAAATATTTTTTTAATAATGCATTGTTTTTAAAATTGTTTTTTTATAATTCTAAGATGCACCTTCAGTGCATCATATGCTGTGACATATCCTATAACTGTATAAGTTCCTTGGATGAATAAATTATTATTATTATTATTATAATATAAATCCATCGAGATTTGCTATGTTTTCAGTACAAAAATATTGATTGATCAAAGATGTTTAGCAAAAATGTTAATTATTTTCTACCGAAATATTTTGTAACTTTCTTGTACTATATTTCTGGTAAAATCTAATGACAGATTAGAAAAGAATGGAAAATTTTACGTTAAAAACCCAAGGAACAATTTAAAAGTAATTTGGACTTGAGGAGGTTTTAAGAAAGGTTTGTCAGGGATAGGAAATAGTCTTGTGCTCTATTGATGTTGTAGTTAAGGCCTTTTAGGCTTCAAGTTTACTTGCTCTTATATGGTAAGTTTTAAAGCATTCTGTAAGACCTAATTATAAAGCTAATTTGCTTCTAGGATAATATGTATTTGTAATGGGTTTATCATACCTACATAAAACTCTCCATAAAGCTAATTAGTTTTATTAACGTCTTAAATTCCATTTGGATTTAAAGAGGCTTTAAATTATTCTTTATGGTTTTAACATATTTGCAATAAATGCCTTTTAAATCCTTTTTAAAACTAGACAATTTCAATGCCTATTAGCACTTATTAAAGGCCATTACAAAACTAGACTCTTAAAACATCCTTGACAAATGTTGTGATGAAACCGTTATGAAGAAAAAAAGGCCTCTATAAATTTATAGTTAAATTCACATCTGAGGGTACTTACTGTGCATTTTTCAGGCATGCAATTTTGAACAGGCACATGCAGTTTTAACGCATTGCTTTTAAATTGCACTATCTCTCACAGTTGTGGGTTTTTATAGAAATAGTGAACAGAAGTACGTACTATAAAACAGTTGGTACTATATTTTTAAACCTTTTTAGTTTGTTGTGTGGCAGTTCGACTGGTAGAGCACCAAAAGCTAATTGTAATACAGCTAATAATATATAATATACCTAATAATATAAAAATAACAACACAATTTTAGATTTGGTAAGTATATTTAGTTATTTTGTAGGTACCAAACGCATTTCTAGGGAATTTCACTAAACTGCACGCTTCTCTGGAGGAAAATTAGAAGCAGGCTGCATTCTTAACGCATCTGTAAAAACTCATAAGTGTGAATAGGACACGCATGCGTTTTACATGCTGCGTTAAAAACGCAGAGTGAGCACCCCCAGTGTGAATTTAGCTTAAAAGGCAAATTTTAATGTTCCATAAAACACTTTCTAAAACCTCAATAAAACATTTATTATCAAAATAATAAATATGTCTGCCTAAAGTGTCGTTGATGCATGTGTACACGTATATTTAGAACACATCACGCATCACACTCAAATTATTTTGAGGTTAAGTTTTAAGTTTTTTGTATCAAATGTCAACGCGGTTCATCTTGGAGGTGGTTTTTTTAAATCCCAAACATTTTATTACAGCTTTTATCAAGTTCATGTGATCTTTGCCAAGTGCGTTTGCATTTATGTAAGGAAGGGATTATTTGTGATAGTATACAAAAAGACTAAAAGGACTTGATTTAGAGTAAATGTTCTAGGTCATTACCTTTATTAGAATATATAGTTTAATGAGAGGACTGTAAAATGACAATTAGGTTTTTAGTTGGCCGGCCATGTTTTTCTTGTTATATAAAAATATTCAAGGTCAATCTCACAATTATAATTATTAATAATTATTACTTTTTCTTTAGCAAATTAAGGTAGAATTACAAGAAACAACTGAAAATTACTGTGGGAACCGAGAAGCAGCCTACTTTTTTAATTTGCGTCTATGCAAATTTTGTATGGATATTAAAATCATTATTATTTCTGAGGCGCCCTTGTTTTTTGGGTCTTTTTATTACTTTTTAAATCGGCCTTAGAGAGGTTATAGCGCCACTCTTTATAAATTTCAAATTCCATAAATGCAATAATAAAAAACCGCTGCCCAAGGAATCACTACTTCCACATCCAGATTCTCTATCCAAGTCACTCACAACGAAAAAACGTTGTATGTGAAAATAATTGTTTATGGAACTTTAATAATATAATATTTGAAATCCTCTACTCCAAAAACCCATAAAACGATACCCCACATCGGTAGTGGGGTGGGGATGGTGATAGGGGGGTGGTAGTGGGGGGTGGATGAAGTAAAAAAATATTTTGAGGTTTCTGGTTCTTGAACATACACTAAATCACAATTTTTTTTCATCCCCTTTAATAAGGAAGTGGGGGGTGGTAATGGGGGGTGGCTAATGCCAAAAATTTTTTTGAGACCTTGACTTCTCTTGTATATATTAAATACCAATTTCATGGACTCTTACATGCTTGATTTACCCATTTACCCCAAATTTACCCCAATTTACCCCCTAACCCTTCGACGGAACAAGATGAAAATAGATCTCGTTAAAGTACATAAGTGTACCAAATTTCAAGTCAATATCTTAAACGGTTCCAGAGTAAACGTGCGCCTAAAGAAAAGTTACAGACAGACCGACAGACAGACAGACAGAAATTTTTTTTCGCTCAAACTTAAAATCTCGAGGTTTCATGACATTTTAAGCCTATTTGGACAATAAAAATTTTTTTGTCGTTACTATACTTCCACTGGACGTGGAAGTAATTATTTGAATTCCTTTGTGGACATTCTTATACTCAAGTAGCACCTTAAGTCAGAATTACGTAATGTAGCCCTCGTTTTGGTCCCGTTTTCCCGTTTAACCTAACCTAATTGACTTAAAATTTACGTAAAATATAAGTAAATGGGAATGAGACGACGTCATGAATACCTCTTAAATAAGGCTGCTCAGTTATAATGACCTGTTGGTTAGACAACATATTTCCCTAAACAGGTAATTTAAACGTAAAAATTTTGTTTAACTGTGGTCGTTAATAGGTAATATCTACCAAACCAGCTATCCTCTTTCAACTGCAATCTTTCTTTCTCAGAAATAACTAATAAGGTTTTATTTAAAACAATAATGATTTACTTTAAGTCACGAGGCATAAGCAGCAAAGACATAACTAGAAATCATCAGACATCTCTATTATAATGATGGAGTAGGAGTACATCATATAATGTCATACGTAGTTGTGAAATAATGTGTCCACTTCCCCTCTGTATGTGTTTTTTTACTGCCAATCAATTTTCATTATAAATATATCCATTCTTCCTCGGAATATTAAAGGGGCCTCAAGTATTTTATGTTTTTAAAGAAAAAAATTTTTTTTGGCTTAAATGTATTTTAAAAATATTTGTAAAAGCCTATACAATTGCCCTGCAGGACTTTCCTGGACCATAAAACATGATAATATTGTACTTTGTATCTGTTAAATAACCTTATATTAATGATTTTTTTCAATTAATTACTCATCAGAATTTCATTGTAAAATGGCCTCTTACAGCTGGTTGAAAAATATGGCGAACATAGTGCCAGGCAACTTCGAAGTATTCTTTCCCAATATTTTAGACGTCGTTAACGTTTTTCCTTGAGATGAAGTGTTAAAACTATATTATTTACTTTAAAGTTAAATGGGACCGATATAGGTTAAAATAATTTTGTAGTCTTCAAAATTGTAAAGTCTTTAAAGTTCATGTAGAACTAAATTGGTCATATTTCCCAGATTAGGTTAGAGAAGGCGGTAAATTGAACATGTCATGCCGTGACGTCACTTTTGTTTCTAACCTCAAACTTCTTTGGCTGCAATTTGTTGTTTTGTGAGTTTGCGGTCTATTCGTTCAATTTTCTCTTGTATTTTGTCAATAAAAATAGATATGTTTTGTTTTGAATGTGAGAAAGTATTCTCCAGCCAGTCAGCGTTAAATCGGCACAACAGAAATGTGCATAAATAAACGAATCCGACGTAATTATATCAAATATACGGTGCCCAAAAGATACCTGTGCTTAGAGTGCAAATTGTATTTTAACTTTAATAAACACTTGCGTTTGCATTTGATAGAAAAACATGATAACATTACGGATTGGGTGAATTTGGAATTTAAAAATATTTCAGGTAAAATAATTCATCTTTTATTTGAATAAATGTATTAACAGAAAACACATCATATGAAACTTGTTTTTTAATTCCATATTACTACTTCCCCATCTATCAACTTAAATTTGTTCATAGGTATAGATTTAAACCTCCTAGGTGGGCCATAAACCATTTTTGCAACTTCTCTTCAGTGAGTACATTCAGGAACACTGAATACAATCCAAATAAAGTGGCTCAGTTACACTACTAACACTACTAAACTTCACTTTGCTTTTCATTCTGCAAACTAAGCACTGAAATCTAGAGACAAAAATAGTTATATTGTACTAAACTCTCTGAAAGATTAACAACTATTTTACCTGATATAATGCAGTCATTACTTCGAATGCAAACAAGTCGGTAATAGAAAAGTTGAAATACAATTACAAGTATCTTTAGTGCACCGCATATTCAATATAATTATAATTATGTCCTATTTGCTTATGCAGTTTTCAGTTGCGCTGACTAAAGGTTGACTGGCTGTACAATACTTTCTAGCATTTAAAACAAAACACCTCCATTTTTATTTTTAAAAACACGAAAACAGAAAACCCAAACAACAACAAAATAAATTGCTACAAATTGCTACAAATTAGGACACTAATCCAACTAATAAAGTACAGTTGACACTGGGAAGGGCATCAACATAAAACAGTCATTACAGTCCTTTGAAGTAATTTAGATAATGAAAACGTAATTTTGCCTTCCAGGGAAGGGACCTAATTCTATTTTTAAGTAAAAATAACTTTCAGGACATTTTATGAAGTAATAGTTGCCTTTAGGTTAAACACATATGCTAGGTTAGTGGGGAAGTAAATTTAGGGCAGATTTTACCTAAAATTGGAACTAGTTGTGACCATGAGGTTAAAGTTTTAACCTAAATCTGACTACAAGGATAAGACAAAACTCAGGTTATACTTACGTAAAAAATTGGTAAAATTTCCCTGTTTTTATTCAGACAAAAGACGGCGACTCCAAAGTTAATAAATTAGTAATTATGTAATATTTTCTTACACATAGACCTCAATATGCACTTTAACTTTAGAGTCAAATTTTAAGAAACAGAAACGTAAATATTTCTTGTAAATTACACTAAAGTCAATGTGACTTTATCAGGCATTTCATAAAAAAATATTACCTAAATATTGGTTACTAAATTACTATTAAGTCCATATGCCTTCAAAGTTGAAAGCAGTGGTTACAATTACGTTATATCAACTATCTTAGGTTATTGTGGCTTTAAACTGGTAAAATAAACTAATTGTGCTGCTTGGGTAACTTCTCAGTTCTAATGTGGACTTATAAGAGTTTTAAAAACCAGTTTTAAGGTAGCCTTCTAGGTGTTTTCTAGAAATGCAGGAAGTCAATAAAAAGCTTCTGACAGCTTTAAAATAGGTTTTTAGAAAGGTTTTAAAACGGCCCGAACAAGGTGTTCAAGAGCGGCACTATGCCTCACTAAGGAGTTTTATGATGGAATTTAAAAAGGTCTTAACAACTTTCATAAGGATGGGCCCTTTTAGTCTACAAGTCGCTTTATGATGGTATTAAGGATATTGTTACAGCAAAACAGATTTTTCAAGGCATTTTATAAATAGTTTTATAGCACCCTTGTATATATTTAAGAAACTAATTGTTCCCAAGGAATAATTTGGGATGGTACTGCTTGTATCTGTTGAGAATTTTAAGATAACGTAAGAGGTCATTGAGAATGTCGGATTCGCCTTGGTGTGGATGAATCAAATAACAAGTTTAACTCGTCACATCTCCAAAACAAAAACTATACTCAACTTGAAATTTCGCCTACATTAAAGTATCACCATAAACTATCATTTAGACCACTTTTAAATAAAATTCATGAGGTCCCAAAAGGGGCGAAAAATAGGAGTTTTTTTGGGGCACTCTGTATCAATAATAATTTATATTATTTATATCTGAATTTAAATAGCATATCATCTTAAGTCCAGAAAAGTGAGTTTAGTACTAATAGCTCAGATTCTGGAGACGTTTATCTTTCAGTCCTGAGTACCTGCCAGATATTCAGCTGGAAAGTATTGTATTCGATGTAAAATTTTCAGCTCAATCCGAATCCGGAAGGAGCATAAAAGTCGGGGATTACCTTCAACCCTTAATCCGCAAGTTTATCCTTATTTAGGAAATTGTAAAGAACTGAATTTTTGAAATATAACTTGCGTTTTCTCCCACAAAACATATAAGCTAAATATTTATTATGTTTTTAAATTGTAGCTCAACAAAGAATATCGCATGAACCTCTGTGCATTGAAAAACATAGCTTGCGAGATTTTTTTTTATTTTGGGAAATTGACAAAAACTAAAACAGACGAAATTACAAGAAAACACCAAAATTATTCAGGATTGATTCATATGTGAAATGGATTTTTTAAAATTTGGTACTGTGATTGAGCACACTACGAAGTAAGAATGCTTCCTAGTGAATAGAAACCGATGAATGCGGGCACTCGCTTGCATTATATTTAGTTATTTGGTACTATATTAGTAGGTACAATATTCCTGTTTTAGGTTTTACCTCTTTTATTTTGTTTAACAGATGTTGTTGCATCTTAGTTATACTAGTTTATATATTGATGTTAATTGGGTTGTTTTTTGTAGTAAATAAAAAGTTGTTATTGATAATAATTTTGACTGACATAAAGTAAAGTTTAAATAAAATATTTTACTGATTTGCTGTGGAGTTTGACATTTTGGTGACCCCAACGTTCCCTATGATTAAATTGACAAGGAATGGAATACCCAAGAGAAAATGCCGGTATAAATCAAAGCCGATCAACAGAAGAGAATGAGAAGAAAAAGCAAGACCTTAAGCAAAAAAAACGAAACTTGAGCGTAAGCAACATAAAATAAAAAATAGTCTTAAGTTATTAGTATTAGAACACAATAGAGAAGTTGCACGATTTTTTTTTATAATGAAAATCGATACAGCATCAAAAAAAAATTATAAAAATATCAAATTTACGATTTTTTGAATGTTAATACAGCGAGAAAATAAATAATTTCATCGGTGAGGAATTTGGATATTTCAAAACGGCAGTTATTTGGCGCCATTAACTGTGACGTTTCCCGTTATGATTTATCCATCGAAATTAATAACAAACTGGAAGGTGCACTAGACTAGAGAAAGTGACACAGAGAGAGAAACTTACGTGCACTATATTCCATCCTTTTTCTCGATCTGTATACAGACGGTTAAGCCAATCGGACGTTTTCTTCAACCAATCAGATCTTGTCAGACAAGGACGGAATAGTGAGCGGAAGTTTTTTTTTCCGTAGAAACATGCTTCTGTAGTTTCGTATATCTAAAGCAATTTTGATGGGTTTGTCAAATGTCAGTTTACTGTTTACAGTCAGTTTACCAAGTTCTTGTTTGTGGTGTTATTGTGTTATTATTTGGTTAATGAGCTAATGAACAACATTATTATGACTTATGAATTACAAATATTGCATTGTGCCTAAATGTAAAACTAATTCGGTAATTTTACATTCAAGATTCTCCAAAATTAGTTCGTAGACAGACAGCGAGAGGTTAGGACAAATTACCCGACTAACGGAATTCGTCATTGACTTCACGCCAATAAGAAACCGTTTGCAGTCACATGGTTTTGTTTACAAATTTCAGCATAATCTAAATATTAATTTTACGGAAAATAAATTTTATTTTGAATTTCTTTTGTTATAATCATTTTCTGCGTAATGGAAATTAAGAGCAAATCACTTTTTCAAGCATTTTAAAATTTCATGCATCTTCCCTATTTATAAATTGCAGAATCTGAAGTTAGAAGCTGTGGTAGCCGGTCGCAAAAGTAAAAGTATAGAATCATTGTACCTACAGTTCCAGTTCAAAACAATAATGCTAATACTTCGTCAGAATCTTTGGTAGCTGACTGGGTAAATAATACATATGATGCAGGAAAAGACATATGTCCCAATGAATATCATTCTGAAGAAAATGAAAAAAACAAATGACATTAAATTACTGTCAGACAATTTCTAATACTATAACCACAGAAGACCTATACCAGAAGCGTCACTGTCGGAGGCACGTTCGATGTTTGGGTGCATTTACACGCATCCAGTAATTTAGTCGAGTAGAGAGACGGTCCAGTAATTTAGTAATTGCTTTCCACTAAATTACTTGACTAAAACACGCTGTCCACATTGGTCGAGTACTAAATTACTAAGCGACTCGACTAAATTACTGAGTGCTTGCAAACCCACCCTTCCATTGGTAAATTGGGGGACCTTCGGCCATCTTGTCGGTGGTATTGTCAACCTATAAATCCGCACCTTTCTAAATTCACCGCTGGACGCATTGGTAGATAAAATTCGAAGCTGATTTTGGCTTTGGTTTTCAAAATAGCCAATCATATAATGTTATTGCTTACAGGTATGCTCCACCGGTGAATTTAGAAACCTGCGGATTTATAGGTTGACAATAATACCACCGACATATAACATATGCGCATAAAATTCAATATTGGCGGGAAGGCCAGAGAGTCGTTTCTGGTATAGGTCTTCTGTGCTATAACTTCAGCACATGCACATTCTGTTCCTTTTAATCAAGAAAAGTGGTCAGGCAGGTTATTGAAAAGGATTTTCCATATTTTGATGGAAACTCAGCAGAATGTTTTATAAACAATCTCAAAATATAGGTGCATTATGTGACTATAACAAAGAGATTATGATAAAGCTACATAAATGTTTAAAAGAAGAGACAAAATCAGCAGTTACTGGAATTATCTTAATAGGTGAAAATGTTGATTTAGATATGAAGACTCTGAAAATATGCATTGGAAGACCAGAACGCATTACTGAAGTTATCATTTCTAAAATAAAAGCTATTCCTGCCCTAAAAGAATCAAATTTAGAGATGATTCATTTTTTCAAGCGATGTCAACGATTTGGTGGCAACAATGAAAACCTTGAAATCAACCGGTCATATGCAAAATCCTCAGTCATGAAAAGATTTGGTGAGTAAAATTTCTGATCATTTGAAGTTTAAGTGGGGAGAATTGGTTGCGTCAAAAGAAGGAATTGTTGATTTAGAAGTTTTTTCTGAATGGATGACACAAATTGCTAATGCCGTTTGTTATGAACGAACTTAGAGTAGTGGAAACAATGGACGTGCATTTTTTAGGAATAAGGACAACCCACAATATAAGTGTAGTGTAGAGAAATATTAATATTACCAATGTTAAGGGAAAAAAGAGCACTGTTGGTAATTGTTACATCAATGTGTTACATTTTTACATTCAGGAAACTGCTATAGTCCAGTCAATGAGAGTTGTAGAGAACATTGAGGAGGAGAGAATTTTTCTCTTCAGGAATGTGTTGGGGGTAGTTAGGAGCAGAGATGTGCCGAGGAAACTTTCCATATTTGATAAGTCTGTAAAAGTCATGTAAATAATATAATTGTATGCACTTATTTGGTATCACAATGAAGCTTGCATCATCATGAATCAGATTTCACCATAAAATAGCCTATTAATATACCCAATGGAAAGTTAGAAGTAAAACTTCCTGGAAACTTTCCGTTTTGAAAACTCCGAAAGTTTCCAGTAAGTTTTCCTTCTAACTTTCCATTGGGTATATTGATAGGCTATTTTATGGTGAAATCATTCGTGATGATGCAAGCTTCATTTTGATACCAAATAAGTGCATACAGTTATATTATTTATATGACTTTTACAGACTTTTATCAAATATGGAAAGTTTCCTTGGCACATCTCTGGTTAGGAGGTAAACATATTAAAAGTTCCCGCCCTTAGCCCCGCCACTTCAGGGAGAGAGGGGGGTGGAAAGGTTCCTTTCTTCGATTCTTCGCTTATAACTCGGAAACGATGCGTCGTACGGAAAAAGGTAATGTGCAAAATTAAACGTAATTAAATTTACTACAAGAATGCTTATATTCATTTTCTTATGTACCTTGAATATTTCTATCAAAGCGGTTTACCATGGTCTGCTAATAAATCACAGTCACAAAACAATCTTTATTTTACAACACTAACGTAATATTTTGTCGAAATCTATACATTTCCTTAAATATACAGTGTGACTCACTTAAAATGAAGAAACCCTTATAACTTTTTCATTTTGTTTCTGATTTGAATCATGTTTCACTCAAGTATAGAACAAATTAGGATCTACTTATGACCAGAAAATCATTCACCTGCTATAAAGGCAAAGGCACCTGCGGTACCAAAATATGAGAAAATGATTAATAATCATATTGATGGGTCTTGACGAATTTCACGTAGCCACCACAAATTGTGGAAACTGAGGATCCCCTTTGACAGATGAGCTTATGTATGAGAAACCCCCCATCAATTACCGAATCAAATTTTGGTGTATGTACGTTTGTGGCGCTGATCGGATGCATTTTTTAGAATTTCCAACATTCAAATCGTTTTATTTTTTTCAGCATATTTTGGTACCGCAGGTGGCTTTGCCTTTGTAGCAGCCGAATGTTTTTCTGGTCATAAGTAGATTCTAATTTGTTCCATACTTGAGTAAAATTTGTTTCAAATCACAAAATAAAAAGGTTATAAGGGTATCTTCATTTTAAGTGAGTCACACTGTATATTTAAGGAAATGTATAGATTTCGACAAAATATTACGTTAGTAAATACGTCGAGTGTTGTAAAATAAAGATTGTTTTGTGACTGTGATTTATTAGCAGACTACGATAAATAGCTTTGATAGGAATATTCAAGGCACATAATTGTTTTTTTTTATTAATCATCGATTTTCGCTGGTGAGTATCTTGTAAACTATAACACATATAAAGAAAATTAATATAAACATTCTTGTGGAAAATTTAATTACATTTAATTTTGCATAGATTACCCTTTTCCATGCGACGCGTTGTTTCCGAGTTATAAGCGAAGAATCGAAAAAAGGAACTTCCCCCCCCCCCCCCCTCTGAAACGGCGGGGCTAGGGAATTTTAGTATTTTTACCTCCTAACTACCCCCAACACATTCCTGAAGAGGAAAATTCTCCCCTCCTAATTGTTCTCTACAATCCCCTTTTCGGCATTCATTGATTGAACTATAATAAAACAAGAAAATTAGAAAATATTATTTAATTATTTAATTCATATCAACCAGATATAGTGTGTTTTAGTGAACGCTGGATGAATTGTGATTAACTACCACTAGTTAAGCTTGGAGATTATACATTAGTAAATAGTGAGAAAAATACTGTGAGAAAATTATAAATTATCTAGAAAAAGACTGTTACAAAATTAACTCGTAGTGAAGCTTCAATTAAGGGAACTAGCGCAAGGCATCTAATCTAATTTTGCTGTAGAAAACCCTAATAAACCTGAAAAAATTAGACTACTATTTGATGCTGCAGCAAGGTTTAATGGTGAAAGCTTAAATAATAATCTACTGTGAGGATCAGACTTACTACAATCTTTGGTTGATATATTGTGGAAATTTAAACAGAGACGAATTGCCTTCTGTCGTGATGTAAGAGAAATGTTTCATCAAGTAGAATAAAAAAAAAGGACAGAAACAAACAACGCTTTCTCTGGTGAGACTGTGATTTTGAAAAACCACCATACGTAGATCAAATGCATATTATGACATTTGGAGCCACCTGTTCCCCTATTTGTGCTCAGTTTATTAAAAATTTAAATGCCAAAGAACTAGTCAAAGATCCAGAAATTTTCACAGCAAAACGAAGAAATTTTACGTTGACGACTACTTAGATTCCAAGGATTTTGAAGAGGAAGCTTTAAACAGCATTATGGAGGTACAAACAATTAATAAACTTGGAAGGTTATGAGATGGTGAACTGGATGACCAATATTTTGCGTATTCGGAGGAACTATCACAGGATATGCTAACTTCAGAACAAATAAACAGGAAAGTAATGTCGGAGAATTGGTTTAGTGGACCAACCTTTTTAAAACAATTGGAAGAATTTTGACCGAAAGAAAAAAAAACATGAATACAGTTTTGAGGACATTGAGATAAAAAAAGGTTTTGTTGCTGTGGTTTTTGAAGGAGAGAAGTGTAAATTATGGAGAGGCCTTACCTGATATAAAAAGATCAACAAAATGGCTAAGACTTATAAGAACCTCAGCTTGGGTTCTAAGCTATGTAAAATGGTTAAAAAACAAGCAAAAATGAAATTGTAAAATTGTCTACAGCGCTAACAGTTCAAGAACTGGAAGAGGCTGAAACATACTGGATTAGACATCGCAATACCAAAGTTTAAAAAGGAAGTGATGAAGTTACAGATCAACAACCTCTTCGAATTTAATAACATTGTGATTTTAGTAGAAGACAATGCTCGGAACGATTGAAAAATGGGGAAAATAATTTTGATATACTCTGGACCAGATGGATGGGTTCGTGTCATAGATGTCAAGACAAGTGCATCAATATATTATAACTAAATTATGCAAGCTGAAATTGGAATGTATGAATCTTTCTACTAGGGGGAGAATGTTGCACCTTCTTCTTCTTTTAGCGGGACGACGAAAGGTCACCACACTCAGGCCTTGTGACCCATTGTGCTACCCCTACGAGTTTAGGGAATACCCCCATTCAAGCCGGATTCTAAGCAAAAGGCCAAAATCCTTCCTATGGTGGCACCCCTTTTTTCCTCCAGCACCGGATAACCAATGCCGAAGTGTCTGTGCCTCAAGTTCAAAAGACTAGGGCAGGAAGTTAGGACGAGTATAGAAGTTTCTTCCTCGTCCCCACAGAACTTGCAGTCAGGGTTGTCGAGCACTTCTATAGTGTTCAGGTGTTTTCTGAAAGAGCCATGTCAAGTAAAAAGACTTATCATGATTTAACCTGTTTCCTGCTTAGTCGCAGGATTTGTTCTGGTCGCTTCGACAAGGGCCCTGATATAAAGAGCTTCGCTTGCCGAGTTCTGGGAAGGAGGCTCAGAAGTCAGAGAACTGGGAACGAGACAGTGGCAAAGCTACCCAGGGCATGAGGAAGTTCAACCCTAGGTCTTACACCGTAGATCCCCGCTCCAGCATCTTCCTCAAACCTTGATCCATTCGTGAACCAGACGATATCGGCAGGCCTAGGTATGTCCTCAAGTGGGTTCTAGTCATCCCTCTTGGTGATGACAACCCCAGAGGGTTCCGAGAAGGAGAAAACAGGCACCATATCATCACTCCAGGCGTCCAGAACTGAGTGTCCGATAAAGCCCTTAAGTGACCTAATGGTTCTCCTCCAACCTTCCACTGATGAAGCGGCACAAGGTCCAGAAGGACCTCCGTGGCTGCAGTGGAAGTCGTGCGTATTGCTCCTGTGGCTCTCAAACAGGCTAGCCTCTGGAGTTGTGTCAGCTTTTGTAGAATGTATAACCTGTTAACAGCAGGCCACCAAACAACCGAAGCATACGTAATCATTGGTCTTACTATAAGTTTTCCAAAGATCTTTCTACACACCCAAAGAGTTGCAGTGGCCCTTTGTATTTATCTCTCTATGTGATCCTTCCACGTCAGCTTAGAGTGCAGATAACCATGAGGAAGCTGATATAGTTATATTCTAAATGCTAGAATTTTGTATTTTGAAAGAGCAGTAATAATGGCAAGTGACACAGATATATTTTTGTAGTCACTGTTTTTGTGCATCAAAATGAAAGTAAAGTTGTGGCTTCAAAAGTTCGATTCGTATTTGTTCTGCAATAAAATAAATGAAGATGCAGCAACAGGCACTCACATCTCTCCTCTTTACAGTGGCCCATTTTATGTCTACCTAACTCAGTGGCGCAGCCAGAAAATTCATCTGGGGGGGGGCCAATAGAACCGGCCTCCCCAGAGGATGAGTGGTAGATTCCTCTACTAGATAATATTGTCATTAATTACAAAATATTTATTTCAAGGGATAATTTGGATACTGCTTTGTACTGATAGAGATTATGCTTCTTTATTTTTGGCTCATGGAAGACGGCTTGGGGGGGGCCCGGGCCCCATGGCTCCCCCCCTGGCTGCGCCCATGACCTAACTACTTAGTGGGTGGGATAGACAGCAATTGAAACTTCGGGAATGGGAATGGTCCATCTTTTGGCACAATGTGTAAATGACGTGGACGATTGTAACGTCATGGAATTTATAAACACTATCTCCATATTCTTTAAATGTTTGTATGGTCACTCACATTTCCACAGAAGCCTTAACGAACCAAAGGCACATTTATTTTTAAACTGCAAGAGTGATATTAGAGTTTTACCACCTACTTAAGACGCATTTTATGAACATGCCAAAAGATGTCTAAGAAATAATTGAATCCAGTCACTTCTAATGCAGTCGTTTGCAAGTGTAAGAATAATAGTTGCAACAAGAGGTGTTATTATATGAGAACTGGAGTGTCTTGGAGCGTTTAGGTAAATGTACTGATGAGAACTTATAATTATAATAATTTCTAATTTTTAATTCTGATGTATTTTGCTTAACTGATATAAATACATTCTATCTATTACAAAGTCGAGTAAACTTTAACTTGACGGGTCCAAAGGTCACTTCATCATATAAACTAAGGGAAGTGGATACACGTGACTAGCTTCTCTCTGGAGTCATTGCAATGGCTCTGTGCACGCCGCATATCAAATCGTACTTTGTGTTACCAACTCATACACACACTAAGTTAGAGTTTACTCGACTATATTTACAGACAATTTCATTCATACAGGTTTCTCTAAGTGTTTCTAAAGTCATGATGAAGTAAAAAACTGCGGCATAAAGAATCACTACTTTCATATCCAGATTTTCTATCCAAGACCCTTCCAAGTCCCCTACTACCACCCCCACCCCATTATGGTGGGGGTAACCTGTTAGTGGGGTTGGCTGATGTTTAAAAAATTGAGGCCTTTGATTCCTGTACATAAACTAAATCACAATTATTTTTTTACCCCCTTTAATAATGGTCTGGCGGTGGTGGCTGGTGCCAAAAAAATGTTGAGATTTTGGCTTCTTGCCAAATTTAAAAAAATCATGTTTTCTGTTTCACGCAAGATATCAGTATGAATTAATCATTAAGATGTTTTTTTACTACTCTGATACATTAAATGTACTGTGAGCTACAATTAAAAAAAAAAAGAATTTTTAGCTTATGTATCGAGGGAGAAAACGCAGGTTATATTTTAAAAATTCAGTTTTTCCCAATTTCCACAATAAGGGGAAATTCACAGAATGAGGGTTAAAGGCAATCCCCGATTTTTATGCTCCCTCCAGATTCGGATTGAGCAGAAAATTTTACTTTGAATACGACACTCTCCAGCTATATGTCTGACTGGTGTTTAGGTTTCAAAAACTAAGCCTTAAATTGAAGCTCAGATTCCCAACTATAAAATGAGAGTTTATTGAGGACATGATATATTTGCATCAACTTTATTATTTCCTCAAAGTTTATTACAAGCTTCTATATAGTTTTATTCAAATAAAAATAATAAAGTTAGAAGTATCTAATCTACAAAATGAAAATTTTGGACCTAATATATTTTTATTCTAGACCGACGGTATGTTGTTTAAGAGTCACCTGAAAGGAATTTATGTAACTTTATTGGTTTATAAATATCCAAACAAAAAGAAAATGAATTAAATACAGCTGTTATCACAATATATTTCTTCAATCTTTGCAATTCAACTCATTTAATACAATATATATTTTACTTCCGCCTCTACTATTATTATGAATGAAAATCCAAACAAATTTATTTAAACAGCAAGTTATTAAAAAACAACTTACCTGCTGCACTTCCAAATTGCTGTTGTGGTTGGAAACCACCAGCAGCTCCCTGATGAGAAAAACCAGGACCAGGATAGTTATTACCGGGATATCCTGGTGGGCCACCTGGGTATCCACCCTGAGGATATCCGCCCTGAGGATACCCACCCTGAGGATATCCACCTTGAGGATATCCGCCTTGACCAGGTGGAGGTCCATAACCATTGGGTTGGAGTCCAGGAACGATACCAGGATATGGGGGTGGTGCATCAGTCATAAATACACCATCTGCTGGAGGCTGCTGTGGAAATACATTTGTTGGAGGAGTCCATCCATAGTAACCTATGAAAAATAATTATGGAGACAAGAGCAAATATATCCTATTATTTTTATAAAAATCTATAACACTATAGTCCATTCAAATTAGGAAAAAAAACGCCGTTTTAGAGAAAAATTTCGAACAGCAGTTTCTCTGCATAGGACGTAAATATTCAACTTTTAGAACAAGGTTTTGCTTCTGCGCAGAAAAAAAAGACATGATTTTTAAGATATATACGTTTTTTCCTGTATTTTTTCATTTGGACGTATATATCTCGAAAAGTACGCGTTTTTAAGGCTAAATGAACATAGGTAAACGCATTCAGAATACGATTTCCTACAAAAAAAAGGTGCTAAACATTTTTTTGATTATCCCTTTGGCTTTTCCGGAAAAGCGACTTGAAAAATATATATATATATACATGTGTTTTTTCGTGTTTTTTATATTTTGATGCCAATATCTCAAAAAGTACGCGTCTTTATGGCTTAACGAACATAAGCAAGCGTGTTCAGAATGAGATTTCCTATAAAAAAGGCCTTATACATTTTTCTGATTATCCCATTGGTTTTCCGGAAAAGCTTCTTGAAAAATATACATAGTTGTCGTATAGAATTTTTACTATATGTATACGTCATTAAGACATTTTTCGTGGCAATCATTATGTGTGGATGCGTATTTACATTTTAACGGAAAACCAATGGGATAGTCGGAAAAATGTATAGGATCTTTTTTGTAGGAAATCTCATTCTGAACACGTTTACTTATATTGGTTTAGCGATAAAAATGCGTACTTTTCGAGATATTTGCATTCAAAATAAAAAAAACATGAAAAAACACATATATATATTTTTCAAGTCGCTTTTCCGGAAAAGCCAATGGGATAATCAGAAAAATGTATAGCACCTTTTTTTATCGGAAATCATATTCTGAACGCATTTACCTATGTTCGCTTAGCTTTAAAAACGCGTACTTTTCGAGATATATACTCCAAATGGAAAAAAAACACGAAAAAACGTATATATATGTATATATCTCAAAAATTATGTCTTTATTTTTCTGCGCATAAGCAAAACCTTGTTCTAAAAGTTGAATACTTACTTCCTATCCCGAGAAACTGCTGTTCAGAGTTTTTCTCCACTTTTTTCCTGATTTGAGTGGACTACTACTAACTGTATTTAATATTAACATTCAATACAAACTTTTTAAATTAAATTTATATAGGTACTAAAAAATTATTTCTGTTCTTTGTTTGGATGATCAATATTCAGTCAATATATTTGTATTGTAAATGAGTTGAATTTTAAAATTATGTAACTTTGGGGAGCCTATAATCATTTTTGTGATTTAAATGCGAAAATAAATTTTTTGTTTGTTTTCCAAACGATATTAGATCGCGATTTCAACATAACGAATATATAGATTATCAGCATTAGGGTGGTACACTGGAATAGACTTTAGAATAGATTTTTTCTTGGTATCACCCACTAATTTGGTGATAATATACAATAAGGTGATTTGAGTCAAATCTGAATGATGTCGAATAATATTTAAAGGTAGCGCACAGGCAATAAAATTAATGATAAAAAGGGATAAAAGGCTTCGACTTCGAAAATTTTATTGCTATAATAATTGAGAAAATGGTTTCAAAATTGTTTTATTACAATCAGGGTATTGTCGATAATGTTCCTTACAGCAGACACTGCTTCTATTCCTCATCATTAGTGATTGTTGCCATATAAGCCTTACACCATCCTCTACACTGACGTTAACCACTCATAGATCTTTTAAAATTTCACAGCCGTGCTGATTATGCTTATTTGTTCTGGTCATTCTTCGGGATTTTTGTTGAAAAATTTCATGTCAATTTTCAAATGGTGAAAGAAGCAAACAGTGTTTGTTGTTAAGAAGTTGCTATTGTCTTTTTCTTGTCTCCGGGGTTCAACTTAAATAGCACCTTGTCATTTTTTACACCAGACTCATAATTCATATGACTGATCTATGGCCAAAATTTCTGAAACCCCCATGGTGGCTTTGTCAAAGTGCCTTTTTATTACAGTTCAAAATCGGTTAATTTCATTTTTAAAAATTAGTAATTAAATCGTTCTGTCGCTCCGTAAAGGTTTCAATTAGTAAAAAACATTAGTTTCCATTTTACAGGATTTTAAAGTTTTAACATTATTCAGATCCTTTCCCTACAAGAGACAGTGACCATTTGATCTTCCGTCCGACTAACTTTTATACTGGATATACTAGAGCGTGCCGTTTTTGATTGGTAACTCTTGAAAATTAAGCTCCGCCTTTAGTATAAATATAAAACTTAACTCGCGTCGCGATCATTCCAGACATTGTTGGCATTCCAGAACCTCTAGAGAATTCGATTTTCGAAAAATTAGGGAAAAATTAATTTTTAATAGATAAACAAGCACTCGGCACTGCGAGTTCAGTTCATCTCAGACGTCGGTAACATTAAAACTCGAAAAGCGACAAACAAAAAGGCAAATTTTTAATACAGTTCTTATTCAGTTAACCTCATTAATCGTACTAATTAACAAATTACTAATTAAGTTCTATTCGGCTAAATTACGTATTGTGGAACGTGAAATAGTAATAAAGACTTATTTTACTTTCTCTCGTGAAACATTGACTTTAATTTCGAACTAATCCCGAACCAACCTACATACAGGATGTTCCAAAATATAGTGACTTAAAAGTTGACAGTGGTGCAGTGTTCTTTTGCACGAATTAATTATTCTACGCGTAGGCGAAATGCAGCAAAGTTTTTCATAAATTATTTTTAAGGATTAGACAAGCTCTAGATTTTGTGCCACTATTGCTGCTGTCATATCGAAACACTTTCCTTGAATCTGATCAGTAATCCCCCATTTCTCTACGAGTTCTGCAACGGCGTATGCCTGGGCCTGTCCAGATAACAGCTTAGGAACACCCAGTAACTGATCTTGAATGGATGGTCCAGATATAATAACAGAAAAGCAATCAACCATTTCTTTTCCACGTATGTCTTGAAGTAGTTTTCTGCTCCAGTGAACTGTGAGGAGTCCATTAGCTTGGAATTTATTTTTTATGTCATTAGCAAGCTTAACTTTTGTCTCGTTCTTCATATAAATGATCGACTGATAGGGACTTCTTCAACATTTTGTTTTAAGATTTGAAGTGTAGCTGTATCAAAAAGGAGCAGCAAGCTGAGGTATGATCAGTTTACCCTTTACAGATATGTATGTGTCAACTGAGTTATTAATTTCCCTTTTCTTATGTGTCCTTTCTTTGTCAGGTTTGTTTTCTGCAGAGCAAGATGGCATCGAGAAATTATCATCTTCCTCCCTATTGTCGCTGTGATAACTACCTAACATTGTTTCTAGCACATTAGTATTGTGTTGGTGATGCATATTCTTCACGTTCACGTCTGAGTTGGTCTTCTTTCTTCCTCTTTTTAGATTTACATTCCTTTGGGTCTAAAACTTGAACTACTTCGACCGCGTCAAAATTTTGGTCTCTGCACCAACAAAAAGTCTCGATCCTAATTTTAATCAGGGCTAGTGCATCACTGCATGCTATATCAAATAAGCCTTCGAGTTCATCAATAAACTGTTGTTCTTTAAAACTTGTATTGCACTTTGTCTTTTCGTGTTCTTCTTTAACAGAATCCAATAGGAGGAATGCATAGGTTTAGTAAAATATTTCGCCGCTAGGCGGTTACCGATCGGTTTTGGGTACTCTATTCATTGTGTTCTGTGCTTTGTAGTTTTATGTGTTGAAATAAGTTTGTTTATTTGAAACCTACAGAAAATGGATAGTTTAGTTGAACTAAAAGAAAAGCTTGGCATTTTTAAAGAAGTAGTAAACAAAGATGCACAGAAAATGAGGTTATGTTGCAGTACCCAAGCGCGACTCTGACGCCGCCTACATGCATTCGGTCTGTGAAATGTTTTGAACACACTAGATAGGCTTTTCTGTAATTTGAGAACAACTATCCACTTTCTTCTAAAACTGCTGCATACTGGAAACTGGTGAAACTTTAAATTTTTATTTTTTCTATAATAGGAAGTGCGTTGAGGCACACTACAATTGCTTGGCATTTTTAAAGAAGTAGTAAACAAAGATGCACAGAAAATGAGGTTATGTTGCAGTACCCAAACGCGACGCTGTCGCCGCCTACATGCATTCGGTCTATTTCCATGAAGTTCTAGTTTAGCTATTTGTTGCTCATCCCCAATTGGAACACGAGCCTTTGACCGGAATAAAACAACTTCTTTGATAACGGCACAGGTACTGTCACATATACGCTTTTACGCTCTAAGATGATAAAAAAAAAACGGCATCCAAAAGGGTTTTAATTTGAGGTGATTTGATTTTTTTTTAAAAACATGTGGTTAATTGAAAAAATAATTTTTACTTAAAATAAATACAGCTTCCTATTCCAGAATGAATCTACACAACAAAAGAAAAACCAATGAAATCGGAAAAACGGTTTAGAAAAAAACTTCAAAATCATGGCAAATCTTGTATGGAATAATTTTGTTTGTGAGTGTATAAAAAGTAAAACATTGCCTGTGAGTTTGTTACTCAATCACACAATTACTAGTTGACGGACTGAAATTTTGCATGTAGGTACACAATGGGTTAGATTAACGTTTGGGTCATCAAGCATTCTGAATTTCAGCCACGTTCCTGAGGGAAATCCAAAAAACTGTACATTTCAAGTACACATTATAGTAGTTACTCAAGGGCCAAAAATAAACATGAATACATTTTCAAAAACTACCTCCAATGAAGTCAGAGAGAGTTTTTATTATTATCAATATCACAATAGTTTTCTCGTGGTTTGTGCAAAGAACATGATAGATTATCTTCCACATTTTAGAATTTTGTTTAGTGACAGTATTAACATAACAGTCAATACATTTACAGAACCACACTTACGAAATGACAGTGATAAGTACATAACCTTAAAATACCAAACTTGGCAAACTTACAAAGAAAAAAATATAAAACAAAATGCTGTTAGAGACTAGCAGTCAAAACATAAAATCCAACATATAATTTTGTACTAGTAATACTACCTTGTGGTGGTGGAGCATATGCTGGGGGAGGAGCTGCATACCATTGCGTGCCTGGAGGTACATATGGTGGTGGTGCCTGCATACCGCCTCTTGAAGCTGTGAAAACAAAATCATTAGAGAATTATCGCAATTCAAAATAAGAGATACAGTATATTTTATCAATTGCCGATATTCAATACAATCTTAGCTTTGTGTAAAATGAGAGTTATCGCATCGCACACGGTAATATTGACATGAGCTCTATACTGCCAGCTCCACTGGAACTAACCTAATCTGTCAAGTTTTTTTTTTTCTTGGATATAATTTTTTATAACTAAGCACCTAGATCATGTTTTTATTAAATAAGAGCGTTCTCATTGAATAACAGAACCTCTTTTTGAACCATAGATGAGATGTTGGAAGCTATTATCGTGGGAGATGCCCATGATCATGAAAAAGATACATTTTTCATTACATTGTTAAATAAGGAGAGAATGCGAAATTGCACTTACGACGTCATACCACCAAGAGAAAAACTTTTGTTTTTATTTTAGTATCCATTGCTTATTATGAAGTTTTTTAAAATTTTTATATGACATAAAAGGCTTTTTAATGCATTGTTTTTCTTCAAACGTCAGAAAAACATGACATTTCTTAATTCATTTCATGACATTAAAGCAGAGAACTTATACCACAGAGAAGCGACAGCAAGGCTTCCCGCGTGTACCGTGGCATATGACAAATGGATTGTGGAGTTGTCAGTTCGAGATGTTTACATTGTGTCAAAGACGACCCAACCACCATTGGTCTAATTCTCTGGATCAGAGAACAGAGGACCAGTGGTGTGTCCCGTCAATCGGGTATATATCTAGTGATTTCTAAAGATTTTAAAAAATATTTCAAGAAAGAATTTGCGTAATTTAAATCTGATTAAGCACGTTGATAGAGGCATACTTAGGGAACTTATTTTAATGTAAAAAAGTAAATTAAGGTGAGCAATATGTTTTTTATTACTTTTTAAATGTGTCCGATTTTTTAAATGTGTCTGGTTTGGGGATGTATTGGAAAATTGTATTTTTCCATTTAAAATGTGTATATTTTAATATTTTTTCGATATAGAATTTATTATACACACGAGTCGGATAATTTTGTTTAAAAAAATATAGGTAAATGCTATTAAAAATAGACTTGAAGGAAGGGTTCCTTTAAAAGGAAAGTAAAAAAATAAAATTTAAAATATATTTTATTTTAACACATGCACAAATAGAAGTAAAAATCGATAAACAAAAAACTTTTATAAATAATACACCATAAAGAAAAAAAAATAAATGTGTTTGTGCCTTCAGGGAATGATTTTGCGGTGTCCGGTATAACCCTAGAGAACCATAAAATCTGTATAATCCATTTTTCTTGGAAAAGAAAGATTTAAAATATAAAAACCACCCGTTTGACTTGTTAACGAGTTATGTACTAACATTTTTTCTCAAAGAACCGAGCCTGTATATCCAATGTTTTGGCTTATATGTGGAGATTTTTACAACTAACAAAATTTAACAAAAATATCGCATTTATAAACCGTTTTCTAATACGTTATTTAACATAATGAATGACACAGATTTTATTCATCCATGTTTAGAATTCCCAAAACTATATGTTAAAAATTTGTTTATAAGAATGAAGATTTTTTATTCCATTAAATACACAAATCGGGATTTAAAAACTACTAAAACCGACAAAAAAGTAAACAGAAAGGTTAAAATTTTGTCACATTTATAATTTTTAGTGTATATATCGAGACAATATCAAGTAGATTATTTGGTTGGATTATATAAACTAATAGGGTATGTGCATCATATAACTAAGATAACCTCAAATTTTAAGTTTTTTAAGTTTATTCTTATTTTTAATGTTTCTATACGCATTTTTAGCTTGGAGCCACACTGGCTCCAAGCAAATATTTAAAAATTCACGCAAATAATTTTTCAATATTGTTGAATAATAAAAATAGACTGCTAATTATAGGTTATATTTCTAACCTGCAAAAAGTGTCTTATTTTATTGGGACAAACTATTTAAAACTTCATAAACATTACATTTAATTAGATTTTGGTTGAAAGTACAGGAACCAGGCAGACATTTTAATAATAGCTACGTAATACATGTAAATCTTAAGAAATATATATTTTTAAGGTTAGTTGTGACGTCACTTGCACATGCCCTATTGTAGGTTCCAAGTATGGAAGATTGTAGATACATTTTATAGCTTTCTTATTTTGTAATGTTTTTAAAGGTTTCATAACAGAATTATTGGCTGTGGCCCAAATAGAAGTTAAATATTGTAAGTGTGAAGATAAGAGGCAATAATATATATTTTTTAAATATTTTCTAGATATAAAAGTTCGTATTCTAAAAAGAATTCCAATAATAGGAGAAAATCTTTTTTCTGTAATGCTTCAATATGATGACTATGACAATTTTTCATCAATACGAAGTCCTAAAAATTTTGTTAATGGCGAATATTTAATTGTATCATTATTAAATGTAATGGATGGAACCGAATTTGGAATTTGATTTTTAGAAATAAACATAAATGACGATTTTTTAAAATTGAGTGCGTTAATTTATTAATCTGCAACCAAAAGTTATATTTGCCTCAAGTCATATTTAATATATTATTAATTATTTCATCATAATCTTTTCCAAAATATAAAAGTGTTGTATCAAGAGCATATAATACGTACTATACTACCCTGTATATTCACCTTAGCAATAGAATTTATGTATATTATAAATACAAATCTTTTTTGTAAAACATGTTGTTTGTTTAATTTTTAGAATTATAAACAAAAAAATATTAAAATAGAATAAATTGTAACATTATGTAAGATTTTTAAGAACATTATACTCAAAAAGGTATGGAACCTGGCCTCTTTTTGTGTCATACGAAAATCAAAGAATTGAATTCGATATACCTATGTTAAACCAACGTCGAAAGCAGGCACAGGTCCTCTTTATACATGACATTTTACATAATAACCTAAATGTACCAGATATATTATGTTCGATCAACATAAATGTACCTGATGTTAGATTAAGACGCAGAGATCTTGTTTTTAAATTGTTCAATCTAAACTCGCCCACTGAAAATTGTCTAAGAATGGTGAACGAAATTGTGAGGGACCATGATGATGTAGACATTTTTACGATCAGTAGAAATAAACTGGTGTTAAAAATTCCTTGAAATGAATGTAAAATAATATTTGTTTACTTTATATGATATACCTACTAGATTTTATATTTACATTTTCTATATTTTAGCTGTTACATTTTGTATCTATTGTATCTATGTATATCTTTATTGTACTTTTACATACATGAAGGTGCCACATCAAATGTGTCGACATCTATGGCTACTGTGTATATGTAATTGGAAATTGTTTCTGTATATATGCTGTATAAATCAAATAAATGAAATGAAATATTATTCTAAAATATGTTTTGATAACGTATATGTGAACGTAAATATTTGATATTTAATATATTATTTACATTTTTTTTTTACGTTTTTCTAGCCTTTTTTAGAAACTAATAGTATTTAAAACATCAACTATTATATTTAATATGTGGTATAGTAACATATTATACTGAATTACTTTCAGTGTACATCTAACTTTAAAAGTCCTCTCAGTGTAAGAGATTGTGTTGAGTACATATTATACTGAATTACTTTCAGTGTACATCAAACTTTACAGTTCTCTCAGTGTAAGAGGTTGTCTTTCACTCGTGTCAATGTCATTAGAACCGGACCATAAAATATCAAAGGAACCGCCGATATTGTCGCTTCTCTGAGGTATAAGTTCTCTGATTAAAGTTTGACTTTTGAGACGGTTGTGCATTGTAATTAACAAAGGAAGTAAGAGTACTTTTTCTGATGTGAGCGGCAAAAAAAGTAATATTCATAGCAACGCGTATTTTATTTAATACGCCGGTCATGCGATATTAACACAATGCGTTTTTAGTGGTGAAATTCGCGATTTATTATCTTTATTTTTTTTATAGCTAATCGACGTTTGAAGAAAAAAACAGCATGTTTCATTCGGAGTAAAAGCCACTTGTTGTGACTCGTCTGTAATTGCCAGATTCACCGTGTTCGTCACAAAAGTATCACTTTTACTCCCAATAAAACAATATACTGTTTATAGAAAACACTAGGTGTTTTCTTTATAAAATAGACTTAGTAAACATATGGGAAATGTCTATCTCCTGTTGTGAATTTTAAAGCAGCAGAAAAATCAATTTGTCTATTAGATAAGATTGGATCCAAGAAAAAGAAAAAACGGATTTATTAAAATTTATAGTTTAGGAAGTTTATTCTGTATACTAATAATTCTAATAATACTAAAATTTTAAATCTAAATAACATTACATTTTTTTTAAGTTATTTTATAACAAGATTAGAAAATATATTATTTCAACACAATAATCATAGTAACAAAGGACTTATAGACTACAAGCCCATTTAAGGGGTCAAGTGACCCAGCATGAATTATATCTAGTACGATGCTGGTATATGAAACCAGAACTTTAGGCACTATGCCGTCACTTTTGGGCGGTACAGGTGAGTACACAGATAAATTGAATTTTCCATCTGAAAGTGCGCTCTTCAGACAAAATATTCTTGTATGGCATTCCTCATATTTGATAGTTCATAAAAAAATATCACCTAGAACCTACGGCCTTACAAAAATAATGGGACCGGAAGCCAGAAGAATTTTTATTTTCCGAAAATTTTCCCAGGTAAATAGGTGATTTAATACTGTACAGCGTCTGTACAATGAGATTTGTATGCTTTCATAGATTCATTATTCAGCAACGCCGTACATATTTGGTGGTTCCAGGGTGAGAAATCCCGGGCACAACTCCTTCCCTACACCCGTATGGTGCAAGATCATTGCAAAATGTACGGCATTGATTCTAAAATATTATTCAACACCTACAATAATTTTTAACAATTGTGCCGTCTAAAAATTATGGTAACTATAAATATAAATAAACGCTTGAGGGTTGAAGCTCATTTTTTGGCAATAAGATCATAAATTCCTGTACGGCAACCGATTTCTTGATATGATGTAACTAAATATTATCGTTGTACATTATAGCTGGTTATAATTAATGGAACCAAATGAAAATATGAATTAAAAAAAATAAATAAAATTTTCAAAATTTAAAAGATTTTCATAATGCACTGTGTATTAATAAAATTATTGGTATTTTGAATTCTTTAAAGATGGAAATTATAAGAAAAATAGATGCCGTACATTTTTACTTTTAGGATTTTCCACAGCTGATGAAATTTTCCATAATATTTCCACCGGCCTTTAGGGTCATTAATTACTGTACGGAATTTACAAAATGTTATCGATAATATCAAATAGTAATCATTGAATGTAACGGACAGTGTATTTTTCATAAACAGAGCTCGGGAATTTTATCTCGGTGACGTGAAAGTCAGTTTTAGAAAATAGTTGCAAAAATAAAATAAAATCTAAGGGGTGACAAAATACTTTTCCAGCCATCTGGAACCATTCCTTTTGTACAGAATTTAGTGTTTATTGTATGCTAATGCCGTAAACAAATTTTTGACCCTAAAATTACTCTTTTCAGAGGGAAATAAATTTTCCTAGCGCAGCCATATGTTCCATGAAAAATGCATGGCAAAAAATGCGTTTGTTTCATGAAAAAGCATTAAGATCATTGAATTTGATGTTGTTTCAAATCACCACCACTGATACTAGTGAGAAATCCCGGGATTTCTCACCATGGAATCACCAAATATGTACGGCGTTACTGAATAATGAATCTATGAAAGCATACAAATCTCATTGCACAAATGCCGTACAGTATTAAATCACCTATTTGCCTGGGAAAATTTTCGGAAAATAAAAATTCTTCTGGCTTCCGGTCCCATTATTTTTGTATGGCAGTAGATTCTAGGTGATTATTTTTTATGAACTATCAAACATAAGAAATGCCGTACAAGAATATTTTGTCTGAAGAGAGCACTTTCAGATGGAAAATTCAATTTACGGCATAGTGCCTAAAGTTCTGGTTTCATATACCAGCATCGTACTGGATATAATTCATGCTGGGTCACTTGACCCCTTAAAAATTAAGATGGGCTTGTAGTCTATTAACCTTATAATTAACATATTAAAATACATATTAATATTTTTTTTTCCAATAATTGTCTTAATCAATGCTTCGATTACATTCTGTTGCCTTTCCAACTTTCCATAATTAGCTTGGTTTACTGTCTTTCATTTAAACTCCTTTTTCAATTTCTCTTCTTCCAGTTATATTCTTTGTTCCTTTCATGTACGCGCTTCTAAACCAAATTTCTTATGGAATGGTCATAAGTCATCGTCCGCTGAAAACTTAACCAATGGCTACGACACATCATCTTAAAGCACAAAGTACCGTCTATTTGACCCTGAACTCTTCGAAAGGGGTACGAGAACTACCGAACTTATACGTAAGACGGTAAATCTGACTTGCTATTTGTTCTCACATAATGGGGCACATTAAGCTAAATAGCATTTAATGTCGTCTGGGCACGCTCAACTGTCAAAATAGTGACATAAATAAGTGTAGTAAATACTTGCGATAACTCTCTATTATGAGTAACATTCTCCTTATCAGAAATTACAATCTACAAATATGCTACATACCATCTCCAGATATATCCACATTTATAGCTGCAAATAATAATGTTGAAAAAAGTAAGATTTAGACTCTAAATAAATATCTTGTGTATTTTACTATTTTTAGGGTTACTTTTAATCTGTCTATTAATAAGTAGGTGGTATCACGTAATACCTCCGTTACAAATTGTTTATAATAACTAGATCTAGCAGTCCTTGTTTTATTTAAAAAAAAAATAGTTTGCTGTTTATAAGGAACAATCATGACGTGCTCCGTAAAATTAACTTCGAGTGAAAATATGATATTTCAAGATAGGAAAACTGGCAAACATTATGGTGAACGATAATGATCAAAATTTTCACTGATGGCAGTTCATTCTTTGGTCTTTGGATATGTCAAAACCGATCGTCTGCCGTTTCAAAATGGTAACATTAACTTGGGAGGTGTTCAAAAAGGGGCGATTTTAAGTTTTAGTGAACCATATTGATCAAGAAAAATTTTTGCAGGGGTGATTAAAGTTGATTTAGATGGTACTTCTACTTAGGCAGATGATTTTTCTGACAACCATAGCAGACACAACTCAAATGGCAAAAAATCACATTTCGGTGAACTATATATTGATCAAAAATACTTTTTGCGTCCCTCGATTTGTTTATTTATGGTACAATAAATAACGAAATGGCAGACAAAAAAACCGGTAGCATCGTTTTAGCAGACGCTGTCAAAGTGACAGGTCCGGTTTTGATGAACGACATTTATCAAGAAAAATGATGCAAGGAATGATAAACAGAAAACTCAAGATTACGTTTCGCCCAGGCAGACGATTTTTTTGGTAGCTATGTGTATGGCAGATGCCTGTCAAAGTAGCAAAAATCACATTGAACTTTATTGATCAAAAATAATTTTTGCATCCTTCGATTCGTCTACTTATGGTACAATAAATAACGAATCCGCAGACGAAAAAGTCGGTAGCATTTTCGTAGTAGATGCTGTCAAAGTGAAATTTTTTTTTTTTTTTATATATATAAATAGAATGTTGCGAATTTTATTATTTTATATTTAGGTGTACTAAAACGAAAAAATAAAAGAAATAAAATTAATTGTCTTAAAAGCTTGTCACATTTTTTTTCTATTCAGGGAACAAGCTTTTAAAACAATTAATTTTATTTTTGTTATTTTTTTCGTTTTAGTGGGTACACCTAAATAATAATAAAGACTTGTTTTTAAAAAGTAAAGTTTTTTTTACATTTAATTTTATTTTTCAAAAAACTTTCGGTATCGTCTTGATGAAGATTTGGAATTGGTTCAATCAATCAGCAACTACAATTCTGATTAAGAAACAATTCCGGCGATTTAGAGGGTAGCAAGTGGTCATTTTTTATGTTCCCACCAAAATGTTCATTTTTTTATATTTACATTTCCATTTCACTTTTATTTTTAAATAATATTTATTTATTTATTATTTTTTTTACCTATTTGTTTATTGTGATACTACCATATTGTGATGATACTACCATATATAGTTATCTGGGCATTTCTATACCGTGCGTGTAATTTCCCATTAGGCATGTACATTCACGTAGCGTGATAGATATGACAACACAGCTGCCGTAAATTCCTCCGTCGAGCGGAGCATCCCAGCTCTGTAATTTCATTTCAACCAGCTGGCACGCGCGATGTAATTTTACTCCCTATGCCTAGCGTTCCGCTACACGCACGGTATATTGGGGTTTATGTTTTTGTTAAGTTAATGAATGTTGATTTTTTAAATAGTGGGTAGCTGGATTGGCTGATGTCAATTTAAATAATAAGTTGGGGATGGCTCATGACAACAAATTTTATTTTTTTAAGACTTTGGTTTCTCGCACATACACTAAATTCTAATTTTATGAACTCTTACTTGCTTCATTTGTCTATTTTCTCTATTTGCCCCCAACCCTTCGACAGAATAAGTTTAAGTTCTTTCGACGGAATAAGTTTAAGCTCTTTCAACGAGGTGCACGATGAAATAAATAGTTAAAAAAAAAGCCTAGCAGAGATATCTATGAGATGAATATAAACCTTATCAAAACAATAAAAAATCTTATAATAATTCTGATAAAAAATTAATAAACCTGAGGATAATAGCGGGAGTATATCCAAAGTGCTTAAAAATTTCCAAAGTAATCCCAATTTTTAAAAAAAGTAATAAAATTTTTGAAAGATTAAAACAAAATTCTATGTAAACATCTCGAGGTAAATAATCTATTTACTGCGGCCCAGTTTGGTTTTCGTAACAATAAGTCGACAACACTGGCAATAAATAAATTAATCTCAATCATAAATAATGCCCTTGAAGAAAATGCTTTTGAAGAGTGCACGTTGTGTGATCTTTCAAAGGCGTTCGACTGTGTCTCACACAATATATTAATAAATAAATTAAAGATGTATGGTGTAAATATATGCTTCACAAAGTTAATCTCTTCCTATTTAACAGATCGTAAACAGCTGACTTATTATTTAAACTCATACTCAAATATGGCGGACAACATGTATGGAGTGCCACAAGGATCTGTGTTGGGTCCACTGCTGTTTTTAATATACATAAATGATATAACGGAATGTGTACCCAACACGTGGTACTCTTTGCTGATCATACAACTTTCACAAACACTGACCAAAGCTCGGATTTACTACAACGTAAATTGGGTGAGGCACAGTTGAACGCTAAAAACTGGTTTGATACCCACAAACTAAGTCTAAATAAAACAAAAACTGAAAGTATCACCTTTACACTACGAGAACACAACCTGGACAGCAGAAAATCAGTAAAATTTTTGGGAGTTATTCTCAACTCTACCCTAACATGGCAGGCTCATGTGGATCAAGTATGTACTAAACTTTGTAGATATACATACCTATTACGTAATCTGGCTTATATTGTGTCACTAAATGTAGTCTTAAAAGCATACTTTGCTCTGTTTCAATCAACTTTCTCACAGAGGCGGAACTATGGCAGGGCAAACCGGGGCAGTGCCCCGGGGCTCCGGGAGATCAAGGGCCCCCTAGTCGGCGCTCTGGGGCCACGGGAGATAAATTTTTTTTTTCGGATTAGGATTAGGTATAAAGAAAATAATATAATAGGGGGCCCTCAACAATTTTTCGCCCTGGAGCCCGATGAGGTCTAGTTATGCCACTGCTTTCTCATATGCTATCCTCTGTAGGGAACATGCGTGTCACACGAGTAGAGTTTTCTCTATTCAAAGAAAAGTAATTAGATATATTTTAAGGTTAGACTATAGAGAGGACGTTCAAACAAAATTTGTCGAATTAAAAATATTAACTGTACCATCCTTGTATATCTATGAATGTTTAAAGTTTGTAAAAGACAATGAACACATTTATGTAGAAAATGAAACAAAGCATAATTATGAAACACGTACAAAAAATAAGATATCTTTAAATTATCTACGGTTAAATAGAACTAGAAGTGCCGAAAACTATCATGGACCTATTTTTTACAATAAGCAACCAGATTACGTCCATCAAATGGCTAAAAATAAATTTCTAAATACAATAAAAAGTGGTCTTATAAATAGAGCATACTATATATATAAAAGAGATGATAATACATTCTTATGTAAAGTGCCCCTGTATCGGGTGATCCATGTTTCTTAATCTATACTTTTTCAAATATTGTGATTATATTCTACAGTGTGTTTCACTTCTCGTGAAGACACCCCTGTATCTTTTTTATTTGTTGCCGAATTAATTTCAAATTTTTATCAGCCATGCAAGTCCATAAGGTGACTTTATTCAACATATAAATGCCGTCTAAATCTAAAACGCCGGCCTACTGCGATAAAAAGAAAATGTCAATTTTCGAGAAATCATAGTAGGCTTAGAGATAGACAAAAATTTTGTTAACAAAAGTTGTTCGGAATCACTTGATATGCCCCCCGGTAAAATTTTGTGAAAATCGGAATATTTTCAAAAAAAAATTTTTTGTTTCACTTCTCGTGAAGACACCCCTGTATCTTTTTTATTTGTGACCGGATTAATTTCAAATTTTTATCAGCCATACAAGTCCATAAGGTGACTTTATTCAACATATAAATGCCGTCTAAATCTAAAACGCCGGCCTACTGCGATAAAAAGAAAATATCAATTTTCGAGAAATCATAGTAGGCTTAGAGATAGACAAAAATTTTGTTAACAAAAGTTGTTCGGAATCACTTGATATGTTCCCCTGTAAAATTTTGTGAAAATCGGAATATTTTCAAAAAAAAAATTTTTGTTTCGCTTCTCGTGAAGACACCCCTGTATCTTTTTTATTTGTGCCGTCTAAATCTAAAACCCCTGCCTACTGCAATAAAAATAAAATGTTAATTTTCGAGAAATCATAGTAGGCTTAGAGATAGACAAAAATTTTGTTAATAAAAGTTGTTCAGGATCACTTCATATGCCCCTCTGTAAAATTTTATGAAAATCGGAATATTTTCAAAAAAAGAGAACACATAAAGAGAACTTTTTCCAACAAATGAAAGTTGTGAACAAAAATCAGCATTCAATAAAACACTAAAAGGGCTTTTTATTTTTACATATCAAGTTGAATGTAATATCTTTTCTTTTTTTCTTTTTGTTATCTCTCTTCTGGAGGAGTAACTCTCCATCATATCCTTCCTCCTTATCGGCTCAGAAATTTAGGAACATGGACGGTTTTATTGCGTTGAATGTAAAGAGTGCCGTGAAATTAACTGTCAATATGTATTGTTTTATTTATTTCGTCATTGCTTTCATGACAGAAGTGATTGTTGTTATTTTCTGAGGAGTTTGTTAGTTTTTCTTGTTTTAATAATTTTATTCATACTAAAGTTTCCTTATTTCATATCTTTTCTCATAATGGTTAGAATACTTTTAACTACTGATGAAAAAATTGAAATAATAAAGATAGTCGGTGAAAATGTACGGTCTTCAAGAGAAGCAGCAGAAGAATTTAATTTAAGACATCCTCTAAGACAACCAATACACCATGGTACCGTAGCAAGAATATGTCACTTGTTCAATACAACTGGCAATGTGCTTAAATCGAAATCACGGAGATGATAATGTTATATTAGCGGCGTTTAACGCCAATCCCACTACCAGTCTTCGAAATATGGCTCGTGACCTTAATTTGTCGGCATCAAAAATTTGGAGATGTTTAAAACGCCATAAGCTACAACCGTTTAAACCAAAATTTTTACATACCTTGGAGGAAGGTGATGAAGAGAGAAGATTAGAATATTGTTTATGGATCCAAGGTAATTATTTAAACAATAGAGACTTCTTGATGAAAGTAATTTTCACGGACGAGGCAACTTTCTCCACCAACGGGGTAGTGTCATCACAAAACTCTAGGTTCTGGGCAGTAGAAAATCCTGATTGGATAATAAATTGTAAAAGGCAATATTCCCAGAAAGTAAATGTGTGGTGCGGAATTTTTAACGAAACAATAATAGGGCCGTTTTTCTTTTTTCAAAATATAAATGCGTTAAATTTGCTAGAATTTTTAAATAATGATCTTTGGAATGCAATTGTTGATTTTCCTTTGGAACAATTGTATTTTCAACTCGACGGAGCATCTATCCACAATTCCGTAGTAGTGAGAGCATGGATGAATGAACATTTTCCCCAAAGATGGATAGGACGAAATAGCACTTTAATACATTGGCCACCCAGATCACCTGATCTCACTCCAATGGATTTTTATTTTTGGGGTCACATTAAAAACAAAGTTTATATGACCAGACCTCAAAATATAGAGCAGCTTTGTGAGAGGATAAGGCAAGCATGTTTAGAAGTTACAGCTCAAGAACTGCGAAGAGTTGTAAAAAATAACAGAAAACGGATTGAGAAGTGTATTACACTTGAGGGTGGGTTAGTGGAAAGGGGCGCAATATAATAAATAAGTAAAAAAAACCATTAACTTCTTTTATTTTTGAACTATTCTAACACTGCGGCTTTTGCTTTATCTGTATTTTTTTTTCCGACAATATTATCATTCATTATTAGTAGTCTTCTCTGTAAAAACAACGGCCCTTTTCAGGGCCACCAATTTAATTCAAAAAGAATTCGTTATATGACAGCATCCTACCAACCTACATATTGTTGACAGATGTTAAAACTCATTAAAGTAATTAGATTTTAATTTTAATTATTCTAAGGCCGGCATTTTAGATTTAGACGACATGGGGCGTATGAAGTGATCCTGAACAACTTTCATTAACAAAATTTTTGTCTATCTCTAAGCCTACTATGATTTCTCGAAAATTAACATTTTCTTTTTATCGCAGTAGGCAGGTGTTTTAGATTTAGATGGCATTTATGTGTTGAATAAAGTCACCTTATGGAGTTGTATGGCTGACAAAAATTTGAAATTAATCCGGCCACAAATAAAAAAGATACAGGGGTGTCTTCACGAGAAGTGAAACAAAAATTTTTTTTTTGAAAATATTCTGATTTTCACAAAATTTTACAGGGGGGCATATCAAGTGATTCCGAACAACTTTTGTTAACAAACTTTTTGTCTATCTCTAAGCCTACTATGATTTCTCGAAAATTGACATTTTCTTTTTATCGCAGTAGGCCGGCGTTTTAGATTTAAACGGCATTTATGTATTGAATAAAGTCACTTTATGGACTTGTATGGCTGATAAAAATTTGAAATTAATTCGGCCACAAATAAAAAAGATACAGGGGTGTCTTCACGAGAAGTGAAACAAAAATTTTTTTTTTGAAAATATTCCAATTTTCACAAAATTTTACAGGGGGGCATATCAAGTGATTCCGAACAACTTTTGTTAACAAAATTTTTGTCTATCTCTAAGCCTACTATGATTTCTCGAAAATTGACATTTTCTTTTTATCGCAGTAGGCCGGCGTTTTAGATTTAGACGGCATTTATGTGTTGAATAAAGTCACCTTATGGACTTGTATGGCTGATAAAAATTTGAAATTAATTCGGCCACAAATAAAAAAGATACAGGGGTGTCTTCACGAGAAGTGAAACACACTGTATATGTCCATTCATTATATATACTTAAGTGTTGCATTCAAGTTGCAACTGTCCGCAACTTGTGTTAATTTTTAGTAATTGAACTATGTAATATACATTACTAATGTTCTGTTCTTCTGTGAATTTTTGATGTGTGTAAGCGTTTTGTTATGTAATAGCATCAATAAACTACTTTACTTTACTATAATCTGGTTCCAGGTTTCGTCACAGATGCACCAAATTTTGTGTCAATATTTTAAACCATTCCAAAGTAATTGTGTACACAAAAAGTTACAAACAGATAGACAGATAGATTTTTTTTGCCCCACCTCGTGTGATTAAGCTGAACTAACTTGATAACATGATAAAAGAGAACACGCGTAACCGAATTGTCAAAAAAAAAATTCAAAAAAAGTTGGTTTAAAAACTCTTCTTTTTCTCGTCAGATCCGCTCCAGTAAAATACTGCCCTTGATTACAGCCTCACGAACAATCTATTATTAAATTTCAATAAAACTGAACTTGTGCTGTTTAAAACTACAGCTCCTAACCTGGTCACAACTGTGGCGGATGAACCTAGCATCAATCAAACTGATAACACGAAATTTCTACGTATTCAGATTGACAACGGGTTATCATGGAACTTTCAAATTAATAGTGTTTTAAAAAAATTCTCGAAATTGTTTTATTATCTGGACACTAAGAAGAGGTTAGGGTTAAAAGATTCCAAACAATTAAAAGAAATGATTTTACAGGGACGTTTCAAGCATTTTATTAGTGGTATGGTAAGTTGTTACATGTTAATGTAAGGATTTGATTTTACTTCCACATCCAGTAGAAGTATAGTAAAGACAAAAATATTTTTAAAAATTTTTATTGTTCAAATAATGTCATGTCATGAAACGTCGAGATTTCAAGTTTGAGCGAAAAAAAATTTCTGTCTGTCGGTCTGTAACTTTTTTTGTGCGCACGTTTACTCTGGAACCGTTTGAGATATTGACTTGAAATTTGGTACACCTATGTACTTTAACGAGATCTAGAACTAGATTATATTTTCATCTTGTTCCGTCGAAGGGTTGGGGGGTAAATTGGGGTAAATTTGGAGTAAATAGGTAAATCAAGCAGGTAAGAGTTCATAAAATTGATATTTAGTATAGACAAGAGAAGCTAAGGTCTCAAAAAAAATTTTGGCATTAGCCACCCCCATTACCACCCCCACCCCATTATTAAAGGGGATGAAAAAAAAATGTGATTTAGTGTGTGTACAAGAACCAGAAACCTCAAAATATTTTTTTTACTTTATCCACCCCCCACTCCCACCCCCTTTCACCCCCCCCACCCCACTACCGATGTGGGGTATCGTTTTATGGGTTTTTGGGGTAGAGGATTTCAAATATTATATTATTAAAGTTCCATAAACAATTATTTCCAGATACAAAATTTTTTCGTTGTGTGACGGGTAGAAAATCCGGATGTGGAAGTAGTGATTCCTTGGGCAGCGGTTTTTAATGTGGATTTTTTTGTAGGAATAACGGCCGTAATACAACATGACGATCCATCCACTGTGATATCCTCTCTTAATATGAGATACAACTTAAAACCCAAATGTGAAACTTAAAGTGCCTGTGTTAATAGTAACTGCTGCTAAAGCAAGCAATAAACAATTCGTTGTAAAAAAAAAACACCATATTGGTTTGCCAGCATTTGTAATAAATATTTCTTGTGTTTAAACATTGGTTGAGTGAAGGTGGGGATGGTGTCGAGAGATAAAGGAATGTACTAGCAGAAATTGTTTTAAATGAGATACACCAAGAGGAAAATGAGCAGGCTACATTAAGATATCTGAAGAAGTGCATAAATTAAGGGAATTCAAAAAACATTATAATTTGCAGGCAACCCTTGTGAGAGTAAATTGGAGTGTGGTAAAAAATATTAGATATGTTAATGCAAAAAGAACACATATGGAACTACCCATATTAGCTTAGTGACTTAGGTGTTTGATACTTCCACTTTTGAGTAATAGCAAATCCTTTTAACCATGAATAGAACTAGTCAAAATAAGTAGATTTTCGAACCCAAGACCCACCTCGAGAAATCATGCCTGCTCCCCCTGCCCCCCCTCAAAGGGGCTACTTGTATCTGCCTATATATATTTTTTTCTCAAAAACGGTAGGAGCTAGAGGAATGATCTTGGCGCCATTCGATAGAGTGTAAAATTTTGCAGACCCTTCTTTTGCTTTTTGCTATTTTCTTTATTTTAAGGCCCCATAGCAAAAAAGGGGGAGGAGCTTTCCAACAACGACACTTGTTTGGCTATATCTCTAAAACGGTCCAATAAATCAAAATTCTACAAAATATAAGAAATAAAGATCATTATTTTTTTTATCGATTGGTATATTATTTGTGATGTTATTTGATTAAATAAAGCCGTTAGTGGCGTACAAAGAGAAAGCTGCACATGTGCATAATGAATTTATTTAAAATAATTTATTATTTTTGTTGCGAAAATATTCATTGTACCTTTTCACATTATTTGTTCTATTTTTTGATACGAAACCCCTTAGCAAAAAAATATGGTGAGCTGTAAAAAGTTTTTGGCTGTCAGGCAAACGACCCAATAAATTAGGTACTAGATGAAAAAAACTGCATTATTACCTTTTCTGTCAATTGGTATATAATTTAAAAATATTATTTATCTAAATAAAGTCGCCGGTGGCGTGCATAGACAATACAATGCATAGAATTGCATTATAACTTATTTTGAATGATATTATATAGAAAGCCCAATATTTTCAGTATTTTTTATTCTATAACTCATTAACAAAACAGATATATAAATAATGGTAAAATTAACAAAAAACATTTAACAGAAAATAAAATAATTAAATTATACCTACTTAATGAAAGTAAATTTTAAATTAAATAACTTAATTGCAACATTCTGCACATGAACATAATTTTATACATTTTAAATTTTTTAAACAACATTTGCACTTAGGCCTATAAATTTTGCACTTACATCTTAACAATACATTTGATGAAATGTTCTCATTTTTGGAACTAGTCCAGAGGGGCATTCATTTATCATTATCCATAGTCCATCCCATTTGGATGGACTTGGGAGTTCTATGATCGATTGACTGAGCTTACTTCAAACAAATCCTGCTTGATAAATACATCTATTGATATGAATTGACAAGGCATTCATTGTTGGGGGTAAGTTCTCAATAGTACGGCTTCTCTGTGAAAATAATTGCATTCGACATAGGTCGATATCATCTGTGTCGGAATACTTATCATAGATTATTATGACAAAGTTTGACAGCATTCTTAATTCCCCTTCCTCGAGCTACACAGCTCATCCTTACCCTACCGATGATCCGGATGACAGGATGCCTGTTGGCATCTTGTGTACCGGCAGTCACTCCCGCCACAAAACCCAAAACACCCAACTGACCGATGACTACCCCCCGGGGGGCAAACAAGCTGGCGAAGAGCAGAAGACGAAGAAAGAAGAACGCCAGAAGAGGCCTTAGCCAGCAAGGTCCAACGAGCCAGGACCCAGGGAGGTGGACCGAAATCGTCTGCACCGCTCACATTTGTGAGTGAGGCCGACGTAAAGTAAGTTCGCCCGCCCTGCACGAGGCTGGTCCCCGGTCTACAGCGATGCATTGGGGTAAAGGGCAATAGTCCTGCCCGGTCCCAGTCATCCGAGACCGACATCTTTAGCCAAGAATATTGGCATTCTTAATTGATCATTATTTGGCTGCTTTGGATGTGTAACCAAATCTATGAAAGTGGCGGTGATTCCAGAAAAGAATCCCAAACTTCCCAACACTTCTTTTCCATTTTCCAAAAAAAGAAGAAGTGGTGTCACAACCCGCAAATGAATGGAAAAAGAGCAAGACATTTTTCTTGAAGTTGATTGGATATATCTCTACAAGATATATATTTTATATATATTTTAGATTCTTTGCAGTGCCAAATTCTATCCATATGTCCTGATTTTCATTTTGATATTGATAAAAGAGTGCTAGTACCAGAACATCAGTATCCACAGACTTTATTAATATTTTCTTTAAATTGTTCTCATAGCAATTGTGTGCATGCACGAAAATGCGCGTATCCACTTCCTTGTGATTGCATAATAGGGCTGTATTTATATTATCGAGAGGCGGATTATACAGAACATTCTCATCATTAATACATACAAGAACTTTATTTTCATGTAATGGAATGCTGCCAAAGTAGGTTGAAATGAGCTTAAATAATTCTTGTTTATTTGCTGCAACTTGCAAGAAATCGTGCCAATTTTTTGGAATTGCTGTATTTAGTCTAACTAATTTTCAATTTCCTTTGCCTCTTTTTCCCTAGTTTGTCCCTTTAAACTAATCTCTAAATAACCGTCCCAAACAATATCTACCTTTAGAACATTAAATAAGTATGGTTTAACAACGTTTGAAATGTAATCACAAAAATTTGAACAGGCTTTAGGTTGCAGAATATGCACAAGAGCCGCTCCGTCTAATAGAACAGCATCAACATCGGTTGGTTTATCTAAAGTAGTAAAATACTTATCAAGGCAACATAATAAATCAGACTTATTTCCATGATACATTTCCCCAAGTTGAGGAGCTAGAGAAGGGGGGTGGGGGTGATTTTCAAATTTAAAGAAATTTTCCAAGTCTCCATCTCGATTTTGAGATGCTATATATGGCCGGCTGAATAAATTAACATCTGACTAGGGCTCATTTTGCTTAGATGTTACTTTTTGTTTAATTTTTTTGTTTTGATATGAGATGTTTTATTTTTTGGGATCGGGTCAATAATAGATGTTTTTGATTGATCTTTCAACCTTTCATTAAAAAAGTCTTTCCATTGGAGAGTTCCTTTCGCTAACAAATGATTCAAGCATTCTGCATTTACAATGACTTTACTTTCAAGAGCAAATAATTCTGAAGACGTTTCTTGGAAAGTAACTAGAGGTTTTAACTTCGGAATAATGTCATATTGAACGGATTTCATTCATTTTTGTCAGTTTAATAGTAAATGCTTCACAGAAAAGTTTCTATATTGTGTGGGGGCTTGCTAATTTATAGGGGGTGGATGCCACCCTCTCTCAGGGGGTGGCACTTAAAAAATATATATATTTATTGGAGCTGAAATAGAATCAAATTTTAAGAAGAAAAGGTTCTATGCAATTATTCACATAAATTGATAGTTTTTAAGTTATAACGACTTTAAAATTGCGATTTTAGCTTAAAAAAAAAAAGGTATTTCCAAACGGCTTTCGTCAAGTATCTCGAAAAGTATTACTTTATCGAAAAAATGTTACAGACCAATTCCAGAAAGCACAAACTGGGAATTAATTATATTTTTTGTTTATTGATGTAGGATTAATAATTTCGGAGATATTTAAGTTTATATTTGGTATCCAAGTGTTTCGAAATTACCTTTAATATGTAAAATGCATTTTTTTCTAAAGCAAGTGCTTTAAAGAATTTTGATTTACTGGTCCGTTTTAGAGATTTAGCCAATCATGTGTCGTTGTTGGAAGGCTTTTCCCCTTTTTTTTTTGCTGCTTAAAAAAAGAAAATAGCAAAAAGCAAAATAAAAGTCTTATGCAAAATTTTATACTCTATCGAATGGCGTCAAGATCAGTGACATTCCTCTAGCTCCTACCGTTTTTGAGAAAAAAATATAAATAGGCAGATACAGGTAGCCTCTTTGAGGGGGGGGGCAGGGGGAGCAGGCATGATTTCTGGAGGTGGGTTTGTTCGAAAATCTACTTATTTTGACTAGTTCTATTCATAGTTAAAAGGATTTGCTCTTACTCAAAAGTAGAAGTATCGAGGCATTTTCGAAACGCAAGTCACTACACTAAATATTCTTTATTTTCCTTCTACTTCCACTACTATTCTTATGTATACTTTATACTTTTTACATAGCTATGCATATATAAAGTACCAAAGAATTGGAAACATTTGCATTTGAATTGCATGTAAAAAAGTAGGTCATTCTTTGAAGAAAATATAAACTAAAGTATGTGAGTACATACTTTTAGATTTGTACTATGAAAATACTTTGTATATAATTGTGTTATGTGGGATACTTCTTATATAATTCAACATTTACACCCCAACAACCAATTATGTACCAATGCAGGAAAAAATCAACAACTTTTACCAAAATAAGCAAATACATACCCAAATGAGCAGCTTTTAGCATTGCCTGTCCAAATTCAATGGCTCCACCCTGTTTAAATGTCAGTTTGAATTTAGCTTCTCCAGCCCAGTTTCCATTGGGTTGAGCCCGAACTTTCCCTTTTATGTAATTTGCTCCAAAAACAGGTTGTTCTATCTCAACCTAGGGAGTCATCAAATGACATAAATGTGACAAGTGAACTAATTACACTAATTAAAAAGCAGTAAGGATAAAATATAATATACATACCTCACTTAAAGTAATAAATGGAAAACTAAAACTTTGCATCTCATCAGAAGACGATTTGTTATTAAAGATAACTCGATGGGTTGTTAAAAAAATGCTGCCCTTTTTAGTACCACGAAAAGCATTGCCTTCTTGGCCAGACCATTCTACACTTACATTTTCCGAAAATAGCAATATTCTGTAAAAAACAAATAGGTAGGTACCACCAATTAAATATATTGTGAAATAGTTAACAACTTACTGTTCGCCGCTATGAATCAGCACGCCCCCATTTAAATGTGCCGTATTTAAAGACATTTTAGTCTAATTTGCGTGAAACTTATTTTAATTTATTCACTAGAAATTTTAAGCTTTTCTTCTAGAAATTCTGTAAGTTATATTAATATCGTGATTTTAACAACGAATGATGATGTCATTTAAATGACATCTACACTGCTGTCACCTGTAGAAAATAAAAGAAATTAACCTGTTGGACGGGCTACAGCTATCCACACCACATACGCAGCTATCCCGTTTTCTAGCCCATTAGAAGAAGTCACGGACAAGAGATGGCGCCAGTAGACTCCAAATATACATTAGCGAATCTTCATCAAATGTGATCAAATGGAATTAGTTTTACAATATTACAACAATATAATTCAATGGCGGATTTACATAAGGGCATTGGGGCACGTGCCCAGAGCTCCCACGTAATTGGGGCCCCGAATGTATAAAAATGGTAAAAAAAATTTAAGGAATAAATGAAAAAATTACAAACGAAAAGAGATGAAAACGCAAGAAAAAGTTAATTTACAAATTAAAAAAATTAAACTTTCCATTCAACAAGAGTAGCATCCAAATCTCAAATAAGATGAAATTATAAACCTTTTTGCCCCAAAAAAAGCTAACTGAGATACAACGAATTGAAATATTGTAATTTGTTAAATTGTAAATTACAAAATTTCAGTTTATTGTATTTCAGTTAGTAATGAAAATATTTTCATAAACTCCAAAATCTGATGTTGTATTTTTATGAAAAGTCAAATGCATATGACAAAAAAAATAGAAATAAACAAGAGCTCCTAGACCCAGGGGAGGCTAACGAATTTTCAAAAATTTTTTCGCAAACTGCTTTTTCAAAATTTTTTAGGGGTCATTAGAGAAGTACTTCTCTAGATGTTATTTCCCAAATTTCGTATGGGTCCCATGCGCCATAGACGAGAAAAAAAATATTGAAATTTCACCAGCCGCCACTGGTTTTTAAAGTACATGTAATTAAAAACTAGAGTCGGCCGTGTTAAAAGTTTCTATAGGTTTTTATAGGTTTGTATAGTGTTCTGAATGTAAATTTCCCATAGAAATTCTATTAGTATTTTTAGTAGGTTTTGTTACAGATTTTGGTTGTGTATTTTAATGTCAAATCCCATAAACTTACATAGGTAAGTAAATGTTATTTACTTACTATTAATATTTCAAATATCAATAGTAATATAGTGGTAAACACTAAATACTGCAAAGTCCTTGGTTTCCTCTACACTGTTAAAAATGTGTGTATTTTTTCAGAAAAAGTTATGTATGTTTTACATAGCGTATAGTGTATTAATTTTTTTACTTAGCTAATAATGTAAGTAAACATTACAAAGTAATTTTACAGTTCAAATTCTGTGAAAATAAATTACATACAAATATTACCCTGTAACAAGATTTTTCCATAAAATATTATTTATCAATTACACGCCTTTTAATGTAACTTATACTTTACATAGTAAATGATTAGTATTACATTATAAGCTGTGTGAAATAATTTTACACATGCGTACCTATTCTTTACATAACTTATTATGTAACTTATTCTTTGACGCATGCTCATATCTCATATTATGTATCGTTAATGGCTGCAACCATATAACTGCGTATCAACTTTGTTTTGGCGTTCTGGATGTTATTTTGCAAGTTAGTGCATATAAGTGCAATTATTATTATTAAAAAAAGACAGGTAAGTAATCCATCAGAATTAGACCATGTGCCAGAACTCCTGAAGTCATTATAATTTGGGGGGACTGAATGAAACTTTTACCAGCTGTTTCTAGGCTCATGTGGAGCAAAAAAGTCGGGGGGGTCCATCATGGGGAGGTAGCTTTCTAATATGGCGGCCGTTCAAAATGGCGGCCCTACTGCGAATCTTTAAATTCAATTATCTCGAGATCGGGTGGAGTAATCTTCCATTTCTTTTTTTCTAAATGTAGGTTAATGAATTGAATATATTTTTGTTTGTAATGTTTATGGCCAAAAAAACAGTATTTATCGGTCAAAATTTGAAAAAACGAAAAATTGGATTTTTTGAAATTTACGTTTTGCTGCTTATTGGACTAACGGTTGGGTATATCGAGAACGTGATCTGAATAAGAGTTTTAGAGCAACATGTCACCTTTAAAACGCAAAAAAGAAATTGAAGATCGGATTAATAGAACCCGACATTTCGAGATTCAAAGTGGACGGGGCGGGGTTGAACATTAATACTGTATTTTAAAATAATAGGGTTTATCTATCTGTCCGTATAATTTTATTGTTTTTTGCATTTTATTTTATATTATTTATTTCATATTTCAGGTAATGGTGTGACTCCTTCAAAGAAAACAGCGATCCTTCTCCAAAAAAGTTGAAAATTGACCGTAGCTGCATCATTTGTTAGCGAACTGAGATCAATCCGCTAACTTGGGCGGTGGTAAAAAGTTTGTGTTTATTAAAAAAATATAATAATAATGAGAGCGAGAGAGATAGTGGACTGTCGCGGTATAGAAAAAGAGTTTGCTTGTTAGCTGTGCAATTTTAAATGTACCACTGAAAGAAAATACGATATTCATCAGTATTTACATCGAAACTGGAATGACGCCTCATTTCATTGTGCTTATCAGAGTCGCAACTTGATTTTTAAGTCATATGGGGGTTTTAAGAAACATGTTTATAGATTTCACTCCCCTGTTAGTAATAATCAATGCATTGACGAATTTGTTTCTTGTAATGCACGTAACTGTAGTTTTACTGCTATATATCACTGTATATTTTTAGTACATGTTTGTCATCAGAATAAATTGTTTATTTTATATAAATATTAATGCAAAAAATTATTTATTTTAATAATTCGTTGATGTTAAACATTTCCTATATAATGTGTCGCACTCAAGAGTGTTTTAATTTTTTTTTCCGACCAACTTGAACCAAACTTTGCTCAAAAATAAAATAAGACACATTATACTCATTTACATGTCATATTCCTAATGAAAAATATCAACGCGTGACAAAGCCGGTGATTGTCTGAATGTCACATTACCCTGTCAAAAAAATCTCATCAATCCGTATTGAAAATTATCAAAAATTAAGTATCTATGAGAACCTATATGGTCAATAAGTTTCTATAAGAGTTAGGTAAAGTTGCTGTTGAAATTGTTATCAGTTTATATCCGAATTGACCAGCAAAATGAGTCAAGCCATATCCATTTGTAAATCCAAACATTTACTTATACCACATCAATGAGAATTTATGAGCACAGTATCTAATGTAATTCGTGCGGCTTTCCGTGATTAAAAGACAAGTGTTTCTTTAAGAAACGAGCTGCATTAGGTTAGAACAGTTTTGATTTGCAATTGAAGATTACAAATTATAATGTTTGAATAGGGATTTATGAGATCAGTTTCTATGAGTATTAATGTTTTTTTTCAGTAATATATTAAATGTGTTTTCATTTGTTTGAATGGGTAAAGAGAAAAGTCAGTTTTCAACTGCAATTACAAATACAAGTTTAATCGCTTCGAAGGGGTGATATGCGATCGATTTCTAAAAGTATTTATGCTGTTTTCTGAATATAGTTATGATGGGGTTTAATCAGTAACAAATTGTTAACTACTTGTCATGATATGGTCGGAAATTCCAAGTACACATTTAGTATTCCTTCAAGAGGACTGATGAGAGCAGTTTCTACGAGTATCTATTTGTTGTTCCTATAGTAAATTATATAAGTCTTTATCAGTACAGATTCGGATCTAATTTAAATATGAAAATTATATCAGAATAAAGCAACCAAATATTTTAAACAGTATCTATTTGTAAATCCACACATTTACTTATACTATCTCAATGAGAATTTATGAGAACAATATCTAATGTAAAACGTGCGCCTTTCCGTGGTTAAATGGCAAGAATTTCTATAAGAAACGAGCTGCATTAGGTTAGAACAGTTTTGATTTGCAATTGAAGATTCAAAATTATAATGTTTGAATAGGGATTTATGAGATCAGTTTCTATGAATATTAATGTTTTTTTTTCAGTAATATATTAAATGTGTTTTCATTTGTTTGAATGGGTAAAAAGAGTTTTCAACTGCAATTACAAATATAAGTTTAATCACTTCGAATGGGGTTATATGCGATCAATTTCTAAAAGTATTTATGCTGTTTTCCGGATATAATTGTGATGAGGTTTAATCAGTAACAAATTGTTCACTATACATGTTATGATATGGTCGGAAATTCCAAGTACACATTTGGTATTCCTTCAAGAGTATTGATGAGAGCAGTTTCTACGAGTATCTATTTGTTGTTCCTCTAGTAAATTATATAAGTCTTTATCAGTAAAGATTCGGATCTAATTTAAATATGAAAATTATATCAGAATAAAGCAACCAAATATTTTAAACAGTATCTATTTGTAAATCCAGACATTTACTTATACTATCTCAATGAGAATTTATGAGAACAGTATCTATGTAAAACGTGCGGCTTTTCGTGGTTGAAGGGCAAGTGTTTCTATAAGAAACGAGATGCATTAGGTTAGAACAGTTTTGATTTGCAATTGCAGATTACAAATTATAATGTTTAAATAGGGATTTATGAGATCAGTTTCTATGAGTATTAATGTTTTTTTTCAGTAATATATTAAATGTGTTTGCATTTGTTTGAATGGGTAAAAAGGGAGGTCAGTTTTCAACTGCAATTACAAATACAAGTTTAATCACTTCGAATGAGGTTATATGCGATCAATTTCTAACAGTATTTATGCTGTTTTCCTAATATAATTGTGATGAGGTTTAATCCGTAACAAATTGTTCACTACATGTTACGATATGGTCGGAAATTCCAGGTACATATTTAGTATTCCTTAAAGAGGATTGATGAGAGCAGTTTTTACGAGTATTTATTTGTTGTTCCTACAGTAAATTAAATAAATCTTTATCAGTATGCATTCGGATCTAATTTAAATACAAACATTATATCAGAATGAAACCCCAAATATTTTAAACAGTGTCCACCTGTAAATCCAAACATTCAAAGATAATATTATAATGAGAATCCATCAGAACAGTATCTAATGTAACGTGTGCGGTCTTCCGTGGCTAAATTTTAAAATTATTTGCGATAAATAAGCTTTAACGGATTCGAACAGTTTTCATTTGCATTTCCAGATGAATAGTTTTAATTGTTAGGGATCTATGATGTAGTGTAACGTTTTTTTTTTCAATAAAATGTGTTTTTATTGGAAAAAAACCTTACACAAAGACACTGATCTCATAGATCCCTATTTAACAATTAAAATTATTCATCTGGAATTGCAAATTAAAACTGTTCAAATCCGTTAAAGCTATTTATTAAAAATACTTTTAAAATTTAGCCACGGAAAGCCGCACGCGTTACATTAGATACTGTTCTGATTGGTTCTCATTAAAATATATCTTTAAATGTTTGGATTTACAAGTGGATACTGTTTAAAATATTTGGTTGTGTCATTCTGATATAATTTTTGTATTTAAAGTAGATCCGAATGCATACTGATAAAGACAAATTTTCTATTGGAACAACAAATACATACTCATAGAAACTGCTATCATCAATCCTTTCAAAGGAATACTAAATATGTACCTGGAATTTCCAACCATATCGTAACATGTGGTGAACAATTTGTTACTGATCAAACCTCATCACAATTATATTCGGAAAACAGCATAAATACTGTTAGAAACTGATCGCATATAACCCCATTCGAAGTGATTAAACTTGTATTTGTAACTGCAGTTGAAAACTGACCTTTCTTTTTACCCATTCAAACAAATGAAAACACATTTAATATATTTATTACTGAAAAAAAAAACATTAATACTCATAAAAACTGATCTCATAAATCCCTATTCAAACATTATAATTTGTAATCTTTAATTGCAAATCAAAACTGTTCTAACCTAATGCAGCTCGTTTCTTATAGAAACTCTTGCCATTTAACCACGGAAAGCCGCACGTTTTACATTAGATACTGTCCTCATAAATTCTCATTGATGTGGTATAAGTAAATGTCTGGATTTACAAATAGATACTGTTTAAAATATTTAGTTGCTTTATTCTGATATAATTTTCATATTTAAATTAGATCTGAATGCATACTGATAAAGACATATAATTTACTATTGGCACAACAAATACATACTCGTAGAAACTGCTATTATCAATCCTTTCGAAGTAATACTAAATATGTACCTGGAATTTCCACACGTAACATGTAGTGAACAATTTGTTACTGATCAAACCTCATCACAATTATATTCGGAAAACAGCATAAATACTGTTAGAAATTGATCGCATATAATCCCATTCGAAGTGGTTAAACTTGTATTTGTAATTGCAGTTGGAAACTGACCTTTCTTTTTACCCATTCAAACAAATGAAAACACATTTAATATATTACTAAAAAAAACATTAATACTCATAGAAACTGATCTCATAAATCCCTATTCAAACATTATAATTTGTAATCTTCAATTGCAAATCAAAACTGTTCTAACCTAATGCAGCTCGTTTCTTATAGAAACTCTTGCCATTTAACCACAGAAAGCCGCACGTTTTACATTTGATACTGTCCTCATAAATTCTCATTGAGATAGTATAAGTAAATGTCTGGATTTACAAATAGATACTGTTTAAAATATTTGGTTGCTTTATTCTGATATAATTTTCATATTTAAATTAGATCCGAATGCATACTGATAAAGACTTATATAATTTACTATTGGCACAACAAATACATACTCGTAGAAACTGCTATCATCAATCCATTCGAAGTAATAATAAATATGTACCTGGAATTTCCGACCATATCGTAACATGTAGTGAACAATTTGTTACTGATCAAACCTCATCACAATTATATTCGGAAAACAGCATAAATACTGTTAGAAATTGATCGCATATAACCCCATTCGAACTGATTAAATTTGTATTTGTAATTTCAGTTGAAAACTGACCTTTCTTTTTACCCATTCAAACATATGAAAACACATTTAATATATTACTGAAAAAAAAAACATTAATACTCATAGAAACTGATCTCATAAATCCCTATTCAAACATTATAATTTGTAATCTTCAATTGCAAATCAAAACTGTTCTAACCTAATGCAGCTCGTTTCTTATAGAAACACTTGCCATTTAACCACGGATAGCCGTACGTTTTACATTAGATACTGTTCTCATAAATTCTCATTGAGATAGTATAAGTAAATGTAAAGACTTATATAATTTACTAGAGGAACAACAAATAGATACTCGTAGAAACTGCTCTCATCAATCCTTTTGAAGGAATACTAAATGTGTACTTGGAATTTCCGACCATATCATAACAAGTAGTGAACAATTTGTTACTGATTAAACCTCATCACAATTATATTCGGAAAACAGCATAAATTCTTTTAGAAATTAATCGCATATAACCCCATTCAAAGTGATTAAACTTGTATTTGTAATTGCAGTTGAAAACTGACCTTTCTTTTTACCCATTCAAACAAATGAAAACACATTTAATATATTACTGAAAAAAACATTAATACTCATAGAAACTGATCTCATAAATCCCTATTCAAACATTATAATTAGTAATCTTCAATTGCAAGTCAAAACTGTCCTAACCTAATGCAGCTCGTTTCTTATAGAAACACTTGCCATTTAACCACGGAAAACCGAACGTTTTACCTTAGATACTGTTCTCATAAATTCTCATTGATGTGGTATAAGTAAATGTTTGCTGCTCCATTCTGGTAGAAACTGATAGAAATTTCAGCAGCAACTTTAACTCCAGGCTCCAGTAGAGGGAGCTGTATACGTGTCGCTAATTCATATCTAATGTAATGTGACCTAAGGAACTGACGTGTGTGTTAAATTAAAAGTAAAGCAGTCTCTTTCACTGCTAACTCATTCATTGCTTCTAGGCTAGAACAAGAACATCCGAGGAAATGAGGACTTTGCAGTATTTTGTGTTTACCACAATATTAGTATTTCTATTTGAAATATGCAATTTAAACTGTACATTTGCCGGCATGCATATCCAAATTAATACTAATAAAAAAGCAAAATGGAAGTTTACAATAAAAATACATCTGTAAAATATACAATTGAAACTGTACATTTGTTGACATGTATATCCACATTAATACTAATAAAAAGACAATGTTGAAATTTACAATAAAAACATGTTGATAAATGGTGTGTTACATACGATAGATACTGGAGAAAGGACGGACTGAACTCTTATGATATTACTTATAGAAAAGTCTAGAATCTCTTTAAAGTTGTATCTGTAATTCCATATGTTTACAGATACAAGGGCAAGGGTGCATTTGCAGACACTAAACTGTAGATTTGTTGATGTATATTTCATATAAGTACTCATGAAAGGGCAACATGATAATTCCAAATAGCTCATTCGGAATTACTGTTTCATAACCGATTTAAAACTTAATAAAACAGATAAAATCCTGTCTGTATAATACTAATATAACTTATAGGAACGATAAAACCGCATCACTTTTTTTTTATAAGTTTCTATGTGGAATTTTTGGCAGGGTACTATCAAGGAATATGAAATATGGATGCGGTATAGGATTTAATTATGGTCAAAAAACATTCCCATCTTACAGATATAAGCCACCTACCTACGAGAGCAAATTAAACTGAAAAAAAAGTATTCGTTTTTTTATCGGAAAATTTTACTAATGAAAGTCGTTCAGAATTGTCCAAAAACCGCAAGTCCAAAGTTTCATCTAAATTAAAATTAAATTCAGAATGGATTGCAACATTTTATTATTTATGAAAAAGGAAATACTCATCTGCAGCTAAAATCCCATCCCATTAGAATATTTCAGAACTTGAACATTTATTGAAAGAAAAATTTCAATATTTATTGATATAGATGAGACTTTGGACAATCTGAACTACTTTCATTAGTAAAATTTTCCGATAAAAAAACCCAACATGTTTTTGATTTTTTCAGTTTATTTTGATAACACAGATGGAATTCTATTTGTAAGGAGGAAAATGTTGTTTGGTCATAAGTAAATCCTAATGTGTTCAATCTTTTAGTAAAATTCAAAAAATGAAATAAAAAAGTTACTTTCTTGCACTCTTAAGTGGGGCGCATTATATAAGTGTATATAGATACCTAGATACCTAAATCCCAAAATATATATTATATTAGTTTTTGATTGTTAATACATCCGTTTTATTTATGTCTAATAAAGTTTTATTTCTTTATTTGTTATTTTTAATTAATTTTAATGCGATCCCCATGTATTTGTTTGACCAATTAAGATTTAAATACAGACGTAATTAGAAGGCGCTGGAATTTGGGCGGTAAGTATATTACGTGTCATAAAATTGATCCATTTAAAGTATATGAATGGCGTAGAAATAAAGGTGGATCATGCAATTCCTATCGCAATATTTTTATAGAAAATGCCGGAGGATCTGGTTTTCAATTTTTTTCTTCTAATCTTACTTACTGTGTGAACGATCTTATATACAACGTTAGACAGACTAATAGTACATGCAAAATTGTTGATATATACAGTAAGAATAGGAGGAAAAAAAACTTTTAAAACCATCAGATCTTTCGCCATATTTCACAATAATATTGTGATAGGAATTAAATCAACCTGTATATTGTAAAAATACATTTAATTAGGACTACAATGTATAAATACAACGTATAATTACATAGTAAATATACACTATAAATCAAATGTATAAATACACTGGAATAACGAGAAATTACCTTAATTCACAGTCTAAATTCCCATTACAGATTAGGGGTATTTACACTGTATTTATGTAACTAATTTACTGGTATACATAATATATTATGTAAATAGTGTACATAATTAATTGTGTACACAATGGTCATAACTTATTGTGTAAAAATTAATTACAGTATAAACTGCATTTTTACATAACTTAACGTAGGTCACAAAATAACCAACGTTAGGTTATGTAATATTACTGTAACGGTTTCTTGTCGGGTAGCTGGTTCGGAGATTAATCAGGGTCCAGATTAGTTAATAAGACAGCCCAATAAAGATATAAACAATTTATTTACTTTTCCAAACAGGTAATGTGTGGCAGTGTTACATAACATACAGGTACAGGTTATATGTCCGTATCTTTTACGGTTCTTAAGACAACATTTTCTATTATCTGAGAGAGAGAGAGTGTAACGGTTGCGATGCGACGTCTCTGGCTTTGGCGGCGAAACGGCGCCGGGGAATGACTAACGACTCGAGGGGGTCCCAGTTCAACACGCTGTAGGATTCCCAGGGTCAGATTGCATTCGTTCCGTCGTGTTTGCGTCGGGAGATGCACAAAACTGCAATATGTCCAGCTCAGCACGCTGTAGACAGATTGGCAGGATTATCCATTCTGCCTTATGTTGATTTGCGGCCTGACTTTTATATCCGAGAATCCTCGCTTACTGGTGACGTAGAACTGCGTATAGTTTAGTGTCGTGTGCAAATCCATGCCTCTAGACGGGAGATGGGTAGGTTTGCGTGCCGTGTGCACATTGGTGTCGTGTGTAAATCCGGAATCTTAGTAATGGAGCAGGAATTTAAAGAATGCTTCATTACACTCCCCTCTTTCTTTACAAAAAAAATTTTCAAAATTCTATCAAAGAGAAAATTTTTACTAACTTAACATAAAAATAAAACAAGTTACTAAACATCTTCAAACAAAATAAAGAAAGAATGGCCAATTCTTTCGTATACGCCTGGTATATATGTGCAGATGGAGAGAAAACAAATTTTTAAATAACATAAACAGTATGTAAAATATCTTAGAACTATGGTACCAGTAAAATAGTTAAAATGAATGAGCACAAAAAAAATTGCAAGAAACAGGTATACAAATACAAATGTGGTTCATCCGGACGTCTACTGCAGGGGGCGATGGCGGACAGGGGGGACGGTGCCAGGGATCCTGGAAGCGGGGCCATCTTGGTTGTGGCGCCTGAACTGTCGCTTCCGTTGCGGAGCTGGGACCGGGAGGGCTGCGTCGTCATCCTGGAAAAACAGCTGGAGGCAGGCAATTGGCCTACCTGGGGTCGGTGGCTTCGGGGGGCTGGGGCTGTCTCCGAACTGGGGACGGCATCGGGGACGGTACCTCTCGGACTGGGGACGGATCGGGGATGGTGCGTCCCGGACTGGGGACGGCATCAGGGACGGTACGTCTCGGACTGGGGACGGCATCGGGGACGATACGCCTCGGACTGGGGACGGCGTCAGGGATGGTGCGTCTCGGACTGGGGGCGGCATCTGGGACGGTACGTCTCGGACTGGGGGGCGGCATCGGGGTTGGCATCATGGACGGCATCTGGGATGATACTTCTCGAACTGGGGACGGCATCGGGGATGGTACTTCTCGGACTGGGGACGGCATCGGGGACGGTACTTCTCGGAGTGGGGACGGCATCGGGGGCGGTACATCTCGGACTTCGGATGGCATCGGGGACGGTACGTCTCGGACTGGGGACGGCATCAGGGTTGGCTGTTGCGTCTCGGACTGGGGGCGGCCTTTTGGCTTCGGGTGTCGGAGGCAGAGGTGACAGCAGGTCTGGCACTTGGACTTCCGACTTCATCACTTATTTTGGATGACTCTGGTTTTACTGGACTTGTTTTCGTTACGGTTGCGGGATACAGGGTTTCCATGGGTTGGAAAATTCGGGATCTATAAAATTATTACTGCTCCATATATGGCGGTACAGGATTCCGTCTATAATGCAGTAATCTGGAGTTTTTTCTGGACATCGGTTCGATTAACATATTTTCGGGACTCTGGAAATAAATTTAAATTATTTTACTGCTCCATATATGACAGTACAGCTATCGTCTATAATGCAGTAATCTGGATTTGTTTCTGGACATCGGTTCGTTTAACGTATTTTCGGGACTCTGGACATAAATTTAAATATATTACTGCTCCATATGTGACGGTACATCTATCATCTCTAATGCAGTAATCTGGATTTGTGTCTGGAATTTGGTTCGTTTAACGTACTTTCGGTACTATTCGGAATCGTGTCTCTTCTGGGGTTAAAATTATAGTAGTTTGGATTGCCACCACAAAATCCTTTTCATTTTCGTTTTCTCTCTTGACTTGAAATATATTTATATCTCTTTCTCATTCGTGAACGTCTCTTTTTGGGCTATCTGAAATAAACTAAAGTCTCAAAATGTACTCGGGCGCCAAATTATGTAACGGTTTCTTGTCGGGTAGCTGGTTCGGAGATTAATCAGGGTCCAGATTAGTTAATAAGACAGCCCAATAAAGATATAAACAATTTATTTACTTTTCCAAACAGGTAATGTGTGGCAGTGTTACATAACATACAGGTACAGGTTATATGTCCGTATCTTTTACGGTTCTTAAGACAACATTTTCTATTATCTGAGAGAGAGAGAGTGTAACGGTTGCGATGCGACGTCTCTGGCTTTGGCGGCGAAACGGCGCCGGGGAATGACTAACGACTCGGGGGGGTCCCAGTTCAACACGCTGTAGGATTCCCAGGGTCAGATTGCATTCGTTCCGTCGTGTTTGCGTCGGGAGATGCACAAAACTGCAATATGTCCAGCTCAGCACGCTGTAGACAGATTGGCAGGATTATCCATTCTGCCTTATGTTGATTTGCGGCCTGACTTTTATATCCGAGAATCCTCGCTTACTGGTGACGTAGAACTGCGTATAGTTTAGTGTCGTGTGCAAATCCATGCCTCTAGACGGGAGATGGGTAGGTTTGCGTGCCGTGTGCACATTGGTGTCGTGTGTAAATCCGGAATCTTAGTAATGGAGCAGGAATTTAAAGAATGCTTCATTACATTACAGATTTTGTTTTTATAGTGTAGCGTTGTAGCGTAAACGCAGTTAATAAGTTAGCAGTAAAAGAGACTGCTTTAGTTTGAATTTAACAAGCCCACACTAGTTTCCTAGGTCACATTAGATTAGATATGAATTAGCGACATGTATAACAGCTGCTTCTACTGGAGGTTGAGGTATGTAACACTAAACTTTTATAAGTTTTAATTATGTGTGTGTGTGTGTGTGTGTGTGTGTGTGTGTGTGTGTGTGTGTGTGTGTGTTTTAAATGTACATTCCTCGTATGAAACCTATTAGTATATTTAAGTTTTTATAGTATTTGAAATACAAAGTTTTTTATAAGTTCTGAATGTGGTTTGATGTGGCTATTTGAGATGTGTTTTTAATGTGAATTCCTTGCCTGAGGTCTATCATCATTTGCATATATTAATAGGAAATACGAAGTTTTTATAAGATTTGCTGCCTACAGTGGGTTTTTAATGTAAATTCCCTATATGGAGTCTATCAGTAATTATACGTTTTCACGGTAATTGAAATATGAAGTGTTAGAGATATTTTATATGTATTTGAAAAGTATTTTTAATGAAAATAATTCTCCATACGAGGCCTATCAGTATTTGTAAGTTTTTATATGGTGTTTGAAATACGAAAATTTTATAGGTTCAGATGTGTCTAAGTTTTTGAAATGTGTTTTGAATGTAAATTCCTTGCCTGAAGTCTATCAACATTTACACGTCTTAATAATAAACACAAAGTTTTAATAAAATTCTATGAGGATATGCAATGGTAAAGTAAATTACCTGAATGAAGTCTATCAGTATATTTATAAATATTTATGGTAATTAAATTGCGAAGTTTTATAGGTTTTTATATGAGAAAGATACTAATGTAAATTCTCAGTACGAGGTCTATAAGTATTTATAAGTTTTTATGGCGTTTGAAACACGAAAATTTTATAGATTTTGTGAGTTTTTAACGTATATTCCTCGCTTGAGGCCTATTGTAACACTTTTATCCTTTTATGGGAATAAGAGGGTTTTCTAAAATACAATGTGTATATACTTACAATGGATTTTAATGTAAATGATATGAAATCTATTGTATTAGTAAGTTTAATTTAGTAAGTATTGTAACTTTTTAGGTTGACTACTATTGAAATCCCATGAAAACTTTTCAAATTAATAGTTGTAAATAATACTTTTCAATGGGTGCACCGAGAAATCCTTATTAAATTCTTATATAAAACTAAACTAAATAACCCTTTAAATCTTATATATACTAATTATTTCTTATTAAATGTTATAAAATTCATCCCTGGTTTCCTGATGAAACATTATTAGTTTTACTACTATTGGAACGTCATGAACACTTATCAAATTAATAGTTGTAAATCATTATTAATACTTTTTAATAGATGTCCCTATAAATCCTTATTAAATCCTTATATAAACTAAACTGATATGGACCCATGAAGTCTTATAAAAATAAGTACATATATATTCTTATAAAAATGTATAAAATGTCTACTAGGAACTCCCTAGTATATCTTTTCAATTTCATTAATCTTCAGATCTCATAAAAAGCTACAAAAATATTCGATGTAATACCTTATTAACACTTTTTAATACGTATCCTTATAAATCCTCATTAAATTATTATATAAACTAAACTGATAACAACCCCTCAGATCTTACAAAAACCATATACTAATTGTTTCTTATAAAAGATTACAGAACTCGTATTTGATTTTACTGATGAAACCTTTTTAGTTTCAACACTATTCAGATCCCATGAGAACTTATCAAATTAAAAATTGTAATGCCATATAAAAATTGGAACTTATAAAAACACCAATAACAACATGGGTATTCCAACTCAATTAAGACTCCTTTAGATACTTATTCATCCCAATATAATTTCTATATGGCAAAATTAATGTACTATATAAAACCTTATAAACCAGATAGGCTCTTATGATTACCCATAAAAAATGTATAATTATCTATAAGTTTGAAATAGGATTTTTTGACAGGGAACAAATCCGGACGTCCGGACCTGTTTTTTGACTTGAATTATTTTAGATATCTCACCAAAATGTCTTAATATTTTATTCCAGCATGTGGTCATAACATTCCATTCATTAACAGTAAATATAAATTGAAGAGTCATTAGGATAATTTTGAGAATAGAAAGTAAAAAGTAAACCGACGCACACAGTGGTCCCAAATTGATTTTTTTTGGTTAAAAAATGGCTAGAGAGCGCAAATCTTGTCGAAAATGATTTTTTTTTTTTAAATTAAAGATTATCAAAATTCCAACAAATCCTCGGAGCCCGAATTAAAAAAAAAATCCCTGTTTTATTATATTAAGTTAAAAGCCAAAAGAAAAAAATGGTTCCAGGTCCCAAATCTTGTCGGAAATGAACAATTTTTTTTAAAATTAAAGCTTACCAAAAATCCAACAAATCCTCGGAGCCCAAATTTTGAAAAAAATGTTTCCTTTGTTATTATATTAAGTTAAAGGTCAAAAAAAATTTCTTTGCCCTTTAACTTAATATAATAAAAAAGGAATTTTTTTTTTCGAAATTCGGGCTCCTAGGATTTGTTGGAATTTCGGTAAGCTTTAATTAAAGAAAAAAAATTGTTCATTTCCGACAAGATTTGCGCTCTCTAGCCATTTTTTTTCTTTTGGCCTTTAACTTAATACAATAAAAAGGTTTTTTTTTTCAAAATTCGGGCTCCAAGGATTGGTTGGAATTTCAGTAAGCTTTAATTAAAAAAAAAAATTGTTAATTTCTGACAAAATTTGAGCTCTCTAGTCATTTTTGAACCAAAAACTCAATTTGGGACCACTGTGCGACGGTATATAATAAAATGTAATTCAAAGTAATAAAAAATGTGTAAGATTTGTGTTGCGGCGAGTGGGCGAGTGGGCGAGGTCCTCTCCCAAAAATTCAATACAGTATAGTCGCGCCTCACTATCTTTATCTTTGTTTCTATTTTTTTCTGTTTATGGACAAGGCCGAATTACCGCTTTACAAACTAAAATATTTTTAGGTGCGCCTCCACAGCCCACAAGCCCACAGCCCGCGTACGTATCTGCTTAATTAGAAACTCTGTTAAGGTGCGCCCTCCCCCCTGGCATAATCCTGAATCCGTCATTGATAAGGGGCCCCCACATAAGAAGTGCCCAGGGGCCTCTCAATCGTAAATCCGGCCCTGATATAATTATTGACTATGCTTATAACTCGGGTCATAACAATTTATACTTATTTTTATAATTAAATATTCCATATGTGACCAGGGGCGGACTAAAGGGGGGGCTTTAGGGGCTTAAGCCCAGGGCCTCGGATACTGAAGGGGCCCCGAACGCTGAAAACGGACTTAAAAATCAAATACGATGATTATGAGTATGCTCTGTATTGGTGATCTCATTGACGGTATAAATAATAAATATAAAAGTATATAACATTTTTTGCTCGTCTGCTTCCGCATCGCAATCCACAGTTTTTGCGCCACTGTATGCATCCGGATTTGATCAGTCGCAACCAAGGCTACTCGCTATTATTATTACAGTTTAGTTCAGTATTTAGCCAAAACAAAGTGAAACGTGTCTTGGTGTGCGTGATCTGACCTGATCTCAAAAAAAATGTTATCTGTAGTAATTATCGAAAATTCAGCATCAACACGTGTTGCTTAGAAACTGCTTGTGTTCATTTTGATGAGATTTGACAAAAAGAGATGCAGTCGAGAGTACTTTTTCAGTCAAATCTCATCAAATTGAACAAATGCGGTTTCTTAAAAGCAACACGCTTTGTAATGTGTTGCAATGTGTTTTTAAACCGCCTTCCATGTCACCTCAGTGACCCTCTTATGTCTAGTAGATCCAGATTTGTCTGAGTAAAGGAGACGGGGCCCTACAATTTATGGTGGAATCCGAACCACTTCTTGGCAAAAATTTCCAATGAAAAATTTTTTCGCCAGGTACGCTCAGAGTGCAAGCTAGACGCGCCAGCCCATTGAGCTACCGACACCCTTTGAATGTTGAATTTTCAGATTATTTTTAATCATTGAGTTAGAAGGACGGGAAAAGCACTCACGTGATCAAAAACGGCGTCACTTGGCCGCCATGTTATTACTTTTCCATCAAATAGTGACAGTTTGTTTTCCGTTCGATTTATTGTGATTTTTATTGATAAATTTTGGACAATAAACATTAAAAGGACTATGGTGTCGTGTGTCAAAAGAAGTTGCTCTTCTAGAGATGGTGTTGACATGAAAAAATTAATGGGAATAACATTTCATAGGTAGTGTGAACAACAAACAGAGCCGCATTAGAAAAAAAAAAACAGCTAATTAAATATAATAACATTTTATTATTTAGAAGTCACTAAATATACATTAATTTGTTTATTTTGTGTTTTATTTGAATATGTTTGTTCTAATTCTTTTTGCTAAAAATCTTGAATTTATTGAATTCAACATTTTTCTTGCGTTATTCAGATAGGCCGTCTCGTCGGGTTATAAAGTTCTTATAATTTTAAATAGTCCGGGTCTGGAAAAACCACCATCTTGTTCCAACGTTTAGCCACGCCTACCGGTGCCGTTTCTGTATAGGAAATTTATACAGCATGGCATCTCCTTATATTCTAACTAAATGTTTTTAATGCACGAAATATATATTTATTAGACTATTTCCAGAACAAAACATAGAACAAGAAATATTTTTTTATTGATATTGACGTTTTGACGTTTTTGCTGTCAAGACTTGTGCAATTTTCGCTGGCTGTCATTGTATGTAAAATATTCACTTGGAATGCAATTTTCTCTGCAAGTTTGTTCTTATTGGTCCAAATTTTCAAAATCTTGCTATTTCATTGGTTCTTATAATGTGAGGGAAATGTCTTATGAGATGGGAAGGGCCCCAAAGCATTAATAGCCCAGGGCCCCGCACCCAGTTAGTCCGCCCCTGTATGTGACAGACACCATATATGCAGAATAATTTGAATGTTATTTAAATTAAAACTCAGCAATTAGGTACTTTTTTGTAATTTAAAAACCTGCTGTTAGAAATACTTAAAGCTTAAAGACTAATTCAGATATTGTTCATAGATAAAAAAACTAAAACTTGTCGATGTTGCTCAGGGGCGTAGCGAGACAACTTTCTGGGGGGGTTATTTTTCAAATTTTGCCAACTTCATAAACTTAAAAAGCCAACCCTGTATATAAATAAATAAATAATAATTCCTCCAAAAAATTGATGAGCGGAGGGAGAAAATTCAAACCAATTTTTTTCCCCACCAAAATAAAAATTAATGAGAAAATTTAAAAAAAAGAAAATTTCCACCGAAATAAAAATTGACAACTTATGTCTCAAATTTCCAACTTTTGCCCAACTTTTGCCAAGTCTGACAAAGTCGGGCGGGTGACGTATCCCGCCATTACCTCCCTTCGCTACGCCCCTGATATTGCTGCGTTTGACCCAGGCAAGCACAGACACAATACTTTAGCAATTTAGGGAAATTGTAGAGTATTTATGTATTATTTTATCTCACTTAAAAAGCTTTAAATAGTTTTACCCATTTATCCGATATACTTTTCTTCCAATTTTCGATTTTTTCTCCTGTTGCATACCATACATATATAATTAAAGACTCATTGAGAATGTTTGCAGTGGTGGATTAAAGTATTTGTCGCTTTACGTAAACCTAAAATTTCAGCCTCTAACAATAATAAGAAAGTAGCTAATATCATATTGAGTTAAGAGAGGGAAATTTTTTGATGAGCGGGGGGAGAAATCCGACAAACTTTTTTTTTCAAAGTCAATATTTGCCACCCATAAAAATCTGCCGCTTTACGCCCGTGCGCAATTGGCGTACAGGGTAATCCAGCACTGAATGTTTGTCATTAATCTCGTGTTCAAGAAAATATTATGCAAGTGGGTAATCACTACTACAGTGCTGAATATTATTTTTTCTACTCCCATATCATGATAAAAAGAATACAAGGTATGATTGAGAGTTCGCCAAATTCGGTCCGGTTTGGCGCAATGATCTAAAAAACATGTTTTATCCAGATTCAAAACGGAGGAGCGGGGGCACACATTTTTTTAATCCGGATTCACAATTGACGTGGCGAGGGCGGGGGGGGGGGTAGAAATATGAAAAAAATGATGAACGGAGGGGAAAAATCTGGAAAAATATTTTTTTGTCCAAATTCGAAATTTACGAGCGGGGAAGGGAAGAAATAATTGCATTGTCTCCCTTAGGCTGCAGCCTAGTTAGCCATATGGATAATCCGGCCCTGAGTGGCCAGCGGCTACAATAAAGAGCAGGGGCGTTACTATAGGAGCAGAAACATATAATAACTATCTTTTTTCGTTTCAATTTTCCTATAAATAATCCTATAAAATGTTGATATAGTTGGAAAGGAACATATAAGAGAAGTAGACAGTTCCCTAAATGGCACAAAAAATTGAGCTGACATATGCCGGTCAAAGCGTTTTTCGCTTTCGCACTTTCGGACGAACAATGAGGCCGGCGCGGAAGGTATAAAGAGATGTACAGACGATCCAACCACCCAACCAACCAACCAACCAACCAACCAACCAACCTTCTCGGTACACTTTGAAAATTGCCATAACAACTCGTAAAAGTGAGCTGGTCTGCTGGAATTCCAGCGTCTTCAAAGCGTCTCAGCTCACTTTTACGAGTTCGCATAGCAATATTCAGTGTACCGAGAAGGTCGGTTGGTTGGTTTGAGTCTGTAGAACCCTATCGGGTATTTTGTTGTAGTATCCACGGGTTTAGGTAAACATCTCTTCGCTGAACTACACAATACAGAGATAATAAATTCAATAATTTTATCAAAATAAAATAATCAAATAACAAATAAATAATTTTCTTGTATAAAAAAAAAGTACCGACGCGACGTAGATATAAAGGGGTCTACAGACGACCCGACGAACCAACCAGCCAACCTTCCCGGTACACTTTGAAAATTGCGATGACAACTCGTAAAAGTTAGCTGGTCTGCTGGAATTCCAACGTCTTCAAAGCGTCGACAATGTTGGCTCCAGCAATTTTACGAGTTCGCATGGCAATCTTCAAAGTGTACCGCGAAGGTCGGTTTGTTGGTTGGATCGTCTGTAGACCCTCAAGGAAGGCCTCAGGCTATACCCGGAAGAATTACGGCAATAAAAACTTCAGACATCGATAATTACTTTGAACGTATGAACATTTTCTATTTCATATTATTATACTCTTCGCAAAAACGAAGAGTATATTGTATTTGATCGGCACATTTCTAAAATCGTAAATATCGCTCGCAGACAAAAAATTTTCATATCATTGTGTTAGTGAACGAATTCTGAACAACTTTCAAAATGTTCGTCTGTCCGTCCGTCCGTCACGTTTCTTGTAAGCACGATAACTTAAGAAAGAAAAATCCGATTGTATTGAAATTTAGAAAGTAAGTTAGTGTTAGCTAGAGGAAGAACCCTATTGTTTTTGAAGAAAATCGATCAGTAAATAAAAAAGTTATTAATTATTTAATTAAAAAAAAAATATTCTCTTAATTTTTGTCGTTTGTACTAAAATGAAAATCTTGCGAGATATTATTTCCATAATATTTTTTTTTTGTTTTATGATTTTTTTTTAATCGCCTTATTTATTTTAATGTCCTGGCGGAGTTTAGCCGATGGCTATTCTACCACTCAACCAGGACGTACACACACTAGACAACATCACAACACCCATTCCCTGCGACATTGCCATCTGCCGCAGCTGAGACTCGAACTCAGGAGAGGAGAGCGACTAGACCATGTTGTCTCTCACACAACCGCAGTCTAGCCCACTGCTACCGTCTCGGCAACACGTGAAAAACGCCACTACACATCCATACCCTAGCCAGGATTCGAACCCGGGACCCTGTGGTCGCAAGCCTAACACTTTCGGCACTGCGCCACCGAGGATTTTACTAATAGATATTTCATAAAGTGAAATGTGTATGAATGTCGAAAGATATATATCACAGTCAATCAATTTTTCAGAAATAGGTGGTGGTGCAGCGGCTAAAGCTTTGCATTATTAATTTTTAATAAATTTGTTTTGATTGATTGATTGATTGATTGTTGCAATCCAAAGGTCCCGTGTTCGAATCCCACACAGGTCGGACATTTTTTTTCATTTTTTATTTCATATAATTTTTTTCACAACAATATCAACAACAATATCACAAAATTTAGGATGTCCAAAAACTAACATTATTTACAAGAAAACTGCGAAGAGTATCCTATAGAATGTGTAACAATTATATATAAAAAGCTCAGTAAATTGGCGAAGAGTACGTTTTTAGCTTGTTTATTTCTCTCTCAGATTCTGATATATCTGGAAATTAAATATAAGTAAATGAATAGTTTGGTATTTTGGTATTTATAATTTTTAATATGGATATAATTATAAAATGCAACCAAAATAGTTACATAAAATATGCATAGGCTTATACAAATTTATTAATTTCGGCTCAGATAAGACGGCGGCGGGTACAAAAGCTTTTTATACTTGTCTTTGCTTAAACAAACAATTCTTTACGCTCATTATCCCAAGAATATTTGTGGCTGCTTTTTTCGCCAGCCCTTATGCATTATACGACTCTACAATACATTTTATTTTCAAAAGTTTATGCTAAATAGTAAATGTCATCCGTCGGCCATCGGGAGATAAAATTAGTGAGTTTTGAATTGCTGAAGCGCACCCTCGCGCTTCGGCGCCCCTAGGCTATAGCCTATTTAGCCTTATGGATAATCCGGCCCTGTGGGCCGCTGTCGGGGGAATAACCCCTTGCCGGAAAACGAAACGTTGGTACAATGCTGGCTTCCAATGCATCTCCAGAATCAAAATGCGCTGGCGGCCACTATTTTTACGACTTAAGCGGCCCGACGTTTAATTCCGACTCAAACCCATCAAACTTAATGGTCCTCTTCAGGCAAGATGCCGCTGTTCTGTACTTTTCGAAGAAGTAACGATTGACTACCAATGCTGGACTTACGTATGTACGTTTACCATCGATACAGGTGCTACGTCATCAATAGTACGACCAGGATTCATATCTGGGATAGGAATCGACAAGAGGCAAAATTAAATGATCGTTCGGACAGCTACGGGAGACAATGCGGCGGTTCATGGAGAAGCCGACCTGGATTTGGAGATTGGACGTTTAAAGTTTAATCACAAGGTCATTGTGGCTGACATTACGGATGATTTTATTTTGGAACTGGACGTTATGGGAGAGTATGGATTTATTGTTGACGTAGGAGACCGAGTTTTAAAAATTGGAAATGAAGAATTCATTCTGTCAACAGCAGACGAACAGTTTAAAAAAACCAGGCTATTGACAACACAGGCAGTCAAGATTCCTGCCCACACGGAACAAATAATCTAGGCCGCTTTAAAAGAAAACCCTGAAGGATACAGCGTTGGCCTCGTTGAAGAAGACAACACAATTAAGACTGAAAACATTATCCTGGCAAGAACTTTAACCCGGACTGCAGACAAAATTCCAGTTAGAGTGGTCAACTTGAACTCCCACTCAGTGACGCTCAAAAAAGGCGAAGCAATTGGCTCTTATATGAACCAGTTACTTGGATTGCAAGGTGCGAGGAGCAAATAGAGGGAAGCTCATCTACAAATTTAGACAAGGAAGTTGTGGCCTTGTTAAGTTCCCAGTTTGAGCATTTATCCGAGGACGAACGTGGGGAGGCAATTAAGTTCTTGAAGAAAGAAAGTGTGGTATTTGTCAAAAACACAGAAGCCCTTATAAAAACTGATATAGTCCAGCATCGGATTAATACTGGTGACTCACCCGCCATCCGCCAACAGCCGAGGAGGCTCCCTCTAGCGAATCAGGAAGAAGCTTCCGCAATGATCCAGAAAATGCTAAAAGATGGAGTAATTGAGGAGTCAACTAGTCCCTGGTCGTCGCCAATAGTTTTGGTTGCCAGGAAGGACGGGACTTTTAAGATTTTGCGTCGACTACAGAAAGCTGAACGATGTTACGAAGAAAGACAGCTACCCGTTACCACGAATTGACGACACATTAAGTTCGCTGGCAGGTTCACGGTGGTTTTCAACCCTAGACCTCAGGAGTGGGTACTGGCAAGTGGGACTTCACCCTGATGACAAAGAAAAGACGGCGTTTTCAGCAGGCAGTGGTCTTTACCAGTTTACAGTGATGCCGTTTGGACTTTGCAACGCGCCAGCTACTTTTGAGAGATTGATGGAATTCGTACTACGAGGATTAACCTGGAAGACGTGCCTGGTTTACCTTGATGACGTATTGGTTATGGGTCGGGACTTTAAGGAACATTTACGAAACCTTCAGGAAGTATTCAAGTATTCGGGAGAGTTAGGAATGCACCAGTGGCGCAGCCAGAAAATTCATCTGGGGGGGGGGGGGGGGATGCAATAGAACCGGCCTCCCCAGAGGTTGAGGAAAACTTTTCAGAAAATGGTTGAAAACGAATGTGTATAGATTCCTCTACTAAATAATATTGGCATTAATTACATAATATTAATTTCAAGAGATAATTTGGATACCGCTTTTAGTCAAAACATTGCTGTTTTATGGAAAATCTTCCCACAGTTATGAGACCTGTAAGAAGTGAAGTATTTGGGTTGTCTAATCATGATTTCCACCCCCCGTAGTTCTAAAAAAGGGTGGTTTTTGAGAAATATATGGATTTTAGCGTTTTTTCGTCTTTTTTTCTATTTTGAGGAAAGACTATGCATTTTGGTGAAAAATATCAAGAGAGCAAAGTTGTAGAGCATAAAATTTCCTATAAGTTTTGTCTCTACCATTTATTTAGAACTCCGCTTAGTTTCGCCGCTAGAGGCTATGTTTGCAACTTTGATCATGTCATGGGGGGGGGGCAATAGAACCGGCCTCTCCAGAGGATGAGGAAAACTTTTCAGAAAATAGTTGTAAACGGATGTGTATAGATTCCTCTACTAGATAATATTGGCATTAATTACAAAATATTTATTTCAAGGTATAGTTTGAATACTGCTTTGTACTGATAGAGATTATGCGTTTTTATTTTTGGTTCATGGAGGACGGCTTGAGGGGGGCCCGGGCCCCATGGCTACCCCCCTGGCTGCGCCCCTGGAATGCACACCTGAAGTTAAAGTGCTTACTGTTCCAGAAAGAAGTCAAATTCCTTGGACACGTTGTATCATCAGATGGAATACAAACAGACCCGGGTAAAATTTGAGCAGTACGAGACTGGCTGAGACCATCAAGTGTTCATGAAGTACGAAACTTCCTTGGACTATGCACTTATTATAGACGCTTTGTGGAAGGGTTTGCGGATATTGCAAAGCCACTACACCGGTTAACAGAGGAAAAAGTGAAGTACCAGTGCGAAACATCATGGAAAAAGTTGAAGGCCGCATTATGCACCAGCCCTGTCCTAGCATACCCGCAACGAAATGGCCTTTATATCCTGGACACTGATGCTAGCAACTCTTCGGCCGGGTGTGTACTATCCCAAATCCAAAATGGAGAAGATAAAGTGATCGGGTACTTCAGCAAGGTGCTGTCTAAACCGGAAAGGAATTATTGTGTAACAAGGAAAGAACTATTAGCCATCGTCAAATCCGCGGACCATTTCCATAAATACTTGTATGGACAACATTTCAAGATTCGGACTGACCATGCTGCATTAAAATGATTATTACAAATGAAAACCCCAGAAGGTCAACTGGCTCGCTGGATAGAGATCAACTGTATGTACGATTTCAAAATCGAACATCGATCCGGCAGATCTCATAAAAATGCAGATGCCTTATCTAGAAGACCGTGCAAGGAAGATTGCAAGCACTGCCAACGTGTAAAAAAACTGCAGGGCATGGTAATAGTCAACACTGTCAAAATAGACCTTCAGACCTTCCAGACGATTGGACAAAGGATGCCCTAAGACAAGAGCAATTGAACGATGCAGAAATTGGATCTATATTGAGAGCAAAAGAAGGTGGAACCCGTCCAGAGTGGAAAGATGTTTCAGATAAAGGAGTGGGGCTGGAGGCTGTATGGGCACAATGGGATTCGCTTAGAGTCATAGACGGGCTATTGAAGAGAGCGTGGGAAAGCTCGGATGGCAAGGAAGTTGTTATGCGTCTAGTGATTCCCAGGTGTCAAGTGCCAAAAGTACTTCAGTAGATGCATGATGGAGCATCTGGCCTGAGTAAAGTACGGGAATGGTTCTATTGGGTTAATAGTCGACAGGATGTGGAGGCTTGGTGTCGCAAATGCAAAATTTGGGCGGCCAGTAAGGGACCACAGACCAGGAGTAAGGGTCAGTTGCAGCAATATAACGTCGGAGCTCATTTTGAAAGACTTGCAATCGATATTGCTGGCCCGTTCCCAGTGACCACTGATGGCAATAAGTACATCCTGGTTGCCATGGATTATTTCAGTAAGTGGCCGGAAGCCTATGCCATTCCAAATCAGGAGGCTGTTACTGTAGCTAAGGTGTACGTCGATTTGGTGTACCCCTGGAGTTACATTCAGATCAAGGGAGCAACTTTGAATCGGGGATGTTCCAGGAAATATGCAAATTATTAGGAATCCACAAAACACGGACGACAGCTCTTCATCCCCAATCGGATGGAATGGTGGAGCGGCATAACAAAACCATGAAGGAACATCTTTCTAAGGTGGTTCATAAAAATCAGCGAGATTGGGATCGTCACTTGCCGTTCTTCCTCATGGCATACAGGGCTGCCATTCATGAGACTACGAAACAGACACCGGCTTGTGTGGTATTTGGACATGAAATCAGACTGCCATGTGACATGATGTTTGGAATGTAGAAGAACGCACTACCTGGCGTCAAAATGACGCGACACCAATTTATTTCTCAGGGGGCGCCAGTCGCGTGTTACCCCGTTCTTCTACCTCACAGGCGGGTTCGAGATAAGATGCACTTCGATAGCAGGATAATGGACCAAGGCTGCACTACCACAGATCGGTAATGACGCTCTCTCTGGACATGAATTCCCTCGTTAGGGGTTTAGGTACCTTTTAATTTTCTGGATTTTGGCATAAAAAAATCCCAACCGAAGAATTTCTCTGCGGAGGGATTAATTTTTGTACGTGGTATCCACGTTTTTATCTGTTAATAACGGACTCTGTTTCTCAAAAAACGCATAAAAAAATCAAACCTCCGTAAGGCAACCAGAAGCTCAAGTGTTGTTGTGAATTAACTCGACACATCCGGTTTTCGATACGAAAGTTCCAGGGATTATAAACCGTCAACAGGCCTCAAGATCAATTAAGAAACAACAGTTCAAAGAATCCGTTTATTTAACAGAAATGGTTTATACAAAATTCTCAAGATAAGAATCGTGCTTTCCCCAATCAAGGTAATGGCTTTCAGACCATACAAGCGAGAGCGCTTACGCTAACGATCGATTAGGTAGAAAAGATTCAAGCATACCTTCTCAGAACCAAAATGCGAGTTTTTAGAGAAGTCTGAGACTATTTGTAATTCATAATTACGGCTGACTGATTATAACTTAAAAAAGTTTTACTAAAGGAATTTAGATTTGCTAGAGACTACTTAGCTTTAAAGTTCTTGTATCGTGGCGGTTCACGTACTCGAACACATTCGTGATAACTGCATAAGTTTAATGACGTTCGATCAGTCCACGATTTACTTGCTCCTATGCAGTTGTTCAATATTATTGATATGGTAGCAACCCACCTTCGAGCGACTTTTAGGCAAAATTGAATTTTTGGTTTTTTATGCACAAAGCGTTTTCCTCTGTAACTTTGTCATTTGGAAAGCCCTGCTATTGGCTTTCCTACCATTGCTTTGTCTGGACCACTCAACGCGCTCGACCAAATTGCGAGCCGCTGAGTCAATCCAAACTCTATCTATGCGAGAAACCGGCCTTGTGCATGTGCATTGATTTTTATCAATTTTTGCTTATCGGCGCTACGCCGGCTTTGTCAAAATCTTCTATTTTGCCTTTTGGATGCAGCGCATCGCTAAAATCTTATGCTCATACTTTAGAACTGGGCTTTCAATGACCGTACATCAAAGGTCAATGTCTTAATAAAAAATATTTCAAAGTATATTTTCGTGGTACTTTTTAAACTGACTTTGTGGTACTTTTGAAAAATCAATTTTCAAGCCAAATTTCAACGTAGTTTTGAAAAATTAATCTGCGAGTGAAATTTTGGCGTACTTTTGATAAATCGATTTTCAAGCCAAAGGACAAGGGTAGATAAGCTATATAAGTTTCGCCCACTAATTTCATAAAAAAGAAAAGTTCTCCTTAAAATCATTAAGCTTTATTTATTTATAGATAAACATATGAACTTTATGTTTCTATACGTTTTACTTTTGAAAAACACCAATAGGTCGTAGTAAAAGCATTTGAAAGTAGGCATGTTTGCAGTTTTTTTGTAATTTTTGATCTTTTTCCGAACTTTTAATGTATATTTCAGTTAGATGCACTCGATGAAACAAAATAAACTATACCTCATTTCATTGTTGAGCATTTAATCTTTTAAATAAAAAATAAAATCGTTTCCACGGGAGTCGTAGTAGTGTCGACGTTGCGTGCGAATTTAAACGTGTCAGCGCTCAAAACCACATATTGTGGTATGTATTGAATAAGAATATGTTTATCCAGGACCATCGTATAATCATTGCATTCTACATTTAACAATTGTCAAATAATGATAGTCATTATTCCAACCCAACGTATAATGAACATAATCTGATTCCAACACATATTTAACCAACCAGAAACTAATTGTTTTCATTCTAACGCACCTTTGACCAATCAGGAACTAGCAATTTTCATAAGGAAAGGGCGAATCCATTTTTCCATGTTTTCGTGCGTATTTTCGTGTTTGACGTTTAACACGTCAACCTTTTATTGTAAATGAACTTTATTTTTTCGCTTTTAAACGATTAAAACAGCTAAAATATGCGATAGTCGTGGATAAATTATAGTATTCAGCTCGCGTATAATGACTATTACTCACTCGGATGATTTGCGACACGCCTTCGTCTCGTGCCGTAAACATCACCCTCGCGAGTAATAGCCATCATTATACGCTCACTGAATAATCTACTATTCCAAAGAACAGTTTTTTATTACTCGTCAAGACATATACTACTCGAAAAATATAATGACATACAACATGGCCGATGGGCGGAAAAAAGCCCTTATCTACCCTTGTCCTTTCAACGCAGTTTTGAAAATAATCTGCGGGTGAAATTTTGGTGTACTTTGGTAAATCGATTCTCAAGCCAAATTTCGACGCAGTTTTGAAAAATTAGTCTGCAAGTGAAATTTTGGGGTACTTTCGATAAATCGATTCTTGAGCCAAATTTCGACGCCCTTTCAAAAATATTATTTTTCAAAGACCAATTCGTGGTATCTTTGAAAAAGTATATTATTCATAAATCTTTGTCATTATATACTTTCGCTCTCATATTCTGAACCAAAAACATATTTTCCTAAGTGAAAATTCGGTGTTTCTTCGAATTTTCACCTGGTCAATTCCAACGCCTTATAGGGCCCAAAAGTGTCCTTATGGACTGATCTGTGCCTCTGCAGACTCTTAAAAATGTCTTTAAATGAAATTTTTGCCTAAGTCGAATTTTGATTCTGTCTTCAACTTAGGACGATTTTGGAGAGTTCTACAACAGGAACACCAGGCAGGGAACCCCTCTCAGAGAACAATTATGCAGATGAAATTAGAGAACGGTTAAGAAATATCCATGAGTTGGTTCGAGGCCAAATCACCATAGCCAGTGGCCGAATGAAGGCTCGTTATGACCGCAAGTCCAGTTCAGGAGGATTCAAGGCAGGATATCTGGTTTGGCTCTATAACCCGCAGCGGAAGAAGGGAAGGTCCCCGAAGCTTCAGCCTCCTCGGGAAGGACCATATTCCGTCATCACCCGAATCAATGACGTTGTTTATCGAATACAAAGAAGTAAAAAGTCAAAGATGAAAATTGTACACTTGGATAGACCGGCGAAGTATGTGAAAGAGACTGAATTGCCTGACCGGGACGTTCAGGCTTAAGGAGGGGGCAGTGTTATGTGTTTCAACCCTGTAGAGACATATAGAAAAATCTAGAACGTTACAGACATCCTCTGGAACATTGTAGAATGTGTTGGAATGTAGTGGAAAGATCCAGAACACATAACTATAAAAGAACAGTAAGTGGTTGTGCAGTTCAGTTGAATACAGACAGTGATTGGAGAAACATTAAGAAATAAACAAAGTACTAGTGCAAAATTAGTAAAGTAATTAATTGTTGGAATTGTAGTAATTTGTAAGTTAATAAATTAGTGTGTAGTGTTACCCTGGTGTTGTAATTTCCGGATCCACGATACAGGGTGTTTACAAAAAGGGTGTAAGCACGTTACAATATCAGGACATCACTTCTGATCTGTGGGTTCGAGCGTGTGGAACACACTATATATTACAATTTCGATGTCTCGAACATCGTATTTTTGTGTGCCTAAACAAAAATCTTAGTAACATTTTGCTTTATAATTATGATAACAGTTTATATCAAACAAGACGATTTACGCACATCTGGCGATCACCTTGTACGATGAATATTTCACACGCACGCTCACACGCGCGCGCACATGCATTTTTTTGTTCTATCATGAGTCCAGCTTGATATAAAATCTGATTTCTGTATTATTTCTTCATTAAAAACTTCTGTCTGGTTATAAATTATATCTCTATCTATATTCGATTAAAGTAAATAGGTATAACAATATGATAATACCTATCGAACGGATATAAATGTGGAAAACATTGTAGGTTTATGGAAGAAACACCGCTAGCTTCCAAACGTTTCATTATTCTTTTTTTATTTTAATTTAGGTATTTTTAATTGTCCAGGCGGACGATTAAAAATACCTATTTAAAATCACCTATTTATTTGGTGTAGGTAATATATTGTCAACAAGTTAAATCTGTTTGTATTACACATAAAATCCACATAGTGTATTATAAAATTCAAAGTTTCCATTCCACTATGTAGAAATAAAACCCTAGCTTGACATCATTGTTTCAGTACACATGTTTCCACCATTTGTTTCCATTGTTTATTACCATGAACGATTGCAGACACGAAAATTGTTTTTATTTTCGTTGTTCTACACCAACGTTGAATAATGTAAGTAAATATTTGCAAGAAATATTTGCTCGCTGCCTGTTTTCCAATGGTTACACAATATTTGCATTTAAATTAACTTTCAAATATAGAATACAACATTAAGAGAGATTTATTAAAGTATATCTGGTGTAAGAGCTCTGCGGTTCACTACAAATTTTCGTTTAAAAGTTACGACAAAGGACCATATTGTCTTAAGAATTATGTACTAATAAAATATGTACAGATGTGTAACTAGTCCGTGCAAACAGAATGGGAGGTATATTTATACAAGCAATTCCATGTATACCTGGCATTCATTTTTTACCAACTCGGTCTCAATATATTTTGTCAATACAATATGACAAGGTAAAACATGGTTCTTTACCACAAATTTAACTTTCATATTTCTTTCAAAAAAGAATGTAGAAACTCTTTGGATTTACACATTTTTTTTTGCCTTATTTATATTAAGGTCCTGGCGGAGTTTAGCTAATGCTATTTCACTACTCAACCAGGACACACGCACATACACACCTATATATGTATTACATAAGCTGTGAGACCGCCTGAATTTTACCGTGCTGTGGGGACATTGAAGTTACTCATATGGTGATATTGTATAAATTCTGCTGATACCGTGAGTATACGTAACTTTTCATTACACTCGTTCCAATTCAAGAAAATAAATAAAATCGTTGTGGGGACGAGCAGGTTAAATGAATGTGCAAATTATAAAATGTAGGTACTCATAAGAATAAATCGTTAGACATGTGTATTAGTGCTCTTGTTAATCAAGTACTTATTTTATAAATATGATGCGATTTTATTTAATCAACAGTTCATCTAGAATGTGAGTATTTTTAACACTGAAATACCGATGAATTCCAGGCCTCTATATTTAGATTGAATTTAGATTATAGGTGAGTGATTAGAGGATGAGGAGTGCCTCTCTATCCTTCGATCAAGAAGTTCTTTTGTGAATACCTTCGGATTCATATGTACTCATTCAATCATAGGCCGCTAAAGCATCCTAAAACCATACTAAGAGCCATCTTTTACACTTCCAGATGCGTTAAAACTGCCTGATCTATGTTGTAGCCTTTGGCGGATCTTTCATATAAAAAGTACGTCCCACATTTTATTCTCAACTTTGACCATTATTTTGGGATGGTATCTCAGTGAGAAGTGATTTGTGGGAGAACTTGTTAGCTTTAGCTAGTCGAGGTCTTCCTTATCCGCGTGTCTTTTATCTGATTCTAGGCTCCAGTACGAGGATTTCTATTCAACCTCTTATTATTTTATTGTCTCTCTCATAAAGGGTGCAATCCGATGAATGACGATTTAGCACCTTGACCATTGATCATTTGTAATCTTGTTCTCTTCTATTCCTTGTTATTTTGCTTTACTGTTACTAGATATTCCCAGTCAGTTTTTGTCTTAAATCAAAATAAGTTCAAACGTGCGCAGAGATCTATAGCGTGAATTTCCAGCTTAAATGTGGTGGGCGTATGTCCTAGGATTTTTGACAGACTACATTTTGGGCTACCTGTTCGTCATTCTTAGATCCATCAGTGTAGAAGATGAGCGACCATTTTTCCAGATATGGCCCTCCAGAACACCATGCCTGACGGTTCGAGATAACTCGAGATAAAAATTATCTTATATATAGTTTGCGGGTTTGGTTATTGATTATAACTGAAGATCAATTAGAATAGTCAAATGATGAACCAAATTCCTGTAGATTAATATTACATGGCGGAATATGCCAAATTTCTCCGCGAACTGCAATAACCCGGAGCGGTCAAAAGTCTTGTTTTTTATGTTAGAGAAAAAATGAAAAAAGCGTCGGATAGCTCAATCAATTCTCTTTACATAAGCTATCTACGAATTTTTCGAAAAAAACGATAATTATCGAGATATTCGAGGAAATGTTAGAAATTACACGTTTTCCTATAGAGTGTATGTAAATCTTAAAAAAATAATTTTTCTCAGAAACCTTTGTTTCGAAAGTAGTACATGATATTAAGTGAACATCGTATATGAGATCGATTTCAGTTAATTACCGATTAATTACTGTGACAAAATGGAGAAACTTTACCGAAAAAACAAAAAAAGTCCCTCCCCCTTTAATTCCTTCATTTTTGTCGGAATTCAAAAAATAAAAAAAACGGTTTTAGCAAATTTAATTCTACTTCAGTTAACTAGAATAGTCTTTTAGCGTATTAGCCAAGATTAAAAAGTTGCCAACTGTAGAAGCTCAAAATTTACGATTTTTTGCCGTACATGGCCAACATTTCAGTAATCTCCGAAACGAAAAAAAAAAAAAATTCTGATAGTAGCAAAAGATTCGTAATGGCAAATACTCGTTTGACCTTGTTTTTTATTTCGAGTTAACTCCCACCGTTTCGGAGATATCTGCGAAAAATGACAAAAAAGAGCTTACATTTCGGAGTCGAAAAAATTGCAAAAACATGCAATCTTGACACGTTCATATTTTTCGAAAAACACCATTGGGACGGTCGTACGATGTCGCGACGTAAAGAGGAAGTCTTCCAGATAAACCTGATCGTAAATTGCACGGCGAAATTCGAAAATTCGGCTCGGCACGAACGAATCAAAAGTAGCATTTTGTGACATTTCAGAAAATCTTTATAGATATAAACGCGAATAATCTGTCACTACCTCTCTGGCTCTACCTTCGTGTGTTGCGCGTTATGTCGATTGGACAGGCTAGACATGAAGATAAAGGTGATTGGCTCTGTACCTAGTTATAATACCTCACGCATTATAACTCACGCTCTTTGTTTATGGATACTATTAATTGATCAAAAGCAGTTCATTAATTAGTATATAACCTAATAAGAGTAGATAAAGGTTCTTTGTTTGAAATTATCAACTAAATCGATGACAAATAAAAAGAAACATTTCTTCAAATAAATATTTTAAATACACGATGATCATATATTTCCATAATATAAAATGAGTATTAGTGTTCTAAGTTAAATTAACTGTCCCCAGGATATTCGGGACACATTAGTGGTTAACACACTCAATACAAAGTACCAAATTACGAGCATGATTATTTAATTATTATAGGGGGCGCTACCAGTCAAATGGATTTTGGGTCCCCATAACCCTAATAACACACATATGTCCATTGAGCGTCCAATGGACATGCTTGTCCGGATATCTTGTACGTCCAATAACTGTCCAGATTAAGTAGTGATGATATCCAGTGGATGTCCATTCGGCTGTAGGGTGGCCACTTTTTTGGACATCCATATGACGTCCCGTTGTAGCTATCCAATGGAAGTCCTGTGTGGACAATTGTGTCCGTTGATTAGAAAATATTATTTAGGTATTAAGCAGATCACAACTTACAAACTTTTTATTTAACATGAAATTGCCTACTTTCTGTATATTGGTGCCTCAATCTCTGGTTACGCTTATATACTAGTTAGGTAAACACTTTACTTTAAAAATTTACAAAAAAGTTGTCAAAGCTGCAAAGTTACTGGATAATAAAAAAACATTCATTAATTCAAACAACAAAAGTCAAATTACATGGAATATTATTAATAAATCTATAGGTAAGAATGAAATGAAAAATAAGATTCAGGAAATTCATATAGCAGAAAACATAATAACAGACTCTAAGCAAATATCAGATGGCTTTAATAAATTTTTTATTGAAGTTCAAGTTTTCAAACAGATGATAATATTCCACGTATAACTGAGAGCAATTTTCCAACAATGTTTTTTACTCCAGTGTCAGAAAATGATGTCTACGAAGCAATAAAAACGCTCAAACAGTCAAATGCATCTGGAATAGACGGAATTTCGTCAAATTTATTAAAAGCGGCTATAAATTTTGTTGTTCGTCCACTGACTTTTCTTATAAATAAATCATTAACTGAAAGTAAGTTTCCGGATATTTTCAAAACAGCCAAAGTCATACCAATCTATAAAAAGGATAGTAAATATGCAATGGAAAATTATAGACCGATTTCCCTTTTAAGTGCTGTGTCAAAAATTTTGGAAAATATTGTCTTCAACAAAATTACGCAATTTCTCAGCAAATTTAATATATTAAATAGTTTTCAATACGGATTCAGAAAAGGAAGGAACACATGCGGTGCCATTTTAAACTTTATAAATACGCTATATGATAACTTAGACATTAACAACAAATGTATGGGTCTATTTATGGATTTGAGCAAGGCCTTTGACCTAGTGAACCACAAATTGCTCATTGAAAAGCTTAACGAATATGGTATTAGGGGAAAAGTAAATGATTGGATATCCTCTTATCTTTCAAATAGAAAACAGGTAGTTGACATAAACGGTATACAATCGTGTGAAATGGATGTAGGCGTTGGAGTGCCGCAAGGGTCCATTCTGGGGCCACTGTTGTTTTTGATATTTGTTAACGACTTGCCAAATATTGACCAAGAAAATAACATCGTTATGTTTGCCGATGATAACACATATTTATGTTCTGATAAATCAAAATCAGAAGTCTTAGAAAAGTTACAAAATATGGTAAATCGATTTATCAGTTGGTTTTACTCCTACAAGCTGCACTTAAATGTATTAAAGACTGTTTTCATTAATTTTACGCCTAGAAAAAGCTTAATGACCGAAAGTTGTTTAATCAAGGCAGACCACACATCATTAAAACAAGTACAATCTACAAAATTTCTTGGTCTATATATTGACAACGATTTGAGTTGGAAATCGCACGTAGAAAATTTGTCATCTGAACTATCGTCATTATGTTTCGCACTATATAGACTCAAAGAAGTAACGCAAAGATCTATATGCTTAACATTTTATCATTCGAACTTTTTGTCCAGATTAAGATATGGAATAATTTTTTGGGGTATTTCTCCGCACGCATCTAGACTATTTAAATTGCAAAAAAGGGCAGTAAGAAACATTGTTGGTGCTACTAGACTTCAATCTTGTAAGCCTATTTTTAAAGATTTGAATGTTCTACCCTTGCCATGTATATATATTTATGAAGTATTAGTCTACGTAAAAAATAACCTAGAAGAATTTATTAGTAACGATGATTTACACACATATGATACCCGTAATAAAATGAACCTGGTAGTACCAGATCACAGCTTAACGTTATATGAAAAAGGGCCGAAATTTGTTGGAATTAAGTGCTTCAACAAGCTACCAGATAATCTCAAATGTATAGACAATATTAAAGTGTTTAAGAAAAAACTATTTGCGTATTTACATGACGGCATGTTTTATAGTGTTGCAGAATTCTTAGATTAGTAAGAATTATTGTAATTTATACTAAAATGTACATTATTTTAAATTTATTTGTTATATTATTGTGTTGTATATATGTCATTTAGAAGTTTTTAGTATCTGTCAATTTAACATTAACTTAGTGTGTTACTAATACGTCGATTTTATCTATTTATGAATCTATTTTTGTTTATTGTTGTAGTCAAATTTTAACTGGATAACACATAAATATTTTTCAAATGGTACTTTAAGTGCCGATGACTTTTCCTATACCTTTGTACATTGGTCTCCTGGAATAAATAAATTATTATTATTATTATTATTTAAAACACTCGTTACTGGAGAACCAATCAAAACAATTATTCTTCTAGCTAATACTGAAGAAGTATTGAATTACATAAGAGGATTTCTAGCATAATACTTAAGTCATTTATTTAAATTAACGATTTTAAGTATTTTCTATTTTTTATTACTTTAAAATGCTAGAAATCCTATCCTGTAATTCAATACTTTGCCTTAGCTAGACGAGTAGTGGTTTTGATTGGTTCTCCTGTAATGAGTGTTTTAAAGTGTTTACTTAACTAGTACATTAGCGTGACCAGATTGATGCACCAATATACAGAAAGTAGGTAATTTCATTTCAAATTAAGAAACTGTGTAAGTTGTGATTTACTTAATACCTAAATAATATTTTCTAATCACATGATGAAAGCAAATAAATAAAAAATAATTGTAAAATGCATCTATTGCTATTAGGTATCCGAGTAAATCGACAGCACTTTCTCATGACTCAAAGTTACACCCTAAATAGTTCCTTCGTGGCTTCTACTGAAGCAAAACTGAAACTAAGTGATATTTGTTACCTGCATATTAACTTTTGTCCGTATATCAAAATCTGAACTACTCTCATAACCTAGCAAATATTACAAGTTTTAGCAAGGAATTATATAATCATGTTTAATTGTACAGTTTAATACAAAATTAATAATAATACTCAATTATTTTAAAATACTTCAAAGAAATAATTAAGTGTCTAATGAGATAATAATACAAGAAGACGTTTACTAAAAGAAAACCAGTAAAACATTTAATGCATATTAATATTGTTCAACAATTTAATTAAACTGTTCATCATTTTTTTTGCTATGTATCTTGTTTTTAAATACACTTCTTTCTTTAGTACGACGCAGATAATATTTTTTTCATCTTCTTCCACATATCCTTCTTGTCCGTCTTGAAATTGCACCATTTAGCAGATCCTGAAATATAAATTATAATATAAAGTGTGTTCTTGTTTTGTGCTTCTGATATTCAAATAATTTGCAATGATTATTAATATACTGCCAGCAAAAATAAATGGCACAACTGTCAAATCGTTATCGGGTTCTCAGGAAGAGCTGAACTCTTGATTTTATTAGTTTATGAAATATTATGTACTGCTACCTACCCAAAACTACTGTAGTTATGTGACATCAGAAACCATATTTATCTTGTTTATCGAGTGATTACTTTTGCTGTCACAGGGAAATACATAGGACGCTTAAATATATCAGTATTTTTGTGTGTACCAGAATTTATTATACTTATATTATACTCACATCTGAATGGTCCACTGTAGCACCACTATTATTATATTTTAGTTCTACTATTCTAGTATATTAATGTATTAAAAGAAAATTTATTGCACACCATAAATACAGCTCAAAGCAAACCACAAGGATGACATATCATTACTTTTCGACACATGACGACATGACAGAGACGACGCATGCGCATACATACAATATAATCTGAAAAATGTGAGATAAATTACATTTGTACTAAAATGCTCTAAAATGGACAACCAATGGATATCAATTTTTAGATATCCAACGGATAAGCATAAAAATGTTTCCAATGGATGTCCTTTAAATGTCCATGTACACCCGGACCTTAAATGTACAAGATCGGGACATCCAATAGACATGTGTATGTTATTGGGGAATAAGTGAATATATCTAATCTGTAACATACCAGATTTTTATTTATGTCATGGGAACTTTCAAGTATTCCTATGTAAAATTATTTTAAATGGGGATAGACGAGTTTAATTCAAATTTAATTTTGTAGCAGCTATTAGCGAAGGTCAGGTAAAGACATGTACGTTATTGGTGGTAGAATCACAGCTATAATAAGGTTTTAATTAATGGGGACGGGTGCATGTCCCCTTAATTCGGAGACAGTGGGTATGCACCCACAGCTTTGGTTTAATTCACACACATTTCCCCACAACTTAATAGTCTAAGATACGTACTAAGGTCGACCTTCACCGATCAGGTAACCGAATGAAATCTATTTTTTATGAAAAAAAAAAATATGCTAACAAAAGTAACGGTGATGGGTTGCTTAACGAAATATGTTCAAGGCTTTTTTTTGTTTTTTCTATTGTTTTTTATTTTTTTAAATTTTATTTATACTTATCGTTTCGCAATAAAATTATCTTTATTTTGATATATAATTTATTTGGTTACCAGCAGTACCAATCACTGAAGGTACCACTTTCGATTCACCTATTTGAACCTAGTAACCGTACAGCCTTGGACGAAAAAATGTAAGCAACATGTTTACATATTCTATAGGTTTCTTACTTTCGATTAGTGTTAAATTTTTTTGGTTAGAAGATTGGTGAAGGTATGGAAAAAAAATTATTAAATTTTCAATTGAATATAGTCTTGAACATATTTCGTTAGGCAACCCATCACCGTTACTTTTGTTAGCGTATTTTTTTTCATAAAAAATAGATTTTATTCGGTTACCTGATCGGTGAAGGTCGACCTTAGTACGGATCCTGTACTATAAGCAATACATACACATACACACACACAGGCAGAAATACAGCAACCAGTACCTGTGACATTGCCATCTGCCGCAGCTGAGAGTCGTACTTAGGAGAGGAGAGCGACTAGTCTCGTTGTTTCTCACACAACCGCGGTCTAGTCCACCGCTACCGTCTCGGCATCATGTGAAAAACGGCACTAAACATACCCTAGGCAGGATTCGAGCCCGGGACACCGTGATTGCAAGCCTAACATTGTAAACACCGTGCCACTAAGACTGTAAGTCTATCTATATCTATTATTGTAGAGTACTAGTAGGCACGTAGGCACTAACCTACTATCTATTATCTACAATAAATTACTGGAAACCGACGCAAAAATGTGTAATTTGAAAATACTTATACTTATGTCTGTGCCTGTATCTGTGCGTGAGCCTGTGCCTATGCGTATACGTATACGTATACGTACTTGTTCTTGTTCTTGTTCTTGTTCTTGTTCTTGTTCTTCTTCTTGTTCTTGTTCCTATTCTTGTTCGTATTCGTGTTCGTATTCGTATTCGTATTCGTATTCGTATGCCTATACCTATTCCTATTCGTATCCTTATACTTATACAGTGTGTCCCCGGATTGTGTTTCGATATACCAAAAAAAAATTAGTACGGCTTTCATTTTCTGCAGTCTCGGTCTGCTTGACGTAAAACGGATTTTTATAAAATTTCAGTTAAAATGTGATCTAACTCGCGAAGTTAATCTAAGAAGAAAATAAAAGAAAATAAACCATTTCAGGTCAACTGGTCTTTCTGTTAATTTTACGGAAAAAAAAAAGTTAGAGCCATATCCCAACTTTCATTGCATTTGAAAAAAAAATACTACTTAAAGTAAATAGCTCTTTATTCTTTAACACAATTAACAATTTCAACGAATTCAACTAAAAACCTATTCAAATAGTACCCCACATAGCGTTATCGCTATTGGAACTTCTCGATTTCCAGTGAGTGAGTCGCTATAGTCGCTATACCCCACTTAAAATACTACATAATTCCACCCTTCTAATTCTTTGTAACTTCTAATTTCTTCAAGAGGTATTATTATTACTATTACTATTATTATTATTAATATTATTTTTTGTTCAAATGCAATGAAGGTTGACATATTTTGACAATTTTCAATGCAGAATATTTTATCCAAATAACGGGTGTTTTGTTTAGAGGAATAGAACTTTAAAATGAAATAAAACACATAAAAATCTTGCTAACGCCCATGGTATTGAATTTATTGGGAATATAATTTTATATATTAGTGCTTAAATATGATTTCGGGCATGTGGGTACCGCGGCTGGCTCGAATGTAGCGCAATCTGGAAGTCCAATTTTCGATCACTTTTTCGAGCAGCTGGGGCCGTATGTCGGCAATAACTCGTCTAATGTTGGCTTCCAAATGGTCCAATGTCTCTGGTTTATCGGCGTAGACTAGTGACTTCACATATCTCCACAGAAAATAATCCAAGGTGTGATATCACACGACCGTGAAAGCTAATTCACACGACGCAAAATTTTTTGATGAAAATGAGGATCAAGAACAATCCTGTTTTCGGACCATTCACCGAACGTCCGACGCAAATGATGATCATGCGGCTTTACTTCGTGCACGAGCTAAATCTTGTAGGTAAGCTCGTAAACCAAGATCTTTTCCTCAAAATCTTCCATAAGGTGTATCGACACAGCTCCAATTGCTGTGCACGAAGGCGAATCGACTCATTTGCACAATTTGCAAGCGTTGTTCTACCGTAAGTCTATTTATGGTGAAATGGCAAAACATAATGAGCACGAATCAGAATGATTTATTTTATTTTATTTTCTTCTTAGATTAACTTCTCGAGTTAGATCCAATTTTAACTGAAATTTGGTAAATATCTATTTTACGTCAAGCAGACTGCAGAAAATGAAAGCCGTACTAATTTTTTTTGGTATATTACGCCTATCGCAAACACTATCCGGGGAGACACTGTACTTATACTTATACTTATACTTATACTTATACTTATACTTATACTTATACTTATACTTATACTTATACTTATACTTATACTTATACTTATACTTATACTTATACTTATACTTATACTTATACTTATACTTATACTTATACTTATACTTATACTTATACTTATACTTATACTTATACTTATACTTATACTTATACTTATACTTATACTTATACTTATACTTATACTTATACTTATACTTATACTTATACTTATACTTATACTTATACTTATACTTATACTTATACTTATACTTATACTTATACTTATACTTATACTTATACTTATACTTATACTTATACTTATACTTATACTTATACTTATACTTATACTTATACTTATACTTATACTTATACTTATACTTATACTTATACTTATACTTATACTTATACTTATACTTATACTTATACTTATACTTATACTTATACTTATACTTATACTTATACTTTTTAAAATTATTTTCATCGAGAGTAGTAAACAAGAGACTCCTTTTGGTCTCTTTTGCTTTGGTGGCCTAAGCTTAAAGTGCCTTAAAGTATCTGTAAATCCGCCCCTGTGTATGTTAGATTAAATACACAAGCTGTTTTACGAAACAAGTCAAAATTTTTAGATTAGATGATTACAAGCCGCACAATAATTGAGTTGTGAAAATTATTACTGTAGAATTAGGGTAACAATTTTCATCATGATCAAGATTATTATCGTTCCATATAGAAGGCAATTATTTTAATGATTAAAACCATTAGTCTTTACATAAAGCTACGTGAAAGCCACTTAAGATATTAGAATGAAACAATAAGGGAGCCACTGTTTTGTTTGCAATTCCTAGACAAATTAGGTATGCTAATAGCTCACCTCCGCATAATTAAATTTCATTTGTTGTGTAACACGTTTGACTTCCGACGTCTTTACAATATTTACGTACCTACCCATAAAATTTACAAGGAAAAAAAACATAAGTGCAGACACCCTACACTTTTACATTATTATCTAAAATTATTGTTTTTCATATGTAAATATTGCTGCTGTTTTATATATATAAATCATCAATTAGGTATCAGAAGTTGTAACTAAATAAATATTTTTAAATAAAATTTAAAAACTCTTAAACATTATATAGATGTAATGCGTTAGATAGTTTGTACATTGTTTGAGGGGTCGCTTGGCCCTGGGTTGGCCTTTCTTCACCTCGTCCTAAAAGGTCTTTTGTGAATTACGAATATACTTTTTAACATAATCGTGACAATTTAGAGCCAAAGGGCATAGCCGGGTAAGCATGGTGTGACTGCCCCCAAGCGTCTGGCGCTTATATTTGTGCAGTAGGAAGCAATCTTGGAAAGTAGCAATTTCACAAAATATTAGCCCGAAAAAGGGACCGGTTTGGGGTGAGTAAGGGAGGGTTGATTTTAGTAAAACTATTTTTTTTCTAAGAAACGGCGCATTCAATCGTTTTGTAAAAAATATATGTTAAAGACCTACTGAGAAAGTACTAAACAAAAAATCATGCTCAAATTCCGAAAACAGATACAGTAAAAAAAAACATATATATTATTTTCAAATTTTTTTTTTAGGGTAACTTATCCCTGGGGTACCAGCCTGAATTTTTTTTTGTAGCATGTCTATGGACTCACTTATGTTATATTTTTTTCCCAGTCTTGTCCGAAGATTACGCCATACTTAAAAAAAATGCCGAAGTGTGCAGTGCCGTATGCATATTTTGTGGACAATTAACTCCTTGCAAGTAAAAAAAGGCCAAACTGCAAAGTAAATATGGATATCTGAGTAGTGTATACATATTAGTGACTAGTGATTATGGAGATGGTGAACGTTGTAAGAGAAACCAACATAAAGCTGCAACGCTGACAGTTAATTAGGTGCTCAATAGAGTTGACTCTTGCGCCGCAAAAATCAGTTTATAGCCGTAATGTTAAATATCATTAAGGGTAAAACCTAAAGTCAGCGGTACTATGGAGTACCTTGTCAAAGACTGTCACTATTCACATATTACCGTCGGCGGGGATAAGAGCTTGGTTGTTAACAATTTGCAGCACTAAATCGTAGCATTACTAACCTGAGAAGGATATAGATGTTAATCTTCCTCAGTGTCATCTGCAATCACTGTACTCATGCTATCCTTCTGGAACAATAGGGAGAGAACTTCTGCCGGTTTAGGTATGCTTGCTAGATATCATCCGTACGAAAGGTAATACACGACAGCAGCTACATGGGAACAACATCCAACAGTTTGATACCCATTGGCACATTCACAGAAATGTCTTCTAACGCCGACACTGTGGGGAATATAGTCGAGGAAACATCGGTAAACCTTCGTTTTGATATGACGTGAACAAACTTGTATTTTGAGTACATTGGACTGGTCCTTAGCGTACTGAAGATTAAGTGTTCCGTCTTCATTTATGACTTCGAGGTACGAAATCGTTTGTTTATATTGATACGATCCGGTAAAAAACAGTTTTAAATCCGTCATTTCTGGGAAGTCCAGTACATCTTTGCTGGAAATATCTACAAAAGGCAGTTTTGCAATTTCTTTGAATGTGCCAGTGGGAATTGAACTGTTGGATGTTGTTCCCATGTAGCTGCTGTCGTGCATTATCTTTCGCAAGGACGATATCTATCAAGCATACCTAAACCGGCGGAAGTTCTTTCTCTATTGTTTCAGAAGGATAGCATGTGTGATTGCAGATGACAGTGAGGAAGATTAACATCCATATCCATCACAGGTTAGTAATGCTACGATTTAGTGCTGCAAATTATTAACAACACATGACTGTTAAGACCAAGCTCTTATCCCCGCCGACGGTAATATCGATAGTACCGCTGACTTTAGTTTTTACCCTTAATGATATTTAACATTCCGGCCATAAACTGATTTTTGCGGCGCAAGAGAGTTAAACTCTAATGATCACCTAATTAACTGTCAGCGTTGCAGCGTTATATTGGTTTCTCTTACAACGTTCACCATTTCCATAATCACTAATCACTAGTATGTATACACTACTCAGGTATCCATATTTACTTTGCATTTTGGCCATCTTTACGTGCAAGGGGTTAATTGTTGACAAAATATGCATACGACACTGCACACTTCGGCATTTTTTTTAAGTATGGCGTAATCTTCGGACAAGACTGGGAAAAAAATATAACATAAGTGAGTCCATAGACATGCTACAGAAAAAAATTCAGGCTGGTACCCCAGGGATAAGTTACCCTAAAAAAAATTTGAAAATAATATATATGTTTTTTTTACTGTATCTGTTTTCGGAATTTGAGCACGATTTTTTATTTAGTACTTTCTCAATAGGTCTTTAACATATATTTTTTACAAAACGATTGAATGGGCCGTTTCTTAGAAAAAAAATAGTTTTGCTAAAATCAACCCTCCCTTACTCACCCCAAACCGGTCCCTTTTTCGGGCTAATATTTTGTGAAATTGCTACTTTCCAAGATTGCTTCCTACTGCACAAATATAAGCGCCAGACGCTTGGGGGCAGTCACACCATGCTTACCCGGCTATGCCCTTTCATGTTTTGAGTGACAACGCTCAACCTCAGTACGCAAGAGTCCTGAATCAACTTACGACGTTTTATGATTATTGTTTTTTACGAGATAAATTATTATTGGTTGTACCACGACTGTGTTATAAATCAAGAGGTACTGGTTGATGGTACATCCAAAGCCAAGAAGAAAGAGGGAAAATTAGAAATATTTGCTTTTATAATGGAACATGTTTAACTGAAAGGAACGTGCATCAAGTTTTCTAGAAATGTAAGCATTTCTAAAGTTTCTATCGATATTATTATCATCATTCACCAACATTAATATTGCACGCCAGTAATAATGCTGTAATATTGTTCAAGCTAAACATCAGTATCATTTATCTCTTTGCTTTGGTGGAAGTAGACCACACTAATCTCTACAAATGTAAATTTGGTAAAGGCGTCAGAGAGGGCCGTGTTCTGTCACCAACCTTCTTTACCATTTATAATGATCACGTTATATGACATGCCCTGAACGTCTATCAGAGTGAAATATCTATAGGAGCAATTATAAGATTTATAACTTGAGATTTGCAGATGTACCTATCACTTGGCGTTTGAAGGACAAACAAGGATTTATTTATTAACCCATTAAAGCCCGAATTTTTTTTTTTTTTTTAGTTTTTCTTAAAACTTTTGTATTATTTTAATGATACTCAACATAACTTTGTCAGAAATGACGATAAAATGCGATTAAATATATCAGTTTTTTGTAAAACGTGCGTTGCCATATGGCAACACTGGGACTTTAAGGTATAAAATTTGTGGTATTTATTAAATATCTTTAATTTAAAATTAAAAATTTTGAGTATAAATTATTTAGTATGGAATATATAGTTACATGGTAAACACAGTCCGACATTACATTTTTTGCACATTGTGCGGATAATAGAACAGCAGCTCTCACCAGCACATCTTCTCTTCTTCTTTTCTGGTATCTCCACTAGCAAATGATCTTGTCTATCGTATCTTAAATCATCGCTAATTCTGTTTAACGTTACGCTGTTTTTAGAAGTTGATGGTCTTCAAGCTCTCTTAGGAGCATTGCCATATCGGGTTAAATAAACATTCACTATTTCACGTCTAAAATCTAGATGTGAGATCGCCTTACCAGTTTTGCGCATAAGGATCCAAGCATTTACAATGGAAACGTCAAGAAGCCACGTGAAAATGCACCACCACCATTTTTTTGAGCGATTCCCAATTCTATAGCAGTTTACACCTCCGTCCATCAGATCTGTCCCGCCCATTCCACTATTGTACTCCCCAATGACAAAAGGTCTCGCTACTTGGATGTGCTTTTTATCTTTTTTGGAATATCTCTTTACTTGACTCATTGGGGAAATGCCGTAACAGTTTGATGCAACTGTAACCACACTGTTATCCAGCCACTTAGTAAAGAGTATTCCATTAGTTCGTTCAATTATTGAGATATGATCTCCTTTCTATCCTGTTTTGGCACAATTTTTCGGTACTATGTTTTCTCTCATTGTCCCAGAAGCTGTGTATCCATTTTCTCTTAAATAAATCAACAAACTAACTGTTGTAAACAAGTTGTCAAAAAAGAAATTATATGGAAGCTTTTTCACAGATTCGATTTCTGAAAGCATTGTAATAAATGGTGCGGCACATTTACCAAACTGGTTTCCATCTTTTCCTATAGATTTGGGGTCTTTACCCTGATACATATCAAAGTTCAATAAATAGCCAGAAGTGGAATTTACACACCACATTTTAAACCCAAATCGTATAGGTTTGCCACGGATGAACTGCTTACATCCATGGCGACCGTAATACCTAATCATTGATTCATCGTAGTCCAAGTTCTTTTCTGGTACAAAATTATTCAAAAATTTATTTTTTAGTTTATTCATTAGAGGCCTGAGTTTCCAAACTTTGTCTTGTTCATTCATTTTTGTATTATCAGCGCAATGAATGAACTGCATAATTTGGAAAAAACGATTTCTGCGCATTGCCTGGCTAACCATTTTATTTTGCATATCATCGTGGGAGTCCCAGTAAAATCTTTTTCCTGGTAGAGAATTGTATCCAGACAATATAAGAATACCAAAAAAACATTTTATGTCTTCCTCGGTAATGTTTTGGTCAGTACAATTCTTGAAAGCGGTATAATTTCTTCTTTTTTCATCTACCAACATTTGCATGACTTCAGAATCGAAAAATAATTCAAATAATTCAACTGGGCTCTTGTCTGCATAAGCGATGTAGTCAGGAGTGGGAAAGACTTTGTTTTGTCGTTCAAAATCTCCCTGGATTCAGGAATAATTTTTATCAACAGAAACACGAATAGACTTATGATCAATTTTCTGCTCCTTCAACTTGATCACCATCATCGTCCTCATCACCTATCCTTTCACTATTACTCAACACTATTTCTGTTCTAGGAGATAGTTGTCTCCCAGGGAGTCTATTTATATTGCACTCATTTTCGTCATCACCGGATTCTTCGTCTGTTAAGACATTAGCCTCCGGTGGTTCTATATATACTTGATCTACATCCAAATCATCAGCATACACAATTTCAAGAAATTCTTGCAATAAAATACAATGTTTGTAAATCAAAATTCTGTATGAAGTGTATTGTCCCAGTGTTGCCATATGGCAACACTGAAAAACAATGCATTGTGGACGGTCCAAATAAAGAGAGAAGTGTAAAACCTAACAGCCATTGAAACAATACATCCTTACGCAATATACTACTGAATATACAAGAAAAAATTTGAATTAATTATTGTATAGTTATAGTTATACTTACACGAAAGGAATGTCCATTTTTACAGAATGAATAAATTTACACCAAGTTCAAAAACACAACAATTCTAACTTAAGTTAGGTTTAGGTCTTTAGTTAGTAATATCCAGAGCCATCCGTATTACAAAGGCATAAGTACATTTATAAACCTTTAAAAAAAGAGACCTGTTTATCGTTGCCATATGGCCAACGGTGGGCTATAATGGGTTAAGCATGCAAGTCGCACCTTTTACAACGTTTGTCAGTTTGCCCACTTTCAGGGTGGTTCGTCACAACTCTTAGAGTAAACTTAGAACGTTAGTCTTAGAATAAATGAGTAGAAATAGTCTCTAGTTACTTTAAATTGCTACTATGTCACTTTTCACTGTATTTATCATCACTGATATACTTTTTCTGATATATTTTACTACTGGACAGTTTTAGAATTATTTCGTTAATTTCCGTGTTCTAGTCGAGACCCTGGACAGACGTGAGGAACTATGCGAAGTTCATTTAAAATCAGTGACGACCCAATCCATAAAATCTCACGAGGTGTTAGCTTGATGAGAATGAATTCAATTGAAGGTTTGATTTAAATTAATACGTGTATATATTGACTAAAAACTTAATTTCTATAAAGTGAAAATAGTTCAATTTCTAACTAAATAAGTATACATAAAACAAATTAGATCTGCATAACACACGTGGTAAGTATGGGACATATTTCGAGGTCAATATCAATTACTTATAACGGTTAGAGTGAAGATAATTATCGACAAGCACAAAAAGATAGGCCAAAGAAACATTCAAATTTCTGTAAAATAAACTACATACTGGAGTGCGTAGTGAATGTTTGTTCCCCGCTAACTACTTAAAACTCATTTTTAGGTAAAAAGAAGGAAAAAACTCTTTTTTGAATTTTTCGCCCTCTGGGCGTAATTCCATTCCATCCAATCCCATCCCTAGGAGTTGGAATTCTTGCCAGACCCTTGTGGAAACATCCATATACATTCTCCCATTTTCACTTATCTGGTGGTGAGAGCAGGATTTCACCAGTAATTTCGAACATCTCATGTACATCAGTGATTTTTATAGCTAACAAACCAGCATTATTTCTTACGTTGCATTGTTTCACCTCTGACAGAGCATATGAAGCAATCGTGTCAGCAGACACATAGCTCTTCAAGCGTGGGATGTTCTTATCGGGCAACACAGCAGAATATGGGTTGATTACCATGATGCCGCCCATCTCATGAAAAGTGTTTTCCCCATCCAACGTGTTAACATTAACGTTGGCACTGTCAAATATGAACTGCACGAAGGATCCTTTTTCAATGGGGGGGGGTGAGGATTCTCCACGTACGATGGCTGAGCTTTCGATACGCACCGCCTCACTGTAACTGCATGAAAACCCCATTGCAGAGCAGAGGTTAATGAGATGTTTTGAACCAAACTTCCTGTATACGAAAGACGTTGGCCTGACTGCAGATATCAGTATGTGACTGCACCGTGTTGTATACGTTTATTATACTAAGCAGATATGAAATAACAAAGTAAATTTGCAGTGCGTGGAGAAAGTAAAATAACTTGTTATTTGTGTGACTGCACCGTGTTGCAGGTTATATGAATAATCTCTATATGTTTCGCATTATAGTAAAATTTGTCTAAGTACTAGTCAACCATCTTAAGTTGGCACTTAGCCGCGCAGAGAAAGAAGAAATATCGTCACTGTTGGACAGAGGCAAACAAGCTTTATTAAGCTAGCTAGCTAGCTAGCTAGCTTAAGAAACTTAAGAAGCTTAAGAAGTTTAAAAAGCTTGTTAAACAGTGACGATATTTCTTCTTTTTCTGCGCGGCTAAGTACCAACTTAGGATGGTTGACTAGTAAACAGATATGAAATAAAGTAAATTTGCAGTGGGTGAATAAATTAAAACTTATGCAAGAAAACCTGCAATTGTCCAGACCAAAACCCTCCCTAAAAAGGGTGTTTCTTGACTTCTCGGGGGCGAAGTCCCACTCGGATCGCTCCGGGACTCCACATATTGTGTTCTACGCGAATAATTACCCTTGGGTATCATCATGAGGTAATTTAACTGGATTACTATGTGACTTTGAGTTTCTTTCACGAGCGCGTTTCAGCTGTGCACGTGACAGGGCTACCAACGTACCAACTCTATTTATTAAAGTAGATGGGTAAATGAATTTTTAAAATTTTTAATGGCTGATTTGATGCCTCATAGTTCAAAGCATGTCTGAGACACTGGCGGTCCTATGAGCTCCGATCATCATAAAAACTTATTAATACAAATACGAAAAATTCCAATTCCTTTTGTTAAATTATAGAGAAAAGCAATTAAATAAATATTTTTTTGTTGCAAAAGTTAAATAAAAACACTTTTTTAGGATTTAAGAAAAGTAGAGAAAATTATGACTAATCAAAAATGAAAATCTGTTTTTAAAATATCAATTTCTAATCTTCGAATTTTTTTGATAATCTACATTCTCATTATACAAGAAAATAAATAGCATAGAATTAAATTATTTACAAAACACCTATCTAAAAATATTTGAATTACAAAAGACACGTGCCTTGAAGTCGGTTTTCATCAATCAAAAATGAAAATCAATATCTAATCTTTGTTCTAACATAATAGCCGGCATTATGCAAGGCACCAAAAAGCTCTAAAGCTCTAAAATGAATTTTTTTCAAAAAAATACTCAATCCGAAATTTTTCTGACGTACAAAAATCACTTACTTCTTTCACTCGCTTATACCTTGAAACATTTTTCGCTGTTGTTTATTTTTTGTACATACATTAATTTTAAGCTCTTTGTGTCTTGCATAACCAGATGGTGTCGAGGCGACCACCTCAGAACGCCAGACTCCTGGAATTCCAAATTGGTAGCTCAACTTTTTTCTTAATTTCATAAAATAAAATTTAATTTTATAAAATAAAAAGTAAGTGTGCCTAAGTTAGTTAGGGAGAGGGGGGTAGTGCGGGGGTGATTTCCCTCGGGCCCGGGCTTGTTTGGGAGGCACGGTTTTGTATTATATAATATAAACAATTTTTTTTTCGGCTTATCCCCTCGCCCATCAAAAATTTATTTTTCGGATTTCTCCTTCCCTCTCATCATTTTTTTTTTCGGAACCCCCCCGCTCATCAAAAATTTTTTTGGATTTCTCCGATTATCAGAGCTGGGTAATTCCTGGTGAAAAAGTAATTAGCAATTACAATTCCTTTTTTTTTCGTGTAATTGTAATTGTAATTAAGTACTTTTTTTTATTAAAGTAATTTGGAATTGTAATTGCAGGAAAATTGTTGAAGGAATTGTAATTTGTAATTATATTATTAGAACTATCTAATTACAAATTACTTCTATAAGTACAATTACTTTTTCCAATTACAATTACTTTTTACAATTACAATTACTTTTTACAATTACAATTACTTTCTCCAATTACAATTACTTTTTTCAATTACAATTACTTTAAGAACATGCGTATGTGGTTTAACAAACAAGAATGCATTAAAGCAGAATTTTACAGTTGCATAGTTTAAAATTAATCTGAAAAGTAAAGTTCAAAAAAAGTTACTGACTAAAAACGAGTTTTTGCCGTGGTCCGCTGCACATTTATGTTTTTTTATTAAGTACACAAGCTTTTGTATTTTTGTTCAATAAACTTTTAAAAACTAAATGTGTCTATACTGTTTATTATTATCATTCTTATTATTATTAGGCATTGTTATTATAGTGGAGTCGATTTAGTCAATAAAATAGCGAGGTTGGGAAATTTTTTAAGATGGATGCAGACCCGGCGGAAATTGTTTGTCATGGCGAGTATAACAAAACCCCAAAAATCTTGCGCTGACGCAAGAGATGGCTTTATTAAGACGACCTTTCTATCAAATCTTGGGTGAAACCGTGTTTTATTGGCCGAAAAGGGTTTTTTTGGACATTTTAAGGGTCAAATTTGCAGTTTTATATATATACGAAAAAAATTGTAATGGAAGTAGTCTTTATCACACAAAAATTATTTACCAGATTTCAGCCAAAAATATTAAATAGTTTGGCTGAAATTGCAGTTTCAGTTAAATTTTCTGAAATGTTTAAATTGAAATATCTCCGGACCTAAAAGACGGATCGAATTTTGCTTTATGGCAAAAGGTAGGTTATTTTATGTCTTTTACATCACTTTTTTTTACATTCGGTCGTTTTTTAGTCATTTGCACTATACAGTGCGTGTAATTGCCGCTTGGGCATGGACATTCACGTAACGCGAGAGAGATATGACAACCCAGCAACAACAAACTCGACCGTCGGCGTCATAGATTAAAGAGTCGGCGCTAGATCACTGAAGCATTTCAGCTCTCAGTTATTTCATTTCAGCCAGCTGGCACACGCGATGTTGCAATTTTTACTCCCTATGCCCAGCCCGCCACTACACACACTGTATATACTTATATATAATATATGTGTACTCAGTGACTATGTGTGCGCGCACTGGTATAAAGCAGAAAACAATTGTATTTAATATTTATAAAACTTTTAAAAATACATATATTTTTTATTTGTATAGTCGTGCCTACTGCTTTGACTAGGTATAGATAAATGTATATTATATTATATATGTGTGTGCGTGCGTGTATTTATTTCTGTAAGTATGTGAATGTGTTACAATTTTTATTTTTTTTTATTTTTACGTGACTCAGGTAGCCGCTTCATGTATAATCGAAGGGTAACCGTGGTTTATCTTGTACTTTTCAAAACGAGTATTTTGATATTATATCTCGCCTACCTTTTGCCACAAAGCAAATTTCGATCAGACTTTTAGGTCCGAAGATATTTCCATTTGAAAATTTCAAAAAATTTGACCGAAACTGCAATTTCAGCCAAACTATTTAACATTTTTGGCTGAAATTTGGTTAACAGTTTTTGTGTGATAAAAACTACTTCCATTCCAAATTTCAGCCAAAACGGTTGAGATCTGATCAAGAAATTTGATTTTCTCAGTTTTTTTCGTATATACAGTGTGTCCCACTTAAGGACTAGCCACCCCCGTAAAATTTTTATTTACGAACCGATTTTTTTGTTTTTTTTTTTAATATGTAGATCTCGCAAAAAGACATTAGAAACATGTTCCGTTAATTCCGGAACTCAAAACCCCGGCCAACTACGACTGCTGTTTAAGTGCGAAATATTGAGATGCACTATTAGGGATTTTTTTTTTTCAAAATATTGGAACGGATTTTTATTAAGGACCACCTATATACCTATTGTACCAATTTTTGTCGTGATTGTAACACAGGGTGGCCCAAAACATTAAAAATAAATTTTTAAAATACTGATATTTAAGTTAAAAAAACCCACATTACTTTTGTATTATTTAAATTATTTATTGATAAAATTATTGTTATTATTATTTAAATTTTCATTAATTAATTAATTAATTAATTAATTAATTGTGCTAGTCCTTAAGTGGGACACACCAGTGTGTCCCACTTAAGGACTAACCACCCCCCGTAAAATTTTTATTTTTGAACCGATTTTTATTTTTTTTTTAATTATGTAGATCTCGCAAAAAGGCATTAGAAACATGTCGGCTATTGATTCCGGAACTCAAATTCACGGCCAACTACAACCATTGTTTAAGTGCGAAATATTGAGAACTACTATTAGGGATTTTTTTTTTAATATTGGAACGGATTCTTATTCAGGACCACCTATATACCTATTGGACCAATTTTTGTCGTGATAGTAATACAGGGTGATCCAAAACATTAAAAATAACTTTTTAAAATAACGAAATTTAAATTAAAAAAACACATTACTATTGTATTATTTAACTTATTTATTGATAAAATTATTATTATTATTTAAATTTTCATTTATTTTGAAATTTTATAAACAATTACCATAAACGTGTGAAAAAATTTTAAATTTTTAGATTTGTAAGAACCTGAGCGGTTTGTGTTATTAAAATTTAGTAGGCGTGCAAAACAAAAAATGTTAGTTGGAAACTGTCTGTCACTGTCACTGTTTAACTAGCAACTAAAACAAGTTAGTTATTACGTACTATTATAAAGAGTAATAATGACTCATTATTCTTTACAAGAAAAAGTGGAAATTGTGCCATTAGTTGGCGAAGGAACACGAAGTTTTCGTGGTGCTGCTGCAGAGTTTAATATGAGACATCCTGATCGTAAAATTCACCATAGTACAGTTGCCAGTATTAACAGGTTTTTTGATCAAAACGGGACTATAAATGACCTCCCCAATCAACACAGAAATCGCGTGGTTCCAGGAAATCAAATAATTCTTGAATATTTTAATCAGAATCCACGCTCTAGTATTAGGGAGGCCAGTTTAAATTTAAATATCCCGAAAAACCGCATTTGGAGATGTTTGAGGAAAAATGGAAAGAAACCCTTCAAAAAGTTTCTGCATACCCTCGAAGTTGGTGACATGGAAAGAAGAATGGAATTCTGTTTATGGTTGCAAGGCATGTATTTAGAAAATCCTAATTTTCTGAAAAAAAATATTATATACTGACGAAGCAACCTTCACCACAAACGGTGTCGTATCATCACAAAATATTAGGATGTGGTGTGACGAAAATCCACATTGGGTGGAGGAAAGCAAGAGACAATATTCCGCTAAGGTGAATGTCTGGTGCGGAATCATCAATGAAAAAATCATTGGACCTTACTTTTTCAATGAAAATTTGAACGGGGCAGAGTTTCTTAGATTTTTACAAAATGAGTTTAGCAATGATATTGATGAACTACCTCTGGATTATCGGTATAATTTACATCTACAATTTGATGGAGCAACAATTCATAATGCCGTTATAGTAGTTAAGTAAGGAGAGAATGAACTCACTTCAAGGTCAAGCTGGAGCTGTGACGTCAGCACGCCCGAAGCCCCGCGGGGGGCGCGCAGGTGATAGATGATAGATCCTATGATCTAGGTTCTAGTGTGAGGTGAGATAATGCTAGATGATAGATCCTATTATCTAGGTTGTAGTGTGAGGTGGGATCTTCTTAGATGATAGGTGATAGGACCTAATGGGAGGGGGGAGATCCAATCCCCGAGCTTAGATATTAGATTATAGCTAAAGATAAGAGATTATATCTAAGAGGGTGTGGCTAAGAGTATATAGGATGTATCTAGTAATAAAAGAAGTATACAGGGTGTATTTAGTAATAAAAATAAGTATATAAGGTGTACTAGTGATATGGTGTATCTAGTAATAAAAATAAGATGGCTGCCGTTTATTGTTTATAGTTATTGGCGAATAGTATTGCATGTTTACGTTAGAGGGCGTTAGAGGTTAAGAAAAATGGCTACAGACGTCCATCATTGAGTTTAAATAGACAAGTCTTATATATGGAATAAATATTCATCTACTTCAATACGTAAATTTTATATTTGAATGTTAAAACTGTGACCAAATGCAGAGACGTTATCGGATTCCAGGAAATTGTTAATGTAAATAAATGCGACTGTCTACGGCTATATGTATATTTAAAACGTGATTAATTGTCTTTAGATAACAGCATCCGACGGTTATAATACAATGACTAATAAGTCACGTGATCCATTATAAGGAGCGTCTCAGGGTTTGGAGAGAAATAATGTAAACAATGAAATCATCATATTTTTTCCCATATTTTTCTGCTTACTCGATACGAAAAGTGGGGGTGGAATACAGCATAAAAGTAAAGACCTGAGATCGCCGCATTCATTCACAATCTTAAAGTTGATATACAAGAAGCAGCAGCAATGTCTTTCGCAAAAATTAATGTTGAAGCTCATGTCACACCGTTCACGAAAATCTATGAGCTGGAAGTCGATAGAAAATATAAAGTGCTAGATATATATAAAGCACTTTCACCGTATGGTATCCAGGTCCAAGTAATCCTCGAAAATTGTAAAGTGAGTCTACCAGCCAGATACTCACGCATTATTTCTGATGATGATATGGTAACGCTACAACAAACCATTATACTAAAAGAAGTGTACTTAGTATATAGAGGGCTAGCAGGCACGACCACTAACATTGAATTCATCGAGTCCTAAAGATGGATCCCGAAACATATAAGAAGAGGTTACAGCAATTTATGAACAATTTAAAATTACTCAGAGAAGACGTTAAGTACGTTGAAGTTTTACGTACATTTCAACATGTCAGTATCCAGCCGAAGAAGTCCAAGAACAGTTCAGTTCAGCGAGGACGTTAAAATTCATCACATTTACCATTGGAGCTATGCCCATAGAACTGCTAGATGTGGTAACTGGATGCAAGACGCCCGCGATCGAGATCGTTTTCAAATTAAAATATTACGATACGCTCAAATAATTAATCCAGTACTTGAACATAAATATTCTGTTATTATATCACAAAACATGTAACCTCTTTCTTATATGTATTAATAAATTAATTTAAAAAATGGTTGACTATTATTACCCATTTCCTAATTAAATGAAGAATTCAGATTTTTTTTTTCAAGTTTATTGTAACGAAAATGTTCATGCTACATTTTATGTCTTTTTTAATGTCGAATTTAAATATGCAATCAAAAAAATTAAATCTTAAAAAATAAAGCCAGCCCAGGCAAAAAAATGAAAAAATTCATATTTTTCAAGTTTATTGTAACGAAAATGTTCATGCTACATTTTATGTGTTTTTTAATGCTGAATTCAAATATGCAATCAAAAAAATTAAATCTTAAAAAATAAAGCCACCCCAGACGAAAAATAAAAAAATAATTTAATTTTTATAATATATTTTATTTATCTGAACGCATAATACAGTAATAAAGCTTATATATGTACATGGAATACATAACCTATAAAAATAATAGCAATAATAATAATAATAATAATAATAATAATAATAATAATAATAATAATAATAATAATAATAATATAGGATGGTTCTGGATGGAGCCTGTAAGGTCATCAGGAGTTCGGATCCCCTCCTCTGCATGGTCCGAGACCATGAAAATGCAGGGGTAGGAGCCTTTCTGTTTAAGGCAGCACAGAGAGCAGCCGATGAACTTGGTCTCGCCTTCGACGTCGAGCGGGTAAATCGCGACTCTGTCACCGAGTTGGAACCTGCTCGGCGAAAAGCCCAAATTAAAGCTGCAGAACACAACAACTTTCTGCAGCTTCACACGGATAAGCCAATGCATGGAGTTTTCTATAAAAATATAGAAAACCTTGGCTTATCCGAAAGGCTGACCTTTGCCTTCTTAAGGTCAGCCGGGCTGAAGTCTGAGACCGAGGGATTCATAATGGCTTGCCAGGATGGTGTATTTAACACCCTCGTCTATCGTAGTCGTGTCATGGGTATAGAGGTCCCTGATGTCAGCTGCAGGGCCTGCCGCAGGGCGCCAGAGACTCTTATGCACTTGCTGTCGGCTTGCCCGACATATGCAGTCTCGGCCTATATCCAAAGGCACGACGGAGCATTACGAGTGCTTTACTACCATTTAAGGCACTCGTATGGGATAGACGAAACACCAGTGCTGCCTTACGCTACGGGGGATATTGAGTCCGTTGTGGGAAATGAGAAGTGTCTAATTTATTGGAACTACTCTTTTCCCACCGTCAGGCAAATACAAGCCAACAAGCCTGACGTAGTACTCCTCGACCATCAACTCAAGACAATGTTCGTCGTGGAGTTCTCGGCTCCCGCGGAGAACAACATTGTCTTGAAGGAGGAGGAAAAACGGACAAAATATCGAGATCTGCTCTTCGAACTCCGCAGACTGTATCCAGACCATACTGTTAAGATAGTGGTACTGATTATAGGAGCCCTCGGTGGAACGAGACACACACTGCTTTCGGAACTTAAGATCATACCGGCATGCCGAAACTCGGCAGAGGTCTTAGCCGGCAGAATGCAGAAGGCCGTCATTCTCGGTTCGTTACGTCTGCTCAGGGCACACGATTCACGGACCCAGTAGTCACTCACCCCACGGGCGTGGGGAGTGGCTACCGGTACTACCAGCTCCCCTCTGTGAGGGTCGGAGCCACAGAGAAGGGTGACTGGTTTTTAGCTACAAAAAAAAAAAATAATAATAATAATAATTAATATAAGTGCATAAAAATTAAACAATGCTACTTTTTTCAATCCAACTGTTATGGGAACTGTCAAATCCAAGCCATTTAACGAAAACCTTATTTCCTTTCTTCCTTAAAACTTTCTCAACGAGATACATGTCTGAATGTTTAACCTTCTGCAGTTCTTCAGTATAGAAGCATCCTTCTATTGGCTGTTTCTGTGCATCGGTCAGTAAGTATGTTATGGGGCTGGTATAATTAATTTTTGAAATAGTAAATATTTCATTAGACCAATTAGGAGTATAACCTTTATCGAACACACCTCTGTACTTGCTTATCCTCACATGATCGTTAATTTTAAATTTAGGTAATTGCGAGTATGTAATTGTAGGATAATTGTAAACGGATTTCAAGAGTATTTTTTCATTCTTTTTATTTACATCTACAGGTTTCATGCCGATGGTACGATGCCTAGTATTATTATATTTCTTAATAATATCAGCAAGTAAATTATACCACCGAAAAGAACCATTTATACTAAATTCTTTATACATCATAGATTTTATAGTCCTATTTACGCGTTCGACTACTGAACATTTTTTAGTGCTATACGAAGAATAATGATTAATTTTATATTTTTTCATTAATTTTTGAAAATTAATATTATAAAATTCGGTTCCATTATCAGTCTGTAAATTGACGGGGATTCGTTTATCTGCGACTAATATTTTTTCCATAGCTCGAGTAACATTTACGCCAAATTTAGATTTAACTGGTTCAGCCCATACGTACTTTGAAAAAACATCAATTACAATGAGAATATATTTATAATTTTTATTGTAATTAGCATATGGAATCATTTCGACTAAGTCAGCCTGAAGCAATTCATTTAAACCTCTAACTACGACTTTTCGTCTCTTAAAGTTAATTCTAGCCGGCTTATGTATTTCATTAGCAATATCTCTTTTTATAGCAGACATGTTTACAGTTCAACAATAATTTACGTACTGTTAAATTAATTCAGCGGTTCGATTATTTTACTTTCTAATAGTTCCTCTAAAATTCTATTTATTTCATTCGTATGACTTGAATTGCCTGCCTCCTGTGAAGCTATCAAAAGCCTAAGACGATCGACGAGTTCATTAGGATCGTCCCAATATACGTAATCAATAGCATTATCGGTGACTTGCATCATTAATTCGCCGCCTTTTACTTTACCAGGAGCACGTTGCCGAGGTTCGCGAGCGTAAAGCATCGGTTTAATAATATGCAGGTACTTCCAGCTCTTACTACCGGACTTTTGCTTTTCAGAATCATAATTTCTCTTATGTGCGCTAGTCCTTTTTACAATATCAATGTACTGTTTCTTATCATCATAGTTATAGTGATGCGAACGTTTTTTAAATAGTAATTCATAAAGACCGCGAGTGCCCTGATACTCTTTATTATTTATTATTAAATTGTCACCGTCAAACTGAATGACAGAATTTCCAATATAATATTTATCTTCTTCGGGATTATATCGTACACCATATCGAAAATCACGTGTATTTTCAGTATCATGCATCATCTCAGATATATACGTTTTAGGCAGATCGCTAAATTTCTGAAGATACTTCTCATCTGACTGGTCGCCTTCTTCAGAGTCGACAATCGACGGTGACGGTGTAATATTAATATTTTTTTCATCCTCTGAGGGTTCAGACTTTTTCTTAATGTTTAAATTCTCGTCCGTCTCAAGCTTGATATGTTTATCTATTGAATGTAAAGGTGCGGTGATTGGGGCAAAAGACTTTTCGATTTGCAGATCGTGCATTTTGAGTGCCTCTAATTTGCGCTTTACGGCTTTCCGAGCTTCGATAATTTTATTAGTAATGTCCATGTCGACAGGTGCGTCAGATAACATGTGTAATTATCAACTGATTGAGATAGTAAAATCACAGGTATATATACTCGTCAAACCCCTTTCTGTATCGGCCATGTTTAATATCGCTATCTTTATCTATCACTAGGAATCCGTATTTATCTTTCCAGCATAACGAGCACATACGTTTGAAATCCTCAAAGCTCATATCGGTATTAACGTGATCGGAATATACATGTCTAAGATTCATGTCATCCTGCTTGAATAATATCAGTAAATTTGCATTGTCTCTTATCAGATGTTTTGGAATGCGGGTATAGGTCTGACAGAGATAGAAGCTGTCTATCTGTTTATGCCGTCCCATGCTAAAGTAGTCACGCATCACACTTTGATTGTCGCAAGCTACGTCATCAAATATAAAAATGGAATTAATTTTAGCTTGCGCAGGCGTCATTATTACATCGCTATCCTTGAATCCATGATATCCCACGATCGAGCCGAGTACTTTTCTAAGATATTCATATTTAGGCTGGTAGAGAGATTTCGAGTAGACGTAAACATTCTTGAAACGCAAGCCGTGTGGATGAGTCAGCAGGCTTATCACGATGTTTGTTTTCCCACAATTTGAAGGTCCGCATATGATACACCTGATGCTGTCGGGTAACAGAGGACCATGTCTACTATCTTTTTTCACATGACTATCGAAATCGAGATTATCGATTTTCAGACTGTTACCTGTCTTGATGAAACGCATGATAGACACTGAGGTATTTCCACCAGGAGTTTAAGTATAAATAGCTTTCGATCACCTGTAACACCTCAGTCTACTATTACATGCGATAGAGGTAGCATGGCTGTAAACACTCTCATAAATAAATTACCTTTCGAAGCCCATATCCCTGGCTATCGTTTCTGCGGCCCGGGTACTAAATTAGAAAAAAGACTGGCCCGAGGAGATCGCGGAATTAATGGTCTAGATGAGGCGTGTCGTGACCACGACATACAATATTCTAAAGTCAATGATGTGAAAGGACGGCATATTGCCGATAAAGAATTGGCAAAACGTGCTCTGAAGCGTGTATTTGCTAGGGATTCGTCCATCGGAGAAAGAGCGGCAGCAGCCGGTGTAGCAGGCATCATGAGTGCTAAAGTTAAATTAGGCTTGGGATGTAAAAAAAGAAAATGTGGCGGTACGATGACGTTTAAAAAAATATCCAATAAGATTCGTAAACTAGTACGTGGAGCTCCCTCTGTCGGAGATGCTATTAAAAAGGCCTCTCGTGCAGTACAGCGTATTAAAAAAGATAAAAAAATATCACCGATGGCTGCTCGCGTTATTCCTATACCGAAGACGGGTGGCGTTCTACCGCTAATACCAATATTTGCCGGACTTAGTGCTCTGGGAGCGCTAGCCGGCGGATCTGCAGGTATAGCGAAAGCTGTAAGAGATTCTCAGGCGGCAGCCTCCCAGCTTAAAGAATCTAAACGTCACAATCAGGCTATGGAGAGTATCGCCCTCGGTAAGGGACTCTATCTTCGTCCCTATCGAACAGGACTTGGACTATACATGAATAAAAACACCAACAGCAAGTGACTAGTAAAATTACCAAATCGAGCGCTCACCGACGTGGATCTGAAAAAATATGTTAAGATGTTAAATATACCTAATTTTCGAGGAATATTTATGCGAGACCGACTACCTAAACGCGTACATAAAATTGAGACGGGCATTGTGAACTTGGATAGTGATAGCGGTAATGGTACTCATTGGACTGCATACTTTAAGAACGGTTCGAAAGCCGTTTATTATGATAGTTTTGGTAATTTACAGCCTCCTCTCGAATTAATAAAATATTTAAATTGTTCTATTGAATACAATCACAAGCAGTATCAGTCTTATGACACAGTAAATTGTGGACATCTGTGTTTACAATTTCTATATAATGCGTCATGCTTTTAAGTCACGTTCATTCTCAGAGCTAACCTTGAGGCCGCAACATGTCTTGTACGTTTACATTATCCGGCAAATCATATAATTTAACCGCGCACTTTGCGCCCATAGACCTTGAAGACGGCGCTGAATATTCGCTTGCTTTAATAAATTTCGAGGCGTATAACTCCATACCGAACATAGATCATATATATTATGATACAGACGATAAGTTTATAAAAATTCCGGAGGGCTCGTATGAAATAGAAGATATAAATAATTACGTAAGAAAGCATTTTATTCTGAATCATGGTAACGATGGTCATATTTCTATAGTATCCAATAAAAATACGTTAAAAGTGGAAATAAAATCCAATAAGATGATAAATTTTGAAAAGGCCGGCGGTATTGGCAGTTTGTTAGGATTTACATCTCGTCGTCTAAAACCGCTCGAGAAACATATATCTGATTTCCCGGCAAAAATTCAAAAAGTAAACGCTATATGCGTGGAGTGTAATCTCATCACGGGCAGTTACATGAATGATAGATCTGTACACATTATTCATGAATTTTTTTCTAGCGTGCCTCCCGGCTATAAAATAATAGTGTCCCGCTAATGCAATTTACCTGCCGATTATTAAGAGGCATATAGATAGCATATCAATTAAGATAGTCGATCAAGACGGTGATCTTGTTAATTTCCGTGGCGAGGTCATCACGGTAAGACTGCACTTGAAGAAGAATGGGTCTTAGTTTCCGAAATAGTTTAAAAGGAACACCTGCTCGCGCTCGAAACAGTTCACCTGTAACCTTCAAGGTGTTAACATCTAAAAATAGACGTTTTCTTTACTCTCTCGGTTACAAAGTGCTAATATGAATCCGAATATTTTAAACGTGTTTGAGAAGCCTACGTTTGAAACCGCGATAACTAATTTTGAAAATCATAGTCATGGACCATATTCAATCAGAAATTTAAATAATAACGACGAAATTCGTATACCTATTCAACAGCAAGATGTGTATACTGCGCCGTATGCTAGTTCGCTGTATATGCGGGGCCGGTTACTTAAAGAGGATGGTACGGTTTCGAACACAGCGGTCTTTGATAAAATGGGGTTATTGTATCTGTTTGACGAGATACGATACGAAGTGAGCGGTAAAATTGTGGACAGCAGTAGAAATCCAGGCCTCGCGACTGTTATGAAGGGATATGCATCATTCACTCCGAATGACGCGAATCACTTAGAAAATGCTGGGTGGACTGATGTGGATGATAATTTTGCAGACGAGAACGGTTACTTTGACGCATGTATACCTTTAAAAATATGTCTGGGGTTCGCAGAGACCTTTGAAAGAATTATTTTAAATGTCCGTCAAGAGCTGGTACTCGTTCGCAGTAGTATTGATACAAACGCAATCATAAATCTTGTAGCCGATGAAAATATTAAAGTAGAATTGGAAATCGTTCAATGGCGTGTACCACACGTGACTGTATCTGACGTTGAGCGATTAAAATTAATGAAATATCTAGAGAGGAATATCGATTTGCCTGTACCGTTTAGAAGCTGGGAATTACATGAATACCCCATGCTGATGGAATCGCAGACGCATACTTGGAATATTAAAACTTCGTCTCAGTTAGAGACACCGCGATATATTATTTTCGGCCTTCAAACGGGTCGTAAAAATGCAGTCGCTAAACGTATGAGTGAATTTGATCACTGCGAGTTGACTAATTTTAAACTTTTTTTAAATTCGGAATCATATCCCTATGATAACTTGAATATTAATTTTGAGAAGAATTTCTGTGCTACTCTGTATGAAATGTTCTGTCAATTTCAGAAATCTTATTATGAAAAAGAAAATGAACCTCTGCTTACTAAATATAAATTTAAAACTAAAGCTCCTCTGGTAGTTATCGACTGTTCGTGTCAGAATGAGGTTGTAAAGTCGAGTGCAGTGGACATTAGGCTGGAATTTAGCACTAATAAAAATATTCCGAAAGACACTGCTGCATATTGTCTTATAATTCATGATAGATTGATTTATTACAATCCTTTAACCAGTATAGTTCGTCCATACTAATATGTATATAATAGACGTGCAGGGCTTCCAGCATAAAAAGGAGTTAGCTTTTACATGTAAAGAAATTCCAATTTTTAATATTACCGATGTCTCGTGTGTACATCGGATAATTAAACCGACTGTTAGTTACGGGCTTCTTACACACAATATTCAGAAGCAAATTAATTGGATAACTGATCATGTGCACGGTCTCCAATGGTCCACGCCTTATGATAATCTCCGGTACGGCGACCTGCAGGACTTCATCGACAGCCACGTCCTTGAGAGAGAAGCAAAAGTTTATGTCAAGGGACTGGAAAAGAAGCGATGGCTTCAGCATTATCTGTCTAATAATAATAATATTATAGACTTATATAATTGTAATAATATGAATAGTTTAATGTTAAATAATTTAGAATATCATTGTCATAAACATATTAATAATCATTTACGCTGCTCTAGGCAGAATGTCTACTCGATATATCAGTGGTATATTGTAAATAAAGATAAGGATTTTAAATAAACAAATTTATGCTAACCATACTGGCTTTTATTTCTGTATACATGTGTGCGTGTATGAATGACTAGTGGGGTGGGGGGCAGAGAGAGAGAGAGAGAGAAGTGGGGGGAGAGCTCTCGCCTCGAGTCAGAGCGCGGTGATCAGTTAGACGTTGCAAAGATGCACAATCAAACGGGGCTTAGAGAGCTGATAGCGGGAAATATTTGCCAATGTTCAATGTGTCAAGTCCCACCGGAGGGCTGGAGGTACCTGGGGCTGCCTCAGCCCCAGGACCCCGTAACGCAACCGCCACCACCACAGCCACCACTGGAGATGCCCCGGCTGATACTCTTAGCCGACATCATGAAAGGTATTTAAAATATTTTTTCCGTTTCGTATAACTCAATACTTATAGATATTTTTTTAAATTGTTACAGACTCCATTGAACTCAGAATTTCTTCGGAGATTTGGAGAGGTCGATCTGTCAGCCGGCGAGACCAATAAATTTCTTTTTTTAATTAACATACGATCTGCCCTCCTGCCGGATAGCCAGACCAGTGTTTTTATTATTTTATTAATTCTACACAATTTTAATTATAATTTTTTTATATTAATAAAAAATGTTATTAATAATCTTTTTTTATTTCAATGAGTTGATAGCATCTCATACTTATTAAGTGTCTGAACAGCTCGAACAGCTCCAACAGCTCCAACAGCTCGAACAGGTGTAACAGGTACCGTACCTGTTACACCTGTTGGAGCTGTTGGAGCTGTTCGAGCTGTTGAAACTGACCCTATATAATACACGTATATGTATATGTATATGGGCTGCTTGAACAGCTCCAACAGCTCCAACAGCTCCAACAGGTGTAACAGGTACGGTACCTGTTACACCTGTTGGAGCTGTTGGAGCTGTTCGAGCTGTTGGAGCTGGTCATATATAATACATGTATATGTATATGTATATGGGCTGTTTGAACAGCTCGAACAGCTCCAACAGCTCCAACAGCTCCAACAGGTGTAACAGGTACGGTACCTGTTACACCTGTTGGAGCTGTTGGAGCTGTTGGAGCTGTTCGAGCTGTTGAAACTGACCCTATATATTACATGTATATGTATATGTATATGGGTTGCTTGAACAGCTCCAACAGCTCCAACAGCTCCAACAGCTCCAACAGCTCCAACAGGTGTAACAGGTACCGTACCTGTTACACCTGTTCGAGCTGTTGGAGCTGTTGGAGCTGTTCGAGCTGTTGGAGCTGACCATATATAATACAAGTATATGTATATGTATATGGGCTGCTTGAACAGCTCCAACAGCTCCAACAGCTCGAACAGCTCCAACAGGTGTAACAGGTACGGTACCTGTTACACCTGTTGGAGCTGTTCGAGCTGTTGGAGCTGTTCAACCTGTCTCACCTGCCTCTCTCATGATCATCATGTCAGGATAGGTATTAGGAAATAAAAACACACATTTTATAAATAATTTAATTTATTAAATGTAAAATATTTATATTACAATACTTTAATACTAATTACAAAAAATGTAGACGAACTATGTCAAGCGTCTTAACATAATCTTCTAAGGTAGTTGATGGCCAGTGCCCGCTGTCTGGACCAGAGCTCCAACCAATCGGCTGCCCAGAGCGACCTTTGGATATATTATCCTCCAGCCTTTTTATTAGCTGCTTATGCTCTTCATTGAAATTAATATCTAATTTGAAATGTATATTATTCCTACCAATTACTCGAAACAAAATTTCAAGAAATTCGTATTGTGTAAAGTAAGCTGCCTCGCAAAATGCTTTATTAATCGACCAATCAATACTTTTATAATTATCAGAAATATTTTTAGCCGGGTACGATTTCGAATAAAAATCAATTGACATATAATCATCATTACACGTTAATAATTCTTCTAAAAAAATTCTAAAATAACTATTATTCGCGGCGGGATAATGTCTGTTAATTACTTCTCGTAATCGATACATGGTAAGGTGAGTAATACATTCTCTTTGGAAAATATATTCCAACTGCTGAATAAAAATATCGTTTTGAAGTTTTTTCGTAAATATTTTTTTCATTAAATCGAAATTAGAACTATCTCTTAAAGCCATCCAGTATAAAGCTTTGTCCGGTATAACAATCTTTTCTAAAATTTTATGAACTAATTGATAATTACCCCAATTCAATGCATTTTGAATGTACTTCTCATATACGTCGCGAGTGATAAGTACAAGCTTGTACTGCAATTCTTTTTCTAACCCGTCCATCGCGATCAAAGTCTCTAAAGTAAATGAATCCGAACGGCTACTGCCAAGCGCTTCACTGCGTCGATGACGTCATCTGACGAGCCGAGACTTGTTGGAAATTATATCCCCAAGGTTTCGTATCGGTATTTATATAATTTATAATTCTTTTATCATCATACGGACTGAGTGCCACCTTATTCTGTTTGATAGTATATATTTCATGTTTCTTTGATCGAATTAATCGCTGCTCTTTGGTCAAAATTTCTTTATTAAATAGACAATTCGTAAAGCCTTCAAATGTAATTTTTCTGATTACCGAACGCGAAAGACCCTTGATCTTTTTATTTACCGACACCCCCTCCACTTTATAACTATACATTTTTGCACGGAGTCCTACGAATTCTGTCATTACGCGCCCTTGACATTCGTCTTTCATTACGCCTAGTACCTTCTTATTAGCATGAGGTATTCCGTAGACATTGTCTACAGGATAATCCGATGTGTCGAACTGATGGATGTCTTTTTTAATGTACTTGTATATATCAACGTCGCTAAATTCGTAAATTAAACTGTCTGTGTCCGTGTAAAGTAGTTTGGCTTGCTCATCGAATTCTTTTTTAATATAATCATAATGAAAATCGTAAAGAATAATTTTTGAAAGATCTAAAATGGCGAACCCCACATATATTGGCTTATCGAATTTAATTTTTAGTCGATTCATTTCAATAATAATCATATCCTCGCCGAAGACAGTCAAACTGTGAAAGTTCGGTTTCGCGAGCAGAGACTTGGCGCCCCATCTCCCCTCCCATTTAGTTACCAATTTAACATCTTTGTGCTTGCGGACATTCTCCATTGTCTTTCCGAACACCGCATTGTTCATTAGCTTATAGAAATTTTTCTGAAACTCGTTACTTGCCTGTTTTCGTAAATCCGTATTTAAATCAATGTATTTCTTTAGCCATCACGACTGTTTAAATTTTAAAATTCTATGTACCGTCTTGAGTTTTAATCCGCGTTCTAAACATTTTTTTAAAGTCCTATAATGCATTACATATCGCGTTTTATCTAACAGAGTGGTCATTAATTTTGAATGTTTTGAACCGGGCGGCACCATATGTTCTGGACACATCGGGAGATCCTTATGTAGCTCATGTAAATCAAGGGGATACTCGATATCTACTTCCAAAATATAACCGATGTCTGACTCGTCCGATAAATTTGGAATATCTAAGGCATAAAATTGTTCGACGGGTACCCACTCGAAAGCACCTGTAGGTAGCGGAACAGACATCCCGGCTCCATACATGTTATTGATGTCAAAGTACATGATGTGAGTCTCTCTTTCGTCGGGATTAAACGCATCCCCCATGTACTTGTTGTTAGCTTTCGAATATCTGTTAGATACCTGCGCTACACCGCCTCTCACGCCTTTTTCAATCATCAGTATCATATCAATGTCTGTGAGAAGCTCTAAATTTTCTTTAGTTATTTTTAACATCGCGTCGAATGCCAGTCCCGGAGCAGTATAATAATTTAAAGCATCAAGTCCGTACGTCTGTATGCATGTCTCGCGGAAATTTTCAAATATATCAGCTAGCAGTAATACATCTGTTTTTAAATATATATCGGAATATTCTCCTAATGTCTTAATATCGAATTTATTCCAGATATTCATAGCGTGGTTATAATCGTCCTCTGTTATGTTTTCGTCTGTCAGTTTACTGTAAAATTCTTCTTTAGCCGGTAGAGATGTCTCGTCTAATTTTTCCCAAGAATTTAAATAATCATAAGGAAAAACACCTTTCCGCGTTAATAATTGAAATTGTTCATCATTATTACAATACGATTTAGTGATTCGTTTCTGGTCATCGTCGAGATAGGAAGCTAGTTTTTCGATTTTGTCTGCCATAAACCTAAACGAATCAATAAATCTTAGTTTAATTTTCGTATCTTTAACTCGTTTAGTGAAAGAAATGTATTTTTCCTTATTAATCGGTAATAATGAAATTTGTCCGTCAAATGCCGTTGCTAGCTGTTTGATTATCAGGTGGCCATCGTAACCCGATAAACAATGAAATATAACCGGAATCACGTGACTATCTTGGTAATTAATGTTACATCTCATATGCGCCGGTCCCCTATAGTACCCAGTTAAATGATTGTGATCGGCTACTTTGATGTCCGTCTCTTTGAAGGGCCTCTCACAGATATGACAGACTTGCGCGAGATCGAATTCATTTTTTTGTGTCTCGTTTAACGACTCCATAGGTTTTATGTCGGACATGATTACATTAACTCGGTCTGAAATTTTTTCAAGTTCTTTGACAAACCAGTACTGACAGTCGGCGCCTCGGTACATTTTAAATTGTGATAGACTGTCATCGTACGAACATTTTAAGTAATACGCGACGCTAAAAGCCGTATGTTTCTGGTAATTTTGCGTATTTTGATTCGTGTTAGCATCACAATCCTCTAAGATACATTCGAAATCAGCATAAATAGCGAACGGTACCCTTTCTTTATATCGGTAATTTTTAAATTTTAAAAACTTTTCATCCTCGTCGGGTAATTCAATTTTGTAAGTATTAGTTTTCGAATTGCAATCATTTGAATGTCGGTCTAGAAGTTCTTGAGTAGAGAAATGATTAAGACATCGGTTGCAAATAAATAGTTTACCATTATGTGAAGATAACTGATTAGATAATAATCGAGACATATTCTTTATCCAAGCAAAATGATATTGCGTAACATCAGTAAAATTATCGGCAGAATTCGTAGGAATCATTAATAAATTAACAACTCGTTCATAACTGTATTTACTTAAACATACCGGTAAAACTTCCCTTTTAATTACGGTGTATACGTTTATCGAAATATCATTTAAGCGTTCGAATTTTTTAATATTTCTTAATTCCATCGGAAACTCGATGCTGTCATATTTCAAAACGTCCTCAAAATGAGGATATGAAGTTACTCTCTCCCCATTCTTCTTAGCCGGGTATAATGCCGAAACTACTGACCATAAGAAGCAATATTCGTCATTATTTTTAACGTTAATAACACACATTTTATTTTTTATAAAGTTTGGCATTTCAGCGTATGTTGATAATCCCACTGTTATAGGACAATATTTATTAACATTTACTCTTAGCCCGATAATTTCCGATAAGGCCCAGCCTGAATCTTTTCCTTGAAAGTCTTCAAGATGCTTTAATAACCGTTCGGATACATTTTCTTTATACCATTCCTTTAAATCCGTATTTAAGTCTATCGCGGTGTTCCTTGTAGCAAAAGTTTTTAATTCCACTGCGCCATTAGTAGGCTGTACGAAGTTACATTCAAAAATAACATTTACTTTAATTAGCCCATCTTTTAAACATTTTTTAATTTGAATAGAGAAGCTCCTAAACGCTTTTTTAAAAAATAATACTGGTTCTTTAATTTGTACGTTAGTTATTATACCGGACTTAACACGATTTTTAAAACAAGATTCTACATCTTGATATACTAAATATTTTCGTGCTGCCGGCTTTAAGGAACCGCCTAATATTTTATTTTTTAATTTTAATTTTTTCAATTGCTCTCGGTAGTATTTTAAAAGCGCTAAATTATTTTCCAATTTAAATATATTTTCACCTTTATTATCGATATGAATTTTGATTTTAATTGCCTTGGCTACTAGTTTAATATTGCTATTAATTATCGAAATATGTTGATCGATTTCATCATCGGTCTTTAAGAGCAGCAATGATTTTTTAGTTAAATTAATTATATCAGTACTGAGTTTAGATACGGTCTCGGTAGACGACATACTGTTTCAATTAGACAACCGTTCACCGCGAGAGATAAACAGCTAATGATCGAGGTGGGGAGATGACGCTGCTTTTATACTCGGCGGTCGAGGGTCACGTGACTTTGCAGTGAACGATTTCTAAAAGGCCCCCGAATTTTCATAATCTGTTCGTCTTTTACATATAAAACAATGTTAAATTGCTATATCGCTGCGGGGTGGCTACATATTCCCATAAGAAACCATGTATTGTAAGACACAAAATTCTGCATCTTTACCGTATACCTATCTTATGTTAGTAGGCTATCAGAAATGATTTCATTTGTTTACATTAACAATTTCCTGGAATCCGATAACAGCTCTGCATTATATTCTTATTACATTGAAATCTAAACGTAGAGAACCGAATGAATATTTATCTTATATAAAACTCGGGCTAACAAGTCTAGACTTGTCTGAAAAGCGTTTATATTGGCTCTCGATATTTCCTTCGATCTAACCGCTGTAGTTATCTAAAGGTAATTAATCACGTTTTAAATATACATATAGCCGTAGACAGTCGCATTTATTTACATTAACAATTTCCAGGAATCTGATAACGTCTCTGCATTTGACCACAGTTTTACATTCAAATCTTAACATATAGAAGTAAATGAATATTTATCTCATAATTATAAGACTTGTCTATTTAATCTCAATGATGGACGTCAGCAGCCATTTTCTTAACGCCCACTAACGTAAACATACAATACTATTAGTCAATAAACGGCAGCCATCTTATTTTAGACACACCCTGTATACTCTCAGCCACGTCCTTTTAGATATAATCTCTTATCTAAGCTCGGGGATTGGATCTCCCATCTCCCCCCTCCCATTAGGTCCTATCACCTATCATCTAAGAAGATCCCACCTCACACTACAACCTAGATAATAGGATCTATCATCTAGCATTATCTCACCTCACACTAGAACCTAGATCATAGGATCTATCATCTATCACCTGCGCGCCCCCCGCGGGGCTTCGGGCGTGCTGACGTCACAGCTCCAGCTTGACCTTGAAGTGAGTTCATTCTCTCCTTACTTAACTACTCGTTATCGTGAGGAATTGGTTAAATTTAAATTTTCCTAATTGTTGGATAGGGCGAAATAGCCCTTTAATACATTGGCCGCCGCGATCCCCAGACCTCACGCCGCTAGATTCATTTCTATGGGGGACAATTAAAAATAAGGTTTATAAATCAAGACCACAAACAAGGGACGAACTTTGCGATCGCATTAGAGTGGCTTGCCGCAATATACACACCAGTGTGTCCCACTAGCACAATTAATTAATTAATAAATGAAAATTTAAATAATAATAACAATAATTTTATCAAGAAATAATTTAAATAATACAAAAGTAATGTGTTTTTTTAATTTAAATCTCGGTATTTAAAAAAATTATTTTTAATGTTTTGGGCCACCCTGTATTACTATCACGACAAAAATTGGTACAATAGGTATATAGATGGTCCTTAATAAAAATCCGTTTCAATATTTTGAAAAAAAAAATCCCTAATAGTACTTCTCAATATTTCGCACTTAAACAATAGTCGTAGTTGGCCGTGGTTTTGAGTTCCGGAATTAATGGAACATGTTTCTAATGTATTTTTGCGAGATCTACATATTAAAAAAAAAACATAAAAATCGGTTCATAAATAAAAATTTTACGGGGGTGGCTAGTACTTAAGTGGGACACACTGTGTTATATATATATATATATATGAATATCAGGAGGGTGGATGGTCAGATATCTTCCCCAAATTTAAACTGAAGGTTCCCCTAATATCGAGAATAAAAGGATACCATTTTCTTTTCTTAACTAGTTGTTTAAGTGATCAAAAAAAAATTAAAACAGTTAAAGTTAAAACAATTTGACCCCTAAAATGTCCAAAATACCCCTTTTCGGCGAGGTTCCACCCCTTTTCGGAAATTAAAATGTTAGGGTTTTATTATAATACTCGTCATTATAAATAATTTCCGCAGGATCTGCATCCATCTTAAAAATTTTCCCAATCGTTTCCTAAACAGTCTATTAAGCTGCATTTTCTATATATTTATTTAATTTTTCCTGATTACTCTTAAGGTCAAACATTCTAATAACGATTCTAATAAATATTAAAACGCAATATTATACAACACTTTTAATTAAAATTTTTAACTTACCTTTTTGTCTGTTTGGTCACTATAATTTACTTTATCATAAAAGTAATTAGAAAAGTAATTGCTAATTCATTTTTTAAAGACATGTACTTTGTAATTGTAATTAGTTTCTTTTTTAAAAAAGTAATTTGTAATTGTAATTAGTTACTTTTTTAAAAAAGTAATTTGTAATTGTAATTATTTTTAAATTACAAGTAATTACCCAGCTCTGCCGATTATCAAAAATTTTTTTGTAATTTCTCCCCCCGCTTTTCAATTTTCAAAAAAAAAATTTCCCCGGGCCTGTATTTTCTCTCCACGGCCCTATTAAGGGGTTAAAAAATTTTGGTACATATTCTAATAAGGATGCCCTCCCCCAGAAACAAGGCGTAGGACCGTCCTTGGTCTGAGAGTTTTTTTTTATAAAAAACATGGATTTTATGAGTTTACGAGAGATTTTCTTTATGGCTCCCCTATATCTACCATGTTAAATTATGCAACTTTGGAGTTTCATAACTTTGATAAGAAATAGAAAAGAGAGCTTAAACTATAACTGTACTCAAAAACACTTCATTTACCGTTACCCCAAATTTCATCAAGATCTTATGAATTTGAATTTGGTAAACGGCTACCTTAAGTGTAAATTACAACAAATACAAAATTATGACTTTCCAGTTGTACAAAATTTGGCGTGACAGAAACATTACAAAACGTACAAGGATCAGGTTTGTTAACGTCTCCTAGTTTTTGTCTCTGTCTTTTTTTAGGTTTTTGAGATATTGACTTTGTTACAGAGGTGGACAAATAGCGTATTGATACTTTCGAGATCTGGATGTGGACTTCTCCACAGCACGCTTATTGCGAATTTCTTGGACAGCCCTTCTCACCAATACACAGTGGGCCAGAATCCGAAAAAGCTGGCCAAAATCCAAAATTCCAAAGAGGTTTAATTGTATTCAAAGTAATATTTTTTTCTACGATTGTGCTGAAAATCAAATTTTCTAACTTCAAAATGAGTGCAGAAAATATCACTTTGCCGCACGCCGTGCGGCAAAGGATTTGCCACACCCCTTGATTACATTTACACGCATCGGAATAAAATAGTGTGTTTACCTTAAAAAAAATTTATATTACTTACTGGTAATAACAATTAAATTCTATAAATGTACATTAATTACACAAGAATTGCAATTACAAAGTCAAATTTTCTTACTTCAGAATGACAGCGGAAAATGTCACTTTAAATAAAATCTGACAAGAAGCAAATTTAAAATTTTGGAAATACTTTAAAAAGGGAAATAACTTCACAATCGTAGAAAAAATAGTATGTAACACACGTGTGGCAAGCTTCATTGGAAAACTCGTATGATAGGAACACTCGCTGCGCTCGTGTTCCTACTTTCATACATCGTTTTGCAATGAAGCCCTTGCCACACTTGTATTACAATCTACTATTGTAGTCAGAAATGTTCAGTTCATTACGTACCGCAAATTCCAACCGTATTGATGCCCATTTTTATCTGATACACCCTAAGAAATACAACGTTCTGTTAGCGTACAGTTGTGAATAGTTGCTTGCCACATTCGAACGTACTATTCGATATTCCTGTAATTTGTGTAATTTCAACAAAAACATAGTAAAATTTTAGGAAGATAATCTATAAAGTAAGTATTTTACTTTGCATACATTTATTGTTTGTGAAATGTGATACATTCGGTCATAAAATTGTGTTAAACGGGGTTCTACAAAGATAAAGAAATAAAAATTAACGGGTACTTTTGTTTGAGCTACAAAAAAACGCAACATGCTCCAATCATGATTCTTTTACTGGTCGATTTCTTATAGTTTTTTCAAATTATAGTACAAAATGTAGAACCCGGTTCATCCCGGTTTGGAAGTAATGAGTAATAATTTGGTCAAGTACGAGGTCTTAAATTGAAAATAAACGTACGACACGACGACGGGCCCTCGCTCGGTAACTGCTTCGAATTACTATTTTAATTTTATAATGTAAAAATTGGCTGCCTCTAGGAGCCACTACTATTGTTTTTGTGATCGTTTTTCTGACACGGTGCAAAATACAGCGACGCGTTAACTTTAGTACATCCGTATTTCTTTTCCTAATTTCTCTATTTTCTTTGTTGGTTTAGCATAAAAATTCTATTTAAACGTAACAATTTATAATCTTTATGTGTTATAAACAATTTTTGAAAAAATTAAAGCATTTTGTTATGACAAAAATAATTATTGAAAAATTATTTATTTTTGGGTTGGAATTTATAGAATGCCTAAAAGTATATAAAATTGAATTTAAATTAATTAGCTAATTTAATTTTTTAAATTTGAATTGAAATTCGTAATCAGCGACCTCGAAAACCCCCGAATATCAATTTTCAATTAAAATGATTGACTTTTCTCAAATGTTCGTCTCCATTTTGGAGCCGCCATTTTGCTTTTGAAAAAACTATTACCAAATTCGTATTCAGCGGCCTCGAACCCCCCCCCCCCGAATACCAATTTCCAATTAAAATTCCTTACTTTTCTCAAACGTTTGTAATCGTAATCAGCGACCTCGAAAACCCCCGAATACCAATTTCCAATTGAAATGACTAACTTTTCTTAAACGTTTGTCACCATATTCGAACCGCCATTTTGTTCTTGAAAAAACTATTACCAAATTCGTAATCAGCGACCTCAAAAACCCCCAAGTGAAAATTTTCAAAACCATTACTCCATTTTTCGACTTTTGGCCAGCTTTTTCGGATTCTGGCCCACTGTGCAATAGCTCGATTCTCCAAGAAATACGCCTCGCCAGAACAAGTGTCCAGCATAGCATTCTATCACTCTTTTTGCTATCGGAGAGAGAGAGAGAGGGAGAGAGGCAGGGAGAGGGGACTAATGGTTCAGGGAAGCTCAGATGATAAGTGGCGAGGAGGACGCCTTCTAAGACGATGGATCATCAATAACATTAGTTAAAGTCTGTTCGCTGATAGAATCCCGGTCGTATAGTGTAAGGAATATCGTCCGGAGCTCTATCCTTCCTTGAAAGATTGTTTGTAACCTAATATGCATCGCAAGTTTTAATCCTTGTGGTCAAGTTATGACCGACGCGAAGTGCGGCATTTCTATTGTTGGACAGCAAACCAATTAACGCGTGTCGTCCTCGAATACGGCTGACGATTTCAGGGGCGGGTCGATTTTTTCGGAAGTCGGGCTTATAGCAGGTATAGTGCACTTAACTCAATTAGTGCCCAAAAGGGAAATTTAAGTCTTGTTCTATTGCTAAAATAATAAACATGCATCCTAGTGAATTTTTAAATCTACAATAACAGCAGTTAGTTTTGAATTTGTTGGAATTTTCAAAAGGAAAATGATATCACTTTTTAGAAGATACCACTTTTTAGAAAATGCCATACCCAAAAATGTATATGTTATTACGGGCCAAAGCTATATAATTTATTACCAGTACCAATAAAAAATGTTAAAAGTACATATATGTTTAAAAAAGATCTAAAAAATTTTATAAATGAAAATTATGTTATCATACAAAGCATATTTAAAAACTAAACATTTCATTTAATTCGCTTACTTATCAATTTACCATTAACACAAACCAGAAAGCAGACCTTATAAATTTACATCTCTTTCCTCCTCCTCATTTGTCCTCAATAATTTTCAATACATTTTGTATATTTTTACTAATTGTCATTTTTGATGGCTATTGATATTTATTAGTATATAAAAATAACAATATAATATAGTTATCTCTTAATTTTTTGCGTCTCTAACTATTCACAGGCCCATAAAAAATAACTGACTTTAATATAAGTTATAAATGCATTATCTTTTAGTTCAAGGTAGTACTTCAATGCAGAAAAAGTTAGGAATAAAAATATTCACATTTACAAATTTACCAGCATGTTGAAGTTAGCTAAATTTTGGCCAATTTTTTATGGCTTCCTAAAAATAAAAAAAAGACCTAAACCTCTTGAAAATTTAGCTCAAAAAATTATTCAATAAAATGGAGGAAATTGAAAAGAGAGGGAGAACGGCCAAACTTTGGATTACCTATATGCAAATGGTTATATTGGCAAAATCAAAACAAAAATAAAAAGTTGGCCAAAATTTTTTATATCTTCAACGGTTAACGAGTTATCAGTAAAATAAGGCTTTTTTCACCGAAGGGGTGATTTTTTGGGGATTTTTGTGATTTTGTGATGTATAACCTCTCCACTAACAGTTACTGAAGGAAAATTTCAGATAACATTTTTTGCGAACTTCTGGTGTATTTTTTACTTTACGACTGGACTAAACGGAATGTAGTTATTATTAATTATAAACAACATTGTTATCTTCTACCTAATAAAATAGAATTGAATTGAATTGATAATAAAATTGAATTGAAAAAGAAAAATTGAAAAAAAATGGTGGACCTTTACTGTCAATAAAAGCTGTTCAAAGGCGAGTGGGTGAGGCTTTAAAAATCGATGAAAAGACTGTAAGAAAAATAGCTAAAAACGACAAAGAAAATGTGGAACCTCAAGCTTCGGTTAAAGGGAATCGTAAATAATCCAAAATACAGTTATATAATGCTGTAAAATATAAAATAAAAAATGTTATTTACGATATGGTGTCTGATCATATACATATTTCCTTGGCTATCCTTTTAGAAGAGCTAAAATCTAAAGCAATAGTTGATATTGGCCGTACCAGTCTATACAAAGTGATATTATACTTTTCCTTTAAAAAAGATGACAATAGAAAAGTACTGTGTGAAAGACCATAAATTTATCTAAAACGGCTAGAGTTTTTACACAAATACGTAAAAAATTTGAAAAGTAATAACCCCAAAGATATAGTGTTCTTAGACGAAACTTAGATCTTTAGCAGAGGAGGATTAAAACGTTCTTGGCAAGATGATTCCAGTAAATCGAAAAGGCGTCGTTCAGCTACAGAAGATAAAAGATTTGTAGTTGTACATGCAGGTCTATTCATGGCTTTGCTGAAGATGCGAGTTTAGTTTTCTCCACCAAGAATAAGTCAGCAGATTACCATGACAACATGAATTCTGAAAATTTTGAAAAGTGGCTGACAGAGAGATTTTGGCCGGGGTTACAAAATCCAAGCATTATTGTTTTAGATAATGCTAAGTACCACTCTCGGGTTGAAGAAAAACAACCAACTCGATCTTGGACGAAAGAAAAAATACAAACTTAGTTAACGATCAAAAACATAGATTTCGGTGATACCGCATTTAAAGCCGAATTGCTCCAAATAGCTGAAGCTAACAGAACAGAGCAACACTATGTTTAATTAGAGAGCATGGACATGAAGTACTGCGGCTTCCACCATATCACTGTCAGTTCAACCTAATAGAACTTGATTGTGGAATTTGTAAGTAGTATTACGACAAACACATCGGGAAAGATGATTTTAGTGATGACGCCGTTCTTGCTATTTGGAATGAGGCTGTATCTTAAGTGTCGAGCTCAATTTGGTCCAAGTGTATAAATCACACAAATAAAATGATTTTAGATACATATGATCGAGAGGTTCATACTGAAGAAGTTATGCCACTCATTATAAGTGTTAACAATGAGGACTCAGAAGAATTAGACACTGACGAAGGAAACTAAATTTATTTATTTATCTTATACTAGGTATTTGTATTTTACTGCCATATTTGTTTTATATAGGGTTCGGCATAATTAGTATTAAGTATATATTTTTATCTTAAGACTACATATACTTATTTGACAAAATTCTATTAATGAATAAAAAAGATTTAGCTGCAACGATTTAAGTATATTTATTTTGTATATTTGCTCTCATATTTTTTACTTAAAACCAAAACAATTCAATATTTTAATTTATTTATTTAACTTAAATTACTATAAATATACAATAGATATATATGCTTATAATTTAATTTCATTTAACTAAATCGAATTAAATACCTACATCAAGTAAAATATAAAACAAAGCGACGCCATTGTGCATCCGAAAACACCAACGAGCCTACCGCATCTTAATTCAGACGTTCGTGACGTCACACTGGGACTCTATCAGCGAACAGACTTTACAAAGGAATTGATGGCAAAGAGGTTTGGCGAGACCGCACGCTTAACTGACAACCGCGATAGGTGCGTGATGCTGTCCGACGTACCACACAGCAAAGGTTGGTCAATGGGTCACAGAATGGCAGTCAAGTGGTTGCAAATAAGAATAAGAAAAGATAATAAATAATTACGCTTCGTTTTTTAAACCACATCATTTTTCTTTAATACAAACTATTGATTCACTGCCTATATGCATACATTTGTTATTTAGAAAGTCATTAACAAAAATTATGACTTTTGAAATATTATTGATATTTGTTTTGCTGAAAATGCTGAGTATTTATTTTACAGTTATAAAAAATTTATTACTCTAAAAGGCCGGAAATTATACACTGCTGCATGCTGCATAGCTGTCAGCATGCATTAAAAGCTGGTTAAGTAATTTGCAGGACATGAAGCCAAAGGAAGTAGGTGTCTGCCTGTACCAACCCGAAGCATTCTTGTTTTCCACAAAATCGTTTGCTAACAAGGCAAACACGTGACAGTTAAGGTAAAATCTGCAAATTATTTGTGGTGAAGAATTTCTCCCTTGCAATTGCGATGAATAGATAATGTAAGGTTACGTTAGAAATACACTTTATTTTTCTGTGCCTTGCATATTGTGATTCGTATTTAATTTTCATCAAAACCGTTGTTTTGTTGTAACTATTTGGTTCAAGCGCTGATATACATCATAGGTATTTAAATTGATTTCGAACTATGAACGGAATAATAGAGGTGCCTACTGCATGACTCATAGAAAAGTAAAAATATTCTTTTATTATCTCGAAAAAAAAAAAAACACCAATCTCCTTGATATACGGGAAGAACAAAATGGCGATGATGCTTACACGGTATTTCGTTTTCTCACCTACGCTACGGCTGCCCAATTTTTTAACATTCTAAATGACATTTCAGCTAAACCTGATAAAAAACGAAATACGACCATTGAAATATATTTTTTTGGTGGTATCTTCTTAAATAAATAAACAGTCTTTTTATCAACCGCGCCCAAAATTTTGTACATCAGATTTGGTCTTTGACGAAGATTACACAGATTTCCTCCCAGATTTCCTGAGATTTTCTTAAGATTTCTTCGGATTTCCTTCCTCGAATTTTTTTCAAAAAAATTTTTGAAGAGCGGGGGAGGGAAGAAAGCCGAAAAGCAAAAGATTTCCTGAGGTTTTCTAATATTTCTTCGAATTTCCTATAATTTCTTGGGATTTTATAAGATTTCCTCGATTTTTTTTCAAAAAATTTAAGATTTCCTGAGATTTCCTGGGATTGCCCAAGATTTGATTTCTTCGGATTTCCTAAGATTTCCTCGGATTTCCTTTTGAGTGTACACCAGATTTCCTTCGCGGTTTGCCCCTCGCTTTTTATAAACATGAAAATGTTTATGATTAATAATTCGCAGTGGCTTAAATTGTTTTTAAAAGTATATTTGCAGCTTAAAATTCACAGACTTTTAAATCGTAATGGAAATAAAATACTTTTTCTATTAGCTTGACTTCTAACATCGTGAGCAAATCTTATAACTCATTATTGTCGCATCGATTCTGGAATAAAATAATATGGTACCAAAAAGCGTGTTTATAGTTAAGTGAATAAGTCATTTCTATAACAAAATTCTGTGGCTAAAGGACTATGTCCAATGCCAACCCCCTCCCCTCACCACCACCACCACCATCACCACCACCACAAGCCATTTCTATTCAATAGGAGACAATTTATGTGAGCATCGTTTCAAATTAAATTAGCATTTATTTCAGGCATATAAAATAAAATATTTGTGCATTTAATAAACAATCTTGACATTAAAAATTTTTCTAACTATTCTTTTCCATTCTGTTCCATTCCGTTCCATTCCGTTCTATTCCGTTCCAAAATCAACTGCATTATCCCACTTATCTATTATTATAGATGCCAGACAACATGGGCGCAGTACAAAGCAGTATCTAAATTATCCCTTGAAATAAATATTTTGTAATTAATGCCAATATTATCTAATAGAGGAATCTACATACACATCCGTTTTCAACCATTTTCTGAAAAATTTTCCTCATCCTCTGGGGAGGCCGGCTCTATTGGCCCCCCCCAGACGAATTTTCTGGCTGCGCCACTGCCAGACAATTTATACACAAAAGGTCATGTAGTTCTAGTTTTTTAATATGTTATTACGACCTATACCAATTAGTCGGGAAGCTCTCCCTAACTGTACGTGCACCCCTCCCCCCATCCTTTGGGACAATGTTTTTCATACGGATTAAAGCCTAAGGAACAATTTAAGACATATCCTAAAAAAAGACTAGATGTATTTTTACAATTAATTATTTTTTATTTATTTGCTTTTATCATGATTAGAGAATATTATTTAGGTATTATGCAAATCACAACTTACACACTTTTTTATAGTGATGGGTAAAAGCAGTTATTTTTTAATAACAGTTTGAACTGCTACTGCTATTTTGAAATAACAGTTTAAAATAGCAGTTTAAAAATAACAGATCGCTGAGAAGTACTGGTATGCGCATACCGCAGCGCGCAGTTTGCAAATGTTATTTCAGAGACGTTATTTATACATCATGCTGCTACCGCAGCTGCTTATCTATTATTTTCTCACTTGTTATTTTCGAACAGAAATAACAGTCTGTTAATGCTATTTACAAATAACAGTTATAAAATAACAGGTTGTTAAATAGCAACTCATCTCTACTTTTTTATTTATTATGAAAATGTATATTGTTGCCCTAATCTGGGCACGCTAATATACTAGTTAGGTAAATACTTTAAAACACTCATTATTGTAGAACCAATCAAAACAACTACTCTTCTAGCTAATACTGACGAAGTATTGAATTACATGGTAGGATTCCTAGCATTTTAAAGGAACAAATATATTGAAAATACTTAAATCATTTATTTACATTTACAAATAAATGATTTAAGTATCTTCAATATATTCGTTTCTTTAAAATGCTAGGAATCCTATCATGTAATTCAATACTTCGTCAGTATTAGCTAGAAGAGTAGTTGTTTTGATCGGTTCTCCAATAGTGAGTGTTTTAAAGTATTTACCTAACTAGTATATTTACGTGCCCAGATTAGGGCAATATACAGAAAGAAGGTATTTTCTTAATAAATAAAAAAGTGTGTAAGTTGTGATTTGCATAATAACTAAATAATATTCTCTAAATTAGATGTACTTTCAAAATGGCGGCCATATGTTAAAAAAACTGTTACCAATGTTGTTTTTGTCATTTAACACAAAAACTAAAAAAGATGGACAAAAACAACGTGCATAAAATTTTCTACAAGTTTATTCCTACACAATATTTTGATAGAAGTTACCGTTTTCCAGATAAATCAGTCCAAACTTAAAAAAATCAGAAATTCATATATCGGTAAATCACTTAGAGGAAATAACTGTGACAATTATTGTAAGGTGTAGATAACTTTATATTATTAACATAACAAAAAATAAAATAAACTGAAAAAAGTTAATAATAATAATATTATAATTTGCAGACATTTATCTCGAAAACGGTAACAATGGGTTATGAACAGATTAGGGTTAAAAGTGTTGATAGTGACATCTTTTGGATTCTACTGGTTCATTTCAATAAAATTAAAATGCAAATTACTCTTTGATACCAGATTTGGCAATAAAAGAAGGCTTATTAACATATCCGCATTAGCAGAAGGGTATGGACATCAAAAATGTTCGGCATTACTGGGCCTTCATTCATTAACTATTTTGCCATTAGACAGAAATGTGGTGACAATGATTTGTCTTTATCAATTGACACTAAAGTTGATTTTTCTTCGATTCTACCATCAAAAGTTTGTCTTATCGAGCATCGAGTGTTTACCAAACGCGTATTTGGCGATTATCCGACGAAGTTGTTCACAATATTCCAAAGCCATGGAATGATTATGGATGGCAAGAAAATGGAAAACCTCTTTGATGTTCAGCAGATAAAATACTGCCTCAATCGCTTTTTTAGTTTTTATGTTAAATGCCAAAAAAATCGGCAATTGTCTCCAAAAAGTGGAGAAATTTCGTATTCGTCATGTATCTTGCCAAATATCGAGAAAAGTACTCAGCCCACGAGGAAAGTCATAGGTAATGAATTTGAAGTAAAATTTAGATTTAATCTGACTCAGAAGGACGGCCGTAGGCCCAAGGTGGTGTCGCACCCGCTGAAGGCATGTAGAAAAAGAACAATCCCTTGCGAGTACTGTGTGGCTTCTGGTCTAAGATGAGCTTGAGAAATGGACACATCCAGCTTCACATTTCCCACTTTTCTGCAGGTAGACATTCGTTGCAGCTGAACCCAAACCACTGAGGAGGACTAGGAGGTCTACATCTTCTCCAATAACGATAACACGGTCAAATATTGGACTTTTGAATAGTGCTGTGAAAATAATGTCCAGATTAGCGTCTCCTTCGGCAACTTTCACTGCAATACCTTGCTGTTCAAATGCATCGCAAAGCATTGCAATGAGGTGCCTCTTGTTGTCATCTTATCAGATGATCTCCGGTAAATAAAAAAATGGGATCCAGCACCGTCATGCTGAAACTCCATACTACTGTTAATTTTAAACTAGATATTTTACTAATATTGCTTTGTTTCATTAAAAGTCGCAGGTAGATCGTTTGTCAAAAACTAAAAAAAAAAAAAAAAAAACAAGAAATAACTAGCTCTTAGAAATATCAACGTTATTCTCAATTATGGTATTGTACTATTTTACATAATATAAACACATTTATATGAAATGTACTTAATCATGGAATTTTAAATCCAGCCCCGCACAAACGAGTAATTTTCAATAAAATCAAAAAAATGAACATGCTGGTTGATTATGTTATCTGTAGAACTTAAAATTCGGTCAGACAATATTTTTGAAAATTTATATAAACATTATGACTTAATTTTATTGAATTCCTAAATCTCTATTAACACTTATCATAAAATTACAGATAGATCGAGGCAAGTGTACAGAAGTCTTGACTATACATGTATTTCGATATATACAGTTAGGCAACGTTCGTTGTGGTTAGGTTAGGTTAGGTTAATATGTGAGTGCACTACTATACACACCCTCCACTGCGACCATCTGGTCTATTGTGACTCATTCCATATTTATATTTCAGTGAATAGGTTCAGTTTTTTAATAAAGCTGACTAACTTATTAGGTGAGAGATTGTCTGGATTCTCTGGCAGCAGTTGCTGTTTGTCAAAAATTGAGAACCTGATTCTTCCTGCAGCAGGACAGGTACCTAGAACGTGCGCTGCCCTTTCATCCTCTTCCAAACACAGTCGGCATTCAGCGTTGTCCGCTATTCCAAGTCTGTGTAGGTGGTGATTTAGTCTGCAGTGCTCGATATATCGACCAACTAGAGTTCTTAGGTATTTAACTCTAATAGGTTTTTTGTTCTTGATTTCAAAGGATATGTGATAAACTCCTTTGAATGAACCAATCCTGGTAGTTCTTGCCAGTACTGGAGAATTTTCTTCCCTGGCTAAGGAATCGGCTGTTTCGTGCCAGAGTGGTCCGGTATCCAGACCAGAGTTAACTTGTTGCTTCTGAGAGCCTTTTGGTAGTTTCATGCCAATTTAGAATTGCAACGATGTAAGCCACGAGCTTTAAGAGCGGCTTGGTTGACTGAAAAGATTTTTATTCATCTGCGTCTAGGATGCATATGTCCAAGCCTCCTTGCACACAGTTCAATGGAGTGAATTTCCGCCTCAAAGACAGTCGCATTGATACCCAGGCTCTAAGTTATTCTTACCTTTGAGTTGCGACTGTATACGACTTCAAGCTCCTTCAGGGGTTTTGGAGTCGTCTGTAAACCAATAAATGTCCACTCCTTGTAGGTCGGTTTTATTCCCATCATCGTGGTTAGTACTTAGACGGGTGACCGTTCGAGGAAATTCAACGTCTCGTCCCAACTTCTAGTGGCTTGTATATCAACGTATATGCAGAAGCTATGTAATTTAAGGCGAGGATTTCGCAGTGGATATACCACACCCTTCTGAGGGAATGTAAAGTAGTCGATCCCTTTTATATTAAATGTTAGTCAAGTAAAAATCCCTACTAGAAGAAAAGAGGTTCGGAAAAACTTTCAGGTTGGGAATAGCTCGTCTCTTGGCGTCGGTGTTAGGTCTTGGTAGCGGAAATAGGCCGACGTTAAATTAATAAATAAATTTAAAAACATAAACGTTGATGTTATCTACTCTGACAGCAACATTACTGAATCTGGTTCTGGAATTTTTCTAAAGTAAATTACATTTTTATTGGACGAATATAGTATAATAATTATGTTAAATTTTGTCCAAATACGTAGTCGCTCCAAACTCTACTTCCCATTACACTATCGCTTTAAATCAGATACACCCTGTATATAATAATTTTATATTTTGTTATCTTTTAAGTTTGGGCTAATAGCGGCATGGCAAAGAAATCTAATGTATTTGAAAGAAAATATTTAGAGAGTATCACCACAATAAATCTGCATGATGCCTACCGTGATACAGGCAATCAAAAAAGCATTTAGCAAGGGATAAAATGCGGTTACGCATTTTTTGTCAGGACCCATTCAGGAACTGATATAATCTTCTGTAATGCAACTATTATTGTAAAACTCCATATTGTCATCGCGGAAAAGAGCATATATACAGTGTGACCTATCTCAAGTGGACACATCACACAATTTCAACCAAATTTGGATCGGTATCAAAGGCCTTTATTATATCTTTTTTGAGTAAAACAAGACTTATTTCAGTCATTGATGATTCAAAATTTGTATCTTTATTAAGAAAAAAAAGGGTCGATTTCACGAGAAGTCATATCAGGCATTTTCTTTGTACAAAAACGAATGCAATATTATTGATCAGCATATGCCGTAGAACTCCTATATCCAGAATTTAACAACATTTTGATTTTTGGTTTTCGAATTACACATTAAACATTAAATAATCAATAAATTGGTAACAAAATTTTTTTCGAAAAAAAGTCATTCTGCATTTTCACTTTAAATTTACTTTTTCTACCATCCCATATCATCGATTATTTTCATTGAAAAATTGCTCAAAATTTTGGGCCATCAGCCCCGTCAATTATTCGGACATAAAGGATTACTAAATTTGAAAGCATCGATGATATGGAGTGGTAGAAGAGAAAATGAAGAATGACTTTTTTTCGAAAAAAATTTGTTACCAATTTATTGATTACACAGACACACACAAAAAAAGTCGTCTGGCCTATGGACCAGACCAGTGTATCCTTATGTATTCGGACCCGTTGAAACCGAATCCGAAGCCAGAATTGTCAGATTGGTTCTTTTTGGGGTTAGGGGCGTGTTATTTAATGTTTAAAATAGGTAATTTTGAAGGCTACATGGCTACAAGCTAGCGACTCGACAGATCAGAAAGACCCCCCCCCCCCTGCCTTGCCGGCAGAGAAAGTGGCGGAAGTCGTGGCTTCCCTATTCGCAGAAAGGGATATAGTCAGATGTAGGGCGGTAGAAGTGGATGTGGTCATTCCATTCAAGGAAGAGGAGCTGGAGGAAGCATGTGCCAGACTTAAAAGTGGAAAGGCTTCAGGCTTACACGAGATTCCGCCTGAAATAGTCAAAATAATTGCTAAAGAATACTTGGGAGACATCTTAAGAGTAATGAACCGTGCTCTAGAGAGTGGAGATTTCCCGAGCAGATGGAGGAAGGCCAGGATCGTTCTGATCCGGAAAGGGAAGAAACCGCAGGAGGAACCGTCATCTTACCGACCGCTATGTTTACTTGACGAGGTAGGCAAGCTCCTCGAGTATCTGATACTGGGGAGATTATAGAAGGAGATAGCTGAGAAGGACGGGTTATCTGAAAGGGATCTACATCAATTGGACGCGTGCAACAATTGGACGCGGTAAAATTAGTTGTGTAACATTGGACGCGTTTTAAAAAAATCTTAACCCGATCTAAATAATAACAATAATTACAAATACAACATAGAAGCAGACTCACCATGAAAACCGCTGCCTACGGAATCACTACTTCCACATCAAGACTTCCTATCTAAGTCTCTTACAACGAAAATTTTTAGCTCAAATAGCAATCGTATTAAATTCGTCCAATTCTAATCACGTGTGCTGAAACAACCAATCAGAACAGAATTACACTGAAAAGATCCCTAAGGGATCTTTTCACTTATGTCATCCAGTTTGACAGTAATGACAGTTCAATAATTTAAAGCTTATTTTTTGACAATGTCGATTTAGAACTGCAAATAATGATTTAATGAATATAATAATGGAGGAAAACACACCAAATAATACATAATACATAATCTACATTTAATTTTACAAATTGCTCTTTTAATATTTATGTTTTTAATAAACAGTTTTGAACAAATAAATAAAATAGATTGCAAAAAAATTTTTATGCGAATACCCCTCGAACGTTGATAAACAGCTCATAATTTTATCACAACTTCCTCAAGCAAATTGCTTTTAGGTAATATCCCTCCTCCTACGGCGTCGGGATATTACCAAGCAAGTGCTTTCGGAAATTGTGATAAAATTATTTCGTATTATCAACGTCCTTGGGATATTATAGCTGATTATTTCACTCATTAACACTATAGCCAATGAGAGCCCTTTTTTCCACAACATTGCACCAATCAAACGTCATTATTAGTGATAATTCAAGCTAGATCGGCTTTTGACAGTACCAACATGCAAAATTTATCGCTCTAATTTTTTAGGTCGCTGCAGCAGCAAATATTGCGAAAATTCTTTGACGTTTTGTGTCGTCAAATGTTTTCGGCAAATAGGACAAATCGTGCTTTTAAATGTTATCTATAAATATCTTCTCTAGCTTATTACTAATTGTTAACGTAAATTGTAAATTGTAGTATTTTATTAATAACCTAAAAAGCCAATGCTCTGTGGAACTTAGATAGGTTAGGGACAAGTTATACACAGCTTTCAATGGCTTAATACCTAACGTAATTACAAAATAATTTTCGCAACTAAAATTAAATATTAATATCCACCAAGCAGACAAATCAGTTATTTCATGATAAATACACAAATGTAGGTACTCACGTATGGTAGTTCATCAATCATCACAAAGCAGCTAACACTTATTCGGAAAATCAAAACTCTGCAGTATCACTATATATATTATAATTCGTTGTACTTAAAGTTTCTCTACTTAAACAAGCAAACCTTAACTTAACTATTAAACTTCTCAAATTAGAAACAAGGATTAAATACATAAATATATATTAATAAACACTTTAATATAATAATTCAATTCACTGTTTAGGCCAGCAGTTAAGTTAAGCCAGCGTTAATAGATGGCGGTACTGTAGAAGAACGCACTACCGGGCGTCAAAATGACGCGACACCAATTTATTTCTCAGGGGGCGCCAGTCGCGTATTACCCCGTTCTTCTACCTCCCAGGCGGGTTCGAGATAAGATGACTTCGGTAGCCGAAAAGCGGGACCAAGGCTGCACTACCACAGATCGGAAACTACGCTCTCTCTGGACCCGAATTCCCTCGTTAGGGGTTTAGGCACCTCTTAATTTCCTGAATTTTTGCATAAAAAAATCCCAACCGAAGAATTTCTCTGCGGAGGGATTAGTTTTGGTACGCGAAAATCGCGTTTTGGTCCATTAATAACGGAATATATTTCTCAAAAAACGCATAAAAAAATCCCTATCGAACCTCCGTAAAACAACCAGAAGGTCGAACGTTAATGCGAATTAACTCGACACATCCGGTTTTCTATACGAAAGTTCCAGGGATTATAGACCGTCAACAGGCCTCAAGATCAATTAAGAAACATTAGTTCAAAGAATCCGTTTATTTAACAGAATTGGTTATACAAAATTCTCAAGAAAGAATCGTGCCTTCCCCAATCAAGGTAGTGACTTTCAGACCATACAAGCGAGAGCGCTCGCGCTAACGATCGATTAGGTAGAAAAGATTCATACGTACCTTCTCAGAATCAAAATGCGAGCTTTTAGAATCATTTCAGACTCTGGGTAAATGAATAATTAAGGCTGACTGAAATTAACTTAAAAAAGTTTTACTAAATGAATTTAGTTTCACTAGAGACTACCTAGCTTTAAAGTTCTTGTATCGTGGAAATTCACGTACTCAAACACATTCAGAGGACTTATTACTGCATAAGTTGAGTGGCGTTCGATCAGTCCACGACTTACTAACCCTTATCACAGTCGATTAATAATATCGATTTGGCAGCGTCTCACCTTCGAGCGACTATTAGGCAAAATTGAATTTTTGGATTTTTATGCACAAGGCGTTTTCCTGTATAACTTTGTCATTTGAAAAGCCCTGTTATTGGCTTTTCTACCATCGCTTTGTCTGGACCACTCAACGCGCTCGACCAAATTGCGAGCCGCTGAGTCAATCCAAACTCTTTCCATGCGAGAAACCGGCCTTGTACATGTGCATTGATTTTTATCAATTTTTGCTTATCGGCACTACGCCGGCTTTGACAAAATCTTCTATTTTGCCTTTTGGATGCAGTGCATCGTTAAAATTTTATGCTCATACTTTAGAATTGTGCTTTCAATGACCGTACCTCAAAGGTCAATGTCTTTGGTTGAGGAATAAAAAAATAAAAAATAATTTAAAGTATATTTTCGTGGTACTTTTTAAACTGACTTCGTGGTACTTTTGAAAAATCCATTTTAAGACCAATTTTAGCGTACTTTTGAAAAATCGATTTTCGAGCCAAATTTCAAGGTACTTTTGAAAAACTAATCTGCGGGTGAAATTTTGGCGTACTTTTGAAAAATTGATTTTCAAGCCAAATTTCAAGGTACTTTTGAAAAACTAATCTGCGGGTGAAATTTTGGCGTACTTTTGAAAAATCGATTTTCAAGCCAAATTTCAAGGTACTTTTGAAAAGTTAATCCGCGGGTGAAATTTTGGCGTACTTTTGAAAAATCGATCTTCAAGCCAAATTTCAACGCAGTTTTGAAAAATTAGTCTGCAAGTGAAACTTTGGCGTACTTTCGATAAATCGATTCCTGGGCCAAATTTTGACGCCCTTCCAAAAATATTATTTTTCAAAGTCCAATTTATGGTACCTTTGAAAAAGTATATTATTCATAAATCTTTGTCATTATATACTTCTACTCTCATATTCTGAACCAAAAACATTTTTCCTAAGTGAAAATTCGGTGTTTCTTCGAATTTTCACCTGGTCATTTCCAACGCCTTATAGAACCCAAAACGGCCCTTGTGGACTGATCTGCGCCTCTGCAGACTCCCAAAAATGTCTTTAAATGAAATTTTTTGCCTAAGTCGAATTTTGATTATGTCTTCAACTTAGGACGATTTTGGAGAGTTCTACAACACTCCCCTCCTTTGGTTGAATCTTTTCTACTCATCGATTGCCTTTAATTTCCATATTCACTTGTATGTCTGTATGCCTTCATTTGACGGTCTGACCTATGGTACAGATGTTTAAAAATAACGGCCTTAATTGGGGCAGACGGCTGATTCGCCTATCTAACTTAAAAATAAATACATTTTTTAAACAATACGTCAAGTTGATACAACATTTTTATCAACTTAATTACACCCGCGTCGAGGTGCGAAGCGTAGCACAATTTTGATTAGCGTCCACTCTCACTAATTCGTTGCACTCGCTTTTTCGCCCTGGTCTCGCTCTTGCTTAACTTCGGCCCTTTCTAGAAGAGGCTGTCTATATCTCCATGCCGCAGCTTGGACGGTCCTCGCCTTTGAGTTCCAGACTTCACCATGCCGCGCCCTTGCGACAGGCTGGGTCATCTTTCCATTTCTGCACATGGAAAATGCAGTTCAGCAACTAGATTGACTTTTTAGCAAGTCGTCGACTGGGACGCGTCGACTAACAAACACAATGTGTTGTTTTTAATGAAATATTTTTCTAACAGGAATTTTGTTAACTTATAATGGTTAGAAATTGGTTCTTCGTAAGGTAGATTGAATCGGCTTACGATATTCGTGCGGTCATCACTACTTTGTGAAAAAAGTATAAAAAAAAATTGAAGCGTCTTCTTGAGCGAAGAACGTCTTCTGAAACTCGTCTCGTAGTTTCTACTTCGTAAGGTAGATTAAATCGGCTTACGATACTCGTGCGGTCATCACGACTTGTGAAAAAAGTATAAAAAAAAAAATTGAAGCGTCTTCTTGAGCGAAGAACGGCTTCTGAAACTCGTAGTTTCCATTTGGGGTATACGTTAATTTTGTTGACTTAAAATGATTAAAATTGAAGTTGTCTTCTTGCATAAGAAAAACAGCTTCCGAAACTCGTACTGATTCGTACTTATGCCTACGTCCATTACTCGAACTTGGCGGCTCTCGCTCTTGAGAAGCTAGGCTTACCGGATCGCGCTCTTGCGACGGGTTCGCCGTCTTTCCATTTCTGCTCATGGAGTAGACTTTAAATTTTCGATTCGACCGCATATAGGTCAAAATCGCCACTTAGAATTTTGAGAAAAAATATAAAAAAAAGCGAAAACGGCTATTAGCCGTGGTCGACCTCAGAAATATCTAGAGGTGACCCTTCTATATCTGGCTCATCTCGAGCATCTTCGGGATCTCGACTTATTACATCCGGCTCATCTTGAGCACTTGCGGGAACATTGATTTGAACTAGTGTGGTATCGCTACGTCGCTCTGACCTGGGCGCGATCTCATTGTCTGATGAGGAAGCGTCGTCACTAAGATGAATTTCATCCGGACTATCTTCTGATTCTTCAGACAATTCCAATTCAACATCGGGGTCTCCCTTAGGTGCCGGCCTGATGGCATCGACATGTAATCTCGTCGAAGTTACCCCCTTGTGAATGAGGTAAACTTCATTAGACAATCTCTTTAAAACCTTGTGTGGCCCACTCCACGACGGTGTGAAGGTATGATCCTTCCTGATCCTTTTAGTCATTACCATATCTCCCACTTTATATACGACCGGCGTTACCGCCACTTTGGGCGCGTAACGCCATTGGTAATTTGTTTGATTTTTACGAATCTCCTTGACTCTTTCAAGGCGGGGAACGTCCGCTTGATTACGACGCTCTTGTCTATAAGCGAACATATTCCAATCACCAATCTGCGGTAATTCATAGCCGAGTACTACGAAACTGGGCGTATGCCCCGTAGCGGCGTTTTTTCTTGTTCTCAAGATATATGCCATCTGACTAACATGTCGATCCCACTCGTCGTTGGGTGAACCATATAATAAGGTTTTTAAGATCTTCTTAGCTTCTTGCACCCTCCTTTCTATTGGATTGGCCTGTTGGTGGTAAGCTGCCGTGAAGAATCTTTCAATATTGTTACGTGTACAGAACGTATCGTAAAAGCCGGAATTGAAGTGGCCTCCCTGGTCGGAAATGATGACCCTCGGAACGCCATATCTCGCCACTAGTTCTTCTTCGATAAATTGTGCTATTGTTTTTCCACTGACTTGGGTGAACGCCTTGGCTTCGACCCACTTACTAAATACATCCTCTACCATTAATATATATCGGTTATCTGCATCTTTGGTTCGCTGAAGCGGTCCGATTACATCGACGCTTAGAACTTCGAACGGATGCGATGGAGCATGGCTTCTGAGAGGAGCCTTCGGTTGTGATTGTCTGCTTTTTACGGAATTACAAATAATGCACTCATTTAAATATTTGTTAACTAGTCTCGACAAATTATTAAAATAATAGCGGCCCGAGATGATTCTAACAGTTTCATCGCGGCCGGGGTGACCTACTTCCGGTCGGTCGTGAAAATGAGATATTACTCTCATGACCATACGTTTTGGTACGTATAATTTTTCTATAACATTTTCGCCTCTCGTCCAAAGTGTGCCGCCTATCACTTGTCTTGTATTGACGAATTTCACCTCTGCCTCGGTTTTATCTGCTTGTCGCACTAGAGTATTCCATCGTTCGATTTGGTCTTGGATATCTCTGGAGTGCGTTTGCGCTTCTCTGACCTGATCGTTTAATTCCAATGTGGTAATTACTGATATTCGTTCCTTGTACGAGAATTTTGGTGGATACATTCTCTCCTCTTCGTCGTCTGCTTCGACGTTCGGGCCTTGAGGATTTCTGCTAAGATAGTCAGCCAATATATTTTCCTTGCCGGGACAATGTTCTATGGTGAAGCTGTATTCCTGAAGTAATAATGACCAACGAGTAAATTTCGTTTTCTCGTCCTTATGCTTATTTAACCATAGTAAAGCTCGATTGTCGGTTTTGACTATAAATGGACGGTCTGCCAAATATATTTTGTATTTTCTTATATAATTAACGACGCTCAAACATTCCAATTCATTAATATGGTATTTTCTCTCCGTCGGAGATAACGTATTACTAGCATAAGAGACGATGTGCTTCTGGTCATTATCCCCCAATTGATATAATACTGCAGATAATCCTATTAAGGATGCGTCCGTCTGCAGTATGAACATTTTATTGAAATCTGGCCGGTGCAGTCCTAGAGGTTTATTCAATACTTCTTTTAGTAAAATAAAAGCTTCTTGGGCTTCCGGATTCCACTTGAAGCGCCAGTCTTTCGAGAGTAGTCGGGTCAAGGGCTTTGTAATTATTGCAACATTAGGGATATATTCACGTACCCAATTACATAGACCAAGGAAACTCTGAAGCTGGCGCCTTGTCGTAGGGGCCGGATAATTTTGTATCTGTAATATGTGTTTTTCTAATGGTTGAGTGGTGTTGGCATTTATTTGATGCCCGAGATAGGTTATGCTTGACGTGGCTACCACACATTTTTCCGGTGACACCTTTAAATTATGCAAACGCAGGCGTTCAAAGACGGCTCTCAGATGGTTTACATGCTGTTCTATATTTTCGCTGTAGATGATAATATCATCGAGATATACTTTGCAGAAATGATGCAAGTAGCCGGTCAATACGTCTCTTGCCATAAATTTTTGGAATGTACATGGAGCGGTCTTCAATCCGAAAGGCATCACGTTAAATCGGTAAGATGCTCCATCTAATGTTGTAAACGTAGAATAGTTTTTTGACGACTCCTCAAGAGGGATTTGCCAATATCCGCTCTTGAGGTCCAACACCGTAAATATGTTGGCGTTTCCTAGATCCTTTATACTCTCGTATATCTTTGGTAAGACGGATGCTTCGTCTTCCGTTACTTCATTTAAGTGACGATAATCAATGCAGAAGCGAGGCTTCTTGCCGGGCCTTTCAATTATAATGGGAGGCGAACTGTACTGAGCGGTACTCGGTTCTATGACCCCGGCTTTCAGCATCTCTTCAATTTGATCGTACATAACTTTTTTCTTAGAAGGAGACATGGGGTAGGGTTTGATATTGAACGGGCGGTCGTCTTTAACTTTTATTTTATGTTTCGTTGTCACCGTGGTAGCTTGGGTAGGCACCGCGGTGAACAATTCAGCGAATTCCTCGAATAGAGGTTTTAAATTATCGTTTCCGATGATCAGTTCTTCGGGAAGCCGGCATTGCTTCCTTGCTTGATGTGCTGCTTGATTCCAGAAGACGGTTATTCGCTCTTCAGTGCCGACGTAGACACATTTACGTTGATAATCGAATACGACATTGTGAGCATATAAAAACGGGGCTCCCAGAATGAGCTCTTCATTTAAATTTTGAATGACCTGAAACGTGGTCTGAAAGGGTACATCTAGTACATTAACGTTTATGGTCGTAGTCCCGAGGGATTCTACTAAACCATCGCCACAAGCCATAACAAAAGTTTGGGGAGCTGTAAGTTGATCAATGTCGTTCAAAAATTTCGGTTGGATAATATTCCTTGTCGAACCTGTATCCAATAAAGCGTTAACCGCTCGATTATTAATTATAATCTTAATGCGAGGCAGAGGGAAAGCGTCGTTGGTTTGATTGATAGATTCTAATGGAGTGAATCGGTGGGGAGATAGGTTGACTTCTTGATCCTTAAACAGGTAATTAAGGTCAGGAAGGTCATCGAAGTTTTTTAATTTAAACTTCTTGCTTCGGAGCTTCCCCGAGGGTCGCTTCGAGCCTGCTGGGGCCTGGTAGGCGGGGCTGGTACAGTTCGGCCTGGGCCATCGCCTCTGACCCCCGCTTGGTTTCCCGTATTCATATTACGATAGGGATTGTTTGGGCATTCCGCATGAAAATGCCACTGCTCCGTTGGGCAATATCTGCAAGGGCGATACGGGACTCGGGAGTTCCTTACGTCTCCAGTACCCCTTCTCGGTATATCCCCTCTAGGCAGCGAGGAAATATTATTTGCAAAATGCACCCTTGGTGCTGGCGGATTATCTCTTCTTTGAGATCCATTGAATGGTGTCCTAGATGCACCAAAGGAACTGGAGGACGGCTTCGCTAATGCGGAGGGTTCCGTTCTCCAGTTACTGCTCGATTGCTGATTCCCTTGAGCTGAAGCGGTAGAGGTGGACGCTTCTCGGTCTTTGCTTTTCTTTGCATTTTGCAGAATCTCGAATTCTTTATTCTCATCCATGATTTTGGCCATTTGTTCGGTCATCGTCACTAGTGTATTTGTATCTAGTATGACGGCACTCTTTAGGAGCATTTTCATATCAGGTCTCAACTGATTGAAGATGGTAGCCGCCTTCATCGCCTCCGGCTTAAACGGATCGATCCTCTTGAAGAGGCATACCTTCCTTGAAATAAATACTGACGTATTTTCCTCGGCATCTTGTTTCTTGCCATATAAATTAGCTACTGCTTCGGTGAGTACTTCACCTGAATCATAACGGCTTCTGAACCGCTCGAGGAATAGAGGATACGTGGTAATTAGGGTTCGATATTGTTCGAACCATTTCTTAGCATCATCTTTGAGCTGTTCTGATATTTTATATAGTCGGTCGTTATCCTGCGTAATTCGTACTCGGACGAAAAATTCCTCCATTTGATAAATGAAGGTTTCAGGGTCTTCGTGTTCGAAGCCATGAAATTCCGCATTTGGATGCTTCGACCGATACTTATGCTCGTGCGTGGCTTCGCTTAGAGCTTTGGCAAGACCTGCTGCCATTTGGGCGAACACTTGTTCTGAGGAGGGCTGTATGACTCCTTCAGTGGTACTCGGGCCAACCCCCGAACTACCCAGTACATCCTCCGCGCACGGCCTCTCTAACCCTCTAGAGACGTTGTCCATCACAGATGTCGGCTCGTCGTAAAACTGGAAAGGCGTTGATTCATCCATATCCTTTCCAGAAAGCCCTGCTGACTAACAACGCCCCACGTTGGGCGCCATGTAGAAGAACGCACTACCGGGCGTCAAAATGACGCGACACCAATTTATTTCTCAGGGGGCGCCAGTCGCGTATTACCCCGTTCTTCTACCTCCCAGGCGGGTTCGAGATAAGATGACTTCGGTAGCCGAAAAGCGGGACCAAGGCTGCACTACCACAGATCGGAAACTACGCTCTCTCTGGACCCGAATTCCCTCGTTAGGGGTTTAGGCACCTCTTAATTTCCTGAATTTTTGCATAAAAAAATCCCAACCGAAGAATTTCTCTGCGGAGGGATTAGTTTTGGTACGCGAAAATCGCGTTTTGGTCCATTAATAACGGAATATATTTCTCAAAAAACGCATAAAAAAATCCCTATCGAACCTCCGTAAAACAACCAGAAGGTCGAACGTTAATGCGAATTAACTCGACACATCCGGTTTTCTATACGAAAGTTCCAGGGATTATAGACCGTCAACAGGCCTCAAGATCAATTAAGAAACATTAGTTCAAAGAATCCGTTTATTTAACAGAATTGGTTATACAAAATTCTCAAGAAAGAATCGTGCCTTCCCCAATCAAGGTAGTGACTTTCAGACCATACAAGCGAGAGCGCTCGCGCTAACGATCGATTAGGTAGAAAAGATTCATACGTACCTTCTCAGAATCAAAATGCGAGCTTTTAGAATCATTTCAGACTCTGGGTAAATGAATAATTAAGGCTGACTGAAATTAACTTAAAAAAGTTTTACTAAATGAATTTAGTTTCACTAGAGACTACCTAGCTTTAAAGTTCTTGTATCGTGGAAATTCACGTACTCAAACACATTCAGAGGACTTATTACTGCATAAGTTGAGTGGCGTTCGATCAGTCCACGACTTACTAACCCTTATCACAGTCGATTAATAATATCGATTTGGCAGCGTCTCACCTTCGAGCGACTATTAGGCAAAATTGAATTTTTGGATTTTTATGCACAAGGCGTTTTCCTGTATAACTTTGTCATTTGAAAAGCCCTGTTATTGGCTTTTCTACCATCGCTTTGTCTGGACCACTCAACGCGCTCGACCAAATTGCGAGCCGCTGAGTCAATCCAAACTCTTTCCATGCGAGAAACCGGCCTTGTACATGTGCATTGATTTTTATCAATTTTTGCTTATCGGCACTACGCCGGCTTTGACAAAATCTTCTATTTTGCCTTTTGGATGCAGTGCATCGTTAAAATTTTATGCTCATACTTTAGAATTGTGCTTTCAATGACCGTACCTCAAAGGTCAATGTCTTTGGTTGAGGAATAAAAAAATAAAAAATAATTTAAAGTATATTTTCGTGGTACTTTTTAAACTGACTTCGTGGTACTTTTGAAAAATCCATTTTAAGACCAATTTTAGCGTACTTTTGAAAAATCGATTTTCGAGCCAAATTTCAAGGTACTTTTGAAAAACTAATCTGCGGGTGAAATTTTGGCGTACTTTTGAAAAATTGATTTTCAAGCCAAATTTCAAGGTACTTTTGAAAAACTAATCTGCGGGTGAAATTTTGGCGTACTTTTGAAAAATCGATTTTCAAGCCAAATTTCAAGGTACTTTTGAAAAGTTAATCCGCGGGTGAAATTTTGGCGTACTTTTGAAAAATCGATCTTCAAGCCAAATTTCAACGCAGTTTTGAAAAATTAGTCTGCAAGTGAAACTTTGGCGTACTTTCGATAAATCGATTCCTGGGCCAAATTTTGACGCCCTTCCAAAAATATTATTTTTCAAAGTCCAATTTATGGTACCTTTGAAAAAGTATATTATTCATAAATCTTTGTCATTATATACTTCTACTCTCATATTCTGAACCAAAAACATTTTTCCTAAGTGAAAATTCGGTGTTTCTTCGAATTTTCACCTGGTCATTTCCAACGCCTTATAGAACCCAAAACGGCCCTTGTGGACTGATCTGCGCCTCTGCAGACTCCCAAAAATGTCTTTAAATGAAATTTTTTGCCTAAGTCGAATTTTGATTATGTCTTCAACTTAGGACGATTTTGGAGAGTTCTACAACAGTACCATACCATCTGAGTCGGCAGCCCTAGAACGTAAAAGCGATAGATTGGTAATATGTAATTTGTGTCGTTTATCCCATAATGTGATTGGTCGAAGCGTGCTTTGTTGGGATGACTAGTCTTATAAGTTACAGTACCTATGGTTTAACGTATATTGTTTTTCTTGATTGTCATAATTTAAACCTACTTTGTTTTTTATTAGATGAGTCGCTTTGGAAATGCATTTTTATGTGACGTAAATGATGAAATTGAACATAAAGGTGAGTAATCTCTAAAAAGTAACAAGGAAACGTCTGAAGGCAATTAATTACTGAACATAATATGGAAGATGTACTTAGTGAATTATTTATTCGTGAAATATTCTCCACAAATACCACTCGTGCTTCTAAATTTTATCTATAATTTTTTTCTCAAGCTAAGTTGCCATAAGGTTAATATAACTCGTGCAAATTGACAGTTTATTATCAAAGATTAAATCCCTCCCGCTAAAGCGGTCGGGATTTAATCAGAAAAAATTTTACCGAAAATTTCACACCACATTTTTTAACCAATCATAGGCTTGTTTTTTGTTAAGTTACCATGGCAACCCAAAAAATTTCCGGAATTTTTTTACATTCTGTCAAATTAATAAGTGGAAATTTTTCTGTCAATTAAAATGTCAAAGTAAAGACGCGGGAGTTGGAGTGCTTTTAGAATTAAATTTATTTGGCGACGCAAAAGAGGATATTCACGAGGATATTATAAGTACACAAATTAATGTGTTTTAGAACCTGGAGCCATTTTTATGCTATATGCTCATGCACTTTATTCTTATGGCTGATAATCAAATTTTGTTATGATTAGAATGTAAAAATTAGTCTAATTGACGTCTGTAAGTGCGGCAGCCATTACTATCTTGTTACCTTTCATTATCCCATGGCCGCCTAGAAGTTGTTAATTATTGTCTCTGCGACAAGAATGAATACATTCCCTGTGCTCGCATTTAAGTAATATCAGAAATAAATGATGTTCCACCAATTTTAGTAGATCAACGTTAATAAAAAACGGAAATATAATATGTTTTTAAGTTATTTATAAAAAGTTCATGTAACTAAACTTGGAGAATGGTATGTTATTTCACTAAGAAATTTCATATTTTATTAAACATATTAATCTTGAAGTAGGTGGGTACTTCAGAATAATTATCAAAAATAAATGATGTTCCACCAATTTTAGTAGACCAAAGTTAATAAAAAACAGAAATATAATATGTTTTTAAGTTATTTATAAAAAGTTCATGTAACTAAACTTGGAGAATGGTATGTTATTTCACTAAGAAATTTCGTATTTTATTAACCACCAGTTGTTATTCCATGGCTCACTATAATGAATGAATTTTTGTCATTCGTAATAAAAATGTTCAATTTTGGCATAATATTTATAAAATAATGGTGTGAAATTTTCTTACCGAATATCCCACGAGCTTAAATTAATATCCGGAAATTTTTCCTCGTTAATGAATATTTTAAGAAAATTATCCCTCGCCTGCGGCTCGGGATAATTTTCAAAATATTCATGACCTCGAAAAAATTTCCGGAAATAATTTAAGCTCTAGGGATATTATAAGTGAAAATTTCACACCACATTTTTTAACCAATCATAGGCGGCTTGTTTTTTGTTAAGTTACCATGGCAACCCAAAAAATTTCCTAAAATTTTTTACATTCTGTCAAATTAATAAGTGGAAATTTTTCTGTCAATTAAAATGTCAAAGTAAAGACGCGGGAGTTGGAGTGCTTTTAGAATTAAATTTATTTGGCGATGCAAAAGAGGATATTCACGAGTATATTATAAGTACACAAATTAATATGTTAATGTTTTAGGAGCCATTTTTGTGCCATATGCCCATGCATCTTTTGGCTGATAATCAAATTTTGTTATGATTAGAATGTAAATATTAATCTAATTGACGTCTGTAAGTGCAGCAGCCATTACTATCTTGTTACCTTTTATTATTCCACGGCCGCCTAGAAGTTGTTAATTATTGTCTCGGCGACAAGAATGAATACATTCCCTGTGCTCGCATTTAAGTAATATCAGAAATAAATGATGTTCCACCAATTTTAGTAGATCAAAGTTAATAAAAAACGGAAATATAATATGTTTTTAAGTTATTTATAAAAAGTTCATTAACTAAACTTGGAGAATGATATGTTATTTCACTAAGAAATTTCGTATTTTATTAAACATATAAATCTTGAAGTAGGTGGGTACTTCAGAATAATTATCAAAAATAAATGATGTTCCACTAATTTTAGTAGACCGAAGTTAATAAAAAACAGAAACATAATATGTTTTTAAGTTATTTATAAAAAGTTTATGTAACTAAACTTGGAGAATGGTATGTTATTTCACTAAGAAATTTCGTATTTTATTAAACATATAAATCTTGAAGTAGGTGGGTACTTCAGAATAATTATCAAAAATAAATTATGTTCCACCAATTTTAGTAGACCGAAGTTAATAAAAAACAGAAATATAATATGTTTTTAAGTTATTTATAAAAAGTTCATGTAACCAAACTTGGAGAATGGTATGTTATTTCACTAAGAAATTTCGTATTTTATTAACCACCAGTTGTTATTCCATGGCTCACCATAATGAATGAATTTTTGTCATTCGTAATGAAAATGTTCAATTTTGGCATAATATTCATAAAATAATGGTGTGAAATTTTCTTACCGAATATCCCACGAGCTTAAATTAATATCCGGAAATTTTTCCTCGTTCATGAATATTTTAAGAAAATTATCAAATTAATAATAATCAAAATATTCATGACCTCGAAAAAATTTCCGGAAATAATTTAAGCTCTAGGGATATTATAAGTGATAAAATTTCAAGCACTAGTGATATTACATACGAAAATTTTTAGCTCCAACAGCAATCCTATTAAATTCGCCCATTTATTATCACGTGTGCTGAAACAACCAATCAGATCAAAATTACACTGAAAGGATCCCTTAGGGATATTTTCACTTCTGTCATCCAGTTTGACAGTTCAATAATTAAAATTAATTTTTTGACAATGTCGATTTGAAACTGCAAATAACGATTTAATGAACATAATAATAATAGAGGAAAACACACCAAATAATACGTAACACATAATCTACATTTAATTTAACAAATTGCTTTGTTAATAATTGTGTTTTTAATAAATAGTTTTGAACAAATAAATAAAATAAATTGCAAAAAATTTTCTATGCGAACGTTGATAAATAGCTCATAATTTTATCACAACTTCCTCAAGCACGTTGCTTTTAGGTAATATCCCTCCGACTACGGCGTCGGGATATTACCAAGCAAGTGCTTTCGGAAACTGTGATAAAATTATTTCGTATTATCAACGTCCTTGGGATATTATAGCTGAAAATACTATATTTGTACTCCACTAAGTGGAAATAATTGTTTATGGAACTTTAATAGTATAATATTTGAAATCGTGTACCCCAAAAACTCATAAAATGATATAGGGGTGGTGATTTTTGATGACTGGTTCCTGTATACACACTAAATCACAATATGTTTTTCACCCCCTTCAATAATGGGGTGGGGGTTGTAATAGAGGTCGCTATTGCCAAAAATGTTTTTGAGACCTTAGCTCCTTATAGCGACTATAGCGACTCACTCACTGGAAATCGAGAAGTTCCAAAAGCGAGAAGTTTCCATGGAGTCGCTAAGAAACAAAAAGGAAAACTCAACCAGATAATGGAGAAGTTTCCATGGAGTCGCTAAGAAAAATAAAAAACATTCGATATAAAAATATAATATGAATATACTTAAAAAATACCAAAATCATATAAAATATGAACATGTATTAAAAACAAATATACAAATATATTAACTTCGATTTTAATTTTATTTATAGCGATAACGCTATAAATTTGGTGACCCCGACGTGATCATTTTATGTCCAACGTGATAAATATATGCCAGAAGTGAAAATTTTATGTCCAACGTCATAAATATATGCCAGAAGTGAAAATTTTATGTCCAACGTGATAAATATATACAAGAAGAGATTCAATATATCAACTACCGTATAAATTGACCATTTTATGAAGAGAAGAATTTTGCCGATGAATTTTGAATAGAGGTTCCAAATTTGAATAGATGTTCCTATAATTTATGGTAATTTCCTAATTCAATCAACTGAAGTTGTACATTACAAGTACTGTCATCTGTCGGTGAGTGAGTTAAAGTACATTTCCTTTTTTATCTAAGAGAGTAGTAAATCAATCAATCAATCACAATCGATTAGTTATGCAAAGACAACCTTCAGACGAGGATTTTCCTCAAACCCATTATGTCACCTCTGTCAAATTACCCCCATTCTGGAAATCAAAACCAGAAATTTGGTTTACCCAGATCGAATCACAGTTTTCTGTTGCAAAAATTGTCAATGACAAGAAAAAGTATGATCAGGTTATAGCTAATTTGCCATTAGACGTGATAGATAATATATACGATATAATATCTAATCCCCCGGAAACGGATCTCTATATAAATTTAAAGAAAGTTTTAATTTCACGTTTATCATCGAGTGAGGAAAAACGTCTGAATGATCTGTTATCAGGTTCCCAAATGGGCGATCTGAAACCTTCAGATTTCTATAGATCCATGCTGAATATGGTTGGAGGATTCAGCATGGTTAGTCAAGATTTATTGATAAAGCTATGGAAAAGACGTTTACCTCAAACAGTATATATTGCCATTACAGCTTCAGGGAAAACAGACACAAAAGAGATTCTAGATATTGCAGATCAGATCTGGGAGTCCTGTCAAAATTCAATTGTTGCATCGTACTCCAAAAATCCTCTTGACTCTGAGTCAACCCCGTTATCAGATTTAACTACTACTATCAAAAATTTTTCAATCACTTTTCATGATTCAATTAATCAAGTATTACAAAAACAAGAAATTTTTAATTCTCGATTAAACTCTTTAGAATCCAGACTTTCCAATCAATCCTTCGAGCCTCAACCTTCTACTTCATGCTGCAACAATTGCAAAAGTAGAAGCAATTCACAAACTCGTACCACTAATCGCAATCGTTCACCCAGCCGTAATAATGTTTCCAATAAATTTGATCGTACAGACAATACTATTTGTTACTACCATCAACTTTATGGTGCCAATGCCTATCGTTGTGGAGGTGAATGGTGCAAATTCAGTAAGAATTGTAAAAAATCTGATAATTCTCAAAGATGACTGAAGTTTGATAATAATTTTATGACGTCTGATTTTGACATTACTAACAGCAAACGTCGTCGACTTTTTATTTACGATAGATCTAACAACCTGAACTTCCTAATTGACACTGGTGCCGATTTATCTGTGGTGCCACGCAATGCTTTCACAGATTTAAAAAAGAATTTTGATACGATATTAACCGCGGCTAACGGTTCAACCATTTTTACATACGGTAAGAAATTGTTAAAAGTCAATCTAAACTTACGTAGATTATTTCCTTTCGTTTTCAATATAGCAGAAGTTGACATACCGATAGTCGGAGCAGATTTCTTGTCTCATTTTGGTTTAGTTGTTGATCTTAAAGGAGCTCGAATAATTGATAACAAGACTAATTTGTCAGTTAATTGTTTTATTAAAAATAGTCCTTTAGACAATTGTAGATTAGATTCACTTAAATTATTTCCTTTGACAGATAAATATAACAAATTACTTTTACAATTTCCTAATTTAATTAGTTCCCCAGATTACAATTTACCTATTAAACATTCTATTGTACATCATATAGTTACTGAAGGTCATTTACCTTTTTCACGACCTCGTAGATTAGACAATCTTAAATTTAAAATAGCTCAAACAGAATTTAATAACATGGTAGAATTAGGTATCTGCAAACCATCATCTTCTCAAGTTTCCTCTCCACTCCATCTAGTGGCGAAAAAAGAGAATGACTGGAGACTTTGTGGAGATTATCGACAACTAAATACGATTACCATTCCAGACAGATATCCTTTACCTCATATCCACGACTTTAGCTCTCAGTTGCACGGCTGCACTATTTTCTCCAAGGTTGATTTAGTGCGAGCGTACCATCAGATACCTGTCGCTGAAAATGACGTTTATAAGACAGCTATAACAACTCCATTCGGACTGTTTGAATTTTCCCGCATGCCTTTTGGTCTACGCAATGCTGGTCAAACTTTCCAACGTTTTATGAATGAAGTACTTGTCAATTTACCTTTCGTTTTCGTCTATTTGGATGATATATTAATCGCAAGTCAATCAGATGTACAACATTTGGAACATTTGGAAAAGGTTTTCAAGAGATTAGACACATACGGAATTAACATTAAACCATCTAAATGTATCTTGGGAGTTGACAATTTAACCTTTTTAGGTCATCACATCTCTTCATCAGGTATTTTACCATCAACTGAGAGAGTCGAAGTCATTAATAATTTCCCTTTACCGGCAACTCTCAAACAACTACAACGTTTCATAGGTATGGTGAATTTTTATCATCGTTTCATACCTCATTTTGCTGAAATATTACTTCCCCTATATTCTCTTTGTAACAGTTTATCTCATGATAAAATTACAAAGATAAATAGTTGGCCTGATCAATGTTTAGACGGATTTTCGAAAGCCAAAGACGCAATAAGTAATGCAGTAGTTTTAGCTCATCCTTGCAATAATGACGATACTATCTTATCTCTCTCAGTAGATTGTTCTAACCTTGCCATGGGTGCAGTTTTAGAGCAAAAAGATAATAAGGGATTTCTTGCTCCTTTAGCATTCTTTTCCCGTAAATTAACCACAGCACAAACCAATTATTCGATTTTTGACAAAGAACTTTTAGCATTATATACTGCAATTAAACATTTTAAGTTTAATTGTTTTACAGATCACAAACCTTTAATCAACGCTTTATTCACAAAAGCAGAAAGATCTCCTCGTCAAATACGTCATTTAGAATACATAGCTCAATTTTCTTGTAAAATACAACATGTTAAAGGAAAACATAATGTAATAGCTGACAGCTTGTCACGTATTTACGACACTTCTTCCTTAAAACAAGATATTTTACTTCAACTTAAAAATTCTCCCTTCCTTAATGTTAACTTTGACCTAAAGTTGCTTAGTGAAGCTCAGGAGAAAGATTCAAATCTCAACTATTTATTGTCAGATAAATCATCACTAACTAAAACCAATTTCATTTTAAAAAAGATACAAATTCCAGATTCAAATGATTTTATTTGGTGTGATGTTTCTCGTGCAAAAGTCAGACCTTTTGTCCCACTTATTTACAGACGAACGATTTTCGATATTTTTCACAACTTATCTCATCCTGGTATTAAAGCCACTAGACTGTTGATTTCAAATAACTATTTTTGGCCGAAAATGAACACAGATTGCAATTTATGGTCAAAATCGTGCATTAACTGTCAAGCTGTCAAAGTCAGTCGACATACGCGAAGTGCTCTCGGGAACTTTTCCATTCCGAAAATCAGATTCGACCACATCCACATAGATTTGGTAGGACCATTACCTCCATCCAAAGGTAACTCTTACATTCTTACGGTGATTGAACGATTCACTAGGTGGCCGGAAGCGTACCCTCTTCGCGACATCACAGCAGAAACAGTTGCGCGTACTTTATTTCAAAACTTTGTTTGTCGATTCGGTGTTCCCTTGTCAGTAACGACTGATCAAGGAGTACAATTCGAGTCAAGATTATTTAATGAATTTGCAAAGTTTTTAGGTTTTCATAGAATACGTACAACTCCATGTCACCCAGAAGGCAACTCTTTAGTTGAAAGATTTCATCGCTCACTTAAAACTTCCTTGTTAACTAGAGCCAATACATCACATTGGACAGATGAATTACCCATCATTTTATTAGCATTTAGAACAACTCCCAAGGAAGATCTGCAATGTTCACCTGCTGAACTCATATATGGTCAAACCCTTCGTTTACCTGGCGAATTTTTCGTTGAATCGTATAATTCCCCAGATATTCCTTATTTCATTGACAAATTACGCATTTATTTTAATAATTTAAAATTTGTTCCTCCAACTTCGCATGGCAATTACAAAACTTTTGTTAGTTCAGATCTTGCCTCTTGCGATTTTATTTTCGTTCGCATTGAACGTTTAAAACGTTCATTTACTCCTTTATATGAAGGACCGTTTAAAGTTTTATCTCGTTCAGATAAGTTATTTACCTTTAAGAAAGGAGACAAAGTCATAACTGTCAATATTGATAGGGTTAAACCGGCTTTTGTATTAGTTGACAGATGTGACACTTTGCCTACCCCGATTAAAAATGTACGTTTTGCAATCGACACGTTGATTGATTGACTATTTTCTTTTTTAACGAGGGGGTGTATATAGCGACTCACTCACTGGAAATCGAGAAGTTCCAAAAGCGAGAAGTTTCCATGGAGTCGCTAAGAAACAAAAAGGAAAACTCAACCAGATAATGGAGAAGTTTCCATGGAGTCGCTAAGAAAAATAAAAAACATTCGATATAAAAATATAATATGAATATACTTAAAAAATACCAAAATCATATAAAATATGAACATGTATTAAAAACAAATATACAAATATATTAACTTCGATTTTAATTTTATTTATAGCGATAACGCTATACTCCTCTTATATTTACTAAATACCAATTTCATGCACTCCTAATTGCTTGATTTATCTATTTGCCTATTTACACCCATTTACCTTCAAATCTGCAACGGAATAAGATCGATATATAATCTAGTTCCAGATCTCGTTAAAATACATACGTGTGCCATATTTTTAAGTCAATATCTTAAACGGTTCCAAAGTAATCGTGCACCAAAAAGATACAAGACTAACAGACAGACCGACGCGATAGACAAATTTATTTTATTCAAACTTAAAATATTGAGGTTTCATGACATTCTAAATCTATTCATACAATGAAAGTTTTCAAAGGGATGGATTAAGTAAAAAAAATTTGAGGCCATAGGTTCTTGTATACACGCTAAATTACAATTATATTAATAATGGGGTGGGGGTAGTAATGGGGGTGGCTAATGTCAAATTTTTTTTTGAGATCTTAGCTTCTCTTATATATACTAAATACCAATTTTATGGACTCTTACCTGCTTGACTTACCTATTTACCCCAAATTTACCCCAATTTACTCCCAACCCTTCGACGGAACCAGATGAAAATATAATCTATTTCTAGATCTCGTTAAAGTACAAATTTCAAGTCAATATCTCAAACGGTTCCTGAGTAAACGTGCGCACAAAAAAAAGTTACAGACAGACAGACCGACAGACAGACAGACAGAAAATTTTTTTTCGCTCAAACTTTAAATCTCGACGTTTCATGACATTCTAAGCCTATTTGAAAAATAAAAATTTTTAAAAATTTTTTTGTCGTTACTATACTTCCACTGGATATGGAAGTAAAATAGGTTACATTAAAAATATAGTTAACAGAAAATGATCATCAAAAAAAAAATTATCAAAATATAATAACATAGAAATAAAATATAATTTATTTACACTTACAGTTGGGCAATTCCTCGCAAGTAGTCCAAAATGCTTCTGTTGTCATAATTAGCAACCATTGTTTGTAATCATGACAAGGTTGTGCAATATGATTATTTTTAATATTTTAATAACCGCGTCCAATGTTACACGTCCAATTTTACCGCGTCCAATTGTCGCCACGTCTAATTATCGCACGCGCCCAATTGTCGCGCGTCCAATTGACGGGACACCATCTGAAAGCCAGTTCGGTTTTCGGAAAGGACGATCAACGGTAGGAGCCAGTCGACTTCTAAAGGAGACGGCGGAGGAAGCCCTAGCCACGAAACAGATGTCGTGACCCTAGCTGTCAAAAAAACGTTTAACACGGCGCCGGTGGGGTGGGAGTTGATTGCCAGGAAGATGCAGAGCTTGGGGGTAGCTCCGTACCTTGTCGGGGTGATGATGAGCTACTTCCAAGACAGGACGATCGGATTCGAGTCAGAGGGAGAGATAACCTGTCAAAGCATCACGTGTGGGTCGGTGCTCGGTCCGACCTTGTAGAACGTGATGTTTGACGATGTTTTCGATTGCCTTGGAAGGAGGGTGCGAAGGTCATCGGGTATGCTGACAACTTGGCTGACTGGAAGGTGAACTGTCCAAATAATGAAAGCAGCCAACGAGGCCATCAGAAAGATTGAGATATGGCTAGAAAGAAAGCAGCTTTTGCTAGCTGCCGAGAAAACGGAGCTCCTGGTTATCACCAGGAAAAAAATCTTCCACCCATGAAAGTTAGGGTGAGCCAGGTGATGATATCCTTAGGGAACTACCAGAAATATCTAGGGTTTGGCTGGACTCCAAGCTGAACTTCGGTGTCCATGCCAAAAAGACGGCCGAGAAGGCGGGAAAGGCAGCCACAGCCATTGGGGGTCTTTTGGGGGCCAATACGCACGGACCGAAAGCGAGCACTCTCTCCTCTTGTATACAGCTGTATGGGTAAGTTGACGGCAATTTTTATTAAAAATTTTTGGACATTTAAGAAAATCGCCAATATTTCGAAAAGCTGTAACTTTAACCCCTACAATGCTGATACTGGAAAAAAGGGAATTTAATTTAACATAATTTGATGTAAAAAAATACAGGGTGTTCCATTTGAAATAAAAAAGTTTTTGAGGTTTGAATTTGACAAAATGTAACGTGAAAAATAAAACACTTAGTATATTATTTTAGAATCTATTTTTTCTGTAAAGAGTAGCTCATCTTAGGTTCTTTCTACGTACCAAAGAGCAAATAAGGATCCCCTACACGAAGAAAGTTATAACGGTTCTTGCAAACCGTTGCATCTGTCAAATTTTTTATAAAATGTCAAATATCTCCGAAACTACTCGGTTTAGGTATAGGGTATGTGACATGTTTTGACTCAGAATTTTATGATCATTTCGAAAAGTCGAAAATATATAGGGTGTTCCGTTTAAAATAAGCAAGTTGGTATCGACTTCCGGTATTTCCGGAAGTGCCGCCACCTTGAAATTATTATTTTCGGACCCGCAATGGTCGACTATGGTAGGGTACCAAATCTCAAATCTCTAGCTCATCTGCAAGTGGAAAATATTCTAATGGCCGCCTTAATACCGTTTCTTGTAAATACGATAACTTCTGTTAGACTTATAGTATATTATATTACTAGGAGTAGAACGCACTCTTTTTTTGTGTTGAGCCCAGGATTTGCGGCTGAGGCGAAGCCGAAGCCGCAAACTGGGCGAAACACAAAAAAAGGCGTTCTACTCCGTGTAATATATACTATTTTTTCTTCAAGCGTATTAAAATGCAAAAATTCATTTATTTATCATAAATGTACAAATATTCAAACTACAGTCTTACATGTTGACACAATATGACAAGTGGCTAACATTATGTTACTAGTAAAACAATATCCACTGCGGTGGCGCTTTCGGAACTAACATTATATTACTAGTAAAATAATGTCCACTACGGTGGCGTTCGGTACTAACATTTTGTTACTAGTAAAACAATGTCCTACTTCTACTTCTGTTTTTGGTGACATAATTTAAACATTTTAATACGCTTGAAGAAAAAAATATTTAATTACAATTTGGAACATATGTAAAACAGCATATTACAATAATCCCTACCGAAATTGGTCATATCTGT